>JAHTLZ010000019.1:4542556-4570050 GCA_023846285.1 Phrynocephalus versicolor | reverse complement strand
ATAGATAGATAGATAGATAGATAGATAGATAGATAGATAGATAGATAGATAGATAGATAGATAGATAGATAGATAGATGAAAACATTATTGTTGCAAATTCCAAGATAGATAGATAGATAGATATTCAAAAGGAGGACTCAGCAATGTCCATGTGGTGACCTCAGTTCTGGTTTTATTGGGCCATTTTTCCATTTCCAAGTGGGAGCTTAGTTTCAAGTCAACCAGCTTCCTACTTCAAAACTCAATTTGTTCCACCAGTTGATCCTAAGGCACTAATGTGCTTCCCAAGAAACAAAAAGCTGGGTGTTAGTTGGGGAACCGCTGCGTTGAAAGCACACCCACAGCTCAGAAATGTGGTAACAGAAGACTACAATGGCTTCCCTTATTGTTTCTGGATCCCGGTTGCATGACTCACAACATTTCCCCCTCTTTGTTGTCAGTTTTTCTAGGGCACTTCTTCTCTAAACATGGTAATGTGTGTATGTCAAGTGGAAACTTCAAAAGGAACTGAGGTTGCCAGTAATACGGTCGAGTATGTTATACATCACATTTAATTAGATTTACATCCCACCACACCAGCCATGTTCAGGGGATCTTAATTAGTAGCCCATTGTGCAGAGGCTCACTTGAGGAGGGAGATGTCTTATTGGCAGAGATGTTACAATGAGACCACTGGGTTTCCCTTGAAGGGAACTTACCCATCGTTGGACTATTCTGGCAGCTGAACCATTCCCGAACGCTCCAATTCAAGATCCGCAACACAGTGGCGTAGCTTGGGGGGAGCAAGGGGGTGGGGCGCCCTGGGTGCAGCAATTAGGGGGCGCCAAATTGCCTACCAACCCCCCACCGCTGCCCCCCGCCATCCAGATTATATTTTGCAATGGGTGGCGCAAACCTGACTGTTCCCCCGGGCTCTGGAAGCCCTAGCTACGCCTCTACCGCAACAGGGCTAACAATAAATGGAAGATGTTTCTGTGTTTTTGCTTTAGCATTCATTTACAGCCGTGTAGCCAATCTGAGCTGGCTGGATAACTCAGCAAGTTGGAGGCCAGCCTTCTGAGTCAAAAGTTTGAATCACCACTGTGCTTCTTGGGAGAAGAGTCAGCCTACCCACTCCCAGCAAACCTGTTTTTTTAAAAAATACACAGAATGGATCAGGAAGTCTCTCACATCATGAGGATGGTCTGGAACACCTTTTTTGGATCACACTGTTTCCCCCAGCATCCTGAAGGAGAGAAGGGAGGGCGCTTGGCAAGCATCAGCAGGCAGCAAGTTCCATAATGTCGTGGTCACCGCCAAGAAGGCCCAGTTCCTAGTCGATGTTTTCCGGGCTTTTGTCAGGGCAGCCACCCCCAATGATATCACCTAGGATGATCAGATGGTCCAGGTTGAAGACCATAGCTAGTTCATATGCAGCCTAAGGTTAAAATGACAGAATTGATGTATGCACATTGCACTGCTATCACCCAAGCCTGTTCTCAACCTGGGGGTCGGGACCCCTTGAGGGGTCAAACAACCATTTCATGGGGGTTGCCATGAGCCAGTGAAGAAAAAGGCACAAATGGCTTGGGTCTGGAGGAGGAGGGGGAGGAAGGGGGGAAAGTGAGTTACCTACCGCTTGATTGGTTGGAGGGGATGTCAGTCAATGGCACCAGAGGCTGCCTGTACAGGGAAGTTCTCTATGGCACCTGCGGCAGTGGCTTGCCAAAGGGGACTTGTGGTCTCTTCCAAGCAGGGCAAGGGGGTCACCACAACAGGAGGAACTGTATTAAAGGGTCTCGACTCTTAGCAATAGGAAGGTTGGGAACCACTGCTGTAGAGACAGCAAAATGACACCTAACGCCCTTGGAGGAAGGACAGGAGAGGCAAATAAAAGATTAATGTTTGCCTCCCTCTTTCTGCCTTGTTTTGATCCCATAGTCATTAACTGGTTCAAGAAGCCCCAAGTGCCTTAAAGCAGCAGAATCCAACTTTTCTCCTTTATGATGTGGATAACTGAGTGGGTGAAATCAGACTGGATTTTTTTTTAAAGGCAGTCATTTGTGACACTTATAGAGAAAGATAAAAGCAGTGCTGAAAGGTGCCGTAGCCACAAAACAAATTAAGCAGAACATGGCATTTATTTATTTATTTATTTATTTATTTATTTATTTATTTATACAGTATTTAGTCAACACTATGCTAGAAAAAATTTGCAGAGTTTTCAGGGGAGGGGAAAAAAAACACACCTCTGATTCTATGCATCCCTGATATTATGGATTATTGTCTCCCGTCATCCTTGTCTTTTGCTCTTGATAGATCAAGTGAATTCTGGAAAATGGAATAAATATAAAGGTTTTTCAAAAACCTATTGTGAAGGGAAGCAAGGAAAGGATGAAAGAAGAGCAGAAGCAGAGGGTGAAAGATGAGAAGGGGAATAACATTAGTTCTCTGGATCAGTTCTCAGCAAAGCTTTACAGAGTAAACTTAGCATTTTCGCCGGCTTCCCTCAAAGTTTTGCAAATTTAAAATTTCCACATCATACTGGAGAGCCTTTCAAAAAAATATATCCAGAAAACAAATTATACAAGGGACTGTGATAGGGTGGAGCCCTCAAACTTTGGCTGATGCACTTGGTGATTCACTGTGACTTTTATATGAACCTCAGTGAACTCATTCAGACCGGCTGGCCGTGCTACTTTCCTTCCATTATGGAGTGCCACGGTAATTTACCACTGAAGCCAATTAGGTGCAAATTAGCCCTCCCACTCATGGACATTCTTTTGATAGTTTCTGAATGCTTGCCATCATTGGCTAATGCCACTTGTTCCATTCTGCCAGCATGGAGGTGGCAGGTGAGCAGAAAGCCTTACTTAGATATGTTTGCTGTGGGCTTTGGCTGGTACAAAATGATGATTTTGTTTTTGTTAACTGCAGCTTAGAAACACAATGGCCAAAATGTGATTAGACCTGTTTGCCTGTGACCCTTAATCTGTGGCATATTCCCCCTACTACTTGTTTGTGTACAAAATTTGTAAGCCTAGTTTCTTTATGAGGACAAAAGGACTGCTTTCAAACGTTTGTGTTAAGCTGGGAGTCTGGGGGCAAAGAGTTGGCAGCACGTAGGATATAACCTAAGATATTTTGCTGCCTGAGTCAAAGCAGCAGGTGGGATCCTTTGTTTGCAAAGGAGGTGGTACCCACTGCCAGCCATATTATATTAGCACATGGGGCAGAAAATCATCACAGCATGCCTTGCAACAAAAGTATGGTGAAACTGAATACAATACAGTCCTCTGTATCTGCAGGATCCATATCTGTGGTTTCATTTATCTGTGATCTGAAAACATTACAAATATTAAAAGAAAAGAAGAAGAAAACCTTAGAAATATGTGTTTTCATGATGTGTTTGTCAAAACCAGCCACTAGGGGGAACCAGAGACCATGCTGTATATCAGGCCTGCCCAAACTTCAGACCTCCAGATGTTTTGGACTGCAACTCCCACAGTCCTTTGCCATTGGCAATCTAAGCTTAGAATTCTGGGAGCTGTAGTCCAAAACATCAGGAGGGCCGAAGTTTGGGCAGGCCTGCTGTATATTCTTGTTGTTCAACAATGCATAGCATGGTCCCTGGTTCCCTCTATGTATTTTTCTATTTTTTATTCTTTTATCATGCCATGTATGCCATTCTCTATTATCCACAGCTTTCAGCATCCGCAGAGGGGGCCTTGGACTCACACATACGAAGGTCCTACTGTAACTAAACATGCCCTGGTGTTTCATAATGCTTAAAATTTGCTGTCTAGGCAGTCGCCTTGTGTCTCTGCTTTTGTGACTGCACACATGCCAGGGACCAAAACTACTGCCCCCAACTGGTGCAAGAGTGGAACACTCAACAGAGAGGCAGGGCTCTCTCTGAAGGTCAAAAGCTGGAAGGAATGATTGGTTGGTGATGGATAGATGAGACAATCATCCCGCCCCAAAAGGGTCCCTCCTCCAGGCAGCATGCGAGATTGGAAATAAATCTCTGGCACATCATATGAAGAACCTTGCCAGACTACAAATCCCAGGAATCCACAGGGCGCAGCTACGATCCATAAAGTGGCACCAAACTAGAGGTGTTGTGCAGACGTACTCTGTGTCATCAGGGAACTGCCTCTTGTTGGACTTACAAAATAACTCTCTTCTTCGTCTCTTGCGTCCTCCTGCAGGTGTCCCTGGCTGACACGAGCCGTGTCCCCCGCCATCCCGCTGTACAATGGGCTCGTGTTCCTGTTTGTCCTGGCCAACTTCAGCATGGCAACTTTTATGGATCCTGGGGTGTTCCCACGAGGTAACCTTGAGCCAGGCCAGGGCAGGGAAGGGGAAGTAGGAAAAGGAGGGGTGAAGGTTGAAAGCCAACAAAGCAAAATAAAACTCGTACAATCTCACATTGTTATCCATCCTGCAGGAAAGAAAAAACCCACCCACATTCCTCAAGCGTTAGTCACAATCCTATGAACGAACCGCAAACTCAGAGGCTCCAGTGCCGGGACCCTTACTTTTTTCCAGCACAAACAATCAACACAGGCATTCAGGAGCTGGGGGGAAACACTAAAATTTGCAGAAAGAAAGTTTGTTTAGAAAGAAAGAAGAGAATCTAATCTCTCTCTCTCTCTCTCACCTACACACACACACACACACACACGCACAGAGAGAGAGAGAGAGAGAGAGAGAGAGAGAGAGAGAGAGAGAGAGAGAGAGAGAGAGAGAGATGTCCAATATTGCAGAAGTATCAGACACTATATGCATGTTCTCTGGATTAGTTCTGGTGAATTTAATCTATCCATGGGTTCAGTATCCGCTGATTCCTTTATCCACTGCTTGAAAAGATGGAATTTAAAAAAAATCCCAGAAATACCTATTTATATATATTTCCAGAGTGTCATTACCTGAACTGGCCACTAGAAGGAGCCAGAGAACATGCAATGTGTAGCAGCATCCAATACTTCCATGTTTGTTGCCATGGGGACCCTCGGAACTGACTCTCCCCGGATACCACGGGCCTACTGTAATCCCATTTAGTCTACATTTTATTCCCGATCATCCAACAATCCCAGCAGAATCCGGGCTGACCTGTTCCACGCTGCCTTTCAGGGGTGACCTTCTTGTGACTGCTTCTCTCAAGGCTACTGATCCCGTTGTTGCTTCTGTGACTTTGCTTCTGTTTTTGGTGCAGCTGACGAAGACGAGGACAAAGACGACGATTTCCGAGCTCCCCTGTACAAGAACGTGGAGATTAAAGGAATCCAAGTACGGATGAAGTGGTGCGCCACCTGCCATTTTTATCGCCCCCCTCGCTGCTCCCACTGCAGCGTCTGCGACAACTGTGTGGAGGTAAGGAGGTGTCCTCTCCATAAAACGGTTGTGTCGGCTAAAGTTTCCTATTTTATGCAGAGGTTTTGAGTCCCTTTTAGAGAGACACATTTATTTATTTATTTATTTATTTATTTATTTATTTATTTATTTATTTATTTATTTATTTATTTTATTTAGGAGCTTATATACCGCCCGTCTTCCAGAATGAACTGGAAACAGACAGTAAACAAAATTGTATACGATATCACAATAAAAACAATAAAATCAGTATAATCAGAATAAACATAAAGAACAATAAAGAGAGGGCAAGATGGCCCTCAGAATGGAAGAAAGGTGGGGAAATTAAACTGCTACCTGCTGGTACTAGGTATGGGCATTTCGTTTCAGAGGTGGCCCGGTTCCGAAACAAAATGCGGGAGCCCAGCTGGCGTTCGGAACCGAACCAGCCCTCCGGAATGAAATCAGCCATTCCCTTACCTTGCTCTGGGGTGGCATGGGGCTAAACTCCAATGAGGAAAAAGCCTCCAAAGTCATTGTTCCTTCTTCCTGGTGCTGGCCAATCAGACAGGGAGGCGGGATGATGCATTTCCTTGCACAGCTCCTGACAGGACAGCACCAGAGAGAAGGAAAGATTATGTTGGAGGCTTCTTCTGCGTTAGAGTTTAGCCCCGCACAACCCCAGAACAAGGTAAGGAACTGACTGACTTTATTCTGGAGGGTTGATCCAGTTGGGCTCCCATGTTTTGTTTTGGAACTGGACCACCTCTGAAATGAAACACTCATCTCTAGCTGGTACCCTTCTACCACCGTACATTATGGCCAAAATCCTGTTGCATAAATTGCGCCAGCAGAAGGAAGGCGATTTTACTGGATGCCACAGATTGTAATTGTGGCCCCTTTATGGATTCTCAGGCCCACAGGCGGGTTTTCCTCGGAACTGTACAAAATCCTGTCAAAAGGCTGAACCATAACAACTAAACAAATTCAGCACCCCGGTCTCTTAACATTGGGACTTAAACCTGGGTTCACATATGCACACAAACCCCTTGTAACATCAAGTACAACAGCTTCTACTCTTGTCCAGTTTTGCACAACTTTCTCAAAAGATGTGTGTGTGTGTGTGTGTGTGTGTGTAATATATCATTTCTGGCACAATGGGAATGAATAGTTCCTTTGCAAAGCAAGGCGTTTATTATTGCCATAGTCAGCATCATCCATAGAGGGGCTGGTTCTGGTGTGGGAGCCAATTTTTCTCCCAATGGCCAAATGACTGAATGTTTAAAGAATGTTTAATATAGTAAGCTATGCAATTTAAAAAAGGGGGGCGTTGTGGTTTAATCAGCATCAACAGGTAGTAGCTCATTAAGAAAAGTGTCCAAGTCAGCTGGACTAAAACGCAAACACACCAAGTGTAATCACAGGGATTGGTTTTCTCCAACAGAGCAAGCAAGCACGAGGTTTTAATTTATAGAAGAATCAGAGAAATGATCAAACTCGTGTGGAATAATACAGAACTGGATGGGGTCTTGTAAGACATCTATTCCGGGAGAGACCTCTCCAAAAAGGGACTTTGTAGAACATCTAGTCCAGAACTAAGCTCTCCAAAAGTGAGCTAAAATTCACTTCCAGCCTGGAAAGCTAAGAACATGGTGCCCAAACCTAGTGTTTAGATGAAATTCCATCCTCACGACATTTTAAAAAAAAAGCCGTGGAGAAATTTGGGCTGATAGATTGGCTTGTGGCGGTGGGGAATTTATTAGACGGCTGCATCCCATCGGCAGATAAGACAAACAGGCCGACACCACCCCCAACCACCCCCACCTCAGCTAATTAAAATGCTTGAGGCTTTTACGTGTAGATTTTCCTATGCTCCACTTGGAGCCCTCCTCCCTCCTCCCCAACCCCCGCCCAACTTCAATGGCCTCATTATTTTTTATGATGCATTCGGGAAAAATGCAAAGCACCCCTTGCGTTTATGGCACGTTCCAGTTTCCCCCGACAAGAACCTGCTGTCTGCAGAACCTGAACAAAGGACGAAAGGAGGAAGCCGTGGTTTTTGCGAGAAGGAAGTGACATTTGAAGATGAGGCATAAAATATGCCCCGGCCTCAAAGACTGGCTTGCTCTCCAAAGTCCTACTTTCTTTCCAGGAAAATATGCTGGGATTTTGACCAGAGGAAAACACAGCCAAAGGCTTATTATTAAACAGCAAAAAGCAAAGCCTGCTGCTTATATACTGCCCCATAGCACTTAAAGCACTCTCTGTGCAGTATATAATTTATTTATGTAGGCTACACATTGCCCCCAGTCGCCAGCAAGCTGGGTACTCGTTTTACTGACCTCAGAAGGATGGAAGGCTGAATGAACCTTGAGCCAGCAACCTGGGATTGAACCCCAGGTCATGAGCACAGTCGGAGCTGAAGTACAGCAATTTAACCACTGCACTGCAAGGTTCTTATTAAGTGTCTTTGTTTCTGTCATCCTGTCAAGGACAAATTGTTGAAACAACTTGGGTAGCCTGGAACCAGATTTTTTCCTATGCATTTTTTTTTAAAAGCCAGGGATGTTTCTAGATTCCATGCCCCATCATCCCCAACTATTACAGCTAGTAGTTTGACTGGTGAGCATTGGAATCTCACAACATCTGGGGGAGGGCTGCAGCTTTCACCTCTTTGTCCTAAACCAGTGGTTGTCAACCTTGGGCAATCCATGTGTTCTTGGACTGCGGTTTTCAGAAGTCTTCACCATCAGCTGTGACGGCTCAGGTTACCCAATGGGGAGAACCACTGCCCTAAAGCATCTCCTTGCACTAAACCAACATCTGCCCTAAACCAGCATTTCCTTGCCCTAAACCAACATCTACCATAGGCCAACATCTCCTTTCCTTAAACCAACATCTATCATAAGCCAACATCTCCTTTCCTTAAACCAACATCTATCATAAGCCAACATCTCCTTGCCCTAAACCAACATCCATGATAAGCCAACATCTTCTTGTCCTAAATCAACATCTATCATAAGCCAACATCTCCTTGCCCTAAACCAACATCTGTCCGAAACCAACATCTCCTTGCCCTAAACTAACATCTGGGCTGCAACCTCTGATTCCTTGCCCTAAACATGGAAATGCGCTTGAAAATATTAAAGCAGACCTGAGTTTCTCAAAAGGACGCATGCCCAGATGGATTCTCTGTTTCGTTAAAAGAGGTCCTGCCGAATTATTGTGCAAACAGCCAGAAATTATGGGTTGTTTCTGTAGTTGGTCCTCATTACCTGCCCTTTCTTCTCTTTGCAAGGATTTTGACCACCACTGCCCGTGGGTGAATAACTGCATTGGACGGAGGAACTACCGCTATTTTTTCCTTTTCTTACTGTCCTTAAGTGCCCACATGGTTGGTGTGTTTGCCTTTGGACTCATCTTCATTTTGCACCATGCCGAAAAGCTGGGGGCTGTCCACACCGCCATCACGTATCCTTACTTCTGAGCTGGGTGGTACCTTCTTGAGACTTGCGCAGGTGGGGTGGCCAAGAATTTGCCCCTTAGTACCAAGGGGCATTCTGGTAATTGAAGTCTTCATGCTCGGATCCTGGCACTCACATACTGGTTTTCATCTTTGTTTTACAGGGTTTCTCCAAGGTGTTGCACCTCCTCCCCTGAACAAATCCAGTGCCATGAATAGGTTTCCTTCCATTTGGATTGGAAGAGAAGCAATGACTGTGTAGAGCCACCGGCCACCGTTTCTTCCAAGCACACATACTGTAACCACACACAGGGACATGACTGCTTTTAAGGCTGTGGAGTACAAAAGGACTCCTTTATCTGTGGGATCAGTATATACTTATCCATAATCTGAAAATATGTTTTAAAAATATGTTTTTAAAATATATTTCTAACAATGACGTTCCCAGAACTGGCATACAGAGACCAATGCTATGTAGTGTGTTGACTAGAGAAATACATTTCTATTATGTCATTATCAGACCTTACCACTAGTGGGAACCAGAGACCATGCTGTGTAGTGTGTTGGATAGAGAAATACATTTCTATTATGTCATTATCAGACCTTACCACTAGTGGGAGCCAGAGACCATTTTTTGCTATTGTGTTCTCTATAATCCATGTTTTTAAGCATTTCAGTGGGGAAGCTTGGAATTGATCCCTTACAAATATGGGAGTCTTACTATCTCGTTTCTCATTTCCTTCAGTTTTGTTTTCTATCCTTAAAGGGATGGAATTTCCTTAACATTGGCCTACAGGCTGGCTGTCATGTGTGTGGCTGGGTTGTTCTTTATCCCAGTCATTGGTCTCACAGGTTTCCATATTGTTTTGGTGGCCCGAGGACGCACAACCAATGAACAGGTCAGATGGCATCATGATGATGATGATGATGATGATGATGATGATGATGATGATGATGATTTTGCATAGTACATTATCCTGGAGGCTCACTATAAAATATTTAAAACGATACGAAATATCAAGTGCATTAAAATAAACACAACCCACCAGATCTTTAAAATCAGCATTAAAAGCATACAGATGTAGTGAGGTATAAATCCCTGTTCTCTTCAGGGAAATAATTATAAAGATAAAGTCAGATAGCAGAAAAGAAACTGTGTGTCTATATTAATTAATTTAATATATTTAAATTAATATAATTAAACTTAATTAATTTAATAAAATTAATATAATTTATAATTATATATAATAATATAATATAATATAATTAATTTATTAATTAAAAGCAAATCAGCACTATACAGCAGGACATTTGTTCATTGATTGAGTCATTGATTGATGATTACTTAATTAATCAATAATCAATTAATGAACAAATGTCCTGGTATATACTGCTGAATTACTTTTGGATGACTCTTCTGACTACAAATACGAGTAAGAGGTCCTACACTAGCCAGGAGTGAATCAGTCATACAAAGGTCAATGTTATGCTTATATCTTCCTCTAATGGAAGCAAAACAAGTTGAGGAGCCATATAGCCATCACAAAAACCAAATACACAAGTAGAGCAGGTGATTCCTCTGTCCTCTCATGAGCTAGAGTTGGAGATTCCAGTTTGCAGTTGGCTTTCAGACCCTGATTTTTCCAAGAGGGGTGTCAAGCCATGATGCTGGTTCAGACATGATGCTACATTTCCCACTCCTGGCATGGACTTCAATTCCATTAGCCATCCTGTCTAGAAAAAAACAATGGAAGGTGGCATGATGAGATAGCATGAACCACCATGGGCCCAGTGATGAGAAAGAAAGGGGCCTAGCTCACCGGCTCACCTTAGATTGACAAATGCTCTTCAAGCTGCCCAAAAGTCACATTTCCCCTGTAGCCATGTGGGGCAGTGGTCCCCAACCTTGGATCCCCAGCTGTTCTCAGACCAAAAACTCCCAGAAGTTTTCACCATTAACTGTGTTGGCCAGGATTTTTGGGAGCTGCAGTCCACGAATGCTTGGGGACCCAAGGAAGGGAACCAGTTATGGAGGTGATCACATGACTTGACCACTGAGCCACATAACTTTGAGGGCTACCTTCTGAGCGGTGTAGCTCAGTTGGGTTTCACCCACTTCTGAAGAGACAAGAGGGCACCATGTGGTTGTGGGGGGGGGGGACCACCGTTTTTCATCCACTTAATTAAATACAGTGGAACCCTGACTTAAGAGCAGCTCGACCTAAGACCAGAAAACTGTTGGTGTTTTAACTGCCGCCTTACAAATTTTAGATATGGTCTGCTCGACTTACAAATATTTTTTCTCATTTTTTATTTTTTTTAACTTATTTTTTCATTTTTGTAGATAGGTACCCCAACTTAAGAGTAGTTCGGAACGGATTAAATTCGTAAGTTGAGGTGCCACTGTACTTTCCTCATTTAACCCTCCCCTCCCAAAAAAAGAGAAGTATTTGGCGTTTGGTCGAACCTTGGTGGACTTGTTTAGGCCTGTTGAAACTGCTTTTTTTCTTGGGCAGCTGAACATTTCTCTTCCTTTTCTCAAAAAAGTACCCTGAATATTATAATTCTAGGTGACGGGTAAATTCCGTGGAGGAGTAAATCCTTTCACTCGTGGATGCTGTGGTAATGTGGAACATGTCCTCTGCAGCCCTCTGGCACCCAGGTAAGATGACAGAACAGCATTATTGATCAAGATTCCTCTCTCTAGGGTGGTTTTTTTTAGTGTGTACAAGAGAGTCAGCTTCTACCCTCAAAACAATTTGCTGAAGCAAGACAGTTTCATAAACCATTGTTTAATGTTGGCCTATTTCAAATAAACCACGGTTAAGGTTAACCCCAGTTTCGTCAGGTTCTGTGGATAACGCCAAGCTGACATTCCTCAAAAGCAGAAGCAAATTCTTCCAAACTCTTGTTTACTGGGGAGTTTGGAAGAACAGAGGAAGGGAAACAAGGAAACCCATGAGAAGCTAAATTTGTAATTTGTTCTTGTCACAGTAAACTGTGGTTTACCGTGATATCTGGACACTACCATTCTGAGATGGTGTGTGTGTGTGTGTGTGTGTGTGTGTGTGTGTGTGTGTGTGTGTGCCATTCTGTGTGGGTTGCTAATATCCAGAATTCTAGATGAATTGAGAAGAATGAGGCATTTTTTTATTTCTCCTCCAGTCTCTTTTAATTGGTTTTATGACCTAGAAATTGCTCTTTTGGTTTTATTCAACATCTAGGTAGCTGCACATTGCCCATTAAACATTTATATTGGCTTGGGAACAATTAGGTTATCAGCTTTCTCCCTCTCCCTGGTGACTCTACCATCCGTCTTTACCCAAAGCACTCACTCATCACTGCTTAAAACAGAAAACAGAAACCCTTAAATTAATCTATGCCTCCAAAACATTATAATTGGCGGGGGAATACGGGCTTTCTATTTTCTTTCACTACAATAAAATGGAAATAATTTCTCCCTTAGCAAGAGAGGAACTAAAATAGAATATAAATCTGCAATGCATTATTTTATATGGTCTAGAAAATGAAAAGAACAGAAGGCAATTTTCTGTGTATCAAGAAATTTGTCTTGGTGGGGGGAGTGTTTACAAGATATCACAAGTTGTGTTGGGTGAACATTTCATTTGATGTGATGAGAACTTTCCTGATTTGGCTCTTTTCTTTTATTAATGAATGGGGTGGTTTACAACTCTAGGTGGAGGAGGCTTTGTGACGAGACCTCAAAAAACTGGGTTTTAAGCTTCTTGACCATGTTGAAGTAGGAAGATCATCTTTTTATTTTTAAAGAGAGACTTCCCATCTGGCTCCCAAGTAAAGTATGTGCCTCTGCATGCTGAAAACAGCAGTAATTGTTGAATTTAGTCAGTGCAGATGGTTAGACATCTTTTGTTCATTCATGGAAAGGCCCCGCCAAAATGTGCAAATTTCTTCACAAGTTCAAAAAAGGGGTTTTTAAGGGAAAAAATGTTGGAGAAAGGAAAAGGAACTGATTCAGTTATAATTTTTCTCAGGTACATTGTTGATCCAAAGAAGAAACAGCCAATAAGTATAAAACCACCTTTCCTGAGACCAGATCTAACGGAACGGCAAATCACGGTGAAGATAAGTGACAATGGCATCCAGGCCAATCTCAATCGGAGTAAGGTGAACATTCCTGATCAAAAGGGAAATTACAAAAGGGGTCAGCAGATGTTCAGTTCATGGCAGGCATGTCCAACCTTCGACCCTCCAGATGTTCTGGACCGCAACTCCCACAGTCCTTCGCCATTGGCAATCTGAGCTTAGAATTCTGGGAGTTAGGTCCAAAACATCAGGAGGGCCGAAGTTTGGACATGCCTGGTTTATGGGCTTTGCCTAGCTTTGTTTTGTCATGACTTGCCAAGCAGAGTTGGGTGTGAAAACTCATGCGCTTTGAATCCATGTTGGGTTAGAGTCCAAGCTTGCAAGGTTGTGGTGCCATGACTTTTGGATTAGGAGGGACAGTGCCACCATGTGCCACATTTCCAAGGCGTTCCTCTTTTTCTTCCTGATCAATCCTCCAGAGTACCTGGGGACGTGGTGGCATTTTGATTTCATGGGTGTGGCAAACCACTTTGGATTTTCAGCCTAAACTTTGCAGTAGCTATCCAAGGTGCTGAAACTTGGATACTTCATACAAACCTCTAGTGCAGCAATGGCGAACCTTTTAGAGACCGAGTGCCCAAACTGCATTTCAAAACCCACTAATTAGTCACAAAATGCCAATACAGCCATTTAACCTGAATACAGGTGGCTGTGAAGGGGCCGATCTCGGGTGCCCACAGAAAGGGCTCCGAGTGCCACCCGTGCCATCGGTTCTCCAACACTGCTCTAGTGCTGCAAGGCTGTAAAGCAGTGGCTCTCAACCTGTGGGTCCCCAGATGTTCCTGGACTGCAACTCCCAGAAATCCCTTCCAGCACAGCGAGTGGTAGAGGCTTCTGGGAGTTGCAGTCCTGGAACATATGGTGACCCACAGGTTGAGAATCACTGCTGTAGAGGAATGCCCATGGAACTATTGGAAAATTGACCATGAAAACTGGCCGAGCAGCCCAGTGGTTTAGATATCTGGTTGCAAAGCCAGAGGTTGGGAGTTTGATTCCCCAGCGCACCTTCTGGACAGAACGGCCAGACTGTGTGGACTTGACCAAGCGACACAGTCCCAGGGCACCTCCAGGGGAATGGTCAACCACTTCTGTGTGTTCTCCACCTAGAAAACCTCAGAAAGGGTCTTCATCAATCAGAACTGGCTTGATGGTTTGCAGTTACCTGTACTTATATGGCCGTTGAAGGTCATTTAATCCATCCCCCCTGCTTGGTGCTTCATTAATGTTTGCTTCATGGTTCTTTTCAGTCCAAAGTGAGCCTGGAAGGTCTGGAAGATAAAACTATGGATCTTCAACCTCCTTTACCCCCCAAGAGCGATTCCAGCAAATACAGCGAGCTGGGGAGCAGTGAAGGTACAAGACTTGGTTAGCGCCTTGATTTTCCAACCTGTGGAAGTGTCTTTGGTCTCTCCATTTTTTCCCTTCCTCCTGAAACCTGAATTGGGCTGTGATGGAAAAGATCAGTCTTGAGCATCTCTTGTTAAAAATATGGGTTTGCAAGTCTTGGGAAAGACCTCAACCGGTAAACAAGGAAGCACAGAACCTGGAAAGGTTTAGAATAAATTGGGACTAGCTGGATTAATGGCATCCCTTGGTGCAAGGAGGCTCCATCTGCATTTTCAAGGATGCAGAGCTGTCAGGTTTCCCACCGCCCATCCCAACTGCCACAGGGTTCAGTGGTCCAGCATCAGATTGAAATGAGCTGGAGAGATTCCCAGTATGTTTGCGCGTGAAAAAAATAGGTTGACTTTTTTTTACACAGTATTGCCAAGATTTGGAATTCTTGGTTAAATCCTCTAGCTGCTTAGCAGAAGTGCTGGGACTCACAGAACAGAATAGCTTCAAGTTCCCCCAGATTAGTCCACCCCTATTTTTCCTCATTAACTGGGACGTACGGTCTCAATAACTCGCTCTTAAGACATCAACGGTCAACATAATATATGAGTCTTGTTTCCTTACAGCTCATAACAGCAAACTAAAAGTCCGTCTGCTTTGAGCAACGGGCCTGAACAAAGTACCAACAGATTCACTGCTTCCAACAGACTCAGGAGGAGGGGGGGCTCAAAAGGAGAGAAGTGGGGAATGATTGGTCCCTGTTGAAGCTCAGCCCAGAAAGGTCCCTCCCAGCCACATCCAAGAGAGGCAGCATGCGAGGTTGCAAATGTTCCAATACATTGGACAGGAAGTTTGATTTCGTTTCCTTTTTCTTCAGAGAGTAGCCTTTCACCCAAGCTGATCAGCCCGCCCACGCCCGCGATGTACAAATACCGTCCGGCTTTCAGCAACAATCCAAAGGTGCACTACCATGGAGCATCTGAACAGGTAACCCCATTTGTGGTTGCAAGGGGGGGGGAGGAATCCACATGAAAGCAATAAAGAGCCAATTAAGAACTGGGTGGGATAAAGAACAAATCTCCTGTGACTGGGGATAGATTCAATCAGTGCAGTACTTAGGCACACGTAATTTAGATCCCACCATGTGTACAAAAGATCTAACAAATGAATGTGGTAGCCTGTTCCTAGTAAAAAAAAGGTAAATTATTTTAATATTTTTGATATTTTAATTTGTTTCAAATTTTACCTAAGTTTCATATATGCCCATAATTTTAAATTGTGCTATACTCTTATAGGAAGGAAGGAAGGAAGGAAGGTAGGAAGGAAGGAAGATTAGGCACATAGATAGATAGATAGATAGATAGATAGATAGATAGATAGATAGATAGATAGATAGATAGATAGATAGATAGATAGATAGATAGATAGATAGATAGATAGATAGATAGATAGACCACTTTTCTTTAGTTACGAACTGAGGGTGTTTTTTTTAAAAAAAATAGATTGCTGAGTTTTCTTGCTTTTGAAAATGGTTTTAGTATTTTTTTATTTTTTTATTTTTTTATTAGATTTTTACACCACCCATCTGGTAGCCATGGCCACCCGGGGCAGTTTACAACAAATTTGCCGAAAACAAAATCACAACCACTTATTGGATTTTTATACTGCCCATCTGGCAGCGAGGTCACTCTGGGCGGTGAACAACAATTGATGCGTAGAATACAGTGCAAATAAACACAAAGGAATCCTACAAGTCAATAAACATAAAATACAGTAATAGAACAGAAATAAAGTCAACATTAAAGTGACATAAAAGAGTGTACAAGTGGTACCTTATATAAAGGAACTGATTCGTTCCAGATGAAATTCTGTTAAGTAAATTTTCCTTTATACAAATTTCCCATAGGAATGCATTGAAAATAGAGTAATCCCTCATTGCGACCATTTTTATGTTGTATGGATTCGCCCCATAGGCGATTTTGTTAAGCAAATTTCCCCTATATCTGGAATTTTTTTATGTTGTACAGATTTTATGCTATACAAACCGTTTGTTATATCAGGGTCCACTGTGTATGTATTGTTATTGGCGGGTGTAAATAAGATGTTCTGAGGTTTACGCTGAGGTAATTGTTTTTCCTGGAACCCTCAAAAGGTTTTTCCTCTCTGTTACGTGAAGAAAAACAATCCTTCCCTTCCATTTTTCTTTCAGATCTCCATGCAGGAAGGGCACCAGCAAGGCTCCGTGATGGAAGAGAACGACAGCAGTCTGGACTACCAATCCGAGCCCAGCCTGGATATTCCCAGTTACCGGAAAAGTTCCCTCCACAAGACGTACCAGTCTTCCCCGCTGCAAATCGACTCCTTTGCGGTCAACTCGAGGTCCTTGAGCCTGAAATCAGCCAGCCGGAGAGGAACGGACAAAATGCCCCTCCACACCATGAAGTCGGACGGGGTGGCCTCCACCCCTTACAAAAGCATCTTCTCCCCTAACTCTCTCCCCAACCGGAACGGGAGCTTGTCCTACGACAGCCTGCTCAACCCCATGTCTCCCTCCGGGAGGAGGTGCATTGCCCACTCCGCCATGGGCTCCGTGGGTTACCACTCGCCCTATTTGTCCGCCAAAATGTGCCACCTGCGGGGCCGGGAACTGCAGCGCCATCCTCTGCAGAGCTTCAGCCCCGTGCTGGGCGGGCCAGCCCCTCACCCCCGGGAGCCCTCTCCGGTGCGCTATGACAACCTGTCCAAAACCATCATGGCCTCGATCCAGGAGAGGAAAGAGATGGAGGAGCGGGAGAAGCTCCTCCTCTCTCGCCCAGACTCCATCTTTGCGGACTCCGGGGTGTACGACACCCCGAGCTCTTATAGCCTCCAGCAAGTGAGCCTACTGTCGGAAAACCCCCGCAGCCTCGCCCTGCGTTACGGCTCGAGGGACAATCTCATGACCGCCGTGGGTTTCAGCGCAAGGAACCCGGTGCTCCAGGCCTCGGTGTCTTCCCTGTCCAGCGCCATGACCAGGGTCTCGCGGACTTCCACCCCTTCTCTCCAGGCGGACTTGGCCAATAACAATGTCCAGGCGCACCAAGCCTTGCAGGGGAGGATGAGCAACGGCTCTTACAAATCACCCAGCCACCAAGTCCCATCGCCCCCTAGCGGGATACCCAGGTCGCCCTCGTACGGTGGCGGCAAAGCCGTCTCCTTCGTGAACACCGTGGAGATAACCGAGGCACAGCCTGTGGGTGCCCCAAGGTACGGAGAGCAGGACGGGGTCTCTTGCGGTTTGCGGTAGAGGCAGCGAGATAAGAGATAACAGATTGTTTTGCTGGGTGAATTTATACAGGATGGCAAGTTTTTCCAACTCTCTAGGATTAAATAAATGCAATAAACTGCAATAAGTGCATCTTAAGGATTAAATAAGTGCAATAAGAAAAATATGCCCGTCCCTCAAAGGTTAGCCAAAAAAGGCTGCGGGGAGGTGGGTGACTGCAACTCGATTTTTTATGGGATGGGACAGTCCAGGGATTATCTCTGCTTCCCAGGCAAAATGTCTGCTCAAAGCTACCTGTTCCTTGATCAGTAGAATGTGCCCCCTTTATCCGTTGAATCAGCATCCTCTAATTCACCTATCCATGGTCTAAAAATATTTAAAATATTAAAAGAAATCTCCTTAGGCGAAATGACGAAGTTACTAGCGCTCCCTAGAAGAATAGGTTTCCACGATGCCATAACTAGAACTGGCCAGAGGTGGAGCCAGAGACCATGTTATGGATAGTGTTCACTCTTCAACCAGTATTCTCTGCATTTGATGAGTTACAGCAGTGGTTCTCAACCTGTGGGTCCCCAGATGTTCCTGGACTGCAACTCCCAGAAATCCCTTCCAGCACAGCAAGTGGTGAAGACTTCTGGGAGTTGCAGTCCAGGAACATCTGGGGACCCACAGGTTGAGAACCACTGTGTTACAGTACTTAGAATTCTGTGCTTGAGAGCGGTAGCGCTGTAGTCCAGGGGAAGGTGCAAGGGCTCTGAAGTGGGGGGATTCTAGGTTCCTCGCTAAACTACCTATCCCATCATTCTGCAGGCTGGAGTCCTGCCAATTAAAGGGGACTCAGGCACTCAAACTGCCTAACGTAGATAAGGCATAGAAGAAGTGGTTCGCCAAACTTAGGTCTCCAGATGTTCTCGGACTACAACTCCCAGAAGCCTTCACCATTATCTGTGTTGACCAAGATTCCTGGGAGTTGTACTCCAAAAACACTCAAGGTTGGGGATCACTGCTTTGACACAAAAGTCTAAGAGAACCTTGGCCCACCAGTTATTTTGGATTCTACACAAAGTGACTGAGGTCTTCAAGTCCTCTGCGATATTTGTGTCTCGTGATATCTTGGCACATTCTTGTTAGTACTTCTTTGTTGACCTCTCAGTCTGAGAAAATACTTAGCCCTGGGCGATAAATGGATATTTCAAATGCTTTTGTGTCCGTAATAGTCACCTGTTTACAAGGACCAGTCTTTGTTTTAAAGGCCAAAAATATGGAGCACCATGTAAAAACAAAGCAAAGTGGTCCGAAGTGCCAAAGTCTTTTTTTTTTTTTTGGGGTGGGGAGGTGGGTGGTTTTATAGATCCATGGAGATCAGTTCCAAGCAGATCCAGAAAAAAAATGCAGATGTTTCAAATGCTATACATTGCATGGTCCATGACTTCCTCTAGTGGCCAGTTCTAATAAATACACCCTGGAAATGCATAAAAATAGATTTTTTTAATTTAGTGTTTTCAGGCAGTGGATAAACGAACCAGCGCATACTGATCCTGCAGATAGGGGGCGCTGTTGTACTACATACTTTATCTTAAGGAAGTTGCTTTTTAAGTTGGATATAACCGTAAAATGTCTCACTTGTCTTAAAAGTCCAGTGAGGGTCGCATTAAGCGGTTCCGACTGGACAGCACATAACTAACTAATAAGCATACATGCAAATCAGAATTCACTGCATCTGCTTTCTCTTTCCCTTCAGTTCAACCCCATCTTTCCTTCCTGCCCCCTGTACATTCAACAGCCACAACTGTAAGCAAATTAGATTACAGTTCTGTCATTTTGTCTTGTCGTTTGATTAAGACAGGCTGTGTCCTTTTTCCTTTTACGTTGAAGGTGTCACATGTACACTTTCCCAATCATATACATATATATAGATACACACCCCACTCGTCGTTTTAAGGAACACCAATCAAAAATGAATTTTGACAATGTTGAAGTAATAATCGCTTTGGGTTAGTGACATCACTATTTCCCAGCCAATTTGTGTTGTGCATGACAGACAATTCTTGCGTCCTTTTTCACTCGACCTTTTGAGACAGAAGTTGGTCTGTCTCAACCAAACTGAGTGAGTGCACTTCCATTGTAGAGTCATTTCACAGCATTGTGTGTTCTCTGTCTCTGATAGAAGAGCCTTCCTGAAAGTTTTGGCTTACAGCTCTATGGCTCTCCAGAAGCCGTCCCCCCTAGCTGTTATTCCATACCATAAGCCTCGTGGCGCAGTGGTTAAATGCCTGTACTGCAGGTAAAACTGTGCTCACGACCTGGGTTCAGTCCCAGGTAGCAGGCTCAAGGTTCACTCAGCCTTCCATCCTTCCGAGGTCGGTAAAATGAGTACCCAGCTTGCTGGGGGGGGGGGGGCAATGTGTAGCCTGCACTTTGTAATTAAAATTGTAAACCGCCCAGAGACTACTTGTAGTAGTATGGGGCGGTATATAAGCAGAACACTTTGCTTTGCTACTGGCTGAGGTCTCTGAGAGTTGCACTCTAAAACAACTAGCACAGGTTTAACCTCTAAATGCCTGGGGGACCTAATTTTTGCAGGTGATGGTGGTGGTGTTGATCCTTCCCCTATCTATACACTAGGAATGGAGACCGTCCAGTTCTGGAGCCAGATCCAACCTTCTGGGGGCCCCCATATCAATCAATCAATCAATCAATCAATCAATCAATCAATCAATCAATCAATCAATCAATCAATCAATCAATCAATCAATCAATCAATCAATCAATCAATCAATCAGATTGGCATCTAAAAAAGAAAAAAAGTCTTACCGTGAGCAACAGTCCACAGATAAATGGGGAGTGTGTGCCCCAAATAAATCGGAACATATAGCACTCATTTGGACTTCCATAAATAGTCGCTTACCGTTCTCCTAATCCTGCTGTTGGCTGATTTTCAATTTTTGAATGGCTTCCTCCAGGTCCTTCCAAACTCCTCCGAACCTTCCTTAATACAAGCAAGAGCTCTAAACCAAAAAGATGCATTTTTTTTAATTCCGTGACTCCCACCGTATCGTGGTTCATGCAAACTCTTCTGCAAGTTTGCATGAGTCGTAGGTTCCGGTGCACCCTGGGGGCTCTGCCTGCATGCTTCCGATGCAATGCCATCTGTGTAACCTGTAGATTGCCCTTGGTTCTGCAAAGCGCCGGCCGTCAGGATACCCTTCAGTTGTTGGGGTTGTCCATTTGGCTTCTGAGCGACTGTTGCTTTCTGCCTCACTTGTGTCCTGACCGTAATCTCTTTCTTCTGATGCAGGGACGACCTCGAGCTGAAGTCACCGCACGGTAAAATCAATGGACAGCCGAAAGGAATTGCCCGGGTAGAGTGCCGGTTGGGTTCTACTTCAGGATCCCAGGGCACCCCAGGCAGTCCTGCCAGACATACAAACGTTAAGAAAGTCTCCGGTGTGGGTGGAACAACGTATGAAATTTCAGTATAAAAAAAAAAACCACACACACACACAAACACAAACACAAACCGCTCCAAGAAATTCATAAAATATCAAGAGCCATCCATAAGCGCAGTCGGGAAGCAAGGTCCACTGTGAAGATTGAGCTAAAATAAGGCTAGGAGGGAAGAAAAGCAGAAGCAGCAGCTGACGGTGTGGTTTCCAATTTCTTTCATGTGGTTTTTTTTTTGGGTGGGGGCGTTATTCCCTTCAGATTTTAATCTCAAGCAAGCTTTCCACTCCTCTTGGTTTTTCTCCCTTTCCTAAACCAGCTGCAGCCTTATTTTAGAAGGGATAAACTTGGGACAGTTCCGCAGATACTGTCTAGAGACTGTTGGGATCAGATTCACGTGACTATGGACTGACCGGTGGTCTCACCATTTAGACATACCTTTTTTTGCGAAGACTCAATGGAAAAGCCATTGTGCATTCTACGTCTGTCCCCCCACCCCCCTCCCCGGTTCTTTTTCATGTAGGCGTTGTTACCTCGTGGTCTAAAACCAGCCCATGCGGGCTTAAGTGTTTCCCCTTAAACCCTCCCGGTTTGAAGATGAAAGAGCAACCGGGCCGTATCTCTTGACATCTCACCCCACATTCTTTGTTGACCCCACCTTCCCATTCCCTTGAAGCAGAGAAAGAGATCTGCACGGCCAGCTTAGAAACAGGAGCCAACCAACATTAGATCGTCCAAGCATTTGTTGTCAAGGGGTGACAAATTTCAGTGGTTGTCTGTCAATTTCTTACGGCTGGAAACATCCACAGGCGGCCAAGAGGTGCCACTTATGACCACAATGAAGTTAACCTAAGAGGCATGTGACCAAAAAAAAGCTGGGGGGGTTGCCATCTCAGTGATTGGAGGAACAAACCATTCCCTTGCTCCCGGGAAAGAGAAAAAAAAAATAACGTGTTAGTGTCACAAATTATTTTTAATGAATTATTCCCAAACTCTGTTTACATGTGCATTTGTTTCTACCTACTAATCTGACCCCTCTGCTATAAATAATAGGGAAGAACCTACATGTAGAGAAACGATGCGTAGGCAGGAACATATCTCATGTTGAAGAAGGGCAGTCCTCTTCAACAGAAGAAACCCATGAGACACCAGCAGGTCTACCATGATGACACGTCATCTTTTAGAGATCGGTCGTATGGGAAAAGGCAGGGAAGGGGGTTTCTTTTGATTTCTACCATTGTCACGAGCCGCCATGTAAAAAAAAAGTTACGCACACACCATGACTTGTGTCTCTCGTGTCATAGAACCATAACACAAGTAAGGAACTTCAGTGCTTCCTTGAATGATTATGGATGGTGTTTTTTTTTAAAAAAAAGACCATTCTACTTAAGAAAAAAAAAGTTTAACCATTGAAATATTAATATGGTAACCTCTTGTTAATAACAGCCATCTCCTTGCCTCCTCTTGGGGATGGGCTGGAATTATGGTGTATTGTCTTGCACTGGTGCGACGTGTATAATCTTGACGCAAGGTATTCTATGATCCGTTGAAAATTGCTGTGTGTGTGATTGATTGTATTAATGATTGTCAGCCAAGCACATGCCTATCAATGCTGCGTTTTGCCGCCTGCCGGATGGCCAGTGAGTTTCCCACGAGTGTGAAATGTTTTAAGATTACTTTATGCCAAACCGAGGTTCAGGTGGTTTCATTCACTCCCAAGAATTTGGAGCAGGGAACCCTCAAGTTTGACAAATATTCCAATATTTTTTATTCTCAAAAATCAGGGAGTGCCCGTAGGTGTGTGCATTTTTCTCCTTCTTGGATGTAAACCATCACATACACTTGGACATGGGTTGGGTGTGGGAATTAGAACAAGGGGGAAATGTGCCTTGAGGCACTTGATAATTAAGCTGATTGCCTTAAATGTTCATTTTATTGATTTGATTATTGGATTCTTGTGGTTCGTAGAAAGTAATTTACAAGAAAGAACAGCAATGGATCAGGATCCCGAAAGAATCAGATTGTAGGGCAAAGAGTCTCTCCAAGTTTCTGTGTGGGTTGGTTTTAACCTTCTAATTCAGTGGTTCCCAACTCTAGGCAACACAGATGTTCATGGACTGCAACTCTCAAAAATTCTGGCCAGCGTAGCTGAAGGCTTTGGGGAGTTATAGTCCTAAGAACATCTGGCGACCCAAGATTGGGCACCACTGCTCAAATTGTAGGGTGGGTATGAGAGATGATACAGGAGCACCAAAGGGCGAATGAGAAGTTTTTGTGCTGCCATTTTAAAAAAATGGTATTGGTGAGTGACAAGAGAGCAGAGGATTGAATGAGAACAGGGATCCAGTGCTGGGAGCGGAGGGGTTAATCACAGGTTAACCCCTCCACTCCCAGCACTGTTTCCATTTAATCTTACCCCCCCCCCCCCCCAATTTGACAGACACCTAAAGTTAGTCTTTAAGGTGCCACCTGTTTTGTGTCTTTTGTTTTGTTATTCCTGGATTTTGCCTGGAATTCTAGAATGCCGCACGTTTTGGGTCGTTTGTTTCGTTTTGGTTTTGCCTGGAATTCTGCAATGGCGTGTTATTATGCAGAAGGTGGCCACTAGACCAGTAAAGGAAGGAGGTCAAAATGCCTAGCAGAGGAATGAGCTGAGTGTTTGCCTACCAATTATTGTTGGACTACAATACCCATCAGCTCCCTAGGTGGCATCGCCTGCAAGGGAATGCTGGGAGATATAGTCCAGCAACATTTCAAGGGCTCTGCTCTAGCAGAATCCAGTAAGTGGTCTTGGACCAGGTTCCACTAGATATTTGGCTATCAATAAGAGTCTCTACTTGGATCCGTAGCTCTTCCACTTTTATGAACGACAGTCTCCAGCCTAGCTCTAGCGCCATGGTTCAAGTGGGCTGGGGATCTTGACCTCTTACCATCATGGGTCCCAGGTAGCAGGTTCAAGGTTCACTCAGCCTTCCATCCTTCCGAGGTCGGTAAAATGAGTACCCAGCTTACTGGGGGGCAATGTGTAGCCTGCATACTGTAATTAAAAAACTGTAAACCGCCCAGAGACTACTTGAAGTGGTATTGGGCAGTATATAAGCAGTACTGTTCTGAAACAGGGCAAAGCCACAGGTCATCGTCAGCATGGTTTTTAGCCACGGCTAGTTGGCTCCATAGACCAGTCTTATTTCCCTGTTGGATTCCAGCACTTCCCTTCCATCTAGAGGTGCCAAGCACCATAGCAGGCCCTTATGTGTTCTGCTAATCCATACAATGGATAGGATGATCGTCGTATATATGGCAGCCCAGTCAAACTACAGGGCTCTGAAAGTGTGTACTCTGGGTTTAGGGGCTGACACAGTGAAATGCAAGAAGATGTGGTAGTAACGTCTGTGGAGATTCTTAGTCATCCAGGTGAGGTTCTCTGGGAGCTGAGTCATGGCAACAGGACTTCTTTTCTTGTGGGATCGAAATGTTCCACTACTCATCCAAGTAGCTTCTTCAGTCTGAGGAAAGCTGGTGAGAGGCTTTCCAATGTATAGTTCACTTTGGTTTCACCCCATCCTGGTCTGAATAGGCTCCTTAGGTGGCCAATGGCCTGGGATGTGTGAAAGTCCCACCTATGGAACTCTTCCCAACACCCATTAACCTTATCAGTGGCCTTCCCGGTGGAGGTGTGAAGTGGTTCTGATGTGTTGGGAAGGCAACTTGCAACAGCCAATGGCCTCAGAGATGGTGCTGGAGGGGGATTTAACCCTTTGTTTGCTCTGCTGCCATCTTGAAGTAGCTTTAGGGCAAAATTATCTCCTTCTTAGGACTGGGGAAGGAGTTTTCTTTCAAAGCCTGTTCAGGATGGAACACTGGGCCGGTCTCTCTACTGTTCCCTGTCAGTAGGCAGCCACAGAGTTTACCAGGACTTGTGCACAAATCTTTGCTTAAAAATTCACTTTCTTGAAGGAGTTTGGAAATCTTTTAAGAAATCCACTCACGTTTCTTGGCTGGAGGTTCGTTTGCTCATTCGTTCGTTCGTTAATTCGTTTGTTCGTTCATTTTTTTAAAACCTCTGAGTGCTAATTGAAAGTTTCTGTCTGGAGGCTGCAAAAAGGGAAGCTCGAAAACTGCACCGTTTTGTAAAACTAGAGTAAAAAGATAAGGGATGGTTTCAGAAAAATTGAAAAGAAATGAGAAAAAGCACTGTATGATATCAGGTAAACGTCATATGGGTGGTGGAGAAAATATGGGTGAAATCAAAGCAGAAACCAGTCATTTAAGGAGAACTAAGACTCCATCTGGAAGAGTCCTCCTTTTCTCTTCCTAACTGCCCAGTATTTTAGCTTCTAATTTTCATGAAAAAAAGCATGTTTTAGGATTTTAAAGCCAACTGAAAAGGGTGCTCGCAAGGAGTCCCATAAACAGTTTCATGGGAATGGCCCACATCTAGACTTGATTCCATCCCTTGGAAGGGTAGTCTTTGCTTCAGGCCATCTATGGGCATATTTACTTGTCAATATTTTTGTGTGTGGTTTTGTGATTGATCAGACCCATTGTTGTCATTGGTTGTTTTCCCCACCTGGGGTTCTGTCGAAGTGTGTAACTGCAGAGTCTGTTTTTCCATATTATAACACTCAAGACCGTGAAGGATTCTAACGTCTCATTTGTGTACAGTAGGACCCCAGTATCTGCTGGGGATAGGTTCCAGGCTTTCCCATGGATAACACAAACCGTGGATAAAACAGAACGTCAACCCACCCACAAAAACTGCTGTTTGGTGACAGTAGCTTGCTTTATGGCTGCTGTTTCGCAACGGTAGCTTGCTTTGTGGCTGCTGTTTGTGACAGTAGCTTGCTTTGCGGCTGCTGAATTTTTTATTTAATTTTTTCCTCTGCCCACCGTGGATAGCTGAATCAGTGGTTAATGAATTAGTGGATATGGGGGTCCTACTGTATTTGCAGATAGGTACAAGTCTATGCTCTGAAGAATTTAGTTCTCAGGAGAGTTGTGAAATCTCCGGTTTCCCGCTTTTGAATTCAGCTCCAAAGGCTCTCCTTCCCACTGCAAAACATGTGAACAACAGGCAGGCAGAAAGTGTTTTCTGTTTGCTTTTTTGAAGTTCAACTCCAGGTATGCTTGAGCCATTTTGACTACTAGCCATTTTGACTTGGGAATACTTGAAGTTGTAGTTAAAAGCAAAACAACCCCCAAAAAACTTTCCCATCTCTTGATGGTGGAACTCCCTCCTGGTTGAGATTCTCCTGGCTCTCTCCGTATGTCTTTTTTTGGCAGATGGTAAATTAATAAATACCTTTTAATTCAAGCAATGTTTTAATTAGCGGCCTGCTGTTTTAATGACGATTTCCCTGGAGTTTCCATTCCCGCTGTCTTTTGAAGTCTTAGGTGTTGTTGCTTGTTGCCTTAATCACATTGTTATTGTTTGGGTTTTGCCAATTTATGTTTTTTTTTCTTATTTTGCATCAGCTACTTTGGTTATTTCTCATAGAGAAATGGGATGCAAGTAATAAACTAAACATACAGTCAATCCATGTCTTTTCAAAAATCCACCTTAACCCCAACAGGCACAGCAAAAATTTGAGGAATGATCCTTAAAGTAAAAAAAACAAGGGTTATTCTCAAGAAAGACAGGTATCATAATAACGTGCTGCAGCTAATTGCAACTAACTGATGAGGTGCCACACAGCATAAAGGTCACATGCCACTATGCACTTGGTCTGCCGTGGCAAGGTCATAACTGTCAAGTGTTCCCCACAACTGCCCGGGACTGGGAGCTCCAGGGAGGCGGGGCGCTGGCAGCCGGACCCTTTGCCTAAGGGGTGGAGCCTCATTTGCATACAGGGTTCCCAGAATCCCTTGCAGTGGCTTCAAAATGCTCACTGTGACCTAGGTGTCTTGGCTTTCTAGGGGATATATATACCAACCCAGACAGCGGGTGGCATGTGGGTTAGGGGTTGTGCAGGGAGAAGTGTTCCCTGGTGGGCCACCTGGACGCTGGCCGCGCAGCTGCCCAGCAGCATCTGGAGCTCAGCCACCCACCACCAGAAATGCAGGATATTTCAGGGAAAAATAATTTTTTGGGAAGACGGTGGGAAAGGAGTGATTGAAACGTGACACTTGACAGGTTTGGGCAAGGTACAAAAAGCCTTATGTGAATACCGGTCGGATTCTGGCCAGTGCTTTTGTTAACCTTCAAAGTGTCACCAGACTTGCCCCCCTTCCCCCGCAACAGACTAAGTGAAGGATAAAAGAACTGGCTGGATAGTTCAGGGGGTTAAGTCTCTGGCTGCATTGTATGTTGATGGTCGAGAGTTCAATTCCTCACTGGGCCTCCTTGACAGGGGCTGAACTTGATGATCTATATACGGTCCTGTACGTGGGGGGAGAAAAAAAATTCCAGAATCTTAAGGACCCACGCGGCCCGAGATCAGTCTGACTCACAGTCACAATTACCCTCTGGCACTTAATTTAAAACAAACAAACAAACAAACAAACAAACAAACAAACAAACAAACAAA
>JAHTLZ010000019.1:4502075-4534927 GCA_023846285.1 Phrynocephalus versicolor | reverse complement strand
CTATCTATCTATCTATCTATCTATCTATCTATCTATCTATCTATCTAACCCTGCTGGACAACTCAGTGAGTTAGTACCTGGTTACAGAGCTAGAGGTTAGGAGTTCAATTCCCCACAGTAGGTATAAAGTGGTCTGCTTATATACTGCCCCATACCACTTCAAGTAGTCTCTGGGTAGTTTACAGTTTTTTAATTACAGTAATGCAGGCTACACATTCCCCCCCTCACCCATCTCCAGCAAGCTGGGTACTCATTTTACTGACCTCGGAAGGATGGAAGGCTGAGTCAACCTTGAGCCTGCTACCTGGGATTGAACCCCAGGCCGTGAGCACGGTTTTACCTGCAGGACAGGCATTTAACCACTGCGCCACGAGGCTCTATCCCAGAAAAGCCAGCCTGTGTAGCCTTCGGCAAGCTGCACAGTCCCAAGGAAGCCTCTGAAGGGAGTGGCAAACGTCCTCTGAGTATCCTCTACCTAGACAAATCTGAAAAGGGTCCCCATAGGTCAGCATTGACTTGATCTATCTATGATGGCCCACCATTCTTAAACCTTAATATATGTTATCTGCCCCTGTTAGCCTTTTTTGTATGAAGTATAGTCCGTGCCTTGGATAGAGAATAAAAATCGGGGAGAGCGCTAATCCACATTCACAGGATGTTGATTCATTGCCTTAATTTCCCAAGGTGGTTACGATGGTGTTGAGCCAGATGTACCAATCACATTAGGAAATAATCTCTGAGACCCAGCTTTGATTGCGAAAGTCTACTTTTCCATCCCATGCATTTAGGGTGGCTCTGTAGAGTGGCTCTGGTAATTTATGGCAATTTAGGCGAATCTCGATACTGTTGGGTAGTAAAGAATCGCAAAGAAATAAAATGTACAGGGCAGTTTATAATATGCCGAAGACCACTCTTGTAGTGGATGTCAGCTGTTCTTTCTAATTGAAATGAATTAATTTTCTAGGGTGTTTTTTTTGTTTAGTTTGGTTTAGATCCTCTCCAGATTAATAACACTAAATCTGAACAAATGCCCTTCCGGCTCTCAATTTCATAATGGATTGCAGTCGCTGGGCGTATGCTTTAAGTACATTGAGGGATAGGATTATAACAGGCATGTTATGTGATGCCATTGCATCAGATTTGATTATTCCCCTCCAGGACACGTGCCTCAAGTATAAGGAAATGTGAAAAGTACAGTGCCTGCCACATTTCAAATAATACTTAGTATATGTCATGTTCTATTAAATGAAAGTGCTATAGTGATCTGGGTTTGTACTTCTTTAATAGGCATTCGGTTGACTGTCCATCTTGTAAAACTGGCCAGAAAACAGCAACAAGATGTAAAACCGGAAGGCTGCTTGCAGTGTAGTCTCACTTCAGTTGTTTCTTTTTCCACCAGTTAAAGCAGCCTAATGAGTCTCCCAAATGTGTAGATATACTTAATTAAAATTTGAAGCCATGGTTTTGATATTTAGCTTCAGCATTGGTTGTGCCAAAACTCATCAGGCATGTCCAAACTTTGGCCCTCCTGATGTTTTAGACCACAACTCCCAGAATTCCAAGTCTGTGTTTCCAATGGCAAAGGACTGTGGGAGTTGTGGTCCAAAACATCTGGAGGGACAAAGTTTGGACATGCCTGCTAGGGGGTGTATAGAGTGGCTTTTCCTTCCAGCTGTGCTCCTGGGTTGGGGGCATGGGGGGGGGGGGAGGAAAACCAGCTCCACCTTTAAGTTCAGCTTCTTTATACTTAATGTTTCCAAGTGCGTTGCTTTCTTTTTTTGATTTTATAAATTACCAGCTTCTCCATCCAGGTGTCCTGGAGAAGATGCATTTCTCAGGTCAGGATGAGCGAGGCGTGTTCTTGGCGCTCTGGTTGGCAACGTTGACTTGGTTGGAAGAACAAAGGGTTCTAAATGTGGCGGAGTTGTGTTTGCATGTTTGGTTATCCCCTGTTGTCTTTTTATATAGAGAAAGATCAACCTTCTACTCATTGCTTTCAGGAGAGAACCATTGGCTCTGATGAACCTGAAGAAGAAAAACCAGGAAACAGGAGAGGAGGAAGTCTCGTCCCGGCTTTCCCACTACAAAGCCAAAGCCACCAGACACATCTTCCTCATACGCCACTCCCAGTACAACACAGATGGGCAAAATGATAAAGACCGGATTCTGACCCAGTTGGGTAGGTATGGGTAGCAGACAGCTGGGAAGGGATATAGCCAAGGAAAACTGTTTTATATTTGTATACAATTTCCAGTTTAACCCCAGGAGAATATTTCCAATATAGGCCTCCCTGTGTATTTATTGGATAGCATAAACCACCTGTAGCGGGTTTTGTGTCTCCCTTCTGTGTCATCAAGTCAGAACCGGCTTACAGAGACCCTAACAGAGCTTCAGAGCTAAGCCAGGTATTTGAGGAGGGAGTTGTACAGTACCATTTCCAGCCCCAGTGAGTTTCCATTGGCTGAATGGGGATTCGAACCCTGTTTTCCAGAGTCGTCGTCCGTCGCTCTGCCTGCTACACAACGTTGGGAAAACAAGGGGTCATCCAGATGTTTTAAAATACCAGCAGTCTAGACAGCTGGCCTGTAGTTCTGAAGCAGGTGGCAAAGTCCAAAATCTTCCTTACAGGAAGGTCCTTCCAATGCCATTACAGTCTTTTAAGCTGCTACTTAAACACCTTTCAGTAGATAAGATGGGTGTACTGTATAATGGATTTCTTTCATTACTCACTCTGCCTGTTTAACTGCTTCTCTTTCTACTTTGTGTGCCAGCTATTCAGGGCTTAACGGCAAACAGACATTTTGTTTCACTTCCGTGCTCCAGTAGGAAACCACACGCCACGAGGAAACACATGTGCCTCTTCCGGTGTTAAAAAGGACTCCCGGTTTCTGCAGTGCCAGCTTTCTTACTCGCTTGCTGTTGAGAAGAGATGCTGTTCAGCCCATCTTAGGCACAGTTTGCCTTGAACATTTAATAGGTTGCTGTTATCTCAGATTATACAGAGCTATATAAAGGGAGTTTAGGATTCCGCACCTACTGAGAAGAATGGATACTTCCAGTGTTGCCTTGCCCATTACAGCCAGTGATAAAGGAGTGTGAAATCCTAGAAGAGTGAAGTAGGAAGGAATTTACAGCGCCATCAAGTCAACCACCCCCACCCCACCCTACCCTACCCCGCCGATCAATGCAGGAATGCAAATCAGAGGATAAGACAAGTTCAGGGAGAACAAGGGTATCCATGGCTATCATGATGGATGCCTAAGGACAACCTCTGGGTTGGAGAGAGAGAGGCAGGATCTCTCTCAATGCCATTTGTGGGGAATCGTAAGCAGGTGAAGACATCTGCTTGGGAATGCCCTGAAGCAAATGGTGAGCTGCTGTGTGAGACAGAATGCCAGCCTAGATGGGCCGTGGCTGTTCTTATGTAAAGGATATCGGCCAGGGTGTTGTCCAAATTTATTTTGAATGCCTCCAGCGTCGGAGCACTTGCTGCCTCTTAAGTTAATTGGTTCCATTGCCGTACTACTCTAACAGTTAGGAAGTTTTTCCTGATTGGTAGTCCGAAACATCCATTGGGCATCAAGGTGTGGAAAAGCTGCTGTGTTGCAACTAAATATGTAATTACGATTCAATGTTAAACCTTGTCATGTCTGTTCTTGCTTTTCAGGCCGTGAACAAGCTGAATTGACGGGAAAAAGGCTTGCAAGCTTGGGCCTGAAATATGATAAAATTGTACATTCTTCCATGACGAGAGCTACTGAAACAACAAACATTATCAGTAAATACCTTCCTGGTGAGTGTGTTCGGTTTCAAATCCTGGGAAAGAATTACAAGTTATGTGGGGTTCCCCCCCCCCCCAAGGATGTGCTGGGGCATGCAGGCTGACTTAACTCTTTGCATTGCTGACCATTTAATTTCACAGATTTATTTAATTATTTGCTCTGAGGGGTGGCGGTGGTCTTGCTCCGATAGCTTGATTGAAATAAATGGTCTGGACCAGTGCTTCTCAACCTGTGGGTCCCCAGATGTTCCTGGACTGCAACTCCCAAAAACCTCTTCCAGCACAGCGAGGGGTGGAGGCTTCTGGGAGTTGCAGTCCAGGAACATCTGGGGACCTACCGGTTGAGAACCACTGGTCTGGACTCATTTGGTACGGAGGCAGCCTTGGTCGCTCGTAACAGACGACTTTTGGGAAGCATCAACTATAGCAGAAGTACCGCATTGCAAGAGTAGGCTTAGTGGACTACTAAAAATGAAACAAACAACAAGCTTTTGTGGGTCAAGTCCACTTCTTCAGGCCATCCACTGATATCTTGTGGGCCATGCAGAAATATCACCAACGAGAGCCCTCCAGAATTCATGGAAGGTGGCTGTACCAGGTGTATTTCCCAGAGGTGAATACAAAGCTGCCTGCAAACCACCTTTGGTTGTATGTGTGTGTGTGGTTTCAGGCATCACCCCATTGGCTTTTGGATGGAATTTTCCACCCATCCCTTTGTTTGGAGAGCTAAGGGAAAATTCCAGCCAAAGGGTAACAGATGAAACTTTAAACCACACTGTTAGCAATCTTTTAAAGTATTAACCAACAAAAGACTCCTCTTCACCAGTATTATTTCCTTTTATTCTAAGAGCATGTATGCAGTGACACGAGAGTACTTTGGGTCAGTATACATCCACAATCAAAGGCAATGATATACAATAACAGATACACACTATACCTTACTTTTCTTTGTCCTAAAGTAACCCTGAACTCCAGTCTTCTACTTCACTCTTCCATTCATTTACACCTTTTATGGCAGGCCCCTAGACCAATGGTGGCGAACTGTCGGTACTCCAGATGTTATAGACCACAACTCGCAGAATTCTGAGCCTAGATTGCCAATGACAAAGGAGTGTGAGAGTTGTGGTCCAAAACATCTGGAGTGCTGAAGGTTCGTCACCATCATCCTACAGACAGTACCTTATGTGGTTTTAAGTGAACTTCTGGTCAAATACATCTTTTATGACACTTGTAGTAGCATCCCTCATGATTCAAGCAGTCGTTTCCCCTTCGTGTGGGGAGATCAAACCACAGATTCTGTTAAGGCATTTCTTAATTAATATGACTAATAAGAACTACTTCCTGAAACACTCAAAAGCTGTTCGCAGACAGCTTTAACCTCCTCTCTGGGAAGTCAGTTTCCAGAGTTACCAACTATGAATGATTTGACTCTCGTTTGTAAATTTTTCAGTGTGATACCCACAAAATATTAGCGTATGGGCCGAAGAAGCAGACTGGACTTGACTCACAGAAGCTCAGTTTGTTTGATCTTTTTTGTGGTCTAATAAAAGTATCACATACTCTTGTGTGTCTGTACTTTTAAAGGCCCACACAGCATTTTACTCGTTTCTTTTAGAAAAGCAAAACTAGACTATGGGTGATGCCTTCATAGGGTGCTAGAAGAAGAAAAAAGTTGCTGAGCTTTCGAGAGCAAGCTTTCTTTTTCAAAGCATTTTATAGAAGTCCAAAACATGGCAAGGGATGCCATTTGCCAGGAGAGACTTCTTAATAGTTCACTTGGCAAGATGGATGCCAGGCTTCTTCTTGGAAGACACAGGGCAGCAGGGTCCAATGGGGCTGGACTTTACAGGCCAGTTCAAACAAAGAATTGCAAAACTATGTCTTAGCTGCATAAAAGTAATTACCGTATATAGTCTTTCAACTTGCCAAACTCCGTTCCCTTCCTAGCCCCCAACTAAAAGAACCTCAGACTCTTGGAGTGAAAATTGTGATGGTCTGTACTTACTGACCTCGAATGTTCCTTGTTCCCCTTTTCTAGAAAGGAGGTTTATTGCACAAAGTAACGCAAAGCACTCAGATCACCTGGGTGTCATTCCTCATTTGTAATGGCCCTAGTTTGGCCTGGCATATGACTGCAGATGAGTACAAAATCTGAGCCTTTTTTTCGGGTGTGTGTGTGTAGAATTGTGCAAAACTGTCCTTGAATCCAAATGACCGATAAAGGATGCTTTTTAAGGAGGAGGCAAACAAGGAATATCTATCAGAAAAGCCCTCCTGGTCAAGGCTTTGGAATGCTAGCAAACTGTGAGACTTAGAGAGGAGATTGCATTATCTCTAGTTCTGATAGTAATCCCTCTTTTGGATATGTAGGAGTCAGCATTGTCTGTTAGCCGGAGTCTAGGAGAGGACTGAAATTAAAGACTTTCATTGATAACATCAACTCTGATTGCCCCAGGAGTGGTGCTTAATCGGATTTAGAAAATCCAAGGTTTAAAATGTTAAGGCGAGCAAAAGGGAGGTTGAAAGATGGGGAGCTGATGTGAAAAGTATAAGAGGGGTATGCAGGCGAGAAAGCTGATGAATGTAGGTCAGAGGTATTCGGGTAGGAGCCGTTACCAGCCTCCTTCCTAGAAAGCATATCATATCACGTGGCTTACACAAGGACTGTCCAAGGACAATCAGGTATTTTTGTTGGCATACGGCTCATGCAGTGTCATGCAGTGTGATTGCATTGACACGATGTATTTTCAATGTTAGTTTCCATCACTCATTGTGATGGATTTTTACTCTCTTTTTAACGGCTCACGTTCCCTTGTGGCTTTATTGTCATGCTGTCTTGTCATGTTGTAAGATGGGTGGTTAACGAATCAGTGGATACAGAGCCCCTGCTGTATGTGTTTGTAGGAGTTGATGCCTCCAGAAAATAAGAGTCGGGCGGGGGGGGGGGGAGTTATTCTTATGGCCCTTTGAATACTTGTCTTTTTGAAGACATAGCTTTGAGATACTAATATTATTCTTTGTTTCCTTAGGAGTGTGTAAACTGAGCACCGACCTGCTGCGCGAAGGCGCCCCCATTGAGCCCAATCCTCCGAGCTGTCACTGGAAGCCTGAAGCTGTGGTAACTCCTAGAATGAGCCATTTCCCCCAAACTCTACAAGCACTCCCCTCACTTAAGGACAGAGTTCTGTTCTTTCTTGCATATCTATCTGTCAATAAAGAAATGGTCTTGGATCAAAACCCAGTTCCTAAAGGAACAGGGCAGTACATGTGGCAGATGGTAGCAACTAAGACGGATAGGTTTTGAAATGGAAAATCTTGAACTTAGCCCAGAAGTTCTACGTGGTCAGATTCCTGTCTGTTGACAAGTCCCTTTGTTCTTTGATAACGGACGCTGTTCAGGAATCCGATTAGGCAAGGTGCATTGAGTAATCCACAGTTGCTCGCCTTGTTCCTGTACATGGCAACAAGGCAATGTATTTTATTTTCTTTGCAAGTTGTTGAGATAATGATGGTCAGTCTTGCACTTGTCGGAATGTTTTTTGCGGCAATAACACAGCATGCAGACATATTATAGCGGCTGCCTTGTGTAATGGAATTCTAAGGAGTAGAAGGTTTGGATGGGTTGTTTTCATATTTGAAGGAACCCCCCCCCCCCCCCAGTCTTGCATTGTGTGTGTGTGTGTTTTGCTTCTTAAAGGGAAAGGACACCAGTGTTCACGGAGGCATTTTGGCAGATAATTTGACCTCCGCCTCCAAAGGAACATTTGGAGGTGAGGCGTTCCTAGGTTGACAATGTTTTGTTACATCAAGATGGACGCAATCAATCAAAATGAGGAATTCAGGGAGTCCAGTTCACATCCTGTAATCTCAGACAGAGATGACCAGTGTAGGGTTGATCTGGATCAAAAGCGTGAAGAAGCAGGATAGGATCTTTTTGGGCTGCTGCGTCCGAGCAGAAAGCTTGGTCTGGGCTTCGGTATCTACATCAGTAACTGATTGTCTGCTTTCAGCAGTACTACGAAGATGGCGCTCGTATTGAGGCGGCCTTCCGGAACTTCATCCACAGGGCTGATATCAAGCAGGAAGAAGACAGCTATGAAATATTTGTCTGCCACGCCAATGTTATTCGCTACATCGTTTGCAGGTAACATAAGAACACAAGAAGAGCCATGCTAGATCAGGCCAAAGGCCCATCTAGTCCAGCTTCCTGGATCTCACAGTGGCCCCACCAGATACATCTCAGAGTGCACTAGACTAGATCTCTGTCTCCTGATGCCACTCCCCTGCATCCGGCCCTTGAAGTACCCTGGTTTTAAACCTGGAGATTACACATCTCCATCATGGTTTGTTACCTGTCATGGACTTTTCCTCCAGGAATCTGCCCCATCCCCTTTTGAAGGCATCCAGACTAGATGCCATCATCACATCCTGCGGCAGGGAGTTCCACAGACTAACAACGCGCTGGGTGAAAAAAATAATTTCTTTTGTCTGTTCTTACTCTCCCAGCCCTCAGTTTGAGTGCATGTCCCCTAGTTCTGGTGTTTTGTGAGAGGGAGAAGAACCACAGGGTGGAAGAAACTCCGGCCATGGTGGGGGAAACCTGATGAAAGATTGGGTTGTAAATGGGGATACGATCGGCTGGTGTTCTATTATACTCAGGAATCCAGCGCAGTTAACAGGTCTAAGGTCTTTAGGAGGGATCATTGCCCAGTTATATGAGCAGCTGTCCACAGGACAGATGATTGTCAGATTAACTGGCAGTTTGTGCTCTAATCCTTATTTTTAAGCCGAGGATTTAAAAACCGAGCAGACTTCCCATACTAAAACTATGTTAGAAAATAAAATAGCATTTACCAGGAGCCTCGTGGTGCAGTGGTTAAAAAAGCCTGTCCTGCAGGTAAAACTGTGCTCACGACCTGGGGTTCGATTCCAGGTAGCAGGCTCATGGTTGACTCAGCCTTCCATCCTTCCGAGGTCGGTAAAATGAGTACCCAGTTTGCTGGGGGGGGGGCAATGTGTAGCCTGCATTACTGTAATTAAAACTGTAAAGCACCCAGAGACTACTTGAAGTGGTATGGGGCGGTATATCAGCAGAACACTTTGTACTTGGGGTTCTGCTGCAGAAGATCTTGGCTTCTAGGGGTGCTCTTGGGTTGTGTAGCCGGCCTAGGACCCTAGAGCCTGGCTCCTCTCCTGCGAGGCATCGTGTTGAATTGAACTCCTTACCCCCCATGCTGTGACTAAGTTGTAGTAAATGGAAAAGGCCATTGGGACTCCAGACAAGATGCTTTGGTTTATGGCATCACAGTCTCGCTCCAATTTAAAAAGGACAAGGTCTACTGTAGATTAGCAGATCTTTGGGGATTAAGCCTGGGGTGTAAAAATTCCAACCATGCTGCAGAGAAGAGTGCTTGAGGCCGCACCCTCCAAGGACACCTTTGAATCCCAACTCTGAGATCACCTCTCACCGACTTCTGGCATCAATATTTAGATTATTGCCTATCTCCCTCCTGCATTATCCATGAAGTGGTAGCACTTAGCCCTAAAGGAATGGGATTCTATTGTGAAAGTGTGTGTGTGTGTGTGTGTGTGTTGTGTCGTTACAGTCGTGACTGACCCTTCGTGACTCCATGTCCATGGAATTTTCTTGGCAGGAATACTGGGGAGGTTTGCCAGTTCGTACTCCAGGCTCCTCCTGGTATTCCCTGGTGGTCTCCCATCCAAGGACTAACCAGGGCTGACCCTGCTTAGCTTCCGAAATCAGGCGAGATCGGATGTGGTCAGGGCATCTAGGCAGCTGGTCCTATTTTACTGATGATCCATAAGGTCCCTTTCAGCTCTGCAATTAAGGTTTATTAATTAGGAATCAGATAATAGATACTGATCCCGAGGTGGGCTCTACCAGGTTCTTTCTAACCAGACAACCGATTCCTTGCAACATCAACACAAGAACAAATAACAGCAACAGCAGCAGCAGCAACAACAACAACTGCTTACTGTTGGTGCCATCTTCTTCTGTGCTTACAGCATAGTGATCCAATAAAAGGAATCGCACATCTGACACCTGTGTAATCTTGGGAACTAGACAGTATTTTCCTTGTTCTTGAGAGTACTAGCTGCAACTATGTGTCTTGGTGGACAGAGGAGAAATCTGAAGCCAGGAGACATGGAAATGTTTATAATCGTTTTGAAAACAATTGGCAGCCTCATCCGTTCCGTCCCGATTCCTCTTTGCATCTTGCGGTCTTTTTATCAAACTGTCGGTTCTGTGACTGTGCACTACCCAAGTTAAATTTAGGGTCCTGATAGGGAAATGTGGTTCAGCGAATGTAGGATGGGGGCGATCACAAACTAAGCTTAGTGCCTTTTGCTTGTGATATGAATTACATTACCCTTTGAGTTGATATATCTACAATTTACCAGCAGTTATGAAGAGAGATGGGCACGAACTGCCAATCCATGCCAGTTTGTCCTTTGGATGAACAGGTGTTTGCTGGTACCAGCCCTGCTTTCTCTGGTGGGTGCCCAATCGGAGGTAGCGCTCGGCAGAGACAGGGCGGGAAAGCTGGGGCCCTGCCTCCGATTGGATGCCTCCCAGATGAGGCGGGGCTGGGAACTACCAAGCACCGGTTCGTCCCAAGGGCGAACTGGCAGTTCGTGCCCATCTCAAGTTATTATGGTTAACGGTTTCATTCTGTAATAGAGGTGAAGTCTTGCAGGCAATGTTTTTTTTTAAGTTTAGTACAGTGGACCCTTGTATAACAAACAGTTTGTATAACATAAAATTTGTAAAACAAACAATTCCGGAGATAGGGGAAATTTGCTTAACATAATCACCTATGGGGAAAATCCGTACAACATAAAAATGGTCGCGATTAGGTATTACTCTGTTTTGAACGCATTCCTATGGGAATTTATATAAAGGAAAATTTGCTTAACATAATTTCATTTGGAATGAATTCCTTTGTACAAGGTACCACTGTATTGGTTTTCTCATCCTCATTTCAAAACCCTGAAAATACCTCTGCTCCTCCTCCTCCTTGCAGAGCACTGCAGTTTCCCCCTGAAGGATGGCTTCGGATCTCTCTCAACAACGGCAGCATCACCCACTTGGTGATCCGGCCCAGCGGCAGAGTGGCTCTACGAACCCTTGGCGACACGGGGTTTATGCCTCCGGAGAAAATCACACGCAACTGAGTGACCCTTCTGAAGCGGCTTTGTACGGCGGCGGTACTAGGAGAATGAATTTTTACAGAGGCACCCCACAAATGCCAACTCTCCCAGGCGGGCATCCCAGCTTTATTTACATGTAAACAGTTGGCAGGTGTTCAGCCTAGAAAAGGGCACAGCGTCACGAGGTAGGTTGGCCCATTCCACCAAGCACTGTTGGCTCTACAGCCTCGATGCACTTTTTTTGGACCTGCTAGGATCAGTTACCCCGTTAACAACGAATGGAGGCTTTGCGACAGCCCTTAATGGAATGAAGAGACAAAGGGGAGACTCAGCTTTCCGCCAGTAGCACTTGGCTGGCTCTCTAAGGTGAATGCCCCTGGCTTCTATCCAAAGCACATTCTTGGCCTAGAGTGGAAGATTTCCTACCACTTTTCTGTTTTAAAGAGGGTACAACCCTTGCAGGCTTAGAAAGCAGTTCTCTGTTTCCTCATTCCTCCAGAAAGTTGCTTTGGAATCTTAGACGGATGCTAAGGCAACCTTAACAAGACTGTGCAGAAAGGGTTTCTATGGCTGAACAGCGTCCGCTCTTCCAAGTAGAAGTGTGAAGGTTTTTATCCTGTGGCGTGGGCCCACTGGTATTTTCATATAACTGCAGTTTACATATGGCAGAGAACAAGGAACGGAACATCTGGACTTTTCTGGCCGCAAACGCGATAGAGGCTGATGACACTTTTGATGGCAGAATCCAAAGCGACCCAACCTTTTCTACTTAAACAAAAAAAAAGCTGTCACTGTTCTTACCAATGCTACCTTCTCACTTGCGTAAAAGATTAAATTGGACACATTTGTGCTATGGCTCCATCAGAATACCGAACCAGGTGCCATTTTGTTCTTTTCTTGCTTGGGAGTATCGGTGCTGAACCAAACCTGATTTAGAATCTGTTCCCTCTGTTCAGTTCTGTAAAAACAAACCATCAAGACTATTCTGTATTCATGGAAGAGGGCAGGGTATATCTTTCAATCAGTGCAGGAAATTAAGTTATTCTTGATGGCTTTGGAAAGCATCTGCAAAATAAATGTTTATTGACTTTCGCAAGAAGCCTCCCTGAAATTAGAATTATTGAAACAGCTGTGTTGATTTTGTTCCTGCGTACCTTTTATTATTTTGAGTAGACTTTTTAAGGCTCTATCGCAGATATTCCATGTATATGACCTCACGAATATTTTTTTTAAAAATTATTATTTTGATTTTCGAAGTCCATTCTGTCTAGTTGGTTGTGATCTGTTTTGGCACTTTTGAGTCTTTTGCCCTGGTCAATCTAAGGCAGGTTCTTTTCCCATGGCTGCTGAACAGTACTGAATGCTTTATCTAAGCCTCTTACCATACTTTTTGGAGGAAAGGATGCTGAAAATGTTCCTATACTCCAAGACAGCTGTAACATATCCTAATGCCACCTAGCAGCTGCTTATAAAACACGTAAGCCCGCCACCCAGAGAGCCACTGAATGAAAAGAGGAACAGGGAAGCGTTTTAGCGAAACAAGTTTAATAAGATTGTTATAAATTCACTTGAACACACTAACAAAAAGGACTAAGTTGTGAGACATCTGTATTTTGTAACATCAACCTTCCCATCACAAGACAAGTGTTCAACTGATGGTTTGTGCTCCAGAAACTCTTGAATACAAAAAATGCATGTAACAAGGAGTATCAAAGCAAACGAAGGGTTGTAACAAAACCTCTTTTTTTTTATAAGTCAGTTGTATATGTTTTTTTTTTAATGAAAGTTTTCCAAATGGTAAATAAGAATGCTTTTTCTATACATTTGTGGAGAAAACACAGCTGAAGGAGACCCATGACAACTCCAGGCAAATGGTGTCATCTATTTTAAGGAAATGTTAAGATTTCCTTCTTAGTCCTGTCAAAGTTTCTGTGCCTTGCGAAGATTATGAACTATTTTTAGCCAGCCGTTTACTCTGGATTTCCTAGACAGGTAAAGAATTTACAGGAGGTAATCTCTAAGCATGGCACCTCTAAAACGTGGCAGCACAGGTAGTGCTTCTAGTGTCCGAGTACACATTAGCTCAGAAGAAACACTTTCGTGGACAGATTTCTCGAAATAAGCAGCACCGTCATGTCTTCGGGGTGAATCATGTCCAAGAAAATGACTTTTCTGTGACTACGCTGGGCTATAGTTTAAGTTATACAGCAGGCATGCCCAAGCTTCAGCTCTCCAGATATTTAGGACCGCAACTCCCACAGTCCTTTGCCATTGGCAATCTCTGCTTAGAATTCTGGCAGTTGTGGTCCAAAACATCAGGAGGGCCAACGTTTGGACATGCCTGTTATACAGGACTGTATGGGAAAGCCAGCCTCATGGAACCTATCCGTTTACTGGGAAATGGTACCGCTGACTGATTTGGAGGCTAGTTTTAATAAGGGCTGGTCCTTGAGTGAAGCTGCTTGTGTTACATTTAAATGACTATTCATACACATGGCATCCTAAAAGCCATTTTAAACTGGACGTCGTTGCCATTTACACTGAAACCACCTCTAATTAATAAGCAGATTAACAAATCGGCGTTGAGAGAGCATCTCTTCAAATCTTTAAACTGGAAAGGACAGGTTTAAAAAGACTGGACCGGTTGGAAAGCTAAAACGTGGTTAGTGCTTATCTCAGGGCTCCACTTTTCCCTATTAAAAGCAAGATCAAAACATACAAAATGAAAAATGTTACAAAAAGGCACTAATAAAACCGGAAGCCTTTAAGTGCAAATCTGGAGTTTTGTACCAAAAAACATTAAAACGTTCAGGAACAGTTGCACAAAAATGTTCATTCCAGGGCTGGGCAGATTTAAGTGGTCCCCCAGATGTTAGCTGAGTGAGTACGGCTGCTATCAGCCCTAGCCAACACCCCCCCAGGGGTGTGCAGGAATGAAGGGGAACTGTAGTCGGATACCCGAAGGACTGCTCCTGGTGTAAGGAAGCCGCAGCCGTTCCTGGTGCTGTGATGATTTCAAGTATAAAAGTAAATCCCCATCTGCTCTGTTCAAGCTCTGTGCCAAAGTAGCTCCTACCAACAAGATGATAAATCTGCTTGATCGCCTCTGTCCGATCCGCGTCCTCTAGCTCCTTCATTCATAAATATCCACTCTGATGTGTACTAAGGCGTGAGCAAAGGCTACCAATAAACAGAACCATAAACAGCGTAGATTTCGGTAAGGTTGAAGGGCTTATTACAACAAAATAGTGCTGGAACTGTAGCTGCTTGTTAGCAAGCCCACAGAAAAACAAAACAAAAAACCCCATAATGTATTGGCGGAGCTATTCTTCTGCGTTTGAGACTGCCACATATAAAAAAACAAGCTGGACTATAAAAAGGAAAGTTGGTGATCAATTCAGAGGCCCCGCTAAAGCACTCTTACATAAGAGCTACAAAATGAACCATGATAAAACAGAGGAAGGTTTGCCGTTTGTTTCCGTTATTAGCTTTTTTTGTAACATTTCAGTGTGGTACACAGATGCTTTGAGCTTGTTCTTTTAAGCCAGTTCTGATGAGAGGTGCAGCCATGTCCAAGCTTCAGTCCTCCTGATGTCTTGGACCACAACTCCCAGAATTCTAAGCTTAGACTGCCAGTGACAAAGGCCTGTGGGAGTTGTGGCCCATAACAACTGGAGGGCCGAAGTTCGGACATGCCTGGAGTGATTGCCTCCCCCCCACCACCACAAAAAAGCCATCTGTTCTTAGGAGGAGCAGCCTTTCCCCTCACTTGGAAGACTAACAGGATAATATAAAATGGGTATCGTGAGCTCCCTCTAGTTGCTACAGTAAAAGGGATCTCGTCGAGAGCTGTGGGAGGAATGGACCTCTTGATCCAACTGGTCCCAAAGTCAGTTCTATTCACAATTCCTTTTGTTAAGTGTCAGGCTCGTTGCTCAGGTACTTTTTTTTTTGACACGTCACCTCTTTCTAATCTACCAGCTGGCAAACGGACCTCTCCTGCAAAGGTAGCCTCTCCCCCACCACCACAATAAATAAAAGGGATCAGGGACGCGCCACTCTGTTTGACGCCCTAGTTTTTCCTTCCCCCACTTCACTTAAAAATACTTAGCTGCAGTCCCAGGACAGTGGCTTCCTAATGGATCGGTGGTCCTGAGAGGTGATGCCGTTTGGACAACAGGTTCACATAGGCTGGGCTGTACCGTCCGGGGCTCCCGAAATCACGAGAGAAGCCAGCGGCAGGGGTGCTGTACTTCCCGGGACTACTCTTGCCGGGACTGTAATAGGCGGAGCTGCTTGATGGACTCAGTGCTGTCTGAGACTTGAGTTTTCCCTTCAAGGATGGGCTGGGCCAGCTGAAAGATAAAGGCACAGGTTTTACAGGTCTGACGTTTATAAGAAAGACAATCGGATTTGCTATGAAACGCTTGATGCTAAATAGATGTTTAGTGTTAACAAGCCTAGCGGAGACTAGAAAGAACTGGGAGAGAAGACGTGCCATGCTTTTGACATCTTTCGCTCAATATTATTTGTAACTAAATTAGCTCTTGTCCCTGAAGTATGACTCTACCCAGGAGACAAGGCTCCGAACATCCAACCAGAACGACATTTGGGTTAAGAACATAAGAAGAGCAGCCCTGCTGGATCAGACCAAAGGCCCATCTAGTCCAGCTTCCTACAGCTCACAGTGGCACCACCAAATGCATATGGGAGCACACAAGACTAGATCTCTGTCTCCTGATCCCACTCCCCTGCATCTGGCCCTTGAAGTACCCTGGTTTTAAGCCTGGAGATGACACATCTCCATCATGGTTTGTAACTTGGGATGGACTTTTCCTCTAGGAATCTGTCCAATCCCCTTTTGAAGGCATCCAGGCTAGATGCCATCACCACCTCCTGTGGCAGGGAGTTCCACAGACTAACACCACACTGGGTAAAAAAAATATTTTAATGTTTACAGTAGTAAACGGGACTTTAACGATACAGTAGTACACCCATGTCCCCTCCCACCATGGATACTGAAAAACATGGACTAGAGCAGGGGTGTCCAAACTTCAGCCCTCCAGATGTTTTAGACCACAACTCCCAGAATTCCAAGCCTAAATTGCCAATGACAAAGGACTGTGGGAGTTGGAGTCCAAAACATCTGGAGGGCCAAAGTTTAGTCACTACTGGACTAGAGCATACACTAAAGCAAGGCAAAGTGTTCTGCTTACTGTATACTCTCTCACAGTGCTGCTCAAAGCACTATCTGGGCAGTTTACAATTTAATGATGCAGCCTGCACATTGGCCCCCTAACAAGCTGGGTATTCATTTTACCAACCTTGGAAGGATAGAAGGCTGAATCAACCATGAGCCAGTTCACTGGGATTGAACCCCCAGGTCATGAGCAGTTTTAGCTAGAGTACAGGCATTTTAACCACTGTGCCACGAGGCTCTTAAACACAGTATGGTCCCTAGTGGCTATTTCTTATAACTTCATTATTATTAAATTTCACTGAAGTTTTCTTTTGATATTTTCAGATAGTGCATAAGTGAATCAGTAGACACTGATCCCAGGGATATAGGGATCGTACTGTAGGAATTTAAAGCATCACTCTTCTAGCTATCACAAAAGGTCACCTCGGTTTTGGCAAATACGACCAGCAGTTGTAGTTCTGCCTGTTTAAGCCAGCTGGGAAGAAATGATGTACCGTATCTTTCCATCTATAACACTATATTTTTCTCTAACATCCTTAAACTAGAAAATTGAGGGTTCTCGTGTACACAGAAGTAAGCCAAAGAGAGAATATGGTTGTGAAACTGCCCATACCTTGTCTCTGCAAACAGTCGTCTTATACATGCTGGGTGTCTTATGGGGGGCTGGAATTATGGTACCTGTATTGGTGCTAATGATGCCAATTCTGGGTACTAGGCACCCCCCAGATTAATTAAAACACTGCCTTTAACGTTTACTGAATTGACATGTACCTTTGCCGCTCAGCAGAAGAGAAGAATCGTACAGACATGTTCCACTTGTAAAGAACCGGGTAGCTTTGTGAATCGATCTCTACCCCAAGTAGGGCTGTTAATACATCATTGTCCAATTTTGTGGGTTGCTCCCTAGAAAGAGGAGGGGGAAAAAAACCCTGTCAGGAGGTGAATTATCGCTGGCCATCGTCCCCGAAGGGTCTCCCTTCCCATTTTGGATTTTAAATTGTGTGACATTTACCAGCAGATCATTTCATGGGAATCTGCAGATACTTTTGTAAACACATAAGAGCACCGAGTGGTAAAAACAATGCTAAACATCCATTTCATACCCTAAGAGAAACAGCTGCCTTTCTCTCTCACTGGGGGAGGGAGCATTTAGGGAATACTGGGAAGATACATCCGGCTGCAATTCGGAACTGCACAACTTCTGTGTGTTCCCTCCCCAGACTCCATTTTCCGCTGATGCTTGCTCGGTTTCTGGTTGCGTTTCCACTTCAGACCTTGTTTTTGTCTCCTCAGCTTTTCCAGCTGCTGCACCGGGCTTGGGAAGCGGTGAAGAGGCCAGATCCTTACATTTTCTTAGCTGCCGCGTGACTTCCGCCGGGCTGCCTTTGCCCTTGTTTTTCGTAGCCGTTTGGCTCGGCTTCCCTGAAAAACTCTCGGCTCCCAGGATCGGATCCTGGCAAGCCAGTTTATCAAATTCTTCCATTAAATTGGAAACTGGGGAGGCAAAGCCCTCTTCTCCTTGGCTCTGGTGTCTCCGGTGAGGGCCAGCGACTCTATCGCTGGCCACGGGGCTACAAAATCCATTTTTACTGGCAGGAACTTCCTTCTCTGCACCCGTACGGGGGTCTTCTCCCATTTGGATTATGTTCTTCATACGGTCGATGGATAAGATGTCACACTGGGAGCTTCCAATATCCCCGATGGTGGGTTCGTGGGGTGCAACTGCTTGGTTGTAACTTCGAGCGGCATTCTGCCTGTTCTTTACTTCTTCTAAACTCATGTCATCGTCATCGAGAAACGCTCTGACCGAGACAGAATTGCAGCTTTTTTTACTTTTGCCTGCAAAATGGGATAAAAGAAGGTCAACATCGGACAACTCATTCCCATCATCTTTTCAACCTGCTTTATTTATCCCAGGACATTAGCCAGACCAAACAGACAGTCCTCAGAAACGACTGCAAACACAGCTGCTTTGTTTGATTTTTTTAAAAATTAAAGGATTCCAGTTGCAGGCCCACTTAATTTTTTTTTCTGTTTACTATTACTTGGGATTGCAAGACAGGCCCCAACTATTATTTAAACGGTAGACCTTATTTTCTAAGTGATGTGCCAGCAAGCTAAGGACTGCCCTTTCCTAATCTTCAGGCAAAATCATTACTGGATAGCCGGGCTAGTCGTGTTGAACAGGCAAAGAGCAACAAAGAAGAATTGCTTCAATTGCTTCTATTGTTTGTGCTGTGTTTTTAGCTGGTTTTATTGGAAACCGCCCTGAGTTCCTTTATGGAAAAAGGAGCGGTATAGAAATGTACCAAATAAATAAATAATAAATAAGGATCCCACACTTCTTGTAATTAAATAGTAGACAGGCTAGGAGAAAAAAACTGAGTAGAGCTGTCTCATGACGTAGTGGCTACACTGCTGTACTGCAGCTGTAACTGTGCTCACAACCCGGGGTTCAATTCCAGGTAGCTGGCTCAAGGTTCACTCGGCCTCCCATCCTTAAAAGGTCAGGAAAATGAGTACCCAGCTTGCTCTGGGCGGGCAAGGTGTAACCTGCACAATTACTTGTAAACCACCCAGAGAGTGCTTGCTGGGAGATCTCTGACCCATTCGTTTTCATTGAGAATTTCCGCAACCAAAGAGTTCATTTAGTAGCCAAACTGGAGGTAAACTGATAGCTCACTAAGGAAAAGTAACTGTAAAAGAAATTAACTGAGAGAGCATTTCCAGCGATGCTATCCAACTGGCCATCTAATTCTGCGACAGCAAGATTCAGCTTACAGAGAGCATGGCTTCATAATATATGAATACTTATGAATATTTGTTAGGTATTGTTTATTTGTAAAGTACAGGAAATCTCCAAGCCTGTTGTTCTCAGCAAATCTCTAAGCCTGACACTGAGGTATTTCAAAACTTGTAAAGAATCATGTAGAGTAATCAATCCAGAGCTATGAAAACGCATCACTTTTTCATCATCACAATTATCACTTTTACCAGAAAGATGCTGAGTTTTGTATCTGTTGAGGGTTTCATTTTCTCCTGTTTCTTGCTGAGCCCTGTCACTCATTTCCTGTTGGCGCAGGTATTCTTCTAGCTTTTGTAACCCCTCCTGGGAAGACAGATCAACAAAACAGCCCAGAAATTCCCAGTATTCAACCCACGGGAACCCCAGTTCATGAGCTAACTCCCTGCAATAAATAAGATAGAACGGATCATTTGTGAAGACATTAATATTAGATTGACAACAACTTTACTAAAACATGTTTCTAATCAGCCATTCCACAATTATATAAGTGTAAAAATCCTTTTAACAAATGAAATATGCATCATGTACCATCACAAGCCTTCACTACAGAATTGGCTTTAATTTACGTAGTTATAATTCCCACATATATTATGATCAGTCCATAGAGAATTTCTGCACTATGCTGCACAATCAACAGACACAAGCCGCAACTAGAGAAAAAAAATACATAAATCTAAATCTTTTAATGCTATTTGTTTGCTATAAAGAGAGTTAAACGTATAGCACATGAAATACTCTTAAAAAGAGTGGATAAAAATCAAATTGATTTAAATACAATTTAAATTTTACAATAATTTTTTAAAAATTCCGATTATCAACCAACTCGATTTTTTGATTAAAATAGTGATGCAATTTTATTTAAATTAAACCCACCCACCTCTTGAATACAAATACAACTTTTAAAGTGTTAAATCAGGAGAAATAACCAGGACAGATGTCTTACAAATTAAACATCATGTCAAAAGTTATGCCAGATGGGTGGTATATAAGTCTAATAAATAAATATATATATAAAATGAATAATTCCTAACAATTGTACCATGACACCTTCAAAATCCCCCAGGTTTGCCAGCTTAGTCGTACTTCTGCGACACATTTATTAAGATTCTACAAAACCCACACCAGTTAAGTAGGGATAGCTGGCAATGAGCATGGGAGAAAGGCATCTGTCTATGTGTATACTTGTGTATGTGAAGGAATGAATATGTGTGTGCACATCTATTTCAAGATGAAAATAACACTGCATAAGGCCTGGACACACAAGAGATTGGTAAGGGTGTGGGGGGTAAGTTGTAGGTTATTAAAGCTTAGGAGAAAAGCTCAACACTGATGTTGAAAACTGGAAGGCAGGAGGAGAAAAACATGATGACTTTAGGAAATTATTTTAGCAGCGATTTCTGCACTGTAGCGCCGAGGCCACAAAAGGCTGTCTTAGTAATGGCCACAATAGCAGAGGTACGAACAAAGCTGTGTATTGTTGGCACAAGTACGGAAAAGGGAAAAGACGCAGAAATTTGGCCTTCCCAGAATCTCCGTTTTCTTTTTTAATTGCTGTTATGATTGCTCAATTTGGCTTGTCAACACCGATTCAAAATATGCAAGGCGGTGCACTGGCAATAACAGCACAGGAGGGTGACGGTATTGCAGAATTCCACCTTCTGAGAATGTGCCCATATAACCCTTGCGGCTGTACAAATGCAGCTTTTTTCTTGGCACACAGGTTCTACTACAGAAAACGTACATGCAGTTCTGGACATGCGGGCCAGGTGTGCTCTTGAGAGAAAGAGAAGGTCAAAGACTTGAACTGCAAAGCAGGAAGAGGGTTTAGGAGTTTTGCTTTTGCCAACGTTCTAGACTTTGGACCATGTGCAAAAATAATAGTTTAGAAGCTGTCAATTATATGTGTGCGTGTGTGTTGTGCATGTGTACATGTATGATGCATGTATGTGCACAAACACAATCTATATGCATGCACTCACTTTCTCCTCAAAAGGAGCCCCGAAATAGCTTAGAATTTATGAAAAGGAGCACACATGATCCAACTCCTCTTGTTTTAAAATGGACCCATGACACTGTTAATAAGGATCACTAGGTAATGGCTACCCCTCAGTTTACTAGAAGGGCTTCGATTCCATATATACAGTATATGCATCAGAATCGGGAAAACGAAGCTGGTTATACAGTATTCTAAATATGTGTTTCTATCTTCCGACATGTCTTTTATGCAAAAACCAACAACCCTGTTCTCTTTTATAGAGCCAATTACTATACTGTTGTCACGCAGAGAGCATGAAATACCTTCCAACTCGTTCGACTCCTCTTTCCAAATCAGATTTTCGGAGATTGTGATAATATCCTGCTTTCTCCCGAGGCGGAGTCTTCCAAAGCCTGTGGAATTCTTCTGCCTTTATGAGGAAGAGCAGAGAGGGGGAAAGAAATCAACTCTATACTTCTAGAGCAAACGGATCTTGTCCCTTTCTTGACCTTCTGAATGGAGTATCTTCCTAGGGAATGGGAGCCACCAAGCTCTCACAATGAAAAAAAATTAAGGGAATTTTGCAACATGGGTCCTTAATCAGTACATCATCTGCTACTATAACCTACATTTTCACTTTATCTTATACGACTGAAAGACAGGAGAATAACTTTAAATTTGGTTGTCTAGGTTAAAGGTACTTGTGCTTTCTTTGTGAAGTGCAGACCGACATAGGGACTGCTTTACCTTAATAAGAAATCTATGCCACTGTTCGTGTTCTGGACATTCCTCATGAAACTTGAATACAACGATGGTTCTGCTCACAAGATATTTTACAATAATTCTTTGATCATCTGTATAGATGAGTTACTCACAGTCCAAAAGGTCATGTAAACATGAGGATGCCATTTGCAGATATGTATCTTCAGATACTGTATGTCTGAAGAAGTGCACGTGATGTCACATTAAAATATGAAAGTTAGTCTTTAAAGGTGCCACATGTTTGTGTCTTTTTTTGTTTTGTTTTTCTTTGATTTTTGCCTGAAATATTTCATTTAGAAGGTTAAAAAGAAGCTGCTGAATTTTTCAACTGTTACAGCCATTATTGTCATACGGAGCTACAGAGCTCATTTGAGTCCAGACTAAAAAGGACCATAATAAGGCTAAACCTGTGAGTACCCATTGTGGTACAATGGGCAGAGTGACAGGCTATGACTATGGAGCCTTGGGTTCAAATCGTCACTTGGCTATGGAAATCCACTCGGGGATTAGAACTGGTAAATCTTAACTTACCTTGATGGCACTCAAGTTGCTAGAAGTCTGTGCCAACTGGATAGCACATAACTAAATCACGCTACATTCAATCAGAAGGGAAACGAGGACAGGATCTGCACTTAAGAGTCATTTTAAACAGTTGTGTGCATGCATGCATGCATGCGTGCGTGTGTGTGGTGTCGTTACAGTCATGACTGACTCTTCATGACCCCACGTCCATGGAGTTTTTCTTGGCAGGAATACGGGAGTGGCTTGCCAGTTCCTACTCCAGGCGCCTCCAGCACTTGGTATTCCCGGGTGGTCTCCCATCCAAGTACTAGCCAGGGCTGACCCCGCTTAGCTTCTGAAATTCAATACACTAATTACATGTGGGCTCCCAAATCTCTACAGAATGTCCCTGCTCTAGACATCTTAGTTATGGTGTATATCAGCTCTCCTAAAATGAAATTAGAAAAATGTCTGGTTTCATCTCAACCCAAGTCTGTGATGGACAGAAGCAAGATCAAAAGAGAAGAACTTGAGCAAGGTGTATTTGTTTTGTTTTGCAGCCTCCATTACCTTCGAAGGGCTCAATGGGCCGGCATAAGCCCTCACTGTCAACACAGGATCTTTCGGGCTGCCAATATGGCTCAGTAGAGCGCCGTGTGGACTATCCTCTGTCTGATCGGGTGACCAAGGCGGTCCAATCACAGGCGGCGAGGCATTATCTTCTGCTCTGAAGAGTGGCACATAACACTGACCTGAATGGCAAAGTATGCGAAAGGGAGTTAAGTTTTCAAAACTGTTTAACACTGAAACACCAGCCATGCATCTGTGCTGTTCAAATCCAAATAAGTTTTTATCTTTACCCAACGACTTTTATAGATAGTTATTTGGAGACCGCTCAGTCCCTATGCCAAGTACCCGGTCAGTTCAATTTAATCATGCTACCCTGTAAAACATGTACTACTTGCTTAGCATCTCTAAATAAAGCGAGTAACATACAAGACATGATGGTTGCATTTTGCTTCCACAGAACCTATAAAGATCAAGTACAGTAGGACCCTGGTATCTGCTGGGGATTGGTTCCAGGCCTTCCCGTGGATAATGAAAACTGTGGATAAGAGAGAACGCCTGCCCACCCATCTCCAAACTGCTGTTTCTTGGCAGCAGCTTGCTTTATGACTGCTGTTTCGAGACAGTAGCTTGCTTTATGACTGCTGTTTTGAGACAGTAACTTGCTTTATGGCCGCTGTTTGTGACAATAGCTTGCTTTACAGCTGCTGTTTGTGACAACAGCTTGCTTTGTGGCTGCTGAATTATTTAATTTTTTTCCCTCTGCCAACTGTGGATAACTGAATCAGTGGATGATGAATCAGTGGATACCAGGGTCCTACTGTATGAGTATTCCAAACACAAACCTTCCAAGTATTCCCTGATTTTCTCCTTCAGATCTGCAGACTTGTTTTTGCTTCTTTCGCATACTACCTGTCAGAAAAAAACACAAAGTATTTGTTTAAAGAGGCAAGATCCGTCCCATTTTGTACTCCCCTCATGATTTGACAGAGGGAAATCTCATACTTTCACAATCACTGCGGACATATGTCTTAAGCAATTAATGTTTCCTTTCTCTTGCCACACCAAACTAAAAACTGAATGGATACTGACAGCCACACAAAGGCACATATTTTATTTTCCAATGAAAACAAAACATTTGCTTTGGAAACGTACTCAATAAAGGGGTCTCCAGGCACCAAAAGCCATTGTTCTTCTATTTCATATATATTTTTAAAAACCCTTAAATATTATAGCAGCTACCATAGTCTCTCGATGTTAACCAGTAAACTTACTACGTTAAGACTCGTGAGATGACCTCACATTATATAAAGGAAGTCCTGGTCAATTGCCAGAAAACATCTAAAGATTTAATAAAAATCAAGAGGAGGAAATGTCTAGATATCCATTTGGACCAAATCAAGTCGAGGACAACGGTTTAAGAGACAACTTACCTCTGCTGGAGTTTGGTTGTATTTGTTCCTTGAGGTCTTTACAATATCTGGGTGCGAGGCCAGGACGCCAACCACATCCGGATTCCCAAATTTGCAAGCAAAATGCAAAGGGGTATCAAATCCCTACCAGAAGAAAGGAGAAGTAGTTTCATATTTTGGAGCTCAGGAGTGACTACGGAATTATTTATATGCAGCTTGAAAGGCAGATCCATTTGTGTGCCTTATTTCTAAAATGTTATTTAAATATTTACACAAATAAAATCAAACAATAACCGAATAACGACAAGAGTAGTTTGTTTTAAGAGCATGCATTCGGAACGAAGTTCGTAAGGTGAGGTGCCACTGTACGGATTCAGAAGACTCTGTGTTTGTGTGTGTAGATCCAAATGAAATCAAGTTTCACACGACCACTGGAAACAATACTGTTGATTCAGCCTTTATTAATTGTCCACTTCATTCCAACTAGCTTTAGGTGCAAACCAATTCTCACTTATCCTGGTTTATGTCCCAACGATTTCAGAACTTACAACTGAACACAGGAATACACACGTAGCTTGTTTAAACCTTTCCAAATACCATCTTCGTTGAAAGGCGAAAGCTGTTAGTGTTACTTTAGCATTAATAACCAAAGAGCCGACCCAGTGTTGAAAACTCACCACTTTATCTGGTGTATTAAGATAAAGGTCAACAATGTATCTGATGCGCTTCTGTAACATTATGTGGTCGTCGTCCGGATACATCAGCCGCATGAATTCGGGATTTTCCAAAGTATCCAACAGCAACCGGCAGATCCCAGGCTGATTCTCTTTGGCGGCAACATGCATGACATTGTATCTACAGCCTTCCTAAAAACAAAAATACATATTCATCAAATAAAACATCTGAAGGATTTTCTACCATTTGTGAACAGACCTATAATAGCCATACTAGAAATGTGTTTTTTTAATACCGTGTTTCCCCGAAAATAAGACACTGTCTTATACACTGTCCTAAATTGGAAAATTTATACTGACCTAAGATCAGCAATAGGAGAAGTCAAGATAAAACAGAAGATAATGTTGACACATAAATAAACCCATTTTAACTGGGGAGGTTATGAGAACCCTGGTTGGTGTCTCGTCACAAAACCAGATCTCAGCAGGTTAAGGAATAGAGCTAAGGAATTGCACAATAATCCTTGGGTGTTAATAATGTGCAGACATCTTGTGATTAAGCAGAAAAATGATTAAAAAAGGCCTGCCTACATGCTTAATTTTAAAAGCCGGACAATTTCCTTACCTGCACAATTGTTGGGTTATCTCCTGACCCAATGAGATAGCGAGGGTTGCTCCAAATTAATTCCAGAAAGGCTGTTTCATCACCTTTCTCAACAGCTTTCCTTAGTTTAGCGTTGAGATCCTGCGTTCGAGGACTTTTGTAACTGTTGGCTCTTTCCTTACTAACTGATTCCATCTCAGGAGAGCTCAAGCCATCTATGAAAATTAAAAGTGCCTTTAGTTCAGAATGTGATTCTTTATCAGGGAAATGTCTGTCAGACACGCATAAAGGCAAGGCCTGCGTATGCAACTTTTCCAAGTTAGTCTTCCAATCCTGAAAGACACTTAAGGCAGTGGTTCTCAACCTGGGGGTCGGGACCCCTTTGGGGGTCGAACAACCATTTCACAGGGAGGAGGGCGCCATGAGCCAGTGAAGAAAAAGGCACAAACAAATTGGGTCTGGAAGAGGAAGGGGAGGAAGAGTGAGTTACAGCTTGATAGGTTGGAGGGGATGTCAGTCAATGGCACCAGAGGTTGTGATTGGCTGAGGGTGCCTGTAGAGGGAAGTTCTCTAAGGCACCTGCGGCAGTGGCGTACCAAAGGGGGCTTGCGGCCTCTTCCAAGCAGGGCAAGGGGTTACCACCACATGAGGAACTGTATTAAAGGGTCATGGCATTGGGAAGGTTGAGAACCACTGACTTAAGGGAACCAAAGAGGAACGCAACCACTTACCTCTGTTGAAGCCGGAACCAACTTTCACCGGAGACAAAGACAAGGAAGACTTGTTTGGAGATGGAAAATAATCGCATATGCCTTTGGCAAATTTTTCTGCGTCTTCCCTGTTTGAGAAAGCTTTGAATCGCGAACCTTTTATCATTTTAACAGCTTGCAAAGCTTCCTTCTTGTCCTCATACACGTGGACACTCTCTGCAACAGAAAAACATTTCAGCAATAATTCCTTTCCAGGACTACAGTGATCAAGGCCACGCCATCATCATCATCATTATCATCATCGTCGTCATCATCATCATCATCATCATCAGAGAGCCACACAGTTAGAAGAGACCCAACAGATCTAGATCGTTATTGTTATCATCTCTGAACTGCAGACCTCTAACGTAGAGTCCAGTCCTTCCTGCATAAGCCTTTCAAAATGAAAACCGGATGTTTTGAGCAAATTGATTTTATAATAGAATATAATATTGAACCTGGAGAACTGGAAGGGAGCCTATGGATTGCGAAGTCCAACTCCTCTCAAGGGGGTGGGGGGGAGAGAAATCAAACTCCCAATCTCTGGCTCCACATCCAGAGACTTAAACCACTGAGCTATCTGGCAGTTTGTTGTCCAACAGACCTGGCCTCCTGTTTTTGGTCCCTGAGCCATCTTAACTAAGCTTAAGGCTCTGGCAATTTGCTGCAGAAAATAATCAATTCAGATCGGTCAATGAATATAATTTTTAAGAGCCTTGAATTCAGAAACCACTTTATCTAGATGTACAGGAGGACCCTTGCACCTATTTATTTATTTATTTATTTATTTATTTATTTATTTATTTATTTATTTATTTATATGCCACCTGTCTTCCCAGAGGAACTCCGGGCGGTTAACAATGGCAATAAACAAGAAACAAATATAAACACACAGTACAACAAACAACAAGGGAAAATAAAATAAGATTTTTTAAAAAAATGACAAAATATTTAATTTGCACATTTGAAGGACCTTTCACCTAAATCAGGCATGTCCGAACTTTGGCCCTCCAGATGTTTTGGACTACAACTCGCACAGTCCTTTGCCATTGGAAATACAGGCTTGGAATTCTGGGAGTTGTGGTCCAAAACATCAGGAGGGCTGAAGTTTGGACATGCCTGACCTAAATAAACAGTGCAACAATAACAGAGCTTCGCTGCAGCTTTTAACAAGAAATGCTTGGCTTATGCTCTGGTTACAAATTATTTCTGTCAAGGCTATGATGCAACCTGGAGTCAATCTCCTGTTAGCAAGCAAACAAATCTACTATGGCACAAACTCTTTCGTGGATAATTCCCTACTAAATTATTTCAAGGGGACATTGTCAAAATGTTTCCTTGAACACGTTAAGACACATCAGTTGTTCATACAGCACAGCATCTAATTAGGGACCTAGCACAGATAAAATAGGAAACTACACTTTCTCACAAAGAGACAAGGCTGAAAAAGCTATTCTATGTCATTCTGCCCTTAGGCAGATACTGGAAGGAACTACTTTGGAATTACTAACATTCTTGATACATCTGAAGCTAAGGAACCATGATTGAAAACAGGCCATGATATGGGTTTTCCTGGATATAACAGGAAACCACAGTTAGTTCACTAGTGGAAGCAAAGGAAAACCTGCTACTATTCACATCTTTCCCTTTGGTCGACTTATTTATACAAACAATAATTCCTAGAACAGGCATGTCCAAACTTCAGAATTCCAAGCCTGTATTTCCAATGGCAAAGGACTGTGGGAGTTGTGTTACAAAACATCTGGAGGGCCGAAGTTTGGACATGCCTGTCCTTGAAAGTTCAATTCATCATCAAAGCTACTGCTCAGACAACTTTTCTTAAGCAAGATACATCTGTTTTAATTTCCAACTTCAACACTAGCACAATACCAAAAATGAAAACAGGATTACCATTTCTTGCCAATATATCATCATAAACCGGACATACACCATAGTATAGCAAAGGTTCTTTAGATGGAGTCTGAGAACTCGTCCGAGAGTCAACTTCAGTCTTGTGTAATAAGGCTTCCTCTTCTGGTGGGTTCAAACCTATATTGTATCCAAAATCACCATCCTCAGTCAAGTTTGTGTGCCCATTTTGATCTTTCTGTGGGTTCTGTGTACCAGAACAGCCAGCATCAACTCCAGGGTCACCATTTGAAACGGGACTTTCTGTTTCTAATCCTCCTTGCTGCTCCAGCAGTGACTGGGCCAATCTTTTTTCCAGAATAGATCTGGTGGTCAGAGTAATGGGCCCACACTTCTGTCCAGCCTTCACTATTTCTTCCCTGAGCTCATCAGGTGTTAGTTGTTTTAACCGTGACAATATATTCTCCATTGTGACTATCCCTGTAAAAGAAGCAACATCAGTGTGAATCGTCCACATTAAGTTCAAGTCAAACCATCTTAGTTTAGAAGGACACATACACAAAAGGAATACCATCTGTTCTGGGGTTGTTGGGAATGGGGTCACCATTCCATGGGATCACAGGTTACCTGTGAAACGGGTATCACAACTGGTAAAAAAATAGATAGATGCATAAGAAAGCTGTATGTATAAACACATTTTGCAACAAATGAAAAACTCAAATAAGCAGTGTTAAACTTCTGCAATGAAAAAACGGTCGTAATTCATTCAGGGAACTCTATGAAAGCAAAACCCATCTGCCAGCACCAATCCCTGCCATCACAACAGACCCTCCATCACTAATTCTAGATCTGTGGTTCTCAACCTGCGGGTCCCCAGATGTTCCTGGATTGTGACTCCCAGAAGCCTCCACCGCTCACTGTGCTGGAAAGGGTTTCTGGGAGTTGAAGTCCAGGAACATCTGGGGACTCACCGAATGAGAACCGCTGTTCTTAGATAATTACGCTGAGTTGCAGTCCATCTGTGCTGTTGATCACAAAATCATGGTGCCAAACCTGTAAGTGAACACAGAGGTATTTGTCAAGAACCCAGGCCACGAGAGAGATTGACACAAAACACAGAGCGACACTACCCCAACTCTACCAGTTGGGTTTCTTCCAGGAGGTTACAGTGTGCTGCTGGCTAGGGAAATCTTCTCGTCTGGTCACTGGGAGCTTGCATTCCGTGTAAAAGGAAAGCACACAAAAATGACAAGGACAGAATTATTAAAAAACCCATCACTGCTCCAGAAACCAAAGAAGACTGTTGTGAGTACCTCAACCACCTTTCTTCCAGGAAACCAAACAACTGGGTTTGGTTTTCCAGTTTTATTATAAAGAGAGCAAAATTAGCAAAAGACAGAAGGAAAGCTTAAGTACTGTAGTGTCTCCCATAGGCAGTGGGAGTAAAACTACTACAAAAGCAGAAGCTAGGTTGAACCCTCTCCTCACGCCCTTCCATCGCTAGGCAAATACTGTACTTTCCTTTCCAGGCAAAAACTACCAGATTGATTTGTGCTGAGACAGCAAGCCCATAATTATTAATACCAGTGTATTCAGGAAAGGATTTGGGTGACCGAATACAGACTCTTCTTCTGATAAGCCAAAAATTCTTTTCACACAAATGCTGCTCAATGCACCAAATACTTATAGAAGGATGAAACAGAAATTTAGACGAGATCCACAATGGGCATGCTCAAGCTTTTCCCAGTGTGTGCAATATCTAATGTTAGCAGCAGGCATATTAAGCATCCTTTCAGATCAGAGTTATTCAGCATCTGGCAGGAGGCTTTAAATCTGCTTCTGTTTTCCTACTTAAAAATAGAATGAAAGCAGAACTAAGATCTCAACCATAAAAGGAAATCTGGAACCAAAATCTGAAGTAGATAGGGGGAAAAATAACATTTCAGTGGAACAAAAATATCAGATATAATCGAATTAGCCTAACCTTTGCTCTTTTTGAGGGGACATTACCTTACCAGTCAAATTCTCATGAACATAAAAGCCTTCAAGATTACTTGTACATTACCAAAGGAGGAAACTCGTCTTCTAGGCATAAAAATATTGTGCAGAATTTGCAGAATTCAATTTGCACCCACTATTTCATTACAAAGACTGAAAACAGTCTGGCTCTGCTCTAAATACTGTACTGAACTTTAACAAACTCAAAGCTACAGTACCACCAGGACTGAAATCCTGTTGCATGGTTGTTATTGTTACTATTATTTAAAATATCCAACAGGCATATCTTTAGGAAGTGACCCATTATACAACAGACAATATCTATGAAGATTTCTTCACCAGTGGTAATTAGCTTCTAAAAGCTATGACTCTGGTATAACTGCATAAAAGGATTCAGGCCAAAAACGCAAAACAGTACAGTGCAGTACAGAGTATGCGCAGAAGTGTAATTCACAAAAAAATATACATAGACATACTTTTTTCTTGATATTATACAATCTGCCAGTTAGGGTAACATTTCATGAATCTGGGAAAGTAGGTCCTGGCTTATAAAGTTTTATGTTAGAATAAATCTGTCTCTGAGGGACCAAAAAAACTTCTCTTTGTTAATAGATCAACATATCTGTCCCTCTGGAAACTGTCATGCAGATTCAGTAGAAGGCGGAAAAGAAATGAGGAAGACCAAGGAAGAGTCTAATACGCTAAAAGCAGTGTTGGCGAACCTATGGCATGGATGCCAAAAGCGGCACTCAGAGCCGTTTTTGTGGGCACCCAACACTGTCCCTTTCCAGCCACCTGTATTCAGGTTAAATGGCTGTATTGGCACTTTGTGAATAATCAGTGGGTTTTGAATCACAGTTTGGGCACTCGGTCTCTAAAAGGTTCGTCATCACTGCCCTAAAGCAGCGGCTTCCAGCCTTGGGTCCCCAGATGTTTTGGACAACAACCCCTAGAAGTCCTGGCCAGCACCGCTAGTGGTGAAGGTTTCTGGGAGTTGCGGTCCAAGAATGCGCCACCCACCCACCCAAGGTTGACAACCACTGCCTCCTAGGAGGCCACAGTCTTCAGCTGAGGGCATTTTGACAAGAGCTTTTTGGAGATCGCTCATCCCTGGGGTCGCCCTAAGTCTGCAACTTATGGAGGGCACAGGGGAAGAGGTGCAAGTGACACAAAAGAATTAGGCAAACCAAGGCTGCTTTTGTAGCTAAAGCCAGGCACCCCTCCTGAATCATAAACATCCACACACATACAATACTTCATCAGGATATATACCGTTCATTTGGAAGGACAGGTGGGGAGACCTCCCCCCCAAAAAAATAAGGTTGTTCAGGAGAGAAGATGAAGAGAAAAACGGTGGCCTGTGAGGTGCCCAGGCTGCTTCCCAACAGAGGCCAGTTTGGTGGGTGACCTCTGTGTGTGTGTGTGTGTGTGTGAGAGAGAGAGACAGAGAGAGACAGAAAGACAGAGAGAGGCCAGTTTGGCAGATGGCATGCGTACGTGAGTGTACATGTGTTTATGTGTGTGTGTGTGAGGCCAGCTTGGCGTGTGACACTTGTGTGTGTGTGTAAGAGAGAGAGAGAGAAAGAGAGGCCAGTTTGGCAGGTGATGTTTGTACGTGTGTGTGTTTGTGTGATGCCAGTTTGGTGCATGACTCTTGTGTGTGTGTGTGCACGCACACGCGTGTGAAAAAGAGAGAGACCACTTTGGCGGGTGACATATATATGTGTGTGTGTGAGGCCAGCCTGGCGTGTGACACTTGCGTGCGTGTGTGTGTGTGAGAGAGGCCAGTTTGGTGGGTGATGTGCTTATGTGTGTGGGTGGGTGTGTACGTGTGTGTTTGTCTGAGGCCAGATTGGCGGATAAGACTTGTGTGTGTGTGTGTGTGTGTGTGTGTGTGTGAGAGAGAGAGAGAGAGAGAGAGAGAGAGAGGCCAGTTTGGCGTGTGTAAGTGTGTTTATGTGTGCGTGAGGCCAGTTGGGCGGGTGACCCGTGTGTGTGTGTGTGTGTGTGTGTGTGTGCGCGCGCGCGCGCCTGTTGCGTGGTGGCTCTCACTCACCTCGGCGGCGGAGGTTGGCAGGGGAGCGTCGTTTCTCCTCCTCCGGGGAAGGAGACGGGGCAGGCGGCGAGGGGGAGTCCTCCTCCTCCGCCGCCGCTCGGGTTCCAGCAGGGCCTTCCCTCCTCCTCCTCCTCCTCCTCCTGGCCGCCGCCGCCGCCGCCTCCACCAGGCGCACCAGGCACCCGACGGCGCCGATCACCGCGCAGGCGGTCAGCAGCTCCCAGGGCGGCCAGCGGGCCCAGGAGGAGCGCCAGAAGGAGCCGCCCCAGCCGGACACCCAGCGCTCCATGCCCGGCCCGGCCCGAGGACGAGGTGCCAGTGACTCTGTGTCTGTGTGTGCGGAGAGCTGTCTGGGGGTTATGCGCACGCGCAGAACTCTCAACGCCCTTTAGGGAAGCGACCAGTACCTCAGGAACGGCTTCCCGGCTTCCGTCCTCCCGCTCCTTCTCTTCTTCCCTCCCCTCCCCCTTCCCCCCCCCCGTTTCCTCCTCCCCAATGCGCATGCTCCTGCCGCGAGGCCCCAGCCTGCTCTCCTGCCGGGGCCACCGCCTCGCTTACAGGCCCCGCCCACTCCCCTACGTAGCTGTCTAAGGCACTGCCTGAAGGGAATCTCGACGAGGCATCAGAAACAACGCCCGAGTATCTACAATAATAATAATAATAATAATAATAATAATAATAATAATAATAATAATAATAATAATAATAATAATAATAATAATAAT
>JAHTLZ010000019.1:4487917-4502065 GCA_023846285.1 Phrynocephalus versicolor | reverse complement strand
ATAATAATAATAATAATAATAATAATAATAATAATAATAATAATAATCTGTTTATTTATTCCTCAGAATAGATATTGCAGTCTATTCCTGTGCCCCACTAGACAAAAGAAAAGGAAGGGGAAAGTAGAACTTTTGAAAGGCTTGGTAATTAAGCCTTGTTTCTTCTGCTAAATGAGAATCATGACACACTGTAACGTTCGGACAGCAATGGAAGCAAACTGGGACGTAAAGAAGGCCTCTGGATTGACTGACAAGGGCTCCGCCCAATCACGACGGGGAACGTCACGTCGCGTGGCAGAGAACGGACGTATCTGTCAGGCATTTAACCGCTGGGAATTCCGGAGCCCCGCCCCTTTGTTTGGGAGCGCAAAGACCAACGCCCGACGGTTCATTATGGGCTTACACAGGAAAGTCTCGCACTGTATGATGGGAGAAGAGGGGGGGCACACGCAAGGCTGCTGGGTTGCCGTGGTAACGGCCCTGGGTAGGGCAAGGAAAGAAAGGAGGCCCCGAAGAGGTGCGAGTTACATTTATTTATTTATTTATTTATTTATTTATTTATTTATTTATTTATTTATTTATTTATTTATTACATTTCTATACCGCCCATCTTCCGAAGCGGAAGATAATGTTGCGTCCCAACTTCCGGAACCCAATTGAACATTTGAGTGATGAATAAACCAAAGCAAATCCTGTAGGTTATTATGGGCAACAAAGAGAAGATTGTGGAACTAGAAAAACAGATTATTATTATTATTATTATTATTATTATTGTTGTTGTTGTTGTTGTTGTTGTTAATAATAATAACAATAATATGTTTTAATTTTTTATACTTTAAAATGTTGTATTTATTATTATTATTATTATTATTATTCAATTACATAGCAAAAGCTAATCTATAACGTGCAAGAAGACAGTTTTATTTGTCATTTTATTGGTTATCTTGTTGCCACCACAAACTCATGCTGGGGCTGCCCCATCCTTCCAAACCACCTGAGGCATCTCTTGAACCTCATAAAATGACGACTGTCCTGAACAAAAAAGTCTGGTTGACCCAGAAGCCAGCTTGTCCAAAACCGTGCAGCAGGGATATCTTGGTCAGGCTCCCTAAAGAGGCAGAACCATCTCCGGACTCCGACTCCCATCAGCCACAGGGAGACTGGGGGGGGGGGGAGGCCATTGCTTTGTGCCTCCTTAAAGCAAACCAGACACAAAGAAACAAGAACTTTAAGGTATTTTAAGGAAAAGCAAAACAAACACAAAAAAATGAACCCCACATGCAGTACTTTCCCTATCTACAACATTTGGTGCCAATCATGAAAACAGCCAGGAAGGTGGCACATATTTAAATGGAGATGTTAGAAAAATATGATGAATGTGCATTATATCAAACCAGATGAAGAGGGTTCCAGCTGTCGCAACAGATGAAAAAAAAAGAAAAACAACTCTAGGTGCATGATAGCCTAATTATAACAGATGACTCCTTATAAAAAGAACTTCCTTTTTTTTAAAAATGCAAGAAAGATTTGTGAAGACGAAAGATGTCTACTGCATCTACCTCTGCAAGCTTTTCTACTTCAAAACAAAAGTAAGTTTATTGGTACTGTTTCAATTACTGTTCATCTGTATGTCATCTAGTTGGTACAGATCGGCAAACAGGCTTTTATTTCTTTAAATTTGGTATGCCCTTCTTATTTTATTTATTAAACTGTTACATCATTCGACTGCCAAATATCTCATTCACTCAATCTTTCACAATACACATACATATCAGTCAGTTGACAAATAGCTCACATATTGGCTTCTCTGTCCTTTTTTGCTTCTCTGTGTCTTGAAGAATTTTCTCTCCCCTACATTTTCCCATAATTTTAAAATATGAAAACTCTTTAATGAAAAACAGTTTATTGCACAAAACCATTCAACAATTTCTCCGCACATCTTATTAATCTTTAATTGATTCCTCCTCCCCCCCCATAAACAGTCTTTAAATACTTAGTCAAACATAATGTAACTTTTCCTTTATTTCAAACTCCCAATCAAGAAATGTTTTGTGGAGATGATGGTCTCCATTATTGATACAATCTGACAGCAGTTGGTTGAAAACTTGTAAAATGTGTGAAGTTTGCATCAGAACTTTCTGATGCTACTTTTTCTTTTCGTTTCTTTAAACATATACAGTATGCAGGTCAACAATGTTTTCATGAAAAAGACCTCCCTCTGGCAATCGGAACTGTTTATTCCATTGGGAATCAAATAATTTTGTGACAGCAGGTGAGCATTAATATCAAGCCCAGGAGTAGAAATGAAATGTAATAGATATAACAGGTGCAATAAAACAGATTATGACTGTAAGTAGAATGACATGGCAGGTGCTCACTGCCTAAATTAAGGCCACACTTCATTTGTTTTTTATTGTGTATCTGTCACATGAAAGGACAATGACACAGTTTGGGTCACAAGGAGCAGAATACCCATTGTTAATTATCCCATGCTGATCACCATTTCTGTTTGCTAAGCTCTCACAAAACTGAGTTCTTCATAAAAAAAAAAAGGAGGAGCGATACCCAATCCCCAAATGGACATGTGTGGTCCTGGAAATCTTGAACATTTCCTGATGCCACAAAATGAATATTTGCCCGAATGCAGGATGAGAACTGCCAACTCACAAGGAAAAAGGAAGAACTGGTTGAACCCCAACACTTGAAACAACTTGGAAGACAGTAGAATTGAGATGTAACTCACAGCAGTATTCCAGATACAGAACTCACAGAGCGTCTGCCCCTTGCTTAAAACTGCAACAATATGAAAGGCAGCCCTCAAAGGATCTTCTGCTGAATTAACAAATGGATAATTAAGTTTGTTATAGTAGCTCTCATATAGGGTTTAAGCATCGGGAAAGGAAAATAGATGGAAACCATCTTCCAATTCCCAGTGATTTTTTTTCCAATTATGGACATTTTAATATAATTTTATATAAAATTTTCCAGTTATGGAAATTTTTATAATTTATATAATTGCCATAATTTTTATGGAAAACACATCAGTGTTAAACTTAGGCACCTGTCTGATTGACTTGGATAACTTGGCTTATCTGAGATTGCAGAAGGAGTTGCCCCCTGATCTATAGATTAAAAGACAGCACCTTTTAAAAAAAAGACTGAAGCCTTCGTGAGAGTTGGCTTTGCATTGTCAGTTGTTAAGAGTGCTACTGGATTGCTCAAGTTTAAACCTGCTAATCCCTCTCCTGTTCTAGGCAAACAACAATTAAGGGTGCATATAAATCAAGAGAGGAGAAACATGGCCAGTTGGGAAAAGACGAAACAGACCCCAAGGGGTGCCTGAAAAGAGAAATCGGAGTTCCTTCAGCTAAAAGTCAGTTAAGTCCAACACACTCCAATAGTTGAGGGAATCCGTGCAGCCCTGAATATGTCATTAATGAAAAAGCTTTCCTTATTTCAGCATACATGTGACATTCAGTGGGAATCTGATTTCAGGTTCAGCATTCTTTGATGCTCACTAAAATTATCATAAGTAAACAGAAGCTCAAAATTCATAAATACCATGTTCCTTTCTGTAAATAATACAGCTTATTAAATAGAACAGCAACAGCAACAGCAACATGAAAATTCCATGGTTGCAGATTTGGGAGCTGAGAATATATTCATCATTACATCGTATTACCTTTGGTGTTTAAATACATTTTCTTCCTCTTTAAATTAGCAAGTGCACAAGCAAGAATGTCAACAGCAGCAAAAAAAAATCACCTATTACTATTTACTCTGTAAAATACATTTAGGAAAAATCATCAGCATATCTGGATTAATTAATAACGCTTTCAAGGTTTTGCTTTGATAACTACGGATTGGACTTACAAAACAGTTAATGTAACATTAATTGAAGGTTTTCTCCTCCACTATATAAAAAAACTTGTACCTTTCCTTCATATTTTGTATGCAAGAATTCAAACCATTGTTCGCAGTACTGAATATGTGCTAAAAAGCCTTTTAAGCAAAAGGTGGAGAGAACAAAACCTTCCAGATGAAGTAAGCTGTTAAAAGCAGCATGGGAAAAAGTATTAACTGTAACCCTGTCAACACGAAATGACAGTTTTGTGCATTATCAAAACTCCCACATTAAAACAATTTGTAGAAAAACACACTAACCACTACCTTTGTTTGACACGCCTGTCTTTAAACAAATGCTGTTTTAATGCAGCGTTCTTCTTGAAGGCTGAGATCAACAAATCACTTTACTCCAGACTTTTCTTATGTCCTTATCAGGCAGTGAACCAAACCGGAAGTCAGAACTAAAATATTATGAACATAGCAGATATCCATCTTTCCATCTGTAACATCTAACGTCACAGCTTTCAACTTGTTCAAACCTTCAGCCCAGCCAGAAACATGGGGCCACATTTTAAATATTCTTTATCAAGCATACCCATCTTTCCTTCTATTCCCCCCCTCTCTCTTTCTCAATTTGTGCTTTCTTACAAGGGAACCAATCATTAGATACCACTGATGTGACCCAACTCAAAGTTGGGCACAATAGATCTTTAACTTGAACATTATTGCTCCTGTCCACAGAAAACTCATGTTTCAGTACAACATGCCTAATATGATGGAAATACAGTGGTTCCCCAGATGCTGCTTCTACTACAATTCCCAGCTGTCTTCACCATCAGCTGTGCTGGCCAGGATTTCTGGGAGTTGTAGTCCAAGAACAACAGAGGAACCACAATTTTAGAGGATGGACTTTATTTGTACTGCTGTTTTAAGTGGCAGCTAGGGTATGCCCTAGCATGAATTATAGAAAGAAGACATTAAGGATGTACCTCCCATCTTCATAACAGTCTGTTGTTTAGCTTAATATCTTGTTATGGACTCCACAATATTTTACCACGATCTGGCCTCTACAACCTCCGACCAACGCCTTATTCCCACTCATTCTCCTAGCAGTATACTTCTATACTAGAGTGCAATTCAAAGTAGAAAGTAGCAAAGCTATACCGCTGGTTTTTATCAGAAGAAAATGGCTTTGCTCTGTTGTTTATGGCAGTGTATCCCAACCTTGGCTCCCCAGGTGTCCTGAGGTCTACAACTCCCAGAAGCCTTCACCACTAGCTGTGCCAGCCAGGATTTCTGGGAGATGTAGTTCAAAAACACCCGGGGACCCAGGTTTGGGGACCACTGGTTGATAGAAAAGGGATAGGACAAAGGAAAACCTAAGGCATGTCATTTTAGCCCGCTAACTTTCCATCAACAGGGTCTATTTGTAAAGAAGGCTATCTGATCACTGGGCTTCTCAATAGATATTAGGGGAACAAAATATGTGGTTCCCCCAAATGTCGTACCATGACTCCTAGCCATCAACTGGGGAAAGTGCGAGTTGCATGCAACATTTGGATGGGCACTGATTCTCCGCCCAGGCGTTAGGAGAGAAAAAAAATGGAAAGGCCGCTAAAGCTAAGAAACAGGGTTTATACTAGGCAGTATATAACATTCATTTGTTTAAAAGATAGGTCAAGTAAATTATATTTTTAAAGAGCTCTGATTTTAGGGCTAGCTTTCAGAGGCCCTATAGATACAGTATTTGTCAGACACAAAAACGTAGGATGCAACACTTAAAAACAAAAAAGGATGAATGGAAACTATTGATTTTATAAGCTACCCAAGAAGCCCATTATTTAAAAAAAATCCAGATGCTCCAGGGCAGAACAGTGCTGAACTATTTATACACAACCTGCACTGGAAATGTCTTCGAAGACGAATCAATAATAACAAATAATGTGCAAAAAGCATCTGCCAAAGTGAATCAAAGCTTTGGTAGTAGAGCATCAATCCATTTCCTCAGAAATAGACGGAGAAGATACAACGGGAGTACTTCAGAGTGGGTGGTTTGGAGAGTCATTGGTTGCTGAAAAGTTACTAGTTTGCAGCGGCCATCTGCTACAGTTAATGGGTGAAGCAAGGGTGCTTCTAAACCAGTGGTTCCCAACCTTGGGTTCCTAGGTGCACTTGGACTAAAAAACCGCAGAAGCCTTCACCACTAGCTGTGCTGGCCAGGATTTCTGAGAGTTGTAGTCCAAGAACATCCGGGGAAACCAATGTTGGGAACTGTTGCTCTAAACTCAAAATGTTGGTCTACATGGAATCGTCAACCATCACCAACCTGGTGGGTGTGAGATTCTGGTTTACATTCTCAGGCCTGAAACAAATCAAGTTATTCTCAAGCCCCTTGGCCCAAAAATGTGGAAACTGTACAATGAAGTCAGTTTAGGTAGGCAACCAAATTCTATTTTTTTTAATAAGTGAATGGGGAAACATATTTCCCATTTCTCTGGTTCCCGCCCCCCATACATCTTTTCCTCCTGTTTCACCTCAACCTCAGTTTATCAGCATCTTCCCTCAAGGATCACCAACAACGTGAAAGACATTTCAGTCTTACCTTCAAATGCTTTGACTATGGCATTCCTCTGTTCTTAAAATGAAAAACAGGTGGAGAACTCTGAAACACGTTTCTTTAAAAAAAATCAAAACAATAAATAGCCTCCATCAAGATTTTAACATATATAAAGCAACAACGGTGTGAAGGAACAGGAAGCAGTGTCACTGTACAGACTCTTCTTTTTCAACAGCATTTGGATTCTGCTCCTGTAGATCAACGGCAGGAAGATTCAGCTTGCCCGGCACAGTTGGAGGGAAATTTAAACTAAGGTCCGTTAGCTGCCCTTCTATCTGAGTCCATGATGACATAGATTCGTGGACTGTCACCGTGTGCTCTTCCATTTGACGCTGAAGACTGTCCATCTCTTCCCTTTGAGAAACAAGGGGTTGGTGGGAAGGAACATAAGGAAAAACAAAACCTTGTTAGATCGCAAAACCGTTCCATCAGATCTAGATTCCCAAAGTGATCCACCCAGAGGCCTCAGAAAGAAAGGCATATGCTTTCCAGGAACTGGTATTCCATGGCATAATCTTTACACACACTGATTCATCAAATAAATAAGTTGGAAAGGGTCCAGGACAGCCAGAATTGCTGAGAATTCTAGGTCTATTAAGAACAAGAAGAATATTAGCGGCTGGCCTCTTCCTTCTGGAGAGAGCAGATAAACAAACCAGGCAACCTCTATCCATGTTTGTTTCCTGTTACACCCAGAAATACATCCCTAGCTTGCTATGGAAGTCGCAGTCATAAACGGAAACCAAGCCTAGGCTGCAGAAGATAAATTGGCTGTTATGGCTACAGACACCACAGCGTGGGCAACCATTGTGATTTCCACTAGCAGAGGGATCACCGGCACCCATGAAGAACTGCTGGGTGGCTCAGTGGTTTAGATCTCTGGCTACAGAGCCAGAGGTTGGGTGTTCAATTCCCCACTGGGCCTCCTTGGCAGGAGCCAGCAATCTCTCTTCCAGCTCTCCAGACCTAAGAGAATGATGATTCCAAATCTGGGGTCTTTGAAGCAGCATGTGCTCCAGCAACCACCCTTTCCGGTCTTCTACTCACTTGAGTTGTCGGAGGCAGCTGTTGAGGTTCTTCAAAGGCTCTTGGCTCACAGCAGACGAGGGTTTCAAAAGCTCCTCAAGCAAAGCCGCAGGGACGGGGCAGTCAGGAATCTTCACCGGCGTGACGGGGTTTGAATTCGTCTCTCCCTTAAACTCTTTCCTCTTTTGAAATGAAAGAAGACCCGTCAATAATATGCCACTTTCTGTACAGTCACACATGCTAGGATGAAATCCAACAGCTTCAAATCATGCATTGCCTGGGTCCAAAACACCAGGATATCTTTCTCAAAAAACAAAAGAAAGCTTAAGATAAAAACCCATATCGGGATGCACATCCTTAGTCTGATCAGCTCTTCTAGCACACAGTTTCTCCTTATGCCACCAAATGTACAGCCCTGGTCTAATGCCATGACAGTGCCTTAAAGTGAACACCCTTTTGCTTCATTTGTTTGCTAGTTGCTTATTCATTTATATCAGGCATGTCCAAATTCAGGCCGGGGGGCCAAATGCGGCCTGTTTTCAAATTTCAAGTGGCCCGCGGCCTATTCTCCCCACCGGCTCAGCCTGTAACACATCTCTGCCAGCTAGCCCCTTCCCATACTGGATGGAGACATCAGCTTGCAGTTTTATGGTTTGCCTGCCCTCCCTGCCTCTGTCCATCCCCACCCACCCCCAGCCACCTGCCCATTGCTGCAGCATCCTCCCTGCCTCCTTGCATGTTATAGAGACTTGTCCAAAGTCCGGCCCGGGGGCCAAATGCGGCTGAATGTTCGGCCCCCACACATTTTCACCTCACCAAATCTGGCCCTCCTTGCAAAAAGTTTGGACACCCCTGATTTTTATTATTCATTTGCTGCCTTTCTCTGCAAAGGGGACCCACGGCAGCTCACAACAGATGAAACTATAAAAGAGTTTAAAATACTACACAAATATCACATTCAAACGCAATCAAGCCCGTATTGAGATTAAAAACCACAGGTAACCTTTTTCATCCTCCCGTGCTTCAAGTCTAGCTTCAGCTGCTGGTTTTGCTGCAGAAGAGTCTTCATGCCGTTTTTCAGTTCGGTCACTTTGGCTTGAAGCATAAACTTATCTTTCTGCGTTAGGGACAAGTCGCCCCGGACAGTCTCCAGCTCTGCCTTGATATTCTGGATTGAGAGAAGACATGGAAGGAGCAGCTTATCGGCGTTCACAACAGATGGTTGCAAAGAGCTCATTACGACTAGTGCAGAAGTGCAGTAGTTTTTATTGTAGCCAATGGCCATTATATCTATACGCAAATACAAATACAATAAAAGCAGTATGGCAATCAGTCATATCTGAATATCTGTCTTCAAGGGCAACACGTAATCATAGAGGATTACAGTAGAAGCTGACTGTATTTATACCTTATTGTTTAATATAAAAGTTAAAATTCAAGTTAAAAGTGTATACAAATATGTTTAAAAAATCTCAAAAATGGTAATTGTACAGCCTAGAAGAAAAAGTGTATGTAAATAATTTAATCCCTTGTATTTTTTTTTCAAACACTCCCTGCTCCCTCTTGATATTGCTACTAACTTTAGACTTCAACCGACATGTATATACTCATAAAGACGTCCCACTGTGGGGCTTACTTCTGACTAAGTGCCTCTGGTATGAATTTGAAGCTTGGGAACATCATGCAATTAGGGTCCAATTTTCCTCTTTTGCTACCTAAGTCCTGCTTCCCTTGTCCAGAACAGAGAAGATCTTCCAAGCGACCTCTTTAGTGCAAAGAGTTACCTGGAGAACCAGCTGTACACCTTCCAGTTCCTTCTGGCTCCGTTGCTCGGTCAGATCCAGCTGCTGCTTCAGGGCTTGCAGCTCTCTCTCCTTCTGCCCGACTTCCCACTTGAGGTCTTCCACCTTCGCGCAGAGAGAACGTTAGTTCAGAGCCCGACTCCACCACAAAAGGCTTTAGCGTAACCTTGACATCTTGCTGGACTTCACAGTGAGGATTTGATGTAGCTCCATGGTGCGCTGAAGACTACCTTAAGCTCAGTGGTTCCCAAACCTGGGTCTCGGACTAAAACTCCCAGGAGCCTTGGCCGCGACCTGTGCTGGCCAGGATTTCAGGGAGTTTTAGTCAAAGCACACCTGGGGACCCAAGGTGAGGAACCACTGCTACAGATGGTTGCATGACAAATGAACCCATCTATCTACATCAATAAGAGGAGACCTGTTGGGTCAGAGAGAAGGTCCTTTTAATTCCTGCATTCTCATTCTGATGAGGGCCAGCCAGATGCCCCGGGAAGGTACAGGCAAAAGGAAGGCTGTGGTGTTATTTTATTTAAGAGGAACAATCAGAACAGGAAGCGTGTTCTCCATCTGGCCACATTACAGGTAAACATAGAGGAGTTACAATTCTGGCTGTTTTATGGGTCCAGGAAAATGGCTTTAGCCCAATACTGCTTATCCTGATAGTAAATATCTAGGACAGTGGTGGCGAACCTTTGGCATTCCAGATGTTTTGGACCACAACTCCCAGAATTCCAAGCTTGTATTGCCAATGACAAAGGACTGTGGTAGTTTTGGTCCATAACAACTGGTGGGCCGAAGGTTTGCCACCACTGATCTAGGGTCCACCCTCTGGAACCAGGTGCCAGGGTCTTCCCATAATAGAACAATGTGCTCCAAGGATGGGATTTTTCAGATATTCTGGGCTATCAATACCATAATTTTCCATTTTAGGAGTTCTGCTTGCCTTGCGGGCACCTTGCAAATATCTGAAAGCAACGCCCCTGGGGAAAAGGCCTTAATTGGAAGGCTTTGAGATTCAGCTAGACGAAGTTCCGCCCCGAGCTTCCAGCTCAGAAGGAAAGCTCCCAGCTACCACTGGAGCAGAAACAGGAAGCTTGGGCTGATCTAAGCCTAGCTAAACCTCACTCAACGCTTTCCAGCTTAAACCTTCCACTCAGATGAGCCACATTCAGGTGCCTGCAAGGTGTCGGTAAGGTAGTCCACAACCCCTGGAATGGAGAATCGTGGTACAGGAGGACCTTCGTATCCGCTGGGGATTGGTTCCAGGCCTTCCCGTGCATAATGAAAACCGTGGCTAAGAGAGAACGCCTGCCCACCCACCCCCAAACTGCTGTTTCCTGACAGTAGCTTGCTTTATGACTGCTTTGAGACAGTAGCTTGCTTTATGGCTGCTGTTTGTGACAGTAGCTTGCTTTACAGATGCTATTTGTGACAATAGCCTGCTTTACAGCTGCTGTTTGTGACAATAGCTTGCTTTGTGGCTGCTGAATTATTATTATTTTCCTCAGCCAACCGTGGATAACTGAATCAGTGGATAATGAAACAGTGGATACGGGGGTCCTACTGTATTGATAATCCACAAATCCCATTCCTAGCGTGCTCTACCACTTCAGTCCTTTCCAAAGGGAAGGCGTTAACATTCCTCCTGGCTATGCTCTCTAACACGTCATCTCCAACATGCTGGCAGGGAACAGATGAGGTTGAGTTTTCACCTCTTGGTTTTCTACAGGCTGCTTGCTGAGCTCCTCGTCCAGGTGCTTCTGCAGAAGCTGGAGCTGGGACCGGGCGTCTGCCAGCTCCTGCTGGAACTGGGCCACTTCTCCCGAATGCTTCCCATCTTCCGCTCTGGAAGAGAAAGAAGATTCTGAAGCCCTCCGAGAGGGACCCTCTGCCCCGGTTCCTGGAATGTTACGGTACGGCTTTCCGAAACAGCACAGGGCAAGAAGGAGGAAGATCAGCTACACGGCTGATAAGACAGGAGAGTCAATGACTTCATTGAGCAAGTTTGCCACCTGCTCGAATTGGGCTGATCTAAGCCTAGCAAAACCTAGGCTTAGAGACCATGGTAAACTGTGTGTGTGAGATTTTAAGCGGCGCCACCAAAGGGGATGAGAAAGCAGGAAACGCCAGATGGGAGCAGCCAATCTCTCCCTTTACAGAGATTACCCTCCAATCAAACAGAGTTGGGAGAGTAAGAACAGACAAAAGAAAATATTTTTTCACACAGCACGTTGTTAGTCTGTGGAAGTCCCTGCCACAGGAGGTGGTGGTGGTGGCCTCTGGCCTGGATGCCTTCCAAAGGTGATTGGACAGATTCCTGGAGGAAAAGTCCATCACAGGTGACAAACCATGATGGAGAGATGTGTCATATCCAGGCTTAAAACCAGGGTCCTTCAAGGACCAGATGCAGGGGAGTGGTATCAGGAGACAGAGATCTAGTCTCGTGTGCTCCCAGACGCATCTGGTGGGGTCATTGTGAGATACAGGAAGCTGGAGTAGATGGGCCGTTGGCCTGATCCAGCATGAATCTTCTTATGTTCTTACTCAAAGGAGCAGGCAATGGTGTGCAGGAAGCTTGTTAGAGAACCAGCCCGAGACATCTTCTGCCTCAAGGAGATGGCACTCTCCCTTGCTTAGGTGCATGGCTACCTTTGCAATCTGGGCTGGGATGCAATGCGGAGCCCCAGGAGCCAAAGGCTTCTGGTCTCACCAAGGAACCGGGGGGGGGGGGGGGGGGATACCGCTGGTTCCCCTTTTGCCCCTTGCATGTCGGTCCACGGGATCCAGCCAGAGACGCAAGAAAGGCCTGCGGCCAAACAGGCAAGTTGAACTGCGACAACGTTATGCAGAGGAAGGAAAAGGCCAACTCCAAAAGGGATCCAATTATATACTTGCTTAGAGAAACAAGAGTGTCTGTCGAGGTCTATGGAATGCCCTCCCAAGTGAGACCCGCCTGGCGCCGACGTTGATAACATTTCGGCGCCAGGTAAAAACCTTCCTGTTCCAGATGTTTTTTAACTGATGGTGGTGGGTCCTGATGGCAATTTCAGTGTTGTGTTTTAATGTATTGCCTTTATTGTATTGATATGTTTTTATTGTTCTAATTTTATTGTGATTTTGATGTTTTAATTGTTTGTTTTGATTGTGAGCCGCCCAGAGACCTTTGGGTCGTGGGCGGCATACAAGCTATACAAATAAATAAGATAAATAAATATTAAGGTCGATACTCACTGCAGTTTGTCAACTTCGGCCTGGAGAGCTTGGATGAGGGCATCTTTGGCCTGGAGCTCTCGCTTCACCTCACTGAGTTCGAGGGCAGCTGCTTTATAATGGCGGCGATTGTGCGCTGCTTCCACTTTGACTGTGGCCACCTGCAACAACCAGATGCATCTGATTGTTATGCCCTGGTACTGCTGCGTCCCTTCCCTCCCAAACTCCACCTCTCTCGTTGGGAAAGATGCAGATTCAGACTGCATTTCGTCCTTTCTCCCTGTCTCTATAAGGGGAAAAGGGGGTTCTTCTCCTGTAAGCCAACGCTGAATTAGTTAATGTACAGTGGACCCCCGTATATCAAACAGTTTGTATAACACAAAATCTGTACAACGTAAAAATTCCGGAGAGAGGGGAAATTTGCTGAACAGAATCGCCTATGGCAGTGATGGCGAACCTTTTAGAGACCAAGTGCCCAAACTGCACCTACTGGTTCCGAAACGGAATGCCCATCCCTACTGGGCACATAACTCTGAGAAAATGGGGTGAGCCAAGGTTGCAGACTTGAGGCAACAACGGCGGCCCGCAACTTCTCACCTGTTCTTTCAGGTCCTTGACCTTGGACTTCTCCTTCTCCAAGGCCGCCTGCAAAGCTTGGATGAGCTGTTTCGTTTGTTGATCTTCTTCCTCTTTGCGCCTCAGGACGGCCTGGACCTGAAGGTTCAGCTGCACCAGGTCTGCCTCTCTCTTGGCCAAGGCTGCTTCCAAGAGCCGGTTGTGTTCTCGCAGGGCCGTGTTGGACTGGCCGAGGCCAGCGAGCTTCCCGCGCTCGTGTTCTAGTTCCAGAGACAGCTTCTTGTTCGTTTCTTCTAGGCGCTTAATCTTCTTCCTGAAGCCTCTCGCTTCCTGGAGCTGAACCACACGATCGGGAATTACGACCAAAGCCCAACGTTGGTTCGCACACTTCGTTAGGGCTTCTTAATTACAAACAATGGAATATTTCCTCCCAAAGGAGGTTTTTCTTTTGTTGTTTTTTATTTATTTTAGAGTATTTTTACCCCGCCTTTGTCCTTGGAAAAGGACCCAAGGCGGCTTAGAGCAGGCATGTCCAAACTTCGGCCCTCCTGATGTTTTGGACCACAACTCCCAAAATTCCAAGCCTGTATTGCCAGTGACAAAGGACTGTGGGAGTTGTGGTCCAAAACACCTGGAGGGCCGAAGTTTGGACATGCCTGGCTTATAGCAATGTGTATCAGCCAGTTCCGATGACCACCTGGGCTTGCGTGACTCGTTTCGTAACCTACTGGTTCCGAAACGGAATGCCCATCCCTACTGGGCACATAACTCTGTATGTGAGGAGGAGCCAAACATGTACCTCGTCTTCAAGTTCCAGGACTTTCTCTCTGTACTCCTCTAGCTCCTGGCTGGTGAGGGAAATCACCTCCTGTAGTTCTTTCTCCAGCATCATCTTACTGTGACTGAGAGCCAGCAGTTCCGTCTCAAGGGCCTGGATCCTCTCCTAAAAACCAACAACAGAAAACCCCGGCTATGAATACAACTGACTCCACTGGAAGACATTCAGTCTGATCAGGGTTTTATTTATTATTATTATTATTATTATTATTATTATTATTATTATTATTATTA
>JAHTLZ010000019.1:4470720-4487907 GCA_023846285.1 Phrynocephalus versicolor | reverse complement strand
TATTATTATTATTATTATTATTATTATTATTATTATTATTATTATTAACCACACGGCTAACTACGCTGGATTTTGTAATACAAATCACTAGTCGAATGCTTCCCAAGCGTTTAGGACTATGTGATGTATTGGCGAATTATGCCAGCAGATCCCAGTAAGGCGGCTTTCTGCAGCTGACCGATGGTGACTTTGTCAACTCCAATTTCTTCTAAATACTTGCTTAGCTCTTTAGGCCCCGCACCCAGTGTGCTGATTACCACTGGGACCACCAATTTTCAATTTTCAGATCCTGATAACGGGTAATTTTTTCAAGTTGTTTCTCGCGGACTCTACTATCACCTGGTATAGCAACATTAATGATCCACACTTTTTTCTTCTCCACAATCACAATATCCGGGGTATTGTGCTCCAAAACCCAGTCTGTCTGTATTCAGAAGTCCCAAAGTAATTTTGCATGCTGATTTTCAGTCACTTTTTCAGGCTTATAATCCGACCAGTTCTTTGCTACGGGCAGATTATAGTTCTGACACAAATTCCAGTGGACCATTTGGGCAACTACATTATGACGCTGTTTGTAATCAGTCTGAGCAATTATTATTATAATTATTATCATTTCACTTACTTGGCCAGCCTGGCTATTCGCGCTGTTCGAGATCTGTGCCTTCAGCTGGCTCAGCTCTGCTTCCGAGGACTCCTTTGCGGCGAGGGCCTCCTGCAGTCTACGACTCAGAATCCCAACTGCGTTTTCATAGGCTTTGTGTTTGGCTTTCATCTCCTTTTGGGCCGAGTTCAAATCAGAGCCCAGGCGGTTCATCTTCTGCTTCTGCTCGGTGATAGCCCTGCACAAACATTTGCAAGTTACTCTCGTATCCCTTATTGACCATGCAGGGAAGGCCAAGCTTTGGCCCTCCAGATGTTTTGGACCACATCTCCCACAGTGCTTTGTCCTTGGCAACACAGGCTTGGAGTTCTGGGAGTTGTGGTCCAAAACATCTGGAGGGGCAAAGTTTGGCCACCCCTGCCTTAGAGAATAGTATACATTAAGAGTGTACATGCTTTCACCCTTGGGTGGAACTCAGATGCTATAAAAGCATAGATTAAATACATTAAATACAAATTTAATCTGAGCTACAAGATCAGCACATCACGGATGGCACACAACATATGGCATTTAGAAAGTTATTACAAACAGAAGGGAAGCAATGATCCCATAATATTTCTGCCGTCTCTCCGTATTAATTGGCATTAAGAAAATGGGATAATAAACACGCTGCATTATGCAGGAACACAAATTAATCAGATCATATGATTAGGCCGAGACATAATGTAAGAACTAACTCTTTGCACTCTCTCTCTCACTCTCTCTCTGAGTGAGTGAGTGAGTGTGTGTGTGTGTGTGTGTGTGAGAGAGAGAGAGAGAGAGAGAGGTGAAGCCTTATTTTGTTGTACTTTGTGAAGCAAGCCAGTACTGTTCAGAGGCCGAGATAAATGAAAGGAAGAAGGTTGAACTTTGAGACTTCTCCTTGATGAAATATTTTCGGCTCTGCAAGCCAAGGCAAATAAGTTGCACTCACGTTTTCGTTTCTTGCTGCATTTCCTCAACTTGTCGTTTCAATGCTTCATTCATCTCGGCAAGTGCGGACATCTGCCCTCTGTCAAACTGCAGCGCCTGAAGAATACAAAAGGATGGGCATTTTGAAAAGAGAAAAAGATAATCGCGAATTACCCGATTCGTTCCATGGAAGTGTTAAACTTGCATAGCTGGAAGCAGCAATGTTCCACGTGAATAAATTCAATATTTTTAAATTTATAGTCCACACTGTATGCCCTGGACTCAAGGAAAATCACAACCATATCCCCTCTTTTGTATTCCTAAAGGATTCCAAGGTCTCTTCAGTTCAATATTTTGGCCGTTTGCCGATACCCCAACGAGATACAGAATCAAGAAGACATTCAGAACCTATCTTCTCCAAAACAAGCACTGGTTAATCTTAACCAAAGGGTTTTTTTAAAAAAACAACAACAAGCCAGCATTAAACTATGGTCACAGTTCAGACATAACACTAACCTGTGGTTAATTGAAATTGAAACAAGCTTCCTCCACGTGGCCAAAAAGTCGGAGAGGAAGAGAACATATGGATCCAGGCCTGAGGTCAGGCTGGTGTGTTGAGAGATTCAGTTCTAGACACCCCCCACCCTACACCCCCGGTATAAGGGAAAGCTTATTTTAACGGATGCAACTGATATGTAAAATTAGGAAGCCTTCGTACCTTCAGCTCCGCCTCCATGGCATCACGCTCTCGCTGGACCCCATGCAGCTGGTTTTCTATTTCCTCCATCTGCTGCTGGACTCGGGAGACTTCTTTTTCCAACTTTGAGTTTTCCAACTCTACCGATTTCTTCTCGCCCCGAAGCTGAAGAAGCTCCCGTTTTAATTCTTTCATTTCCGAGTCAAGCCTCCTCTTTGTGGACTTCAGTTCACTGATCAGCTGATCCTTTGAGCTCGCGTCCCGGCGGTAAGCTTCCACCATTACCTAAATGTCCAAAGAGACCCTGAAAGGCTGCCTGTTTTCTGAACCGCCCTTACAGTGTCCTTACAGGGTTCAAACTTTGGTTTACAGCTATTTATATCATATATATGTGCACTGCAAACGGTGAGGCACAGAAAATCCAAGGGAGCCACTCCTACATTTTTATACATCTTTCTTCATTTGCCAAATAAATAAAGGAATTAATTCAATTAATAAGAGGCCAACGCGAACGTTTAACTACAGTCCTTTCTGCTTTATAAGTAACATTACATCTAGTGTAAATGCTAACACGGAGCAAAAAAAAGGGGGGGTCTCTACATTTTTTCATTTTCTTCAAAAGTGGAAAATTTACATAAAAATACCTTTTGTTGAAGAAACTGCTCCTTCACCTTCTGCATCTGCTTCTTGAGGGTTGTGCTCTCTTGCTGAAGGTTTTCCACCTATTTAAAAAAAGACGCAGCCACCCGTTATTTCGGAAACATTGGATGAGGAAGAAGAATCTGAAATTCAGCTTGAATTTTGGTTTGCTGTTTCATTTGAAGAAATGAGTTCGAATAATCTGGCTACCCATTTCCTTACAACAATGATGAATTCTTTCCCAAAAGTGTTTCTAATGCTTAAACATCAACACAGTTTCAAAGTCATTATTGTTTTAAGGTTATCTGCTGTAACGGATGGTCCCATAGGCCCAAGTTTGCGAACTGCTCGGTAGGAGTGGAAAACGGAAAAGGATACAGGTGAGGTCACCTGTGCAACGCTTTCCACGGACAGGGAAGACCTGCTACGGATGACACATAGCAGAGTTACTGGGGCATCAACGAAGCATTCGTAGAGGTTCTCTACGAATTGTTTCAGGACGCCTTTGGCACTGATTAGGGTTTTGTTTTGTTTTTCCCCTGGCCCGCTTGTTCGCAGTTTCTTGGCCCTCTTGATTGCACTTTTTCTGCTTGTACTGGTGATGTTTTAGTCCTTTAATTGTTCTATTTTATCTGTTGTAAACCGCCCTGAGTCCCACTCGTGGTGAATAGGTGCGGTATATAAGTGTGAAAATAAATAAATAAATAAATAAATACAGGAAAGTTGGCTGTTGGCCAATTCGTTCCTTTGAAATTAACAAGGCAAACAGAGGCAGTAGGGCCGGGGGTGCTAAGAGGACCTTGTTACCTGGCCTGCTTTGATGGCTATTTCTTGCCTCAGTTGCTCCAGGACATCTGAGGTGGCTTCTGTGCTGTCACCTAACTGCTGGATTCCTTCCTCGAGCCCTTCCTTGCCGGCTTTTGCGACGTGCAGGGCAACCTCCAGGACAATCTTCTCGTTCTGCAGATATCGGATGGTGTCGTCCTTGGCGGCGCCTTCCCCCTGCAACTCGGCCAGCCTGGCCTCCAGCTCGTCGTAACGTGCCTGGAGGCCGCTGAGAGATTCCTCCCGGGTCTGCAAGGTCTCCTGAGTGGAGGTCAGCTGCCTCATCAGGTCCAGCTGCTCCTGCTGCAAAGCTTCGATCTGAAGATCTCGCTGATGTAACGTCAACTTCACCTGAATAGAAGGAAAAATGCCTGCTGATTTGCTCCCTGCAAAAAGGCAGCGGACTAGGGACAGCGGCAACAGCATTAAAAGGAAGCAATAAACATTGATTTTAAATAAAGATGCATACAGCAGGACCACAATATCTCTAGGGGAGATCATAGTTCGGACTCTAGTTCCCCCTAGTGGCCAGTTCTGATAATACATCTAGGAAATGTGTATTTCTGGGTTTTTTTAATGTAATATTTCCAGGCAGCTGATAACTGAAATTGCAAGTACTGATCTTACAGATATGACAGCCCTACTGTATTTCATCGCTACTACTTAATCCCCTTATCCTTACAAGTTGTTGTTGTTGTTGTTGTTGTTGTTGTTGTGCCGTTACAGTCATGACCGACACTTCGTGACCCGATGTCCATGGAATTTTCTTGGCAGGAATACTGGAGTGACTTGCCAGTTCCTATTCCAGATCCTTATAAATAGCTCTTCTTTTTTAATATTTTGCATCCACAACAACATTTCTGGAAGCTTTTAAAACTGCTGTTCAGATTAGTGTATTCCAAGTAATTGTTTTTAATTCCTTCCCCTAGACCTTTAAAACATTAGATCAAAAGAACTAAACTGAGGAATAGATTTCACACTAAGCCTTCTATGCTGCCCCCCCCTTACGTTTTCTAGTTCCTGCTCCAGCGCCACTGCAGAATCAGCCATTTTCTGAAGTTGTTCCTTCTCATCCTCAAACTCCTCCAGTTTCCTCTGCAAGTCATCTTCCACCATGGTCTTCGCCTCTTGGATCTGCAGAAAAGCTGCTTCCTGGTCTAACATGTCAGCCTGTTCATAAAGGGGGAAAAAAACCCTATTTCAGCCTGTGAAAGAAAAGCTGCTCCCCACAATTTTATCACACAGGAAGTTCTGGAAGCCAGACAACTGAGCCCTGCGCATTGTCTCAGAAAGATACCCATAATTCACCCCAATGGTTCCCAACCTTCAGTAACTCGGGTGGTTTTGGATTGCGGTGCTTGGACCCACCACCAACTGTACTGGCTGGGGCTTCTGGGAACTGGAGTCCAAGAACTCCCACGGTTGGAAACCACTGCTTCAACCTGACTGAGGGATCAAACCACATTCCAAAATTTGTCATATACAGAATTTAAATTAAACCTGAAAGAAACCGTATGTCTACTTTTTGCTTTGACTTCGAGGGGTTTGCAAGGAAACTGAATTTGGGGATTTCCCCCCCCCCCCGCAAAAAGCTACTTGTAAAGGCCTCTAATAGCAGAAAACACCTTTTAAAAACCTGTGTCTCAGGGAGGGGTCACTGGAGAAGCTCCATGGTGCCTTACCAAGTATCTAAAGGCCTTAATAAGTTGCATGTGGCATAAAGGCCACCCTTTGTCCAGCTCTGGTCTATAAGAGGAGAGATGATTTAGTTTGGTCCATGAATCTAATTTGCACTTGCTGAAGAAATATGCAGATCATGAAAAGTTTACTCTTTGGGCAGAAGATGGAAGTCATGTATTAGCCATGTTCAAATACCACAATAAGCCACAGTTCCATGGGAAGTGAATACATCTTGACAAGCACTGGGACTGCATGGTCCTGTATTATACCCATCTTCTCTGGTGTGGCCATAAGAAATACAGAATGTCTTGCTTCCAGTTTTGTTCACTCCTTTATTTATTTAACAGTGTTTTTAAATCCCACCCAACCAGTAGTAAGGTCACCGCTCTGGGTGGCAAAGAGTTCTGTTTTAACTCCGGCTTGCTGTTCCAGTTACACCAGCAAACTTGGATGAGCAATTAACTAGAATGTCTTTGGACCAAGTCACACTGAAGCCATATCATTTCCCTCTACATCTGAATGCAAACCCGCATCATGCTTTCACTAAGTGTAAGCAGAACAAAATGTATAAATATGCAATGTGTAAAATGGTGCTTTTCCTTCCAGGCCGGAAAAAAATTTCAATCCCAAACCTCAAGAGAAAAAAAGGCATTCATTTGGCTGTTTTGCTGGCGGTCTTTTTGCATTCAGAACCTCCAGTTAAAATTCCGAGGAAGACACAAAATCGGAAACCCACTACTTCTATTGGAAATGCTTTTCAGGATCACAGAAAAATACCCCTCTCAGCTTGTACCTCGATATTCTGCAACTGGGTTGCTATACGTTCCTTCTCTTTGATGGATCTGTGCTGCGTCTCGGTTAACTGGTGGGAAAGGGTGACGTTCTCCAGCTTCAGGTGCTCTAGCAAGCCCACCTGCGTCATCTGACCCGCCTTGGGAAGAAAGAGAGAGAGAGGAGGAGGAGGAGGAGGTGGAGGAGGTGGAGGCAGAAAGCAAAGTGACTACAAATACAGTAGGACCCCCATATCCACTGATTCAGTTATCCATGGTTGGCAAGCTATTGTTACAAACAGCATCTGTAAAGCAAGCTGCGGTCACAAACAGCAGTCATAAAGCAAGCTTCTCTCAGGAAATAGCCGTTTGGAGGTGGGTGGGCAGGCGTTCTCTCTTATCCACATTTTTCATTATCCACTGGAAGGCCTGGAAAAAATCCCCAGCGGATGATGGGGTCCTACTGTACTTCCAATGAACCCAAGTCATTGAAAACCTCAGGTCCACAAAGTTTCTTCTTTGAAAATATTCCCTCTTATCCCCGTGGCTTTTTGAAGGACCTTTTAAATGGCATCAATAGGAACTGCATAGAACTCCTTCGTTACTGTTCTACAGTTACACCGTATTTTGTGAAGTTCGTACCGGCTTTTATTCGAGGGATCTCCTGGGATCCACCAGGCCAGCTGTGGAGATTCTGAGAGCTGTGGTCTAAAAGGTGGACTTTACCAAGGGCTATTCATGGGGTTTTTTTAAAGAGGAAAAGAGGAAAGCCATGCTTTTACCTGCATGTTGGCCATCTCGCTCTGCAGCCGTACCCTCGCCTCCTGGGCCACCGCCAGCTGCTGCTGGTACCAGTGCCGTACTTTTTGTAGGGAAGCAATCTCTGCTTGAGATGACTTCAGCTTATTGGTCAGTGCGGTGCGATCCAGCTGCACTTTCTGGAGCTGGCCTTGTAAAGACGAGACCTGCTGCCGGAGATCGTGAACTGGAAAGCCAAGGGAAAATAAAAAGGTTCTGAGGTTAAATGTCTGTGAAGGTTCTCAGTCATCCAGATGAGTTGACCTGGAAGTTGAGTCATGGCAACTGGACTTCTTTTCCTTGAGAGATCGAAAACGTTTCGCTGCTCATCCAAACAGCTTCATCAGTCTGAATACATATAGTGCGAGTCCTCCATCTTATAGTCCGCTTTGACCTCTTGTCACCCTGGCCTGAAATAAGCTCATAAGATGAACAATGGCCTGAACAGGCTCGTTAGGGAGACAATAGTATCCATAGCCTTAAGGTGAACAATGGCCTAAGGTGCTGAAGCTTATAAAGTATGGATTGTTAGCTATGGCCTTGGTGGTGAAGGCTTTTTGTTTTTTCTGGGTACTCACCTGTGCTATCCTTGCTAAGGACATTCTTCTGCAGGTCTTCCACCTTCCCCATCAGTCTTTGGTACTGTTCTTCCGCCACCTTCAGGTCCTTATTGGATGCCGCCAGGCCAGCGTTCTTGGCTTCCAAGGCTGCCTGAAGATCTGCCATGGCTCGCTCCAAGTCCCAACAAGATTGTTTTAAGTTGGCCACCTCCGAGCTGAGAGAGTCTTGCTTTTGCTGGCTGGTCTGACTCTGCTCCACCTGAGTCTGAAGCTTCATGTGCAAAGCAGCAAGCTGGGTTTGTAGTTCTGTCTTTTCTTTGAGAGCCTGAAAAAGATGGAAAGTTTGAATGAATGAACGAAGGAACGAAGGAAGAAACAAAAGGAAGGAAGGGAGGAAGGGAGGGAGGGAGGGAGGGAGGAAGGAAGGAAGGAAGAAAGAAAGAAAGAAAGAAAGAAAGAAAGAAAGAAAGAAAGAAAGAAAGAAAGAAAGAAAGAAAGAAAGAAAGAAAGAAAGAAAGAAAGAAAGAAAGAAAGAAAGATGAAGCTGCTTGGATGAGCAGCGAAACATTTTGATCTCTCCAGAAAAGAAGTCCAGTTGCCATGACTCAACTTCCAGATCATTTCTTGAAATTCATTTTTTAAATCTCGGTCCACGCTCCTCTCACTTCCACCCCAAGGACGGCCTTCTAACTGAAGGCATGTGTTGGGATGCCAGCCGAGGTGAAAAGAAACTACCACTTATTCAGCTTTAGAAGTTACTTTCCAAAAGTTAACACATTCTTGTTTCCAGGAAAAATAACTAGCTGGCATCACAGTACAGTTTTTCTATTGACCCCGCCCTCATTTGGGCTTTGGGACCAACATCAAGAAATTTCACACAGCATTCTAAGTTGCAGATCTCAGACATAACACCATGAGAGCTACAAAAAAATTGGCAATATTAGGAACAGCATACGTATTGTGTTGGTATTTAACATATACTTAGGTTTGGGGTTAAAACTTGTATCTGTTATATGATGCCACTCAATGTTTTTATAATTTTGATTGAGTGTGCTTTATCCTCCTCCTCCTCCTCCTCCTCCTCCTCCTCATCATCATCATCAATAACGAGCTTTCAAATCATTCCCAATGTACTAGGACCCTTGCTAGGGTTACAGATTTGTTTAAAGGAAAAGCGCAGGGGATCCAAATAGCTCCTTTTTTTTTTTTTTTTTGTAAACTGCCCCGTCCCCAAATTAAATTTAGGGCTTCCTATTCTTGTTTTAAAGCAACAGATCTTCTAATGGCACATTACTGCCTGCTTCTGAAACTCAACGTAACTTTTCAAAGCCATTTTACATAGACTACCATCCAGAGTCTGTGGCTTGAATCACGCATGTGTACCTCATTGCCTTTCTCGGCATGGAGAAGTTCAGCCTGTTAAGACCCCTCAACAACACTCAACAGAGAAAGTCAGCTTCACTGGTACCTCGTTGGCTTCTAACGAGAGGGCTTCTAGTTGTCCTTCCAGTCTCATTTTCTCCTTGAGGATCTGCAACATTTCATCGTGGGTCCCTGCAATGGAACTCTCCATGGATATACTGCAGGGAAATCAAAAGCAGGCACAGACTTCATTAAAACGCCGGAACTGTTATGCCTGAGCTTATTTTTATTTACACTGCTTCATCGCAATTCACCTGGAGTTCCATTAACAGGAGGGAAATGGGACATGAGTGGAATAAAGAGACACAATTCCCATTTCTCTCGTTAAAACAATTTGACGCTTCTTCTTCTTTCAGTCCAATGACTCCCCAACCAATGCAAGCGTTAGTTCAAAAATGGAGAGTCCATGCAGTTTGGAAGTACAAGAGGAACTAGCAACAGATACCAGCAAAACCACGCTGTGACACTGGCTCCTTACCCATCTGCGAATTCTAAGCTAGCCTTAAGAGGGAATCGGATTTAAGACCTCATTACGGTATCATACACACGTAAACTGCTGAGAATAAAAGGGTAATCCAGCTCTTAAAGGACTAACATGGATAAGAACACTGGTGGCGAGAACCCTTGAGTCTTGCTCTATACAAAAAGCTGGAAAAAGACTACATACGGATTAAATACGGTACTTACAATGAGAAGGGCAGCAGAAGGTTTACAGAGAGGAGAACGTTACTAAGAGTCTGCCGCCCAGACATAATATTAGAGAGGTGAAGAGTTGTGTCTCTGGATAGTTCTCTAGTCAGTTGGGAATCCAACAGGCATGTCCAAACTTTGGCCCTCGTGATGTTTTGGACCACAACTCCCAGAATTCCAAGCCTGTATTCCAATGATAAAGGACTGTGGGAGTTGTGGTCCAAAACATCTGGAGGGCTGGAGTTTGGACATGCCTGGCTTAAGATAATCAGGAGAGGCCTTCGCCTCAATTTCACCACCCTCACAGGTGTGCCTGGTGGGGACATGGCCTTCTCTGCTGTTGCCCCCAGACTTTGGAACTCCCTCCCACAGGAGGCCGGCCTGGCCCCATCACAGTTGTCCTTCAACAAAAAGGCAAAGACCTTTCTCTTCAGGCAACCTTTAATGACTAATGGTCTGGGAAGGGTTTTTTTTTTTTTAAATGGAGTGTTTCCAATGTGTTTTTGGTGTCGATTCTGTTTACCATTTTTGGTGTACAATTGGCTAGACTCTTTTAAATATTTGCCTACTTACTCTTTTGAGCTTTTAATTGCTGGCTTTTCTGGATATAAGAAGCCCCGGGTCCTTTAGAAGAAGAGAGGCAAGGCCAAACTAATTTAAATGAATAAATAATAAGCCCATAAACTAGGGGTGTCCAAATGTTGGCCCTCCAGATGTTTTGGACCACAACTCCCAGAATTCCAAGCCTGTATTGTCAATGACAAAGAATGGTGGGAGTTATGGTCCAAAACATCTTGAGGGCCAAAGTTTGGACATCACTGCCATAAACCTTGCACTCGTCTACATAATATAGGTTAGCATTGAGTGTGGATCTGTCGGTCCAGAAAGCCACTAACCTGGAGTGTGGCCACTGCAGGGATCAAATAGATATTGCCTTTATATACCACTTTTTTCACTTTTTCCCCAGCATGGCTGGTGCATCAACACCTCCAGACCAGCACAGGTTACAGTTCTTCCATATCTCAGTGGGTCTGGTCTCAGGGACCTGCTTGGCCTGACAATCCATGCTTTGTTCCATCTTGAGCAAACCCACCAGAGACATGCAAGTACCTTCATTTCAATGGATCTACTTTTGGCCAGGACTCGTACCGAAATATGACCAGAGAAGCAGAATTCGCTTGGGGTTCTTTGGAGGGAAACAAGGGATGGTCTATAACCCAATGACAGCATTCGTGCATTCCAAGTTGAATGTTTAGCTTTCATCTCTCCACAACTCTGGGCATGGCTGAGTTTCTGAGCAGCCCAGAATATTTTCTGCACGCTAGCCATTTTCACCTGTTTATTTCCAAGGATGCTACTGAAGCCATTGACTTGTCTTCATACTGCTTTCTATGCCATAGACCAGTGGCTCCCAAACTTGGGTCCCCAGATGTTCTTGGGCTATAACTCCCAGAATTCTTCACCGCGAGGTGTGCTGGCCAGGACGTCTGGGAATTGTAGTCCAAGAACCTCTGGGGACATCAGCTGAGAAGACAGCTTTCTGGGTCCCTCCAGACCCTTTCGAAAGGAGTGGCAGAGTAGGTCCGAAAGAGGTGAATCGAACATGAAAAGAGTCCCCTGAAGGTCAGAACCCAACTGAATCCTCACCTGCTTGAGATACTGTCTCGCCGGCTCCTTACTTCTCCGTTGACTTCGGGATCTTGGCTCCGATGTTCCGTTGCAGCCGCCTGGAGCACCTCCCGGATGGAAGGGAATTGTCCAACAGCATCCAAAGGGACCTCCTGGCCGTTTACAACAACCGAGACGCCCCGCCTGGCCTCTGCGCTCAATAAAGCACCATATTGCCCCTTTCCCGATACACTACTGTACGTGGAACTATCGCTCTCATTGCCATCCAGCTTCGTCCCCACGTCACTCCCGTCCATTTCCGACACGCTGTCTCCCGCCAAGGAGGAATTGTCCAGCCGGTCATCCGGATCGGGGGTCAGCGTGATCTCCGACACGACGGAAGTCAGACTGTTTTGGTTCTGCATTAGGGACCCGCCAGGTGACGACTCGGCAGCAGAAACACCGACTCCCGAGTTCGTCTCGGAATCGTCCGTCCTGTAATCAGCCAGAGACCTGATCCGATTCGACCGGGAAGGCTTGGAACTCTTTCGCTCTTTCGTGTGGCTTGGAAGTCCAAGGCTTCCAACTTTCGGTCCTCGGGGGACGCTGGTTCTCAAGAAGGAGTATTCTTTTGTCATCGCTACAGTGTTAGCCCTTGGCAAGGTCTCCGGATGGAACATCAGCTCAGGGTCAAGCGTGCTGGAGGGACGGGTTTTGGCTGAAGAAGACTGTTCAGACCAAATAAAAATATAAGAAGAACAAGAACAGGAATAAAAACAGAAAAAAAACACTTCTGGTAATTAAAAACTAGCGTGAGAGAACAAAATCCACACTTTCTTTATCAATCACTTAACTGCGTGGCGTAAATTCTGCAGACCAAAGAGAGCAAACCCCTCTCTTCAGCATGACAACTTTAAATGTTAAAATTAAAAGCATTTCTTTGACATCAAACATCATCATAACGACAATCCCTAATGAATTACTTTTTTAGAAATTTAAGATATTTCTTTAAAAAAAGAACTTATTCTGGCAGGCTTTCCAAAATATCCCATCTGAACAGCCCACTGACACTTAATTCCAACTTCACTCTTCCATGATCTTAAATGTAATTTTAATTTAATTTTAACGATGTTTGCGGTACAACGTCTTATTTGTCCTTCCGGCTACACTATCAAGAGCGACTGTGGGTCCGACGAATGGTACAGAAACTGAATGAATAAATGAATCATGAGCAAACCAAAATAAATCTACCAAACCAGGGGTTAAAAAATATTAATAATAAACTCCGCGAGGCTCGACGTCTGAATGCCCACACGCTTGATGTACTTACCCTTTCCTGGTGCCTTTTTACGCGGTACTGTTTGAGCTGCTCTTCCAGACGCCGTCTTGCCTGGAGCCTAACCTGTTCCTCTTTCTCCAGTGGAAGAGAAGAGTCTGCAGAACCTGCAGAATAAAGGGACGCATGTATGTACTCCGACGCACGTTGACTTACCGGAGTACATTATTTCTAAGCAAAATCCCCAAAAGTGGGAGAGAAAGTAAAACAGAAAATACAGTGGACCCTTGTATCACAAACGGTTTGTATAACATAAAATCGGTACCACATAAAAAATTCCGGCGATAGGGGGAAAATTGCTTAACAGAATCGCCTATGAGGCGAATCCGTACAACATAAAAATGGTCGCGATTAGGGATTACTCTGTTTTCAAGGCATTACTATCGGAAATTGGTATAAAGGAAAATTTGCTTAACATAATTTCATTTTGGAACGAATTAATTCCTTTATACAAGGTACCACTGGAATTGGAAAAACAATAAAGTTTCTTTGTCTTGTTACGGCTGTTCAAACAAAGCTGCTTGAATCTCCTACAGGTTTGCTAGATCTTACTGAGCATTACAGATCCAATATTTAAGATCGGAGCTAGCAGTTCTAGCAGCCTTAAGATCCAGATAGTTAGTGGTCGGTAGCAGAGAAGACGAAAAAGCAAAAACCGTTCCATTCCAACTAACTTGTTGGACCAGTCACTAAGTGTTGACCTGATCTATTCAGTTAAGTCAATACAATCTAACCACATAGATGAACAATTTGTGACAAATCAGCACTTACACAGTTACTTTTTGGGAATATAGATCTCAGAATTCCCCCAACCAAAAATAATGTTACAGAAAAGTAATTCTCCTAAGCTCTATAAAAGTCTTAGGTTGCTAACAGCTGAGCAGAAGGTTCCAGGTTTCTAGGCTCTTGGTCCAACTTGTTAGCTGAAATGCAATCCAGAAGGAATCCTGTATCTGCAGGGATCAGCTCCAAGCCTTCCCCACCTCTGCAGATGCCGAAACCTGCAGATAGTAGCAAACCTTGCACATAGCATACTCTCTTGCTCCCTCTAATGGCCACTTCTAGTAATTACACCGTGGAAATATTACTTCTGGGCCTTTTTTCATTATTTCCAGACCACAGATAAATTAAACAGTGGATACCGATCATACATATACAGAGATCCTTACTGTACTTTTAAGCATAACTTTCCCATTAACGTTTCCAAGCCCAAGTAAAGCCCCCCCTGCCCCTAACCTGTGCAGAACGTTCAAGGCAGGCGATGTTAGTTCTGTAGCTGTTCCCCTAATAAAACATTCACTCAGACAAGAAAAAACATGCTTTGTTTGGGTGAGCATGCTACCATGCAGTGACTGAGAAACATGAATCAGCCCCTCACCCAGAAGCACCAAGGCAATTGTGTAAGCATTGATATTGAGAGCATGCCCTTCACTCTCTTGATCTTTAAGGGTCTGTGGCTCTTTCGACAATGGGTCACCACTCCCTTTGCAAATCAGAGGCTATCCCCCACCTATACTAGCATAAGGATACTAGCCAAAGGACATGCGTGTGAGCAATCCTAGGGCCGCATGTGAAAACACAGACCTGACTCCCTATGGCAGCATCCCATTTGTTGGATACGCTGGCCAATATTTTTTTTTTGTATTTATTTATTTATTATTATTTATTATTGAATTTATACCCCACCCATCTTCCCGGAGGAACTCTGGGTGGCTTACAAGCTGAGAATTCAACAGCTATTAAAATACAGATACATAAAATTAACAAGCAATAATCATACAAATAAAATCATATGGCACCCTTGTAGGACCTTGTCTCATTCACGGTCATCCAGCCAGGTCGTTTGCCAGGATCTCGGTGAAAAGTATTTAATTTCCCCCAGGCATTTTTTCGGTATACGAGTATTTTGTCATCTGCTTGGGTTCAATCCTCCCCCGCCCCCAAGCAACCAATTATGTTAGGCTAATGATAGTATTTTGTATTATTTTTTCTGTACATCCCCCCCCCAAGCAATGTTAAGGCCATGGTAGAAAACTAGGCTATGAAACAAACAAAAAAACAACAAAAAAACCCAACTAGATTATTTATTTATTTATTTACAAGATTTTTTTAGCCGCCCCACTACCAGGTCGTCCATGGTATATACCTTGTACTTGTTCTTAAATTCAACACCACTATCCAAAGGGCGGGTGTGATGCAGTGGTGTTTTTTTTTTAATGGGCCAAGCTTTAGGAGACCCATCTAGACACCCGACTGAGCAAATCTGAGCAACTCACTCTGTCCTTCACTTTCTGCCTGGTGGAGTTGGCGAGAGAATCAAGTGGAACGAGTGCCACTAAGGGGAGGGGAAAGGGAGCTGGGATAAAAATCTCAATAATCCCTAATTAGTGGGGTTTTGTTGTTTTAGGAAAGCCCTGTGGTGTTTCATACAATTCCTCATTATCTGAATGTTTATGACTGCAAAGGATTCTTTGCATCTCATGGAATCATTAACAAGGGATGGGCCTTTCGTTTCGGAACCAGTAGGTTACGAAACGAACCACGCGAGGCCAGGTGGTCCTCGGAACCGGCTGATACACGCAGATCCAACTGCTTTACCTTTCTCTGTCTCCCGCAGGGTTCAAATCCAACGAGGAAGCATGCTGCGACATCATCTGTGCTTGATCTGTGATGCTGGCCAATCAGGATCTGTGCAGGGACAGGTATCATTCCGCCTCCCTTTCTGATTGGCCAGCAGCACGGAGCAGGAAAGATGACGTCGCAGCATGCTTCCTCATTGCCGCTCAGCTCCGTGCCGGCAAAGAGAAAGGTAAAGCAATTGGATCCGCATGTATCAGCTGGTTCCGAGCACCACCTGGACTCACGCAGTTCATTTCGTAACCTACTGTTTCCAAAACGAAATGCCCATCCCTATCATTAACAGTGGCATTTATGCATACCTGCAACAGCAAGCCAAGGGAGCCAGTGTGTTAATTACAGAGTCACAAACATTAATTGCTGCAGCCCACAATCCAAGGCCCAGTGCCTAGCTTTTAAATCAGTATTTAGCAGGAGAGATTCTCCGAAGGCCAAGAGAGAAACAGGAGAAAAAAAGGTGATAGAGCTCCCCGTAGTAGAAAGAGAGGGGAAAAAACCAAGGAGGCTCTATGCCATGAACAGATGCTTACACAATTCCGTTTCTTGCATGGGAAGGCTTAGTTTGAGGGACTGCAACGCTTCCTTCCTAAGAACTACGCCCTCCGCACTAGCTCCCTGAGACGACTTTAGGTTTCCATGGAAACCAGCCACACCTGGAGCTGGCTCATCCCCACGTGGGCTGCCACTGGGTTCAGAGTCGTGAGAGACCGGCCCGTTCGCACAAGGGGTCTTGCTCCCATTGGGCTCCCAGACGGCTCCTTCAGCGGCCCCTTGGCTGTCCTGTGCGTCCATCCCTGGAAAACAGAATCAAATAACGGGTTACTTGGCTAAAAACCGGGCACTGCATGTCTAACCTATAGGCGGCATTGGGCTGGCAGGCAAGGAATTCTTTGCCTGGTTCTGCGGCCCTGAGAACTTAAGAACATAAGAAGAGCCATGCTGGATCAGGACAAAGGCCCTTCTAGTCCAGCTTCCTGGATCTCACAGTGGCCCCACCAGATGCGTTTGGGAGTGCATGAGACTAGATATCTGTCTCCTGCTACCGCTCCCCTGCATCTGGCCCTTGAAGCACCCCGGTTTTAAGCCTGGAGATGACACATCTCCATCATGGTCCAACCACCTTCATCATGGTCCAGCCAACTTCAGTCCAACCATCCTTGTTACGGTTGGCGTTAAACAATGTGCTCACTCCTCTTTCGCCCCTCAAAACATTACAGTTCATCAGCCACCCAATAAAACTGATGGGCAACACGGCCACCTCTGTAGTTAGAAGAGGTGAGGCAGATCCCTCGGGCAGCGCCTCCTGGACTCCACAGGGTCTACAGCTTCACTTATGCACAGTCTTAAAATATTAAATGAAAAACTCCAGAAATAAATATATTTGCAATGCAATTACCAGATCTGGCCATTAGTGGGAGCTAGAGACCATGCTTCCTATTTACTATGCGTTTTTCAGATCTGTAGAGGGTTAGCATTAGGGTTTGGGTGAAGTCAATCCCCTGTACATACATACTCTCTCTCTCTCTCTCTCTCTCTCTCTGTGTGTGTGTGTGTGTGTGTGTGTGTGGTGTTGTTACATTCCTGACCAACTCTTTGTGACCCCATGTCCATGGCAGGAATACTGGAGTGGTTTGCCCGTTCCTACTCCAGATGCTTATAGCACCTAGGATTCCCTGGTGGTCTCCCATCCAAGTACTAACCAGGGCCAACCCTGCTTAGCTTCCGAAACCAATCGAGATCAGATGTGGTCAGGGCATCTAGGCAGCTGGTCCTATTTTACTGATGATCCATAAGGTCCCTTTCAGCTCTGCAATTAAGGTTTATTATTAGGAATCAGATAATAGATACTGATCCCGAGGTGGGCTCTACCAGGTTCTTTCTAACCAGACAACCGATTCCTTGCAACATCAACACAAGAACAAATAACAGCAGCAGCAGCAGCAGCAGCAGCAGCAGCAGCAGCAGCAGCAGCA
>JAHTLZ010000019.1:4458329-4470710 GCA_023846285.1 Phrynocephalus versicolor | reverse complement strand
CAGCAGCAGCAGCAGCAGCAGCAGCAGCAGCAGCAGCAGCAGCAGCAGCAACAGCAACAACAGCAACAACAACAACAACAACAACAACAACAACAACAACTGCTTACTGTTGGTGCCATCTTCTTCTGCTGGCTGACATGACTTGATCTCAAGGTCCATCCGCTGTTCAGAATTGCAAGAAGCATCGCTGCTAGCCTGCTGCTCCAGCAGGCCCACTGAAGTGTCCATGGCCAAGGTAATTAAAATGCAGGAAAGTGTGTTCCAGGCTAAACAAAACCCTTTGAAATTCAGCTACAGAGTCCTATTTCTATCCATTAGCAAGGCTGCTGGCGAGGAGATCCCACATAGGTTGCAGACAGTGCTAAGGCTCTCTCTTCTTTTCCCAGTCACAGTGCTGCAAGTTGGGTCAGCAGGCAAGTGAGGAATTTCGGGTGGTCTTTAACATCGCAGGAGGGTGTATAAACCAGTTGCCAAGTTGCATCAAGATCTAGGATTTTTTTTTTAAAAAAAGGAGAATCGTTTATTCTTAAAAACCGACCCCGTTCTAAAAGCATCTCGTGTATCCATCCCTTTTTTCAGTTTTCTAAAAACTAACTTGTTAAATCCATCTTGTTGTCCAGTTCTTATAGGGATACAACTATTGTTGTACATTTGGGCTAGATGCTGTCATTTGTATCAGATACCAGTCCAAAACTATTTAGATCGGGACTTAATTTAAAAAAAAAAACAGATTTCTTTTGACAATTTACATTTTTTTTAAATGATTTAAAATTGTGATTTAAATTTTTAAAAGGTTTTTACAGTTGAAATTGTGATTTAAATCCATTTGATTTTTTAAAAAATCAGTGATTTTTACCCACCTGGTACCAAGGTCAGCATACACCTGATGTGGGGCGTTCTTACCAGATCAGAATATAATGGTCCCTCGTATAACAGTTTGTATAACATAAAATCTGTACAACATAAAAAAATTCTAGAGATAGGGGAAATTTGCTTAACAGAATCACCTATGGGGCGAATCCATAGAACATAAAAATGGTCGCGATGAGGGATTACTCTGTTTTCAATGCATTCCTATGGGAAATTTGTATAAAGGAAAATTTGCTTAACAGAATTTCATTTGGTACGAATTAATTTCTTTATACAAGGTACAACTGTAATCTAATAAGAAACTAGGAACATCTCCAGGCTTAAAAAGAGGGTACTTCAAGGGCCAGATGCAGGGGAGTGGGATCAGGAGACAGAGATCTAGTCTCATGCACTCCCAGAGGCATTTGGTGGGGCCACTGTGTGAGATACAGGAAGCTGGACTAGATGGGCCTCTGGCCTGATCCAGCAGGGCTCTTATGTTCTTATGTTCTGGGTCAAAGCAAATATGACCACCCGACTAGCCAGCTTGTTTCCCTGTAAGATGTATTGACTCTCATCCACGCCCCCAACTGCCCTTTATTTTTGGCATTTCAGTTGACAGCAAGACTTTTTAATCCGCCGCCTGCTCCATTTACAGGGTGATACAATGGTTTACTAAAGCTGCGTGTCTCAGAAATCAAATACTGTACTGTACTGTATATCCTACTGCAGAGGAACAAGAGGAAAAGTTGGCTGACAGAAGGAGCCAGCTTTATCAGCCAGGATTGGTTTTTTAAAAGTAGAAACAGGAAGGTAGTTTCATTTTATAAAAGCCTTTCCTTAAAAGGTAATCCGTTCTGGAGGCTAGAATAAACAGAAAAATAACTGGGTTTCCCCCCCTGGGTACAGGTGGAATTTTTTTTTTGTCTTGCAAAGCACCCAACAGGGATTTTTTTTCATCATGTGAAACATGACTATTCCTGTTAATTGTTTTCTTCCTAAAAGCTCTTTTGTCTTACGAGGCATTTGTCTTAAGAGGTACCACTGTATATTAAAAACACACAAAGACTGCACACTCCGATCTGGACCCCTCATCATCTTCTTCCTGTTCACTCAGTGTCCTACAGTAGTTTAGTAGTTTAATGTGCCAGATTAACACTTGGTTGGAATCTCGTTCAAATCACAACTAGAGGAAGTGAAAAAGGAGCTAGGAGTGTGGACACTAACCCAGCTCCGGCGAGCTTCCTCAAAGGTCACACATAATAAACTCCTCGTTGCCTGCATTTCCACCTTCTCTTTACACCCGGCTGAACAACCGTCTATCCCCCCTTCCTTACAGAGACCCTCTCTCTCTCTTCCACCCATGCACTTTATTGATTTGTAAACAAACAAGCAAAAAACAAAAAACAACAACAACCAAGGCTCCCTTTTTAAACCATTGCCGGTCTCCCCGCCGCAGGCGCTTTCCTAATTTTTGCACGCCCCCCGGGCTCCCACTCACGGTCCACCTTGCTCCCGACCAAGGAACCCAATGATAAAATAAAGAGAGGGAGAATACGTGTATAAAAATAACAATAAATCAGGATAGCCAAGAGTGCCTTCAAAGCATACCAGCCATGCACAACAGGACCCTTTTATTTTTATTTTCATTTTTCTAATCATCCCGGAAGCCCAAACCAAAGGATGTCCTTATTAAATGCAAAAACAATCGGCACTGTTTGGTTGGTTTTGGCTTCCTCCTGGAGACAAGATCTCTAGAGAGAAAAACAGGCACCCTCCCTTGCCTCCCAGAATCAGCTGATCGCCCGGCTGGGTGCAAACGAAAACAAAAAAAAAACCGGGCTTTCCCAGCTGGGTCAACCCAACCCATGCCCTTCCCTTGGGCTGCTGCAACACCACCACCACCCCCATCATCCCCACTAGGAGGAAATCATCCCCCTCCCCAGAGACAAACCCCCCAACAGCCCTTCCTACCCCACTGACCTGGGCTGCTGCTGCTGCTCTTCCTCCTCCTCCTCCTCCTCCTCCTCCTCCTCCTCCTCCTGCCCGGGACGTGGCGCTGCTGCAGCTCCTCCACGGCCAGGCACGGCGGTGCAACGCTTATTTTCATCCCCCCTCCTCTCCCAGGGAAAATGCCCTGGCAAGTGGGGTGGGCACCCTTCCCTTCTCTTCTCTCCCACCCCCGCCTCTGAAATCGCCCCCTCCCCATAGCCCTGCGTGCTAAGCTCGGAAAGGCAAAGAAAAAAAAAAAGCGGGGGGAGAGAAAAACAAGGGGAATGGGGGGTCACTTTGTTTCCGGAACGAGGAAATAGGGGTCGATGTTTCCCCAATGTCGGAGGGTTTATAGTGTAGCGCCTTCTAAAAATAGGGATTTTATTTAATTTATTTAATTAATTTATTTATTTTTACATTTATAAACCGCGCCAATTTCCCAGAGGGCAAAAAAATAATAATCAAAGAAAAATAAAATAAAAAGAAACAAAAGACACACAGTACGTGGCACCTTAATGACTGACTTTCATATTTTAATGTATGGGAATTTACAACCAGGCTTGCAATGTAAATAGGGGCGTGGTGGCTCAGCGGACTAGAGGACTGAAAACCGACGGCTGCAAAGTCGGCAGGTTGGTGGTTCGAATCCTGGGTGCGATGCAGCTGTTCAACCCAGCTCCTGCCAACCTAGCAGTTCGAAAGCATGTAAAAAAATGCTAGTAGATAAATAGGTACCGCAGTGAAAAGCGGGAAGGTAAAAACAGTGTTTCCTTGCAGCCATGCCGGCCACGTGGCCTTGGACTTGCACAACACTGGCTCTTCGGCTTGAATACGGGAGTGAGCACCGCCCCTAGAGTCGGACATGACTAGCATGCATGTGCGGGGGAAACCTTTACCTTTACCTTTGCATGTAAATACGCCTACTACATATAGCGTAATATTTGGTATGAAACATAGGAACTGGCAAACCACTCCAGGATTCCTGCCAAGAAAACTCCATCGACATGGGGTCACTTGGTGTTGTTAGGCGCTGCAAGCGGAAGGCAACCCTAACCCAATAGGGTTTTCTAGTTTGTGAGACACTGAAGATATTTAAGGAGGGATTTTACCATTACAGTCCCCCACCCGCCCCCAAGCGAGTGTCCATAGCCAGGTAAGGGTTTGAATCAATGTCTCCTAATCCTAAACCAGCATTCTATCCAATGGACTGCACCACTTCCAATATAATTTCTTATGGGAAATGTGCCTACTAGGACTGTACCTTGAACCCTCTGTGAGATGAGTTGAGTGGAGTGCAGTTCCTGTTTTAAAAAATGGGTTTCTATAACTTTTCAGTGAGCTAAGCTGTGCAGTCTGATGATTCTGTTAGTGTGGGAACCACAGAAAACTTTGATTTAAGCCACAAGCCCTGTTACTGCGGCAATAGACATAGATATTCCCTTTACACCTGTTTGTGCTGGTCAGCTTCAGAACACTTTTTTTGTTCCTGTAGGCCAAGGCCTGTCAACAAACGATCCCGCAGAAAAAGATACAAGGCAAATCTCATTGTTCCAAAATAATCGAATGGTAGTTCTCATTTTATACCCCCTTGTCCAGGCATAGTCAAAGGACATAGACAGCTTTCCTCTTATTTTCCAGAGGAAGCTTGCTCAAAGGACAGAAACAACTTTGCTCTCATTTTCCAGAGGAAACTTGCTCAGCTTGTAAGATAATAGGCAGATGCACAAGGACCAAATGACTCACAAGTTTGTCACGCAATCCCCATCTTGGCTCCACAACTAGCCAAAATTATTGGTATTCTCTGAAATGAACTATCCAAATATGGCTATTTTACTTCATTCCAAACTGCATGCAGAACTTTCCTTTAAGATGCCTGCATACCCATGTTTTCATTTTCAGTATGAATAATCTGTGCATCCAGTAAGCACCTCTTTTCAATATAAGTGGCCCTCACTACTGAAAATTATAAAATGCCATTCACTGTGATTAAGTGCAATGCACAACACTTTCATACAAGTGTTTCCCACCCCAAGCCGGTAGATCTTGAGCACACTGGAGTTCACATCTCCTTTGAAAATTTAAATGGCTTCTCTCCCTCTTTAATTAATAATAAAACTGTGCCACAGGGACTAAGTTATGCTATTTTCAGGTTCTTAACTGAGTCTAGTGGGAAAGAAACACAGGTGACTGCATTTAAAAGCCAAAAGAACCATGACCTGAGATATTTTGGTACCGGAGATAGAAAAATCTAACTACTAATACTGTACTTTGTGATCAAAAAAACTCTGTAGTTGAAACTAAGTAATTGACAGTTTAGTATCCTTCAATAGTACAGTGGCACCTTGTATGAAGGAATTAATTTGTTCCAAATGAAATTATGTTAAGCAAATCTTCCTTTATACAAATTCCCATAGGAATGCATTGAAAATGGAGTAATCCCATTTTATGTTGTATGGATTTTCCCCATAGGCGATTCAGTTAAGCAAATTTCCCCTATCTCCGAATTTTTTTATGTTGTACAGATTTTATGTTATACAAGCTGTTTGTTATACAAGGGTCCACTGTATCCCCATATCTGCCCCTTCAAACAGGCAGCCTCATAGCTTTGATTTGAATGGTATTTCTGTACATCTTTCACTTTGCGCTCGATGTGCTAGTGAGGGCCATGTTGTACAGAATGTGTCCACTAGAAGGCACCACTAGTCACCAAAATAATTTTTCATGCAACTCCTGGGCTATGAGATGTTTTAAGATAGGGGGCGTGGCATTCTTGTTTATTATTAGCTGAAATTACTGAGTTTATAAATAAGTGGATGGAGTGCATTTATTTACTTACTTTATTTATATCCCATCTTTTCTGCTGATAAAGAAACACAAGGCAGCTTAGAACAATTTTAATAACACACAAATAAAACCACAAGATTAAAAGATTACAAGTAAAATAGCACTAAACCAAACCAGTAAAAACACCACTTGTTTAAAAAGTTAAAACAGATTTCAAATACCTGATGAAAAACAATGATGAAAAACGTGCTGCCTGTCCTTAAAAAGGCAAGCCTTCAAGGGTTAAAGAGGCTTAAAACCACCTTAAAGGGAAAAGCTTTCACCTGCCAGTGGTAGGTACTATTAAGAAGAAGTCTGACTAACATTATGAGTCAGGGAATTCCATAGACTGCAATCAATGACCGAATATGCCCTCTCTGGTGTCCTTACCAAATATGCCTGGGATAACGGTGGGACTGAGAAAGGTTTTTCCTCCAAAGATCTTCCAGAGGTATTATATGGGGAGATATGGGTCCTTTGAAAAGCCTAGATCCAAGTTGTTTATGAACCATAACCTATAAAACATTATATCATTATAATAATGATACATCACGATCATTAAGGAGAATAAAAGGATGCCCTGGGTCAGCCAACAAGCCATTGGTGGAGAATGTTGTGTGTCTCTTATTCACACACCACACACACACACACACACACACACACACACACACACACACAACAACAACAACAACAACAACAATAAAAACTTTATTGATTAGCCGTTCAGGCCATATCAAGTGCTAAAACTACATAGGTCCAGAAAAATACAAAAAAATACAAGTTGTGACTGAACAGTTTTCAAAATTAGGGTGGCCAAAACAAATGTTATAATTCAAGAGTCAGTGTCGCCCCTACAGTAAATGCCAATTTGATCAATATAGGAAGATCTTACTCTGGCTGCCTTACATATGAAATTGGCGATGCCACGGACAACCTGCACGGCATACGCTCTCACACACGACAGCCCTTAAACCAGCCTGCAGCCTTCAAAAATGGTGGGTATAGAGATTCAGCTAAGTTCCTTCTTTTGCATGAAAAATGTGACGAACAATTTTTGTCCTACACCTCCCTGCTCTTTGTTACCAAAAGAGAGACCTCCCTCATTTCTCAGGAAGCCCTGTCCACAGCTAGCTTTCCACATGAGTGGTTGTGGATTACGGCTTCCACTTTATTGCCAAAGAATTTCCCCCCCTTTAATTGGAAACAAAGGGCACCAGCCAGTCAGATGTTAAGTCCTTTTAAACCCCGGTTGCAGGAGAATTAAGCACCCGCTTTTCAGTAAGCATGCATAAGATCATGTAATCGACTTGTCACTGAACTCTGTGGCGCTTGAAAACTTATTTAATGAATGGTAAAAGTTATGACATAATAACATACTGAGTTCGTTGGGAGTTATACCCCTGTACGGGCGTGTAAAACTGCAGCCTCAGAAACTGTATTTGTCCTAAAGAATAGGTTGATGGTTCCTAGCCTTGATTTAATATATTCTTGACTGACTATGATAGCTGGGTCATCTTGATGTTAAACAACATCTGAGAACCTCTGGAATAGAGGTGTGCAGTTTTGTGTTTCTGGACTCCCCGAATCCCCCAGGCAGACACATTTTTCTGGGGAATTCTGGGAGGTGTAATTCAAATACTGTAGCTACAAAGCCACACACATCTACTGTGAAATTCAGAATAGATAGGAGTAATATCACTCAGTGGAATCACACATGATCTTTATGAACAGCTTCTGGAATTTCATGCTTAGGTGGATGTTTTCTTCCATTGCATGCATGTATTGTGTGTTGTCAAGTCAATTCCGACTTAGGGAGACCTTTTCCAAGGTCTTCCAGCTAGACTCGTAGTGGTTCTCAACCTGTGGGTTCCCAAGATGTTCCTGGACTGCAACTCCCAGAAATCCTGGCCAGCTCAGCTAGTGGTGGAGGCTTCTGGGAGTTGCAGTCCAGGAACATCTGGGGACCCACAGGTTGAGAACCACTGAGCTAGAGAGGATACCTGAAATGGTTTACCATTCCCTTCCTCCAGGGGGCGCCTTGGGATTGTTCAGTTTGCCCAAGGCCACACAGGCTGGCTCTATTCCAAGGAGGCACCATTGGACAATCAAACTCCCACTCTCCAGCCAGGAAACTCAACCAATGCTTTCTTCCATTACCTTGGTCTAAACTACCCACCACATCTAAAGCTGGTATGATCTCCCCCTGCCAAATTATTCCTCTGCAGTGGAGGTTGTAAGCCACATTCTAACAGTTTTCGGGTCAAATATTTTTGGTTTGATTGCATTGTTGTGACCATGGAAGAAGCAGAGAAAAAATCAGTAGTAAGGGAGCTGTCACTTTGCTACCTGGAAGATGTTTGTTCTGCCTATCTTATGATGAGTTTGACGTTAACACTAAATCGTGGCTGGGGAGGGGGGGGAGCCCTTCGCTTTCTTTCTTTCTTTCTTTTTTTAAATAGGGGAAGAAAACAAGCTGGAAGCATGACCCAAACTGACTCCCGATGTCAAAAAGAAAGAAGTTGTTTGTCTAGAACTTTAGAGAGCAGGTGGTAATTAACCCAACTCTATTTTGATTGCCATTCTGTTGCTGAGACAGGCTGAGTCAATAAAGATAGGTTTTAAAAAATCTGGCCACGTTGACCGTTTTAAACAGTGTTTCCAATTCTGAGATTCTGATCCATGTTGCCAGATGAAAGGACATTCTAGGGTTTGTTTGTTTGTTTGTTTTTTTGAAAAAAATATAGAATTAAGCACCTTTAAGAGATTCGTCTGCTGGATAGCTTTAACTTCCAGACAAACTCACCTGGATGACGGAGAATCTTCACAGAAACACCTATTCATCCACCAAAGGAGGAACCGAGGATCCTGTGTGTGCTGTCTTTTAAGTTAAAAGGTTCTTCTGATGCCCTGGACTGTCCGGGTTCAAATCTCCACTTAGCCACTGTAACACCATTTCTTCTGTATCTCACGTATCTTGGGAAACTCAACTAGGGCTGCTATGGGTCATTATAGTACAACTAGGTAAATTATGCGAATGGAACAAAATGAGAACCTTAAACTGTCTGTTAATATTTCAAGGAGTTGTTCCTGTTTTGCCGTACAGAAAGCAGGATAGAAGAGAAAGACACTGGTTTGATGGGGAAATCCAGTCAGAAGTGGAACTGGAAAAGGTACAAAAGAGAGCGACTAAAATGATTACTGGGCTGGGGCACCTCCCTTATGAGGAAAGGCTAGAACATTTGGGGCTCTTTAGTATGGAAAAAAGGCACCTGAGGGGGAATATGATTGAGACGTACAAAATAATGCAGGGCATGAGTCAAGCGGATCGAGGGATGCTCTTCTCCCTCTCACAAAATACCAGAACTAGGGGACATCCACTCAAACTGAGGGCTGGGAGAATAAGTACAGACAAAAGAAAATATTTTTCACCCAGCGCCACAGGAGGTGGTGATGGCATCTGGCCTGGATGCCTTCAAAAGGGGATTGGACAGATTCCTGGAGGAGAATTCCATCACAGGTTACAAACCATGATGGAGATGTGTCATCTCCAGGCTTAAAACCAGGGTACTTCAAGGGCCAGATGCAGGGGAGTGGTATCAGGAGACAGATATCTAGTCTCATGCGCTCCCAAACGCATCTGGTGGGGCCACTGTGAGATATAGGAAGCTGGACTAGATGGGCCGTTGGCCTGATCCAGCATGGCTCTTCTTTATGTTCTTATGTTCTTAAGTGATGTAGAGGTTAAAATCTGGGCTGTGTGTCTGCACCAGATCAGTCCCCATAGCACAGCCACCATGCAGAGTCCAAAATGCAGGCCGCTGCACAGATTTGTATCAGCAAACATCTTCCAGTTCTCCTCTGCACCAGGAGCATGCCTTTTGCAAGGTAAATGGATCTTAATTGCACACCTGAGTCATGACGGCCTCAATCCAGATTCCTTCCAATTCGAATGGCGATAGTCAGTGCCAAAATGCCCCTGCTCAGTAAATCTACCCCCCCCCAGCAGAAGTTTAAGAATGACCAAGCAAACTGGGGTAGGGTGGGAGGATAGTGGGCAGAGAGGAATAAGGTAATGGTGTCTCCAAAGATTTCTTGTGTTTTGAACTTTCAAGCCCTCATTCTACCACACCGCTGCCCAGGAGAGAACCGTGGAAACCCATAAGAATCCTTTCAACATGCTAGGATATAATGTAGTGTTTCTCCCCTCCCAATAACTTGACTTATTATTAGTTTTTCAAATCCATGGGAACAAAAAAGAAATCCCAGCAGGCAGGAAGAATTGTGGGAGAGGTGAAATTGGGTCTGCCAGCAGCTTAAGCCCAGGGAAAAACACAGCATGTGCAGAATGCAAGTTGGCTGCCCAAAATCCTCCCTTTTGGTACACCCGCAAAATTGGTATTATTTAATTGTTTTGAAGGGATTACGGGTAACTGTACTCAGATGACCTCCAGAAAGGAAACCAGAAAACAGGAGTTAAAATATCCTAATAGCGAAGGAGGGAAATGGGCAGCTGATCTGAAAAATCGAATCTCAATAGTATGAACCGACTCAGGAGTTAAGGTCATCAGGAGAGGCCTTTCTCTCCATCCTGCCACCCTCACAGGTACGTCTCGTGGGAACCCGGCTATGATGCCCAGACTCTGGAACTCCCTCCCACTAGAGGCCAGGACTGCCTCATCTCTGTTGTCCTTCCGGAAACAGGCAAAGACCTTTCTCTTCAGGCAAGCTTTCCCTGAATGATGGACTACCATGTGTATTTTATATGAATCTATGGGTTCACTTCACACCATAGACTTTGTGTTTAGGACTACTTATAACCGTGTTGCTTTAATGTCATGTTGTCTATTAATGCTGTAAGATGTCCCTCAATTCCTTGTTCTCAAATACTTGAACATGTCTTAATTGTACTGGACTGTAAGGCCGCCTTAGTTCCTTTTTCCAAGGAGGAAGGCGGGGTAAAAACACTCTAAAATAAATAAATAATAATATCCAGACAAAACCAAAACCAGAATGAAACACACAAACGAACAGAGAAACAGCATGGTCCCCTGAAGCGTGAGCCTTCATGGACAGAATGACTAAATCAGACCTCTTAAGAGTGGAATGACATGGAACTCTGTGTATCTACAAGACAGTTTTAAAAAGCTGTATATACGTTATCCATGGGTTCTTGGTGTAGGCTTGTCAACTTATTCCAAATCCTCTTAGACGCTTGTCTCAGATTCTTCCCCAGGATCGCGTATGATGGATTGAATCCCTCTAGTTGGAAGTTCTACATCTGTCAGATTAAGACTCTTGTATGGTACGGGGGCAGTGGGTGGTGGGGGATGAGAGTTGTTATCCTTGACAATCCCTTGTCAGGCAGACTCCCCCCCCCCCCCAATTAAGCTTGTATTCATTTTGACAATCACAGTCGGATTTAACCGGGAATGCTGTGAAAGCAGGGCACGTCTCAACTTCTCTTTGAAAGATTAAGAACCCCAGCAGAGGTGGTGTTTGCGTTATCAAAGCTGCTGTCAGATAACAAGGAAGGGGAAATTGGGAGAGCTGGAGAAGACAGAATGACATTTCGTGCTGGTTTCTAGCCATCCCCCTCTGTTCTGCCTGCAGGGCCATGTAGTGTGTCTGTCCTCGCTAGACCCAGTGTTTCCAGACGTCGGGGCATATGATAATACTGAAACGCATGTTCCTGTTTTCATCTGCCCCAAGGAGGGGCAAAGCAGTGAAGGTTGGCTACTGGGGCACCGATTCAGTTCCAGGCTTTCATCTGAACTTTGCAGGAGCTATCCAAGGTGCTGAGGCATGCCCCTGCCCAAGTAGGTTCAACCTCTTGAATAATTCTTGTAGGCTAAAAAACCTACTGCAGATTCAATGTCCCTGCGGCACCAGAGTCATTGGCCTCTCTGGGGCAAAATCCATCGCTCCAGATGTTGTTGGAATGCCACTGCAAGTATGGTCCGCCTTTAACTCAACTGCCTAAAGTTGACGGGGATTGTAGTCTGAAAAGCTGTGCTTTGCCCATCAGAAAGATCGGCTTAGTCACTGTCTTCTCCACAATGCAGAGATGTTCTGCATGGGAGTGCTATGTATCTTGCGCCTGAACTACCAGAATGGGCCACCACTGGCCATGCTAGCTGCTGCTTAACTCCCAAAACATCTGGGACATATATATTAGTATTAGCAGACTCTATCTATCTATCTATCTATCTATCTATCTATCTATCTATCTATCTATCTATCTATCTATCTATCTATCTATCTATCTATCTATTCTCTCTCTCTCTCTCTCTCTCTCTGTGTGTGTGTGTGTGTGTGTGTGTGTATCTCTGTCTCTCTATCTATCTATAACAATGAATAGAAATAGAAATGCAATCCCTAACAGAAGCCAGGCATAGAGATCTGAAGAATGCTATGGGGTGTGTGCTGGGGGTTTAGAATTTTGCCACAGGATGTGGGGTTCCGTCTTTCAGCTCATGACTAAGTGATAAAACAGGAGGACTTGGGCAAAATCCTCCTCAAGCCGACCTACCTCGCAGGGTTGCTGCGAGGATCAAGGAGACAGGAAAAGAGTCACATAACACCTTATTCAAGAATAGCTGTAATAGGAATGCAGCAAGTACAGAAATGACCATAACCCTATCCTGGACTCTTCAATATTTCCTAAATAATAATAATAATGTGTCATCGTCAATTCTGGCTTATGGCAACCCTCTCTCA
>JAHTLZ010000019.1:4445829-4455829 GCA_023846285.1 Phrynocephalus versicolor | reverse complement strand
AGGACCAGGTGGTGTTCCTTGGGAGAGAATCCCGGATGCTTCTGAACGCTCCGCCTCTAATCAAACAGGTGTATGGGGCTTCTCTGGAGTTCCCCTCCAAAAACCTGCAGGACCTGTTTGATTTGAGGGTCAGAGTGTTTGGATGGCAGGAGGAGAGGTCCTACTTCGGAATTGCTCCCAGATCTCTTTTAAACGGGCTCGCTTGTCTCGACCAAAAAAGAAACCTTTTTTCTTTCTTTCCTTGATGTCTTTAAACCGCCTGGTAAGAGGCAAAAATTATAGTGTAACATGGATGAAATTATAACATGGCTGGGTTTTGGGTGCAGGGTGTAACTACCTTACAAGACTCTGTGGGTCCTGAGAAGTTGGAACTGATTCATGGCTTAAATAGTGGGGAAAGGAGCAGGATTTGACCTGAGATAAAGTGATAGGCAGAGTTTCATCTCTAAAGCTATTAATTTACAGGACACAGGAGCCTAGTTAGAAAACTAGGTGGCCACAGTCATAGTAAGTTTGCCCAGTGAGTTGCATGGTTGAGCAGCAAGCCAGGAGGAGAGAAACAGCCCAGGATGGATGGGTTTTCCTGATAAGATTTTAGCCCTTGAATGATGCGCAGTATTTAGTAAAGCAAAGTGTTCTGCTTATATACCGCCCAATACTACTTTAAGTAGTCTCTGGGCAGTTTACAATTTTTAATTACAGTGTGCAGGCTACACATTGCCCCACCCAGCAAGCTGGGTACTCATTTTACTGACCTCGGAAGGATGGAAGGCTGAGTGAACCTTGAGCCGGCTACCAGGGATTGAACCCATGTCGTGAGCACAGTTTCACCTGCAGGACAGGCATTTAACCACTGCACCACGAGTACCTGGTGCACGGATCATGCTTATATCCCACTTTCCCTGCAATACATGGCTCTCCTTCTTCCCTTCTTGATACTTACAACAACCTGTGGGGTCGTCAGGATGAGGCCAAATTACTTGGCCAAGGTCATCCAGAGACGTTCATGGCTCAGCGAGGACTTGAATACAGACTTCTCGAGCCCCATCCCGAACGCACCAGGTTGACCTTGAATCGGTGGGACAAAAGCCCGGATAAAAATGTCACGAACCATCATCGTCAGGAAGGAGCCAAGGAGGAGGGAGAGAAAAAAAAATGTAATGTCATAAGGAGTTGGCTGGCCTAGAAGCGAATGAGAATGGTTTGCCCTTGCGCTTGGTTTTCCACCGAGGATCACTCCCGAGCTCAGTGAAGTATTGAAAAAATTTCAACTCCGAAACTATGTCCCTCAATTAGCAAAGAATGCAGTCTGATTAATAAAGTCTATGACATTTCAGCGATTAAGTCTGCAAAGCAACTGGCAGCCGAGACAGAATCCCAGTGCGCGGTGCAGAGGGCTCCTGCCAGAGCAACCAACCAAATAATGCCGGTGGAATCCGTACAGTAAATGATGAAGCAATGGCAGCAGAGTACAGAGAGGCCTTGGCATGTAACCTCTGAAGCCCTGCCGTAATTAGGGAAGCTGGGTTGGAGGGGTGGAGGTTCACTCCACTCTGTGCCAGTAACTAGTTCGACTGGTGAAGCGAGACGGTAAGAACCATCCTCCTGGGTTGAGCAAGGGGCAGATCTAGTAGATGAAATGGTCCCCAACCGTGGGTCCCCAGAAGCCTTCACTACGAGCTGTGCTGGCCAGGATTTCTGATTGTTGTCATCCAGGAATATCTAGGAACTCAAAAGTTGGAAACCACTTTCCTAGCATGAAGCATTTCTGAAGTTTGCAGAAGAGTTTTCTGCTTGGATGGGCTTGCGGGAAGAGTCAATTCCCTCCAGCAGACAAAAGCAGCTTGGTCTAAAACCTAAGTGTTTTAGATTAGCACTGCAGTGCAACCGTGGGGTTCTCAAATCAAAGCCCCAGGATTTTCTGATCAGCAGTAATTGTGATGTCTTCGGCTACCCCCTCCTCTGATTCCCCTCTGAGCCTAGCTACAGTTTTCAAAGTAGCTGGAAGTGAAACTGGTTTCTCCATGGACAGTTGCCACTGCAATACAGCAGTTTAACTACTGTGCCATGAAGCTGCTGCCCCAGCGAGCTGGATGCTCATTGACCTTGGTAGGATGGAAGGCTGAGTAAACCTTGAGCCTGCTACCTGGGATTGACCCTCTTATTCACCGAATCTGTATCTGCTGATTCACTTATCCATAGTCTGAAAATATTAGAAACCTTAGAAGAAAAAAACCCAAAAATAGTTGTTTTAATGATGAAGTTAACAGAACTGGCTAGTAGAGGGAGACAAAAAACATACTATAGATAGCATCCACTCTTATAATACAGTAGTTCACTATAATCTACATTTTTCAGCATCCATGGGGACGGGGGGGGAGGCTTAGAATGGTTCCTCCATGGATATGGAGATCCTGCTGTATACCATTGCACTGTATCACTGTTAAAATGTGAAACAGCTAGCCTTCTGCTTCCACAGTGGCCAAGAAGATGAATGTCGCTGTATCGTGGGAACCTGCTTTATCTGAGAGCATACGCGGTGCTGGGGAAAGTTACTTGTTTACTCTACAGCAACAAAGTCTGTCAACCAGTGTATTTTTCCCAAGCTTGGGATATTTGGGTTCACCAAGTCTGGTTCAGTTGTTGCCATTGACCACCAGTGGGTCCATCAGGCCACAACAACAACAACAACAACAACAACAACAAATCTCCAGTCATCCGAGGCTCTTGGAAAGAGCTCCATCATTGGAGAAGGCCAACTCCAGCTTAATACCTGGCAGCTGTGTTCAGAAGAAGAAGAAGAAGAAGAAGAAGAAGAAGAAGAAGAAGAAGATGATGATGATGATGATGATGATGATGATGATGATGATGATGATGATGATGATAGTAACCTGCTGTTGGTTTTTTTTAATGGGAAACCTTACCTGTACAATTGTAATTGAGGACTCGATGATGGTGGAGTGGTTAAGGATGGTGGAAGGGAGCTTTGGAGATCCAAATTCCCGTCTCCAGTAAACCATGAAGCTCCGGGGGGGGGGTGATTATTTGTTTGGTCCATCCCCACCACACCTTTGACTTGCTTCACGTGACAGATAACGAAGGGGAGCCATCTACTTGCAGAAAGCATGCATACCATAAACACATGCTTGTATAGAGGAGGAGGATTGCCCCTTGCTGCAGCAGAGGGGGAACCTGATGCTGATTTGCCTTGACAGAGCCTTTAGGAATGCGGCATTCGGAGGATTTCGTGGCTCTCTTTCGGTGCCTGATGGGATCCGAGAGCATATAGCGTAGCAATACTCCCTTAATGACAGAGAAGAGGAGCAGCATTTGGAATTGTGAACCCCTGACGTGTTTGTTTATGGCTAAGGCTTACTAATTGCATTTCCACCCTGAAAGAGGCACTCATTGCAATGAATTCAAAACAATGACAAAGGTAATACAGGATGCCTGAAGGCAGCAAAACTGCAGACCCCCCTCCACCACCTTTTTTAAATAAATGGCTGTTGGGGGGCACAAAAGCAAAGAATGCTGCTTATATACCTCCCCATAGTGCTTAGAGCACTCTTTGGGATGCTTATATGTAATGGTACATCACACACACATACACACACACACACACACACACACACACACAAAAGCAAGCTGGGTACTCATTTTACTGACCTTGGAAGGATGGTAGGCTGAGTGAACCTTGAGCCAGCTACCTGGGATTGAACCCCAGGTGGTGAGCACAGTTACAGCTGCATTTATCTCCTTGCATTTTTACAAGCTTTAGAACTGCTAGGTTGGTAGGAGCTGGGGTTAACAGCGGGAGCTCACTCCGCTGTGTGGCACCCGGGATTCGAACCACCGAGCTGCCGACTTTGCAGCTGACCGTTTCAGCTCTCTAGCCCAGGGAGCCACCACGCTCAGTGTAGTGCAGTCCACATCTGCTCAAAACCTGTCAGAAATATTTGGGAAGCTGGGAGATTTCCATATGAAAGTGCTAATGGATCTTGCAAGAATTAGCAAACAGATGAAATAATTCTAAGGGTTCCAGGTGAACAATTTTTTAAAAAAATACTTTTTAAATTTTTAATGCCTCAAAATGCAAGTTGAGCAGATTAATTTATTTTTTCTTTCATCTCCTGCCGTATCCCATGATTTCAACATTTGCTGCAGTCAAGTTATATACTTTAGAACATGACTGACCATGACTGTGCAATAGCTGCATTGAATTAATATTAGCAATATTTGAAGAGAGGAGAGGCACACAAAAAAGGAAGGATTTTTTCCAATGCATTATGGGAGGTCCAAAGTGATAGCAAAAAAAAAAAAAGTGTGTTGACCTTTTTTGTTTCCACATATGGAATGTTTTCAGTTCCATGTGTGGTTTCTTTTTAATAGCGCAGACACTCAACATGTGCAACATCGTAGGGGTTTGCACAGAAAATGTGCTTTGTACTTTTGGGAAACAAAGCCAAGTTCTAAGCTGTTTTATCTTTGTTTAGGAATAATGGGTGGAGGGAGGGGGGAAAAGCAACATCCCGGCATCTCATTTTGGCTTTGAAAAACTAGCCAGCGTCACACATGCCACCCTGGGTAGAAAGATTTGAAAATTTATTTATTTATTTATTTATTTATTTATTTATTTATTTATTTATTTATTTATTTATTTGTATAGCTTGTATGCCGCCCACTACCCAAAGGTCTCTGTGCAGCTCACAACCAAAATAAACAATTCAGACAATTAAAACATCAAATTGCAATAAAAATAATACAATAAAACAATTAAATACAATAAATACATTAAGCTGCTACACTAAAATCGCCATCAGGAACCACAATAATCCGTTTAAAAACTTCTGGAACAGGAATGTTTTTACCTGGCGCCAGAATGTCATCAAAGTTGGTGCCAGGCGGGTCTCGCTTGGGAGGGCATTCCATAATCTGGGGGCAGCTGCCGAAAAGGCCCTGTTAAAGAATAAAATATTCTTTTATTTATGTGTTCCCTTTGCCACCTCACTAACTTTGTCTGTTTTGAAACTCAGAGGCCCAAATGTTGGGTATGAAAATTCCAGCAAAGAGAATCAGAGAATAGCTTACCTTTCTCACCCCTTCCTGCTTTCTAAATGTATCCATCAAATGGCTTTGTTCTTGTCCTAGAGACAATCAGGCACGCTTAATGCAATCTCATTTCTTCAAATGTATGCCTTCCGAGAGCCAACACAGAGCCACCGACGCACAAGAGAGGGAAGCAGTAAGATTTGCCGAGATCCAAAACTCTTTCTGGGAAACATAATGTAGAAGTGAGGGGTATCCCCCAAAGGCTGAAACTCTTTATTTCTTACAAAGCCCACTCACTCTCTTATTACCCAGATAATGTCCCAAATCCAGTTGCATAGCGTGCTCTAAATAGCTCTAGAAGCAGATCCATTGCATCAGTGGAGATTTAGTGAGCCGGCTCTTCTCTATGTTGCACTTGGTATCACCACCATGAGCTTTACATTCCTCCAGTGACTCATTACATCACCAGCAGGATCAAATCTGAGGTCTACCAAGAGCTTTATTGCAAATCGAGTTTAATGAGGGATATAGGAAGTTGTGGAGCTTAGGTGCCCTAAGCACATCCGGTCTCGCCTGATTTTGGAAGCTAAGCAGTGTCGGCCCTGGTTAGTACTTGGATGGGAGACCACCAGGGAATACCAGGTGCTGTAGGAGCCTGGAGTAGGAACTGGCAAGCCACTCCAGTATTCCTGCCAAGAAAACTCCATGGACATGGGGGTCACAAGAGTCGATAACAATGCAACACACACAGAGAGAGAGAGAGAGAGAGAGAGAGAGAGAGAGAGAGAGGAAGTTGTATTATTTTAATTCCATAGCCTTAAGGTGAACCATGGCCTGAGGTGCTGAAACCCATAAAGTATGGGTCATTAGCTATGGCCTTGTTGGGGAAGGCTTTTTGATTGGTCTGGGTATTGTTGAAAGCAGATAGACTGTGCCTGAGGCCCCCACCTCTGTTGAGAGAGGGGTTTTCAATGCTCATATGAATGGCTTCCCTGACCCCTCTCTCAAACCACCTATCTTCTCTGTCTAATATGGGTACCTCCTCATCTTTGAATGAGTGCCCTTTGTCCTTCAAATGGTCATTGTTCACCTTAAGGCTATGGATACTGCTGTCTACCTAACGAGCCTATTCAGGCCATTGTTCATCTTATGAGCCTATTTCAGACCAGGGTGGCAAGAGGTCAAAGTGGACTATAAGGTGGAGGACTCGCACTAGCTGTATTCAGACTGATGAAGCTGTTTGGATGAGCAGCGAAACGCTTCTGTCTCTCAAGAAAAAAGAAGTCCAGTTGCCATGACTCAATTTCCAGATCAACTCATCCGGATGACTGAGAATCTTCACAGACATTCTCACTCGGCTATCCAGCCAGTTAATCATGTGTGTGCCACCAAGTCAGTTCTGACTTAAGATGACTCTTTGTAGGGCTTCCCAGGTAGAGAGTACTCAGAAATGGTTGGGACGTCCCTTCTTCCAGGGGCGCCCTGGGACTGGGCAGCTTCCCCAAGGCCACCCAGGCTGGGTCTTCTCCCAGGAAGGCACGGGGCAGGGTGTGTGTGGGATCAAACTCCCAATCTCTGCCTCCACAACCCAAAACCTAAACCACTGAGATATTTAGCCAGCTACAATTTTATTAATACAGTGTGAGAAATAAAGAAACCTGAACACACGAGCAGATGAATATTGTTCTGGTACGTAATAGACCTGACTTACAGGTCAGGATTGTCTTAAGTCAGCCCTAAAAAGGGTCATCTGAAGTCACAATTGACTTGGTAGCACATGATGGCTGAGTGAGTAAGATATCTGGCCAGACGTAGTTGTTAAAATGCCATGTACCCAAAACAGCATATGGTATCTTATGGATACAGCTGTGAGTTAATAGCTAAGGCTTAGACCAGAACCAAGTACTCTCATTTTGCTATGTTTGTATCAGAAGCACCAAAGTTCTCCCACAGGAACAACATTGATCCTGAGGCTTCAAAGCAGAGGTGGAGAACGAGTTCATTTTTCAAAGGGAATGCGGTTGCTGTTTTTAATAAGTTAAAGCTTTAAGCACATGAAAGCGATTATGCGGGTTGACGTTCCAACTCTGGAAACACCACTTCTAAAGAAAAGGACTCAAGTTTCCTGATGCTGCTTTGGAAGTCTGTAAGCTAACATGGAAACTCTCTCGTTTTCCTAAGGAGCTGGCAAATCTTGGGGGTTTGTGTGTGTTTGTGTGTGTGTGTGTGTTTTGGCTGATCTTTTTGGAAGAAAAGGTCTTAAGATCCTTCTTAGTTGGGAAAGGAGGAAATATAAAAGCCCGTTGCGTGGGAGATGGGGGTTGGAGGCAAACATGGGGAACGCAGGGAGCAAAAAGGAACCAGAAGAGGCAGTAAGGAATTCACCCATTAAAACAGTTTTCTGGGAGTGCATGGTGTCGGAATGCAGGAGTAAGTAGGTGAAAGGAAGAGAACGAGAAACAGAATAGAAGAAGAAACAGAAAGAGGCATGAATATTTCCCTGAGTTAAAACAAAACAGCTCACTGGTGTGCATTTAGACTTAGGGTGTGACTAGACAGTTCAAGAATGCCAACAAACACAGATTGTTCTTTGAGGTGCAGTATGTCCGTTAGAGTTAATTGACTCTGTTCTGCACAATCTAAACTGATCGTCTTTTCCTTTAAAGGGAAACAAAACAAAATCTCCTGCTGGTCTCCTCTTCCATGCTTTGCCTAAATCGCTTAATGATCCCGAGAAATGGAAAGCTCCCTTCCCCTCTGCCTTTAGAGGGGAAGAGGAAGGAAGTTTTCCGTTTCTTTTTAACTGTTGCTAACCTGATAAGGAGCATTTTAAAAAGCCTCATCAAGGGAACGCTGATGAGCTGGCAACCGTTAAGAAATGGAAAACTACTTTTCCATTACTTAGCAACAGTTAAGAAATGGAAAAGAAAATGAGACTGAGTAGGAAAAAAGCTTTCCATTTCACAAGACTGGTCAGCTACTTAAGCACAGGGGCAGCTGCCTCGGGTTCGTTTAAGGAGAAAGGTGGGGTAGACATATTTTAAATACATAATAAAAATAAAAATAATAAGCTTTGGTTCAAGGCAAGCAATCAGACATGCTGGAATTAACTCCGCACCCCAGCTACCAGTATCCCCAGACAAGGATACGAGAAAGTGTTGGTCAGCACTGAGAAGGGTTTGACCATTTCATTCTAGCACTTATCTTGAGAAGATGCTAAGAAAAGGAGCAAACGAGCCTATCCAAGTCCCCACCTGAGGGGGGATATGATTGAGACGTACAAAATAATGCAGGGCATGAGTCAAGTGGACAGAGGGATGCTCTTCTCCCTCTCACAAAATACCAGAACTAGGGGACATCCACTCAAACTGAGGGCTGGGAGAGTAAGAACAGACAAAAGAAAATATTTTTTCACCCAGCGCGTTGTTAGTCTGTGGAACTCCCTGCCACAGGAGGTGGTGATGGCATCTGGCCTGGATGCCTTCAAAAGGGGATTGGACAGATTCCTGGAGGAAAAGTCCATCACAGGTGATAAACCATGATGGAGATGTGTCATCTCCAGGGTTAAAACTGGGGTACTTCAAGGGTCAGATGCAGGGGAGTGGTGTCAGGAGACAGAGATCTATTCTCGTGCGCTCCCAGACAAATTTGGTGGGGCCACTGTGAGATACAGGAAGCTGGACTAGATGGGCCTTTGGTCTGATCCAGCATGGCTCTTCTTATGTTCTTATGTTAAAGAACTGCAGGACAAATGTCCATCTAACTGAACCCTCCATTGATCGATGAGAAAAGGAACAGCACTGGATGACACAAGAGATGGGAGTTTTTTTGTTTGGTTGTTTTTGTTTTATAAAGAAAGAGAGAGAATTGCAGGACCGTAGAATAATGAAGTTGGCAGGAGCCTATAAGGCAATCGGGTTCAACTCCCTGGTCAAGGCAAGATTACAAGCCATATGGCAGTGTTGGAGCACTTCCCACCACCCAAGGGAGCTTGTTCCATTGTCGAAGTGCTGTAACAGTCAGGAAGTTTTTCCTGATATTCAGCTGAAACCTGGCCTCCTGTATTGAGTCCTTTGTTGTGTGTCCTACACTCAGGGACTCCTGACAATAAATCCTGGCCCTCCTCTATATGATGGCTTTTCAAGGATTTGAAAAGCGCGATCATTTCTCCCCCTCCGTCTTCTGTTCTCAAAACTATATATGCCCTGGTGATCGATGGGAGGAAAAAAAAAAGGACTCTTCATACAGAAGGATGTACAATGTTAAGAAGCCTTCCAGGCAGCTTCTGCAGATAGTACTGTGATTCATGTTCCCTCCTAAGCCTATTATAAGATTAATATACTGTAATAATCATTTTGGAAGAGCACAGCTGCAATGGACCAAACTTTGGCCGTCCAGATGTTTTGGACCACAACTCCCAGAATTCTAAGCTTAGATTGCCAGTGACAAAGGACTGTGGGAGTTGCGGTCCAAAACATCTGGAGGGCCAAAGTTTGGACATGCCTGCTGGAGATCATCAAGTCCATCCCCTGTAAAAGAGGCACAGCGGGGAATCGAACCGACCTAAACCACCCATCTATCTGGCAGTTCTTTCGGGGAGACTAGTTGTATATCTTTTGGAGGACAGGCTGTACTGATAGACTCTACTGCCTTTGCAAAGCTACCAAAGTAGCATGGACATTTAAGGGTTAACCAAACAAATTGCTACTGGATGCTGTGAGCCTGAATTAAAAAGCAACTGCTCTACCACCAGCTGTTTTATTGAAATGTTTGCAGCTGTGGTTTTTCTCAGAACACGATGCCTTCAACAGATCATATAATTATGCCATGAAGTCAGCATCCGTCATGTGTTCACATTTGAGTTTTCCACTGTTATGCGAAAGTAGGGGACAGAAGGGTAAGGAATCATCATCATCATCATCATCATCATCATCATCATCATCATCATCAT
>JAHTLZ010000019.1:4430886-4445819 GCA_023846285.1 Phrynocephalus versicolor | reverse complement strand
ATCATCATCATCATCATCATCATCATCATCATCATCATCATCATCATCCCAAGTGTGCTGCCTTATTGTTGCGGGGGGCTTAACTGCTAGTGTATAGCACTACCAGAAAAGGCATTTTAAATAACTGATCAACCAAGATTCAAGAAGGTGCCATGGCAGGTAAAGCGGCATCAGACCGTCAACGGTACACACACTGTTTAATGTACACACAATGTTGCAAATATAAATGTCTGCATCTCTCCTAGTATAAATTATGCACGGGAGCTGTGTCTATAAGTGTGTGAAAAGGGAGGAAGGGAGAGATTTGACAACAAATAATTTATGGTGTTTTTCCAAGCCGCTAATTCCGGTGTTCTCCAAAGGGGTTAGGACAGGGGCGGGGAGGAAGAATCTAGAGTATTTTGACATCTGTGCCTTTGCACAGACTTGGTGAGATTTGTCTGTTCTTCTGCCAAGGTCTTTTCTTGTGTTTAAACAGACTCAAAATGACTTAATCCCTTTTAGTTTTGTTTCTAAAACAAATCCCTTTTCCTCCCCAATTAATGCCAGGGAATGAATGGAGAGCAAGTGCCTTGTTAATTTATTACTTCGCTTCTCTCCCCCCCCCACCAGGTGTGGGAGGTGGGAGGTGAGGGTGGTGGGATTTATGTTTTTTTCATGTTAAGGCTGGAATGGCACTGATGTTTTTCTGGGTTCATTTACTCCCATGCATCAAGAAATCACCATGGAGTTGAAGGTCAATATGTTCTGCTCCCTCCAGGTCTCAGCAGCTCCTCCACGCTCAAGTATTTGTAAGAAACATAACAGCGTGATTAACTGCGCTGACTCTGAGGAGTTCAACCTTTCTTGGTTTAAGAAAGGCAAAACAGAGACGCAGTGAGGGGTCCCTCAATGTATAATTACTCAGAAGGCAAAGTAACAGATGTTGATCCATAAGCAAGATGGCAGCATTCAAATCCAGGCTGTAACATCACACAGGGCCGGTCCTACCATTGGATACAGGTGCTAGACCCTGTGGAGGGCAGCTATGGTGACCACTCTATCATTCCCTTCTATTGGAGGTCAGAGTTTGTGCTGCCTGATATGCCAACTGTCCTGTATCTCTTGTTTCAGATTGGCTCCCTCTGATTTGGTGGAGGATGCGATTGTGAGAGTGTTTACATACTGTTGTTTAATTTACTTTTGCTGCACTTTATTAATTTTACAATGCACAACTCATTTGTTTAATTATGGTACTATGATATGTGTGAAGTATCGTTGTTGCAAACTTCCGGAGTGGCCATGCTGCCGGATGGGTGGTCCAAAAGTCTAACAAACAAACAAACAACAAACACTTCTCAGTGGAACCTCATTCCTAGTATGAAATCAGGAAGGGTCTATTCCTTCAAGATCCCGTGTGTGTGTGTTTTGTCATTACAGTTGTAACTGATCCTTCGTGACTCCATGTCCATGGAGTTTTCTTGGCGGGAATACTGGAGTGGCTTGCCAGTTCCTACTCCAGGCGCCTGCCTATAGCACCTGGTATTCCCTGGTGGTCTCCCATCCAAGTACTAGCCAGGCCTGACCCTGCGTAGCTTCCGAAATCAGGCGAGATTGGATGTGCTTAGGCAGTAAAAACTGCCGTATTTCACAAGGACATCGGTGGAGCTTAATATTGCTTGAATCTTTTATAAATGAGGTTTTGTTGCTCTTCTGATCTGTGCATTGCTTTGAGTCCCCAATGACAGAAAACCTGACTTGAAAATAGCTCAACAGGCAGACAGATGCTGGTGACAAACTGGTTTCAGCACGAAGGGCAAATGCCAACAGCTTGACTTCATCAACATATACATTTATTGAAACAAACTAAGTCTACCATCATCCTTTGCTGTTCTTGTTTTTATTCCAGGTATACTATTCTTGCGGCGCCCAGTTCAAATCCATGGAACGAGGTCTCATTTTATCGCCTGGCTTTCCCAACAATTATTCATCAGGCATCCACTGCATTTGGGAATTCTTTATCCCAGCTAGAACGTTCTTAATGCTGGAAATCTTTGACTTTGACGTATTTGAAAGCATAAGCAAGAATCCTGACGCCTGGAATGGGTTTCTTTCCATTCCCGAAAATACCAACAAAGAGTTTCTCTCCAGGGAGGAAAATATTGACTTCCCCACCATTTTTCCTACCGTGGGTTCCACAATCCAAGAGTCTAACTCATCTGATTTTTATAATCTTCCTGACAGACTTCCAGAAGCTGCTTCTCAGAAACTTGAGCCTCAACCATCCTGGGAAATACAAGAACCCAAAGAGTTGGGTGCCACTTCATTGAGTGAATCCTTGGGACCCAACAAGGACAACCTACCAAGACAAATCCATGCTGGAGCACAGGAGGAAGACAAAAACCCAGAGGGTAAAGTTTTGTTTTCTCAGCTCACCACTGAAGGTAGAAGCAACCGTTCCAAGGACCGTAACCAACATTCAAGAGAGGACCTGGCTGTTTCGACCGTGGTGTCGCCACGAGACTCCACCACCACCGTAGGGCCCTCTGCCGAAATCTGTCCTCACGATGTGCTGTACATCTCAGACCTCTTTGCTTTCTCATCCCGCTTCTGCGGGGAAAATTCGCCGCTGAACAAGACCCTGACATTTGGCTCCTCGCTCAAGATGGTGGAGGTCATTGTGGAGCTGATCACGACCACCGACCGCGGGCGGGGCTTTGCCATGCTTTTCGAGTACAAGAACAAGGCCGAGCGGGTTGGCGATAATGACTCGAAAGAAGGGAAAGAAAATATCATGATTCTGGTTGTCATCACCGGGATACTCTTCTTTGCTCTTGTCCTCTTGTCCTCCCTCTGTATAGCTTGCAGGTAAGTGCTGCCATGGTATAGTCCTGATTTGATTTCATTTTTCACTTTCCCACAATACTGTTTCATTTGCTCTGTCCCCTTCCGATCTCCCTGCTAGAAATGCAAGCCAGTTAGAATATTACTAGATCCGTGATTAACTAATTGATAAATTAAACCAATGCATGAATGGCAATGTTATTGACTAGAAGAGTGTCTTGACTTCAACAACAACAACAACAACAACAATAACATCTATCCAGCACCAGCCAATTGTTCCGTCTAGACTTTGAATTCAAAGAGAACCTTGCCTCTCTAGTGGAAGGTTTTAATTCCTCTCCTTTCATTTGTTGGTGGCAGCTGTTTGTTTGCTGTTGATCTGTTCAGCTGTTTGTGAATATGAGTGCACTAAAGAAAGCAGCATAGGCGAGGCTGTGATTTCAAGCAACTTTAAGTAAAGACATGTTTTTTTTATTCTTGCTCCTAAAAATGTCTTAAGCCGAATTGCAGTAGTACTCTCATATCTGCTGATTTGGCATCCACTGATTCAGTTCTCCATGGTTGGCTGCCAAAAATAAATAAGGTGTCCCAAATAGCATCCATCCCAAATAGGTGCCGCAAAGCAAGTTACTGTTGCAAATAGGTGCGGATAGGGCATTTGCTCTTATCTGCGGATTTCAGTATCCGTGGGGAGGCCCGGAACTAATCCCCTGTGAATACAGGGGGACTACTGTATTGAGATTTAAGTGCCAGTTAATGAGAAAGGGGTGAACTCTGGGGGAATGTGTAGCTCTTCTCCTTTGTGGATCTCTGAACTGCTGCATAGAGGGGGGGGGGATTTTTTCATATGCTGCACTCTGCAACAATTTGCTGCAGCTTTCAAGTTTTAATTAGAATGTGTTCCTTTCTCTTATTAGCAGCTGACTCTCCGCCACTCAAGGCATTCAACTTCAATGCTTCTCGGCCAGTGTGTGTCCCGAGACTGCTGAGCCAAGGGAGGGCAACCTGGAGTCACAGCATGGCTGCAGAAAAGCACCCTCTCCCACGAGAAGCTAATGGCTCTCTCCCCCACCCCAATCATCTGTTTTCCAAGCTCATCCTGTTCCCTTCCTTCAAGGCTTTGTCTTTGGGTGTGTGTTGGGTGTGTTGTGTCATTACAGTCATGGTCAACTCTTCATGACCCGAGACAGGAGCAAAACCAGAATTTGGCTCTTTTCTCCTATTCTCATCTTTTCTTTTCACATTTTTGTAAATTCGTGTTGTATCGAAACATTCTCTCCCCCCCCCCCCGCTCTTTTCTGTCTGGGTTAAAAGTAGCTCCACTCCACTCCTTAAACCATCTGAACGGCACTGTTAGAATTGGGACGTAAAAACCATTTCGAATGAACATGCATGCATATGTGTGTGTTTGTGTGTGTGTGTGTGTGTGTTTTGAGATGGGGCTTGTCAGCAAATGCCGGCCTGGAACGCGGTTCCCTTTAGCTGCCTCTAGGGAGACTCCAAGACAGCCAGCCTCACTGTTGCCTTTGTTTACCGGCTAGAGAAGTAATGAAAGCTTCAGTTGTCAGCCGGCCAGTAAGTCTAATTACTTTTGGCCAGCAGGCCAGGCCTGAGTGAGCAGAGAGGTTATTTCCCCTCTCCACCCCCCTTAATTCCCCCCAAATCCCCTCCCACCACCAAACAAACAGCTTGGCCATGTGTTATTTAATGTCATTGGTACCCTGCCGAGTCAGGAGTTTGTGTGTGTGTGTGTGTGTGTGTGTTTGTGTGTGTTTGTGTGGGGGTTCCTTGCTCCATGGCTGCTGAAGGTGAAGAGAAATGTGTTCACATAGAATTGTTGGAATTCCACATCTGCCAAGGGGGTGCTCCTTGCAGTGACTTGTTATTCTTCTCCTTATTTGGGGGGGGGGGGGCAGAACTCCCACACTTGCTGTTTTCTTAGTAAGAAAAAGCAACATGGTAAGTTTGTGCTCTTTGAAAGAAAGGCTCCAGCAAACGTCAAAAGCCACGAACCTTAAATTGCCCAACTCAGAGTCAACAACTGCGGTCGCCATCAGTACAAGCAAGTCATCCTAAATGACCCCAGACTTAAAATAGTTCATACAAATGGAAAAGACCAGTTTTGCTCATCTTGAAAGAGAATGGTCAGGCCCACCCGCTTTCTTGTTTGTTTGTTTGTTTGTTTAATTTGGAAAGAACCCAGGCCGCAGGGGCTAAAATATTGATATTCAAAAAAGGTCTTTCAGAAGGGGGAAAAATTGATTGTAAAACTGGGCATTTGTGGAAGAGGCTTACCAGCAAGAGCCTTCCAAAGCACATACACTGTTGCAGCTTTGTAAGCCAAGAAGGGAAATGTTTGGAGCACAATGAAAAGTCACAGAAACAGTCAATTGACACCTTTTCTTTGATATACAAGTTTGCTATGTGAGTGACTTCTCTTTCTGTTGTTTTGCTGGTTTTTTGGTCAGGCAACTTTAAACATAATATTTATAGCTGCCTCCATGAGGATGATGGCCTTTGTCTTATCTAGACACTCTAGACCAGTGGTTCTCAACTTGTGGGCCCCCGGATGTTCCTGGGCTGTAACTCCCAGAAACCCTTTCCAGCACAGTGAGTGGAGGTTGCTTCTGGAAGTTGCAGCCCAGAAACATCTGGGGACCCACAGGTTGAGAACCACTGCTCTAGACAATTAAATTCTACATGCACACAAAGCTGTGTCTCTGCCTTTTATCTCCGATTCTTTTCTTCCTTTGAAATATGAATTTCTCTTTCCAGAATATAATGAAGCAAAACTGGCCATTACACAATTCAGCATCACAGACACCTTCTATCCATCTTCATCTTCTGGAATCGATGTCCCTAAAATGTCTACAGAGTTGTGTTTATTTCTTCGTTTTTTTTTTAAAAAAAAGAGCATTAAACAAATTATCATCCTCAAACTGTGACTAGAGAGGCTGTTAAAATAGACATGGATCAGATATGCAGAAGTAGAGACCAGGAGGTTTGAAATAGGAGGTTCCTTCATGAGGAACCTGTCTGGGTTTTGAAAACCTCGGGAATGCTGTCTTAGTAAGAGGCATGCGTAGTGGAGAGGTGAGAGAAGACCTACTTACTGGCTGCTCTTTTCTGGACGTAAGCCACCTTGGGTCCTTTTTTAAGGACAAAGGTGGGGTAAAAATATTTAAATAAATGTTTCTTTTTCTCTCTTCCTTTCTCAGGCAGAAATTATGCCCCAAAAGGAGCACTTCAAATGTCCACTGTGATCAAGAGGTCGGTCTTCATTAATTTATGACATCTGTGGGGGGGGGCATTAGTGTTTCCTTTCTTTTTTTCCCCCTTAATGCTGTATCCAGAAGTTTAGTCTTGCTAACTGGACTTCTTTTCTTGTTAGGCTGAAACGTTTTGCTACTCATTCAAGTAGCTTCTTCAGTCTGGGAAGGTTGGTAGGACCAATTTATCCTCCATGTTGGTTTCACTCCACCCTGGTCTAAACAGGCTTGTTGGATTGGAGGCCAGGCATGTGCATGTAGAATATTCCTCGCTCAACAGGGGTAGAGGCCTTAGCCATGATCTGTCGCCCATTTATATCTTACCTTTTCATCTACCTCCAGAAAAACCAGCAGCACTTCAGACAGCCACCAGGGAGGCCACTGTCAGTCGCCCATGTTTAATGGGTGTTGGGGGGGGGGCTGCAGAGGTATGACTTTTATACACAGACTTTATTTATTTATTTTAGAGTATTTTTACGCTGCCTTTCTCCTTGGAAAAGGACCCAAGGCGGCTTACAGTAATGAGGGATGATATACAGTCCAGTACAATTGAGACATGTTCAAGTATTTGAGAACAAGGAACTGAAGGACATCTTACGGCATTAATAGACAACATGACATTAAAGCAACACTATAAACACAAAGTCTGTGTGAACCCATAGAGTCATATAAAATACACATGGCAGTCCATCCAACATCTATCCAACAAGCCTATTCAGACCAGGGTGAAGTGAAACCAGCGTGGAGGATAAATTGGTTCCTACGAACCTTCCTCAAACTGAAGAATCTATTTGGATGAGGAGCAAAACTATATATGTGTCATTTTCCTGTCATTTCCATCTTAGTCAATGTTCCACCTGGTGGGATATGTCGTTAGATAAATGCAGGGCAACATTAAAAAGGACTTGAACTGTTGTTGAAATGCTGTGGGGGAAATGAACTATAAGCCACACAAAGGTGGGGAAGGCACTTACAATAGGGGAGACATCAGCAAAGTGGTACATCGCTAAACTGTTATGGAGGAAGAAAAAAGAAAAGAAAAAGTAAGCGATTGGTCACTACTCATTTGACTTCTTTTTTAAAAGGATACATGTGACTGCACCCTTAATTACTGGCAATAAGAGCATTAACCCGAAGCGTCCTGCTTCTTTGGTTCCCAATGACGGGACCCCAAAGCCTTTGGTACTCCCTGCCACTTGACAGTACATGAGACATGATCTGAAACTGAACTCATACCTCAGGTTGGAAGAGCGGTCTTGCCCTTTTCATGAAGAGGTTGACTGTGGAATCTTGTTGTAGAATGGGATCCAGAATGTGGGTGCTGATCTCAATGAGCTCCATCTGGTGATGCCGACGCAAGAGAACGAAAACAACAACCACTCTGTGGGTGGAAACAGGGCAGGTAAGTAGCCAAACTTAAGGCTTTTGTTGTTCCGGTTTTTAGGGATGGGACTTAACAATGCCATGGGTTCAATGAACTTGTCCTGTGTAGTCCATTCCATTTCCTCTTACTAGCCAGTTTTCTGGTCTCCTCCTTGACCGTTAGCCCACCTTCTGCGGCCATTGGGCACATGTGTTGGTTTCCCTCCCCCCAAAAACATGTTACTATAAATATTTCCAGTGTGATAAATCTCAGAGACTCCCCACTGAACCTCACAGGAGAAGAGCCAGCCTGTGTAGCCTTGTGTCAGCTGAATATTCCCAGGGTACCCCTAAAAAGAAGGGAATGGTCAACATTTGAGTGTTCTCTCTCCTGGAAAACTCTGAAAAGGGTCACCATAAATCAGTATCAACTTGATAGCACATGATTAGTAGTAGGAAATGTCACAGAGCTAAACAGGCATAGTAAGTTCATGCTGCCCATTTCCCCCCTTTTTACTGATTCACATGTGTTCCTGCAAAACTTTGGGGTTCTCCTAAAGCCTGCTGGTATCCCATCTTTTGTGTGTTGGTAATACTGTTGCAACAACGTAAATCAGGGGTGTCCAAACTTTTTGCAAGGAGGGTCCGATTTGGTGAGGTGAAAATGTTTGGGGGCCGACCATTCAGCCGCATTTGGCCCCTGGGCTGGACTTTGGACAAGTCTCTATAACATGCAAGGAGGAAGGGAGGATGCTGCATCAACGGTAGGCTAGGCAGGTGGCTGGGGGGATGGACAAAGGCAGGGAGGGCAGGCAAACCATAAAACTGCAAGGTGATGTCTCCATCCGGTATGGGGAGGGGCCAGCTGGCGGGGATGAGTGACAGGCTGAGCTGGTGGGCATAAGAGGCCACGGGCCGCTCGAAATTTGAAAACAGGCCGCATTTGGCCCACGGGCCTGACTTTGGACATGCCTGACATCAATGATGTCTTTGCCTTTCAACACTGGAAGGAAATGGAATATTGTTCTCAGTCTTGAGTCACTCCCGTGTTCTCGCACTGCAATTCCCAGAAACCCCAGCCAGCACAGCTGGTGGCAAAGGCTTCTGGGAACTGCAGTCCAAGAACACTGGGGTGACTCAAGATTGAGAACCACTGATGTAGACAGTTTTTAGGCAAATCAATGATACACTAGCTGCAAGGAATTGTCATGGTCTGAGGCCTGATGGGTCGGTACATGGTACAACTGCCCTAGTTCTGAGCTGTTTATTGCCCCTCATTATTGTAAGCCACCTTGGGTCCTTTACCTAGGAGAAAAGTGGGGTACAAATGTTCTAAATTGATAAAAATAATAGTGTTGGAGAAAACCCCTTATGCTGATTGATCTTAGGAATCTGCCGGAAGAATAATAAGAAAAGAGGGAGAAGAGGGGTGGAGTGAGAGAGGTTATGTAAGGTTATGCTAGATGGAAAGTTATACTAGATAGAAAATTTCTTCAGTCTAGGGATATGACACCCGGATAGCACAAAGTCAGACCAAGATGAAAGTAAGCCTAAGCCAGGTATGTCCAACCTTCGGCCCACCTGATGTTTTGGACTACAACTCCCAAAATTGTAAGCTTAGATTGCCAGGTACTTCAAGGGCCAGATGCAGGGGAGTGGTATCAGGAGACAGATATCTAATCTCATGCGCTCCCAAACGCATCTGGTGGAGCCGCTGTGAGATACAGGAAGCTGGACTAGATGGGCCTTTGGCCTGATCCAGCATGGCTCTTCTTATGACTGTGGGAGCTGTGGTCCAAAACATCTGGAGGGCCAAAGTTTGGACATGTCTGGCTATAGTAATGTGTATCAGTCAGTTCCGATGACCACCTGGGCTTGCGTGACTCGTTTCGTAACCTACTGGTTCCGAAACGGAATGCCCATCCCTACTGGGCACATAACTCTGTATGTGAGGAGGAGCCAAACATCTGGATGAGTGGTTCCCAACGTTGGGTCTCCAGATGTTCTTGGACTACAACTGCCAGGAATCCTGGCCGGCACAGCTAAGTTCAAGAACATCTGAAGGTCCACGGTTAGAAACCTCTGGTCTAGACTGAGAGCAGCTTTGGATTGAGCAGATCTTACGCTGATCCAGAGCGTGCTCAGCTGGTCCTCAGTCATCATGGGCTATTTAAGATAGTGATATTGGCTTCACAGGGCTAGGCTAAATTAGATGGGGTGATCAGTAACCTGATTTTTTAAAAAATAGTTGGATGATCCACAGCCACACAGACCAGAGACATCCTGGCTTTCTATTCTTGCCGTGGTCCTCATAAAAAATATCTGCAGCTGCCATTTGGATCTCAAGGGCAGCTAATAAAGGATGCAAGTCACATTTTCCCAGAGGGGAATGCAGAGGGGGAGCAAAATTAAACCTCCTGTCATCCCCAAGTGCCTTGGGCTGCTATTTAAGGACCCACAGTTGCTGTGAAATTTATATTAATTTCAATATATTTATATACTCCTGTTTGTTACCCAAAAATAATAACTAGTGAAAACTCATGGCATTGCTCGTAACCCTCTGACACCGGACATTAAGTTCAAGGTTTACAAAGAGGAGATTGAGTTACATTTCAGATGCAAAGAGCAGAGCTGACATTATTTTATCGGGGTAAGAAGCAGTACAGTCTAGCTAATTCTAGTATTACTTATACAGGATATTTTAAGAGGCATTTGGGCTGGAGGCTTGGTGCCATTAATCCAAAGAGCCCCCAGAAGCTTTAGCAAGCCAAGACAAGCCCAGAATTGCAGAATCGTGAAGTTGGAAGAGACCCACAAGACCACTGAGTCTAACCCCCTTCTCATTGATTGATTGATTGATTGATTTTGCTGCCTTTCTGAAGGACCCAAGGAATACACATCATATAGGACATCTGCCCAATGATTGCCTAGGTGGTGGTGGACAACGGAAATCCCACACCAACCATGTCTAAACAACTACATGTTTGCCATACAAAGTGCAAAACATGAATAAAAACTGGTTATCTGTGAGCTGATGAGTGCTAGGGCAATGGACATAGAGAATTATTCCAGTTTTGAGACGCTGGAGGCATCCTGATTGTGTCGCTAGGGCGAGATTTCCTCTGATCTATATAAGTAAATCGACAAATACTCCTGTTTTCGTCAGTTACTTCCCGTGAGGGCAGCATGGAGTGCTCCCCTCCACCAACAGATCCGGATGGGCCTTCTTCCTTGTCAGCAGTCACCACCGAATCAGGAAGTGATGAAGTGTTTATTATTTCAGCCAGTCCTGGAGCTGGTGGCTTGAGTTTCACCTCCTATCGAATACAGGTAGGAAAAAAAATCCATTGTGTGATGTACAGGGATTTTTTATTTATTTATTGACAGCATATCATTCTTTGTTTAGTGAAAGGGGACCCCAGGTCACATTCCGAAGTGCCTTCTCCTGTTTATCTCAAGGCTTGACATCTTAGCCCAAGTAGGAGATGGCACCTCCTTCCCTCAACCGAAGGGCATTGCACTTTAAAGGTTATTTCAGCAACTGGGACAGAAACGTCCACATAAGAACATAAGAGCCCTGCTGGATCAGGCCAAAGGCCCATCTAGTCCAGCTTCCTCTATCTCACAGTGGCCCCACCAGATGCCTATGGAAGTGCACGAGACTAGATCTCTGTTTCCTAATACCCCTCCCCTGCATCTGGCCCTTGAAGTACCCCGGTTTTAAGCCTGGAGATGACACATCTTCATCATGGTTTGTCACCTGGGATGGACTTTTCCTCCAGGAATCTGTCCAATCCCCTTTTTAAGGCATCCAGGCCAGATGCCATCACCACCTCTTGTGGCACGGAGTTCCACAGACTACCCTAGCACATTCGGCGGTGATGGAGAATAATGCCCCTTTGGTCCAGCAGAGGGTTAGCTATGGAGCTGCATGCCAGAAACGCACATGCGCAAGGTGTGGGGTGCAGGCGGGAGCACTCCGTGACATGCTAAGGTGATCATCTGGTTGCAGTCTTGTGGACTTGTGGGTTCAGTTGTGTTTGCACTTAAATGATAGTCCTAGTTTCAAATGATGACTGGGGGTGCTATAGAATACAATGATAATCCATCATCACTCACATTCAGTCGTTCCAGGGCCATGTCTAGGGTAATGCCTCCGATACCAGATGCTAGGAGATGATAACAGTCCTGGTCAACTTTGATAGGGAGAGCTGAAGTCTAGTAATACCGTCGTATCTTCTCCATGCCCACCCTGACTGCCCCATCTCCAATGACTAGGACATTACTCCAAGTGCTTATGGAGGTATGAACCATTTAGCTCTGGCCAATAAACAAAGATCGCAGAACCACCCTCCTTGAAATGCTTGTCTAGACATCACGAAGCAGTAAGTGGGTTTGCCAAACAGATTATCCAAATCCCTTTTCTAAAAAGCAAGAGTCAGTCACTTTCAGCCTGAGCTCCAATCATTGGAGGGAATTTTCGCCTATCCCGTATCTCATGGTTGATCACCTGCACAAACTACAAGCAGAGTGCTTAGAACACTCAGAGCGAGGAGTAAGTGGCTGATAGCTGTTGTGAGTTTTTCAGACTAATGCTGCTGGTGGAAATGGAATAAAGAAGTGAGGCATGCTGTCACCATTTGCAAACCCTTATTTGTCTGTCTGTAGGATAAAAGTCTAAGGAGAAGCATCACAAGTCCGGGGTCAGTGTGTGATTGGCTGGCAGCAGATCAGACAGAACCGGATCTCAGCGCTACAGAGAGAGGGCTGGGGCAGACGGAGAGCTGTGATGCAGCCCAACGAGCGTGGAGCACACGCACTTTCCGCCACTTGGTGGCACCATTGCCTCAGCTGCAGAAAAAATGGTGTAGCTGGTCTACAAACAGTCCTTTCACCAAGCTAGTGAATAATGGGGTAAGTATCTTCAGAGGACCCGAAGTGACAGTGGTTGATGGTGTTAATGCTTGATCCCGCTGTTTTCAAGACCGGGCTGTTTCCCTACAAGTCTTAAATAAATAAATAAAATAACCCCCCCCCCCAAAACCCAGAAATACGCATTTTCTATGTAATTCTATGGTGTATTTACCAAAACCTACCACTAGTGGGGGCCAGAGACCATGCAATGTATAGCATCCAATCCTTCAATTATTTATTTATTTATTTATTTATTTATTTGCATGGGATAATGGCTTGGAACACCTTCCCAAGAGTATTACATGGTCCTAGTGTATTTACTGATCATGCATTCTGGTTCCAAAAATTAGAAGAAACAAATGGAATTTACCACTGGATGGTAATATCAACAGTAGTATGAAACAATTCTGAATTAGGGGATGCAGTTAGGAGACCGAGGTCAGCTCAGGTTAAAAGCAGGGCACAGAGAAGCTGTAGCCTGAATGCAGTTGATCCCTTGGGGGATCTTTTTGAACCTGCAACCTACTGGGCTTCACTCTTTGTCATCCAGAATTTCTTACAATTATCTTTGCAGGCCTTTAGAAGCTCACCAGCTTAGTTTGCTTTTGAAATGCACTAGTGGGAATGGATAGATGGGTCTTCCATTTTCTGCAGTTCAGCATTTTTAGAGAATTCCTTTCCATGTGCCTAGGCCTGCATGCTCCCTTACTTGTTCTTCCATTCCTGTTGACCTTAAGGTCTTGGGAAAGGCAAAAGGGATACAGTGATCCCCCCCACCTATCGCTGGAGTTAGGGACCCAAGCCAACCTGTGATAATTGAAAATCTACAATATACAGATGCAAGTCGGGTAAGGCCTGGGGGTTCTAGCTGGGGGCTCTTGTACTTACCCCCAGCCTGGTGTTGCCCCGAATGGGCCTGCGAGGGCCTCCCTGGGCCTTCTGGAGGCCCCAAAAGGGCCTCCCTGTGAACCGGAAGTGACTTCTGGAAAACTGGAAGTGACTTCCGGATCACCAAAAATCATTTCTGAGGCCTCCGAGGGACTTTCCTCCTTTACCCCAGCCTTTTTTCATATACTGTGGTCCCGCAATATAGTGGGACTGCAGTACAGTGGACTCTTGTATAACAAACAGCTTGTATAACATAAAACTTTGTACAACCTAAAAAATTCCGGAGATAAGGGAAATTTGCTTAACATAATCGCCTATGGGGAGAATCCGTACAACATAAAAATGGGATCACTCCATTTTCAATGCATTCCTATGGGAATTGGTATAAAGGAACATTTGCTTAACATAATTTCATTTGGAACAAATTAATTCCTTTATACAAGGTACCACTGTATATGAACCGCGAAAGGGTGGGGGACCACTGTAGAAGAAAACAGAGTGAGGAAGCAGTAGAACAAATCCCTGCTTTTTCCCCCAAGAACTTTAAAGAATTTCTCATTGCAGAACTCTTAAGAACTGCTTATCAGAGTTAATGTCATTGTTCCTGGCAGGGTTTTTCGTCATCAGCGAGAAACCAGTCTGCAATTAACCGGAAAGTGACTTCAGCTGCCGAAATAGATGGCATCTCCGAACCAACGTATTTTGATCCTTCAAGCAGCACCGCATCTTACCCGCTGACACACTCGGCGCAGATGGAGCGCCAACTGAGCAGCGGCTGCAACTTGAAAAAATCTCGATTCGGGAACCCTTACTTGGGCTTCTTGTTGACCTCTCCCGACGGTCACTGCCAAAAGCTTCCCGATCGCCCAAGGCAGGCTGGCGTGAGATCTCCGATCAAGAGCCCAAGCCAGGGAAGGAAAGACGCCCCCGAGGTGCCTTTCCCATTCAAAAGCCATGCGGCCAACGGCTCAACACCCAAGGAGCTCTCTCTGGAAATGGACCGCCCCAGACCTGCTTTCATTCTTTCTGAAGAAGGCGATGATCAGCAGCCGTTGGTTTTAGCCGAGCACATGAATCAATGCACAGAGGTTTTATCTGAACCAGAGGGTGTTATCCATCAGCTAGGGATGTCCGTAGTGAATGAGCAACCGGTGGCCATAACCCTTCACGAAGGAGGCTTGGTTGACTCTCGTGACATCAGGACAGACCTTGATCTGCAGAGAAAGCATCGCAATTCATACCAAGATGCCCTGAAAAGTGGCAGCGCCAATGAGCCCATGCCAGAGACTGGCACTGTGATTGCCCACGGGCATCAGAATTTTGATTCTTTAATGGCGCACAGATTGTGTCCGGCTTCAGTCCAGTGATTCTTCCAAATATATTTCGTCCGACTGACACTAAATGGTCAGGTTTGCTGCATCAGAAGCAATAAAGACCAAGGCTCCTGTGATAAGGGAGTGAAGCTGTCCCGCACAGACCAAGAAGAGAGGGTCTCACCATGTGTGAAGCTGTGCCCTGTTGCACTGATGCTGTTCTTCCTGAGTTGCATCTCATGAGCCTGGCATCAGCCGTCATACCCAGGGTTTTTGTTGGCTGCCTTGTGGATGCTACCCCACCAAATCTTGTGATAAAAAAAACTGGGGCTTTCTTTCTTTGTGTGTGTGTGTGTGTGTGTGT
>JAHTLZ010000019.1:4410526-4429369 GCA_023846285.1 Phrynocephalus versicolor | reverse complement strand
TATCTATCTATCTATCTATCTATCTATCTATCTATCTATCTATCTATATTGATTTGTCACCACCTATCTCCCCAGACATTTCCACGTAGGACAGGCATGTCCAAACTTCAGCCCTCCTGAGTGCGTCCCAGAGCACTTTTCAGGTACCTGCTCTTGGAGGGTGAAAAATCCCAGATCCGGATGTAAAGGAGTCAGTGCCCGGCTCTCCTCGCTTCTGTTTGTTGTTGTTTTGTTTTGCCTCCCACCTCTTTAAGAGAAGGAATCAGGATGAAGACGGGGCTCGGGGTGGCTTGGACCGGCAGACGGAGGTGAGCCTGCATTCTTTTGTCCCCTTTTTTCTCCCTCCCCTCACGCAGACAGGATCAAGGAAGTGCGGAGGGGTGGGGACGCAGGAAGAGCAACGAACCCCCAAGATCTCTGGTCTGAATTTAAGTGACCAGCGGATCTTAGGGGTCGTGTGAAAAGGCCCCAATTCTGCTTATTCTAAAGGAGACACACACACATTTAAGATGGACCGCAGCCAAGCCTGCTGTTCCGACGAATACTGGAACCCTGCACTCAAAAGGATGTGTCATGTAGAGAAACAGAAAGGAATCACTTCCAAGATGTCCCTAATGCATGTGACTCCCCCCCCCCCACCCTGACAACTGCTTCTAGACCGCCTTCTCCGTATCAATTGCAAAACAGCTGCTGGGGATGGATGGATGGAAATGTTAAGCTTTCCATACCCAGTAGACACACGTTCTTCCATTTCTGCAACCCCCAGGCGCCTTACGTCTGGCTCCTAACACACCACTGATTTTTCCCTAGGCTAATTTACAAGTTTCACCTGTTCTTACTAAGCGCCCACCTGTTCTTCTTAAAAGGACTGGGAGCCTTTGGGAAGGAATCTAGACAGGTTCCAATGGCTTAAACTGCAGGATGCATGCCCAGTACCAAGAGATATCTGCTGTGTCCTGGGTTCAAATTTAAGCGGACATTTATTTTAAAAGAAAGACAACAAAGAACCAGGGTTTTTTTTCCATAACTAAACTTTTTTTTTAATCCTTGAAAGCACCCCAGAAAGTTGGAAGAGCGAATGCGTGCCACCATGTTTACAGAAGAAAATCCCCGAGATGATTTTGCCTTTATTCACCAATAAGAGAACACCCCATCTTTCCCACCAGGCCTATTGTAAATAGAGACTAAACCCCCCTGCTCCTAGGTTTTCCCTTTTAACGGAGAGCGATGGGGGAAGCCGTGCTTTAGAGAGGTGAAAATACAGCAGGCCAAATAATTTACAATTCTGAAACATCAAGCCAAGGTTATGAAGTTACCTAGAAATATAAGACAGTTTGGATTAACGGATTTGGCAGAATAGTGCCCTAGTGGGGTGAGCTCTGTTAAACCATACTGATCTTAAAGGGAGTGGTAGAGGAAGAGGCTCAACGGGGTGAAGGTTGCCTCTTTTTAGATTCTAAGGAAGACAAGGACCCTTGGCCGTGGTATTAAAATTGCCAGCAATGGGTTTTTTTTTTTTAAGTAATCTATATTGTAAAAATGTAGACTGAGAAACACAGTTTCGTTTATTGCTGAATCTGATTAATCCCAGAAAAAGGACGGGTTGGGGAATGCAACCCTTAAATGCTTCCTTGGTGGTCTGTTTTCTCTCTGCCCAACAATAAATAAAACAAAACGGCATCTGCACAGAAATAATTGCAAAGGGAATCCCCAGTTAGGAAATTATTTCTGCTGTTCTTGGGGCTGGCCGGCACATCGGCCAAGAGGAACTGCTTAGGTAAATGTTGATAACATCCATGACTCTTGTACGAGAGAAGATGAAGCATATTTTGACCCCCAGGACCTAGGCTGAAGGCAAAACAATGCAAACAGGTTCAATCAGCCCCAAGCCCATATCACTGCTGCGAGATATTGTCAAAATGCTTGTGCTCCACACAGCCACCTCGAGACCGTTTTATTGTGGTGGTGATGATGACGGTGGAGAAGGACTAATGCTTCCAGCTACAAACTGGGCGGGAAAAAATGTGAATCAGTACATGGAGTGGCTCTAAAGGATAACTGCGACTTTGCCTTTAATACAGTGGTTCTCCACCGGTGGGTCCCCAGATGTTCCTGGATTGCAACTCCCAGAAGTCTCCATCACTAGCTGAACTGGCCAGGATTTCTGGGAATTGCAGTCCAGGAACATCTGGGGACCCACAGGTTGAGAACCACTGGAAAGGTGGAAAGGAAATAAACATTAAGTGATTTAGTGACATTGACTGGCTGTGCACCCAGAGGCTGGAAGTTCGATTCCTCACTGTGCCTCCTGTGATTAGAGCGAGCCTATGTAGCCTTGGGCAAGCTACGCAGTCCCAGCACAGCATGGAAAGAGGGAATGGTATATTGCTTCTTAATGTTCTCTACGTACCGGGTAAAAAGCCTGAAAAGAGTTGCCTTAAGATAGCACTGACTTGACAGCACATGGTTATTGATTACTAATTAGGGACAGGGAATTTAATTTGGGCAATAACCATCTCCCCGGCCAGCATGAGCTGCGTCTATTCTGGGTAAGGATGCTGGAAGTTGTAATCCAAAACAACCTCTATACCATAAACCTGGCCATGGTTTTATCTTATTTTAGGGATATAGACAGCTTAGTAGAGTATGTAATTTATGAATCTGTAAGTAAGGGTTTATTTATTATTATTTTAATGGAAGACTGTATAATTTGGTACTTATTTCAAATTTTGAATCGTATGTGATTATTGTGGATTGTTTGGTATTGTTGGTCTTTGTTGGTGGTGGCGAACCTTCAGCACTCCAGATGTTTTGGACCACGACTCCCACAGTCCTTTGTCATTAGCAATCTAGGCTCGGAATTCTGGGAGCTGTAGTCCAAAACATCTGGAGCGCCGAAGGTTCGCCACCACTGCCATAAAGTGCTGCGAGAAGAACAAAGCACCATAAGGATTGGGTGGGTCGTAAAGGAGACCCCTCCCCATAAGCTTCTGGTAGAGGTGCTGATTGGTGGAAGACTAAGGCTGTGCAACGATTCGTTGGAGGAGAAGCCTCGGAAGAGCACCATTGCGTCATTTAGGCAGAACTGCGTGATGGGTTTTGTACTCTCCCTCCTTCACAGAGATAAGAATTTTGGGGGTGGAGTGGGCACAGCTCCCACCATTCCACAGCCAGTGACTAATTAAACTGAATTTAAATTCATTTTTTTTTAAAAAAAAAACCTAAATGTTTGCAACTTCTGCTTCATTCACGGGTTGGCCCACATAATCTTTAATCCAAAAACAAAACAAAAACCGTAGCTATCCATCTTTTCTCATGCCGAGAATTGTCCTGCGGCTTCCACTTGCTGACATTCCCTCCTTGATTCAACGCTGCAGACTCAGCTAACTCTTCAATCAGAACTTTGGCCTTTTCGTAAGTCAAAACCACACCGGAAACTGGGGTAGGTTAATCTGGATTGCTCGTAGAAGCCCCGATTATCATTGTTTTTTGTGGGGAAAGAGGGCAAAAAACGCACAAAAACAGAGAACGGTTGATACTCTGTCCTTTTCACAAGCTGCAAAAGTTTATAAATTTACAAAAGACACAAAACAAAACCAAAAAACCCAAAACAGAACAAGAAGACATCAGAATACCTGATGTAAAGAGGAACCAACCCTGCTATGAGAAGGGAAATGGAACTGTTATTGTCAACTCAGCATGTTAAGTTTAATTCCCGAAATCTCCTTTTGTTTTCAAACCAGCGGTAAATATTCAGATCCGTTTAAAGGCCCAGAAAAAACATTCAGTTTTTGAACCGTGTTTGTTCACAAATGTGATTGAACTTCCTGGAAAACAGAAACGAAAAGAAAAGAAACACAGTAACAAAGAACATTAATATTAAGATTTACCCAGAATGTAATAAGAAACATGTATTTTCTAAAAATGGCATGGCTCATATTTTTTAAGAGCATTTTTCTTCCTGTGGCTGAAATCAAACAACAAATCAACTTGCAACACAAAGTACACTGTTCTGGTTTTCATTTAGAAGCATCTTGCCCATGCAATAAATAAATCAGAGCATTGGGCTAACAGCCCAACATCAACAGCAAAGATTTTTAGTTTACAGTATTTAACACGAGATTTATGCCTCAAATTGGCTGACTAAAAATTGAGGGTTGTTCTTATACACGGAAATAAATGTGGTGGCTCAGCGGGCTAGAGCACTGAAAACTGTCGGCTGCAAGCTCAGCAGCTCAGCAGTTCAAATCCCGGATGCTACGCAGCGGCGCGAGCTCCTGATGTTAACCTCAGCTCTTACCAACTTAGCAGTTTGAAAGCACGTACATGTAAGTCAATAAATAGGTACCGCTGGAAAAAGTGGGAAGGTAAAGCAGTGTTTTCCTTGCAGCCACGCCGGCCACGTGGCCACAGACTTGCACAACGCTGGCTCTTCGGCTTTAGTACAGAGATGAGCACTGCCTCTAGAGTTGGACAGGACTAGCACGCATGTGTGTGTGTGGGGGGGCACCTTTCCCTTAAGCCGAGGAGTGAGCTGCACGATTGCAAATCTGTAATTTTGGGTTGGAAAAGTGGGGGTGTCTTATACATGGGGGCATCCTAACTTCGGCCTTCCTGATGTTTTGGACCACAATGCCCAGAATTCTAAGCTTAGACTGCCCAATGACACAGGACTGTGGGAGTTGTGGTGCAAAACATCTGGAGGGCTGAAGTTTGGACGTGCCAGCTCTAGATGGAAAAATACAAAGGCTGTTATCTTGTTGGGACATCCACCATGCACACAGCCAACACAATACACAAACATGGCTTGTGTCTAATGGATAGAGTATAGGGTGTATGTTGCTACTTTACAACAATCAACAGACGAGTTTGTGCAACCTTAGATGTCTGCACAGAAATCTCAAAAGGGGTTGTTGGCCCGTCCACAATTATTCCTCATCTCTCTCTTAAACCAGGGCTACTTTGTTTGCTCATCGGCCTCCTAACCAAGGGAATTAATTCGGCATTCTTGTGGCACTTTGAAATACAGAACGTTTTAAGTTCCCGGAAGAGAAGTTCCAGTATTAGGAAAGGTGGGTGACTCACATAGCATGGTGAGCTTTAACCTGAGTCCGACAGTTGCGCCCCCAGTAGCAATCAGGACGGGACGTGACAGCCGCTGTGAAAAAGAGAACAAAACCGATGCACCACCAAAATTAAACGCTAAAGGAAGGGGGGAGCAGCAGCAGCCAACCAACACAACTGAGACTGACATTAGCCCAATGGTTCTCAACCTGGGGGTCGGGACCCCTTTGGGGGTCGAACGACCATTTCATAGGGGTCGCCATGAGCCGGTGAATTAAAAGGCCCAAATGGCTTGCGTCTGGAGGAGGAGGGGGAGAAGAGTGAGTTAAAGCTTGATAGGTTGGAGGGGATATCAGTCAATGGCAGCGGAGGCTGCGATTGGCTGAGGGTGCCTGTATAGAGGGAAGTTCTGTATGGCACCTGTGGCAGTGGCCTGCCAAAGGGGGCTTGTGGCCTCTTCCAAGCAGGGCAAGGGGTACATGAGGAACTGTATTAAAGGGTTGCGGAGTACATAAAGCACAATGCAGTTGGGATGCAAGGATAATGGAGGCCTGTTGCTGGGTTATCTTTTATTTTGCTCTAGACCAGTGGCGGCGAACCTTCGGCCCTCCAGATGCTTTGGACCACAACTCCCAGAATTCCAAGCCTGTATTGCCAATGACAAAGGACTGTGGGAGCTGTGGTCCAAAACGTCTGGAGTGCCAAAGGTTTGCCACCACTGCTCCAGACCATCCTGAACAGTGTGCTGCACTGGTGGGGCAGCATGCAAGTTAATGAAACAAAACAAGGAACCCATCCATCACTACCTGGAAGCTCAGCAGCTGGAATACTCTGCCTGTACTGATAAGCGAGCTCTCGGAAGCTACGAAGGCCGCAGCAGTAACAAAGCACCGTTTCTCCCGTGATTCGGTAATCTGGAGGGGCAGGAAATCAGGGTTGTAAAGAGGTAAAGAGGAAGAAAAAGGCCATTTTCCAAGGCAACTCAAACAAGGAACAGTCTTACTGGTTACTAGCCTAGAGTGGGGCGGTAGTATTTATTTATTTATTTATTTATTTATTTTAGAGCTTATATACCGCCCGTCTTCTAGAAAGGAACTCCGGGCGGTTTACAACAGAACAAAATACAACAAAACCAACAATGAGTAATACGGAAGTAATAAAAAAAATCAATATAATGACACAATTAAAAAGAGATGGCATGGAAGCAAGTGGTGGTGGTGGGGGAAAGTTAAATTAAATTAAATTAACAGTCACCAAGCGCCTCCTGAAAAAGGCAGGTCTTTAAAGCTTTTTTGAAGACTGTTTTGATGGTTTGGAGGTCCATGTTTATACTTTAGGGGTCCACACAGATGGGTAAAAATGCAAAAAAAAATATTGTTCATGTGCTCTGTGTTGTACCACTGCAGGTATAACCCAGAGGCCCATGTACAGGCGAATTCCTGCAGTTGGTAGGTTCCAGAAACTACAGTTCCCCTTTTCTATTACGGCTGGAATCTATTTTTTGGGGGTGGGGCCCCAAGGGAGTCCAGGAGGATCACTGCATCTTAAGGACTTTCCCAACTTTTAAGAAACATTTAGGAAGCATCCCAAGTTTGTGTGTTTAAGACACGGCAGCCTTTTGTTCCACTTTAACCAATCCTTAAATGCCATTGTTCCTTTTTTCAGTAGTCCAGAAAGGACTATAAAGTAAGTGGCGATATAACAATGAAATAGTAAACATTTCATGGAAAGTAAATCACTGGGGGTAAATGATCATAGCTAGCAACGAAGGTGGTGGCAAGGTTAGGTTGTGGGTTTCAGACAGCCACAGCCAATTCACTATGAGTATCCTGTTTTTCAGATCGCAGGTCAGACAGAAGAGATGGTATTCACCTGGTAAAATAAAGACTCCTCTCTGAAGAGCCAGGAGGCTTTCATTTAATATGTTTTTCCATGTCAAACCCCTGGATGCCAGGTAATCCTGGAAGAAGAGAGAGTTTAGGAAGCACCAAGTCAAAGCAGAAAGATAGATATATAGATAAATCTTTATTGTCATGGTCCTGTGCAGAACGAGACTGAAAGAATCAACATCAGCTTGGATGATCCATCCGAAGAAAAGCCCTATTATTTATTCCAGGCATGTCCAAACTTTGGCCCTCCTGATGTTTTGGACCACAACTCCCAGAATTCTGAGCTTAGATGGCCAATGGCAAAGGACTGTGGGAGTTGTGGTCCAAAACATCTGGAGGGCTGAAGTTTGGACAGGCCTGATTTATCCCCTTGCAAAAGAGGGTATTTCAAATTCCTTCCATATCCCAATCCAGTAGGTCTCCAACTGGATCGTTTATTGATTTGGAGCATCTGAATAGGTTGCCTTGTCCCGAGCTTGACTTTTGGAACATAATGGATTCTGGTGATTGGGATGCACAACAAACAAACACACGAACTTTCCCCAAACTTTAGTTTTGGACTAGTTGAGCAGGGAGAGCCGTCTCGCTGGAGAAATCATGGGGAGATGCATGTGATTTCAGCACCACTTAAAGGCATTTTCTCCGGATACATCTTTCAAAAAATGGAACACATACCTTTAGAATATCCGATTCATAGTTATTGCCATTAAGGACTCCGTCCAGACACTTGTCACCAAGGTTTATTTCTGTGAAAAAGAAGAAGAGATGATGACGACGATGATGATGTGACAACTTGTACCTGTTCTATATTCCCAAAGACTATTTTAAATTTAACAACTACAAGACGACGACTTAGACAAAGGCCCTTCCACCTTACCACAGAAAGGAGCTAAGCAGCCAAAACAGGACACCCGAGTGCAGCCCCAGTACAAGTGGCAAAAAGGTTGGAGACAGATGGTGCCTGAAACCACAAAAAGGAGAGAAAGAGAGAGAGAAAAAAACCCAGTCATTCAACAGGCCATGGAATAAAATAAAATGCATGTGTTGTCAAGTCAATTCGGGTTTATGGTGACTCTAGTTATGGTTTTCCAGGTAGAGAATGCTCAAAAGTGATTGATCCCTCCCTTCCTCCAGGGGAGCCCTGGGACTGTGCAGCTTGCCCAAGGCCACCCAGGCTGGCTCTCCTCACCGTGGGGAACTGAACTCTGAACTTCTGGTTCCACACCCAGGTACCTAAATCACTCAGCTATTGGGCTAGCTTTAGGCCAGGCATGTCCAAACTTCATCCCTCCAGATGTTTTGGATGGCAACTCCCGCAGTCCTTTGCCATTGGCAATCTAAGCTTAGAATTCTGGGAATTGTGGTCCAAAACATCAAGAGGACTGAAGTTTGGACATGCCTGCTTTATGCCATGTTGTAACGGACCTTAAACTGGCAACGGTTGGGAATCATGAATGGAAACCCTCCTTGGCCGCTTATGTTGCATAGACTCCGGTGGGTGTCTGATCCCCTTTTCCTTCCATACAACCCAGCAAGGAAAACGGTGGCTGAAAGGAGGTCAGAATGGAGATGGAGCCCCGCCCCATCGTGATGTCACTTCCTGACCAGCCGCGACAGAACTGTTCAGGTTTTGTCGTGTGGATTGGAAGTGGAAACAGGCGAGCCAGAGAAGATCTTTCCGATATGCTTTCAGGCCTGGTTTAGGAAGCATCTCCCAAAGCCCTGACGGTACAAGGCGTGGAATTCTACAGCCCCACGAACGGGCTCGCCGACTCACATTGCTGAGGGGCGATATGTGGGTTCTGCTCGCGCTCCGCTCGGCGGTCCGGCATCGGCTGGAAGCAGCAGGTGCAGATCACGTGACTTCCTTGGGAAGGGCAGATGTACTCCTGGGCAGCTGAATGAGAGAGAGAGAGAGAGAGAGAGAGAGAGAGAGAGAGAGAGAGAGAGAAGCAAGTAGTCCACCAAGGCACACAGAGACAGGGTTGCATATAACTGGGCAGAGAGGGACGTTTGAGCATCTCAAGAGCTGTTGGCAAGTCCCTCGGGCAACGAAACTAAGTTTATGACCTTTGGATCGTTCTTTTCCTGAAGGTTTCATCGGGTTCTCCCACGGGCCAAAGGTCATAGAATCATAGAGTTGGAAGAGACCTCGAGGGCCATCCGGTCCAACCCCCTGCCACGCAGAAACCCCATCACAGTATTTCCGACAGATGGCCCCCCAGCCTCTACTTAAAAACCTCCAAAGAAGGAGACTCCACCACCCTTTGTGGCAGAATATTCCACTGCCGAACAGCTCTAACTGTCATGAAGTTCTTCCTAATGTTCAAATGGAATCTCTTTTCCTGTGGTTTGAAACCATTGCCCTGAGTCCTAGTCTCTGAAGCCATGGAAAACAAACCAGTCCCTTCTTCAATATGACGTGTTTTCAGATATTTAGACGTAGCTATCGTATCCCCTCTCAGCTTTCTTTTTGAAAGGCTAAACATTCCCAGTTCCCTAAGCCGTTCCTCGTAAGACATTTCCTCTAGACCTTCAACCATCCTGGTTGCCCTCCTCTGCACCCGCTCGAGGTTGTTAACATCCTTTTTAAATTGAGGGGCACAGAAATGGACGCAGGACTCCAGGTGGGCACTGACCAGAGCAGAATAGAGTGGTACTATCACTTCCCTTGATCTGTAGACACTATGCTTCTGTTGATTCAACCAAGAATCACATTGGCTTTCCTGGTCGTTCTTCGGGGCCAAAGGCAGAGGTGAACCGGCACGACAGCCACCAGAGGCAATGTGGAAAAACAAAAGAGATCGCTTCTTGGTACACGGCCGTGTGGAATGGAACTCTTCACGGCACTGACCTGTTGGAAAGCTGGCAGAAGTGGAGGGTGCATCTCCTAATGCCTGCCCTGGCTCCATTTCTCCTTCCAGGGCGGGGGAGGGAAGGGTTGGAATGGATTGCCGATGATAACCTGGACACTGTCGGCACACGATGTAGGGCTGACTGGAAAGAGGGATAAGAGGACATTAGTGGATGTCGAACCCCCAAGAGACCCAGCGGGGCATAATTTGCAGAGTGTCAGGGTAAGATTCAGGAGACCAAAAGCTTCAAAACCATGATGGGTCGTAGAAAGTCACCGGAGGGTAGGAAGGGTTATGACTTGCATGCTGTTGAGTAAATCCTGACTTAGGGCAACCCTTTCCGGGTACAGAATATTAAGAAGTGGTTTCCCATTGCCTTCCTCTGCAGGGGTGCCCTGGGACGGTGTAGGTGGCCCAAGGCTACACAGGCTGGCTCTTCTGGAATACAGAGTGGGGCACTGATCTCCCAAGCCCTGGCTGTGCAGCCGGAGACCCAAACCACTAAGCTACCCAGACAGCTTGTTTTCTGAATAAGCCTCTATCTATCCAGAAAGGAGTAGGTTTCAGAGTGTGTCAAGCTCCAGGCCTCCAGAGATGTCACCAGAGTTAACAGAGTGGAGCTCCAAAATAATGCCTCTCTTTGCTTAGAACGGCACCGACCTAATATCCGAAGATTCGCTATCGACGTCCGAAAGTTCCAGGAGGTCTTCCGAACTTCCTTCTTCGTCCGAAAAGGACCGGCGCACCTTTGGCTGAAGCATGTCTTGAGTGATTTTGTTCCGGGCATCCATGCTCCTCACGTCCTCCTCGTTACGGCACTTGTCTAGAAACGGGAGAAATGGGCCGTTAACTTCGTATGGATAGGCAGGCCGGGGCTGTGTGGCCGCTCACCCTTCGGGATGCTAGCTGGCTTGCTTTGCCCAAGGGTGAAGAAGAACCAAGCGGGTCTTCTCGGCGGGCACACAAAGCATCTTGATATTAAAGCCAATATAACAGACATGAAGTCTATGGGCAGATATACGTTCACTGCCACTTTATGTCCTGGACCAATGGTGGTGAACCTCTGGCAATCCAAATGTTTTGGACCACCACTCCCACAATTCCGAGCCTAGATTGCCAAAGACAAAGGGGACTGTGGGAGTGGTGGTCCAAAACATCTGGAGGGCCGAAGGTTCACCACCACAGCCCTAGACCAATGGTCCCCAGCTTTGGGTGGCCCAGGTGTTCTCGAGACTGCAGCTCCCAGAAGCCTTCGCCACCAGGTCTCCAGAGCAGGAATTCTGGGCATTGTAGTCCAGGGGGACCCAAGGTTGAGAACCACTGCCTTAAAAAGCTAAGAAGATTTGTTTGGCGGAAAGCAGTGGCTCCCAAACTTAGTTCTCATCATGGGATTGACTTCAAGCTCCCAGAAGGCTTCACCAAGAGGTCTGCTCGATAGGTTTTCTGGGAGTCGTAGTCCAAGAACACCAGGGGTTACCCGAGGTGGGGAATCACCACCTTATACCAAATATAAAGCGTTTTCTGCCGGGGTTAGCATGGAGGGGCTGCAACTCAGAACAAAAGCACGTGGTTCATATGCAGAAATTTCATGGACCCAAGGTAGGGTCAGAGGGGCTTCTCTCTGAAACCTCTGGGATCTTCCATCCATCATAGGAAGCAATACTGAGTTAACTGGGCCTATGGCGTGTCTAACTGGGACAATGGTGTGTCTTGATAGGTGGCCGTATCCTGTGGCTTCTCCAGATTGGGAGAAAACCTGGCCCTTGCCCTTTCAATGTTTTGTAACCATGGCCCGTTGGCATTCCTTTGTCACCATGCCTTAAACACAGCCTCCTTCTCTTAGTTGTTATTAGAGCCGTTATCGTCACGATTACCCCTGGGCCTAAGACGCCTGCCGGGAAAAGCCACTTGCCTGGATGCTGGATGAGATAAGCTTCCACCAAGTTGTTCAAAATGTGGTTTTTGCAGATCCGTTCCACCGGGCACCGGCACGTCGGACAGAGAGAGGAGCGCTCCATCCACCCTGAGTAGCAAGCGGCGCAGAAAGTGTGCATGCAGGGCTGCAGACTAAAAGAGGGGAACGGGGAGGGGGCGGGGAGAGAAAGAGAGAGAGAGAGAGAGAGAGAGAGAGAGAGAGAGAGAGAGAGAGAAAGAAGGCGGAAAATGAAACTGAAACAGTTGGAAGATGTTGCTTCTGCAGTCAGAGGTGAGGCTTGCGAGCCCGGATGTACAGCCGCGGTGGGAGGGTTGGCAGAGAGCCCATGCTTTGACGAGCCCTGCTCGTCAAAGATGGTTGGATGAAACTGGGAAACTGATTACACTGGACATATGACTGAGATGTACAAAATAATGCAGGGCATGAGTCAAGTGGATGGAGGGACGCTCTTCTCCCTCTCACAAAACACCAGAATGAGGGGACATCCACTCAATTTGAGGGCTGGGAGAGTAAGAACAGACAAAAGAAAATATTTTTTCACCCAGCGCGTTGTGAGTCTGTGGAACTCCCTGCCACAGGAGGTGGTGATGGCATCTGGCCTGGATGCCTTCAAAAGGGAATTGGACAGATTCCTGGAGGAAAAGTCCATCCCAGATTCCAAACCATGATGGAGATGTGTCATCTCCAGGCTTAAAACTGGGGTACTGCAAGGACCAGATGCAGGGGATTGGTATCAGGAGACAGATATCCAGTCTCGTGTACTCCTAGAGGCATCTGGTGGGGCCACTGTGAGATCCAGGAAGCTGGACTAGATGGCCCTTTGGCCTGATCCAGCATGGCTCTTCTTGTGTTCTTATGTGAAGGTTGGGAAGAAAGAAAGGAATACAGGGCAAAATTTCACTGACTGGGCATATCAGACGTATGTTCGCTGCTTTCCTGTTTCTTCTCGGTAAAGGCCCCGTGTCTTTGGGGACCCCAGGGAGAAAAACAACTGGGTAAGAGCAACATTGGCATGAGGGGAGTTCCACACACCCTTGCCATCTGCAAATCATGCCTGTTCAATCCTCCACCCGCCCAACCTCTGTACAAGAGGAATCCAGTGGAGAAGCAGCCTGGTTGTGTGGTGCTGTGGCTACAGCGTGCCGTTTGACCTCCCACCGCCTGTACCTGACACAGTCGTGCAGCAGTTCCTGGCAAATGATGCAAGTCAACGTTTCTTCCATCTTGTCCGGCTTCACGTTGGCTGACTTGGCATCCCCGGGGCCCGTTTTCATGGCACCGTCGTTGGGAGGAAGCATCGGGAGGTAGGAGGCGGGATCGCTCTCTGCAAAGGGAGCGCCGGCGTCACCGTGGAAGAAAGCCACACACGCCGGGACAATGGAACCTCGCGCATTGTTGCTCCATAATCATCCCCTCCCCTCCCCCCCCCCAGCTTCGTTGGTATGGAGCTGCCCAAGCAGGGGGGGGAAACAAGGGCTTTCTCCACCTGGATTATTAACAGCTAAAGGCCAAGGAAGGCTCTCACCAATGTCAAGTTTAAGAATAAGAGAAACACAGTACAGTACACCCCCTTTATCGCGGGGTTTATATTCCTGACCTGACCCGTGATAAAGGAAGATCTGTGTTACGTGGATGCCTTTATCTGTGGGTTGGGCCAGGACCGGGAGGGCCTGTTTGGAGCCTTAGGTGCTTACCCCCAGGCCTGCCCTCAGTGGGCCTCCGACGAGCTTCCAGGGCCTGTACAGGCCTCAGAAGTGGCTTCCGGAAAACTGGAAGGGACTTCTGAAAAACCGGAAGTGATTTCCAGGGTCTGCGCTGGGCCTCTGGAGCATGTGCAGGCCCCCAACGTGGCTTCCGGTGAACCGAAAGTGACTTCGGAAAAACCGGAAGTGACCTCTACGCTGCCGGAAGCCACTTCTGGGCCTTGTACAGGCCTGGGAAGTCCTCTAGTAGAGGCCCGATCTGGGCAGCACCATCCTATGTATAACATTATGTGCTATTCTAATAGCCTTGGCTGTAATCCATGCTTTCCAGCATCTGTGGAGCAGGGGAGCATGGAACCAACCCCCTCTATCACATACTGTACAGTTGTCTCCAACTCACCTCCTTTTATTTTCTTCCTCACGGGCTCAAAAGCATCCTCTTCCTCCTTGATCTTAAGCTCAGGCTGGGCCAAGGAGGTTTTCTCTTGATCCCTCGAAGTAACAGCAGGCGTTTCTGTATTTACAAGTGGCTGCTTATAGTCAAGTGTTGCTTCTGGACTATACAGTATCAAAGCAGGGAGAGGAGCAGAGGTGAAAGATTGCGACCCTGCAGAAATGGGAAACGAAGGGGGGGAGCATTGACAGATGATTTTCAGGATATTGTTCTAAACAATTAAAACACGGTTGTTCTTTCAGCAAGGAGAGAGGGGGCACAGAAGTAGCTAGAACAGACACCTTTTTTCATTTCAAGACTTCAATACTTGAAGCAAAAGGCCGCCCCTCAGGCAGCAAATTTTACATGCCAGTAAATGATTAAACCTCCAGGGTCCAGTAGAACATTTGTGTCAGTGTAAGTACAGTGGTGTCACTCAAAGTGGCCAATGGCAGCTAATTAATGAATCTCTGGTGGAATTCCTCCTTGTGTGTATGGAACTGGTATGTCACCAAGGATGTAATCAGGATAGCTATTCATCGCTGGATTGCTCGGTGGTTTAGGTGTCTGGCTACGCACCCAGAGGCTAGGAGTTCAATCCCCCACTGGGTCTCCTTAAGAGGAGGTGGGCTCGGGGATCCACTGGGTCCCTGCCAGTTCTGCAGCTCCATGGCGGTGGTAGTTATTACTATGCCACTACCTTCAGAATGGCACTGATACTCCACTGGACTCTGGCTCTTGATTCTTAAACATCCAAAGAGACCTGCTTGAAACAGCTTCTTCATTCTTCCTAATGATAGGGCCAGCAGTGTTTTCTGCTGCCAAGATTGGGGAGAAGAGCTTACAGCTTTTTTCAGATTTTTGTCCTGTTTACCCCCCAAAACCTTGGTGAGCGAATAGGATGTGTTCTGATTTGAGAAGGCGAGGAGAGGGGTAGTTGGTGCCCGCGGCGGATGGTGGAGCAGAAGGCACGGCACACATGGGTGAAGCCAGAACAGAATACGAGGATTCTGACACACAAACACACACAAACACGTATTCACACATACTCAGGGCAAGAAAATAGAGGGCCAAAATTGGCCATGGACTCCTGACATCCATTTGGCCCTAATGGGGCAGCTTCCCTTGGTACAGACAACAAAATTCCTTGTTTGGGGGGGGGGTAGGTCTTTCCACCACACAGCTGCTACCGAGAGATGATTTGCTAGTAGAGATGGGCACGATAATTTTCGTTTTCGTTTTCGTTTTTTCGTTTCGCAACGAAAACGAAAATTTTTTCAAAATCAAAACGACAACGGAAATGAAACGAAAAATTTTGTCATGTTTTTCATTTTCGTTACGGCAGACACATTGCATTGAAAAGAATGCTAACGAAACGAAAAATTTTCATTTTTGTTTTGTTTCTTTTGTTTCGTTTCGCAACGAAAACGAAACAAAAAATGTTCAAAAAATTCGCTGAAAAACGAAAACGAACCGAAACGGACCCCCTAAACGAAAAACGAAAAATAATTTTTTTGAGTCGTGCCCATCTCTATTTGCTAGTTGGCCCATATTTACCAGATGTTGAGGGATGATCCTGATCAGTAGATGTAGGCTCAGTGACAGATGAGGAAGCAGCGTGGAAGAGGTTCGACGTAGACGTGGACGGCTGCGGTTCGTCACAGCTGGGCGGTTCCGTTGGTGCCACGGATGAGGCTGAGGTTCCGGCGTGGTTTTGTCCAGTACATGAGGTATTTTTGGTCACATGGCAGACGTTTTCAACACTGGCTTCTGCAAGCGGGGAAGAGATTGGGAAGATTGTCTCCGCTGCCTTTCCTCAACAACGCAAGGCTTAAAGAGGAAAACCAGCCAGATCCTCTATCCAAGTAGGTGGCTCAGAAGAACTGCAATATTTTACTTACCAACTGGCTCATGAGCCTGGTCCTGTTTTGGGTTCAAAGATTCATAAAGATACGCGACATCTGAAAGATATGAGAAGATGGTTTAGATCCGTGGTTCTTCAACCTGTGGGTCCCCCAGATGTTCCTGGACTGCAACTCCCAGAAGTCTTCATCACTCGCTGAGCTGGCCAGGATTTCTGGGAGATGCAGTCCAGGAACATCTGGGGACCCACAGCTTGAGAACCATTGGTTTAGATCAACAGTTCACAAGCAGCAAGATGGACCTCTCTACAGGGAAAACTTCAGGCAATTCCAGGGCTAGAGATGGACAGATATTAAGCCCATGTCTGTGGATTTCTTGGTCACTTCCCTTTCTTCCCATATTGAATTTGCATAGGAATTTTTCTAGCCAGGGAGAAAAAAAACACACCCAGTTTTTTCACTTACACTTCCAATCAAAATAGACAAGATCCCATTTGCACAGACGTAACATAAAGTTACGCCTGTGTAAATGTGCTGGGCATTTCGACTGGCACCAGGGGATAGTGTGATCAGTGGCGCCAGTCTAGTTGCGACTGTTGCGCAACACACCCAAGGCCATTCCTTGGGTAGGATTGCCCTATCCAAATGTGTCTCTTCTCACATTTGTACAGAAGGATACGGACTTTGTGAATCCATGAAGGAAATTCAGGAGAAGCAAGTTTCCTAACATGTTCGTTATCTGTTATGGAATTACAGCAAGTGAAGAGTACGCATCACCCCCACGCCCGTTCCCTGTTCCTTCTATTCAGTACTGTTCAAAAGGTTCTGGGTGATCAAAAGAGCCCGTGTGGTCCTTGAATTAGAAACAGCCAGGCCTGGGTTCAAATCTGCACTAAACCCTAGGTATCGCTTGGTGACACTGCCGGCGTACACATGCTCTTAGCTTAAACACTACCTTACTAAACACAGGGTAACTATGTATTTCTTAGAGATGGGATCAATAAGATTGTAACAACATATAGCAAAGAGATTGAGACAACCAAGTTAATGTTGCTCATTTGGCAGTACAGTATGCCTGCCTTGGTCCCAGGACAAAAACGAGCCAGATTGGAGAGTGCTCCTCTTATTTACTTTGGGAGAGGAGATGGATGTTCTCCCACTCGTTTCAAAAATGTGGTTTCCCCAGGGCTTTACAATGTGTTTCCCTTTTCATGCTCCTGATCTGTTGGTTACATCATGCTGGCTGGGGAGGATGGGTGTTGGAGTCCCAGCATCCCCCCACCATGCCAGGTTCCCTCTGCCAAGAGGCCAGAAAGAAAGACAGCCAGAAAGAAAAACAGGTGTTGGTTTTGGTTTATAAAACCCTCCATGGCCTGGGTCCTGATTATCTGGCAGAGCGTATTTCCCTACAATCAGAGCTGGCCCGACCCACACGATCCTCTATGGCTCTCTGGCTCCGGGTCGCCACCCCTAAGGAGGCCCGTAGGGTGGCTACTCGCAAACGGGCCTTCTCGGTGGCTAGCCCAGCACTTTGGAATTCATTGCCGAGCGAGATACGCCAGGCTCCTTCACTGGCATCCTTCAGAAGAGCAGTTAAGAGCTGTCTATTGAAGGATGCCTTTGGCAATTGCTAGGATTGTACCGAGGTTTATTATTTAATTACCATTCCCTAGTTTTATGCCTCTTGCCTAGCATCTTTTTACATCCTTAAACTGATGTCTTTGTTTTTAACCTTTTGTGTGAACCGCCCAGAGTTCCCTTTGGGAAATGGGAATGGTATATAAATGCAAAAATAAATAAATAAATAAATAAATAGGGAAAAATAAAGAATAGCAATAGATCCTTACTGCTTTCTGGCTCATGTTTCCTGTAAACAACGTAGATCACATCTCCACTTTGCAAAGGGCAGGACTGTTTCTTCACCACTTTTTGCTTATTGATCACCGTCCCATTGGTGCTGCCAAGAACAAAGAAAGCATCCCCAGGGTTAGCAAGGCAGGCAGTCGGAGGCGTCTGGACAGCTGAACGTTGTCAATAGCTCTCCCGGGGCGCCTACCGAAGCTCTCACGCCTTCAATTTCTGTTTTGTTCAGCTTTGTCCTTTGCTGATAGATGGCCCGGCTCTATTGGTTCTGTTATCGGTACTGCGGCCTGCTTTGGAAAGGGCTTTGTAAGGGGCAACAGGTCATACATGGGAGTTCAATTCCCCCACTGTGCACTGCAGAAGAACCTTGGCTGAATCCTACGTCTTTACTTCTAGTGGCCGACTTGATGTCCTTCTTCCCACCAGTGCAGCGACAAAAGGGCTCCACCTCAGATGAATAAGGGTTTCTACATAAGCCAGGCATGTGCAAAACTTCAGCCCTCCTGATGTTTTGGACCACAACTCCCAGAATTCTAAGCTTAGATTGCCAATGACAAAGGACTGTGGGAGTTGTGGTCCAAAACATCTGGAGGGCGGAAGTTTGCACATGCCTGACATAAGCAGTAGAGTGACAAGGGGTATACAGAAAGGTGATGTGTTGAAAACAACACAACCCCAACACAATCATTCATCTTTCGGAACCCAACGTTGGAGGTAGGTAAATGCTCTGACAGCCCTGGGAGAAAATTTGTCGGCACACTCCTTTTGACAAACAAGAGGCTGTCATTCCCAGTGCGGTGACCGTTTTGAGGGTCCGAGGATCAGACCATGGGAGGGGAGTTTAAGCACGCTGAACAGATATAAGCTGAGAGAGAAACAAGGTGCAGAAAACAGAACACAATTGACTTAGAAACACCGGGATCTTTTGTGAAAGCGGGGGGGGGGGGGGTGCCAGGTGGGGGTGGGGGAAGGAGAGAACATTCTGCTCCATGGAACTAAGGGTGGGGAACAAAAACTTAAATAAGGCTGACCTGGTATCTTCTAATGACACTTGACCAGATTCTTCATCCACCGTTATTTTACAGTGATCTCCAGACACCAGTTTGTTGCCAGGGAAGGACAGGTCACAACCTTTGAAACAAAATATTCATTCATTCATTCATTCATTCATTCATTCATTCATTCATTCATTCTATCTATCTATCTATCTATCTATCTATCTATCTATCTATCTATCT
>JAHTLZ010000019.1:4337579-4410404 GCA_023846285.1 Phrynocephalus versicolor | reverse complement strand
TATCTATCTATCTATCTATCTATCTATCTATCTATCTATCTGCTTATCTTACAGATACATTACAGTGATATCCACTGTGTGTGTGTGTGCTCCAAGCCCCACTTACCTGACAGATTCAAAAATACAGCTAACAGTGAACTCTATACAGTGGTATGACTCAGAAGTAGGGCTGAAGTTGTTACCGTGTAATTTTACTCTGGGAAGAGGTCAGGAAGAGACCCAATCAGATTTTATCTATGTGTAATAAGGAATGAACCCAGGTCCTCTCTTAATGACAGAGAAAGACCCCAAGCATACAGTGTAAAAGAGTTTTATACAACAACAAAGAGTCATAAAGTCATACAAGCACAATGGATAATATTTACTTGCTACTGTATTTGGATCCTACATCTAATTGGCTGAAAATGTGTGTGAAGCAAACTCATTGTTTCTCCTATAGAGATGGGGCATTTCTATCTCCCTTCCAGGATAATGCTATGGCTCCCCTGCTGTGCTTTATGTTCTGACTATCTAAGCCTTTGGCGGTGGGGCCACATTCCTAAGAGTGAAATGTGGGTGCTTGGCCAATTATAAAGGCTAAGCCAGAAATGGGTACACAAATTAATATAGGTAAGGAAAGGGTGATCTGGCCAGAAAGATGTCACGTCTGGTCATATCAGTTGAAAAAATCCACTCATGTAGCCTGTCATTCAGGGGGGAGAAAAGGTAAAGGTTCCCCCTGCACATGCATGCTAGTCGTGTCCGACTCTAGGGGCAGTGTTGATCTCCATATTCAAGCCAAAGACCCAGTGTTGTGCAAGTCCGAGGCCATTTGGCCAGCATGGCTGCATGGAAACACTGTTTTACCTTCCTGCTTTTTATGGCGGTACCTATTTATCTACTTGCATTGACATGCTTTCGAACTGCTAGGTTTACATCTAGCTGTAAATATCCATGTGGCATGTCTCTGAGGACTATTCCTTAGGGTCTTTTTTAAACATTAGGGCTCAAGCCATGCTCTGGTACAGGCGTGCCTTTTACAACAGCCAAAGAGTGCAGCTACAGAGAGTGGGAAAGGAAGGTTTGAACTCTCCTCGCACCAATGCATTTCAGAAAAGCTGGTGGGATGCTAAAGGGATCTCCTGCGGAAAGGCTACACGGCATGATTCAGGCAAGCCTTTTAAAACAGAAAAACACAACAATGCAGTGTACAAGAGAGGCAGCAAGACCGGAATTATTTCTGAGCACATCTGAAAGTTTGTAGAACTGCTGAAGGGAGGCAGATTCGATTTGACCTGCCCAATTACAATATCAACAGCATCACAGAGGTACACGTTTTCCATATTCGCTGATACAAAGCCTCTAGCAAACAAGGGGGGAATGGAAGACACCTATTTCTTCATCAGCCTCTACTGTCCTCTATAGGCCCCATACGCTCTAAAACCCAACTGCTCCTGGGACTTACCCTTCTTCCTCCCAATGGTCCATTCTTTCTTCAGCAACAAGATGTGTGGCTCGGCGGCCGGATCGGCTCCCAGAGGGATCAGCTTTCCCCAAGGCTGTGGTTGCTTCTGCTGCTGTATTTGGCCTCTGGTTTCTGAGTGCTCCATCTGGATTTACATCTGAAGTGGGGGGTGGGGTGGATGGGAGGAAGCAAACATAACTCACTTGAGAGGCCTACCCTAAACGGTGGGGCCTTTTTAAAAAAAAAAAAAAAGCCTGCATCCTACGCTTGTTTACTTGGAAGTTAAATCTCCCCCACCCCCAAATCATTAGCAACGACTCCTGAAGAGTTGTCCTGTTTTCTTGCTGGTGGAGTGGGGGGGGGAGGGAATACTAAAATCGGACAGAATTCCTTTGGAAGCATGGATAAAATTGGACAGAGTTGACTAGAAGGCAAAAGCATAAACTCTGATAAAAATTAAAACCAACACTAAGCTCTGGAGAGAGACATGTTTCCATTCTTCCGGTTCCTCACAATCTCTGCTCTTTACCGTACTTATTTACCAGGAAGGAAGTCCCTTTACAATTAAAGATGCTCGATTTCCTCATGGCTGCATTTTCGATCCTACTTCCCCCTTCTAATTCTCCTCCCAACCATTTTAAACCCTCCTCTTCCTGCACTATGGGATTTCCCCCCGCACCAAACAACAGAGAAAGGAAAAGGAGAAGAGAAACATTAAGAAAAAAAGACAGAAACTATTGTGGCACCTTGAAGATTAACTGCTGTTCTTTTATGTGAGCATTTGTGGATCTACGAACTATGCACAGAAGGGTTGAGCTGAGGCTGAAACTTCCCCCACAAAAGCTAGCAACTGGTATGATTTTTAAGCAGTCTGACAAAAGTCTTCACCCCATGGGGGTGATCACGGGCACCCCATGGCCTAATCATCCTCTTTCTCCATGGATCAAGTCCGCTTCCAACACAAAAGCTCACACTGCAGCACATCAGTTGGTCTTGAATGTGCCAAGATGTTGTGCGTTTTTTTGGGGGGGGGGGGGGGTGTCGCCTTTTGTGTTGTTGTTTCCAGACATGTCTTCAAAGTTACCCTTGACCCTGGCATCAACATGTGAGCCCATGTTGCTGATCCCTGCCTGATTCCTAAGCAATGCACCCACCTGCCCCCTTTTTTTCAAATATAACCTCAGGATTGGAGGGGGGGGTAAAAAAAGAGGGTGGGTTTAAGGCAGGAAAAGGGGACCAGGAGAAGGTGGTGTGGACAAAGTGGATAAGGAAAAACTGTTTTCCCTATCACACAACACTAGAACTAGGGGACACTCCATGAAACTTTTGGGGGCTCGATCTCAAACAAATAACAGAAAGTGCTTTTTCACCCAGAGGATCACTGGCCTGTGGAACTCCTTGCCAGAAGAAGTGGAGAAAGCTATCAGTGTTGACAGGTTTAAGAAAGGATTAGACAAGTTCATGGAGAACAAGGGTATCCATGGCTATCATGATGGATGCCTAAGGGCAACCTCCGGGTTGGAGAGAGAGGCAGGATCTCCCTCAATGCCATTTGCAGGGAATCATAAGCTGGTGAAGACATCTTTTTGGGAATACCTTGAAGCCAATGGCGAGCTGCTGTGAGAGACAGAATGCTGGACTGGATGGGCTGTGGCCTGTTCCAGCAAGGCTGTTCTTATGTTCTTATGGGTAAAAAGCTGTCCCCACCAATGCACACCTACTCACCCTCTCCTGAGCACCCCCACGTGCCTCTGTACAACCTGGATGGTGCCTTCATTCGGGGGGAGGGATTTCCTTCACTAGGATGGTGCAACCTCTGCCTCAAACCCTATTTCCCTGCTAGGTTTCCCATCCCCGCCTTGCACCGCCCCTCCCCATTTCCCCTCCCCCTCCCCTCACATTCCCCCTTCTGGCCCTCCCTCCCCTCTTCCTCTCCTCCCGCCTTCTTCCCCTCCCCTCCCCTCCCTTCCCTTCCCTCTCCCCCTTCTTGCCCTCCCCTCCCACCCTCTTGCCCTCCCTCCTCTCTTCCTCTCCTCCCCCCTCTTGCCCTCCCCTCCCCTCCCTTCCCTCTTCCCCTCTCCCTTCTTCCCCTCCCCTCCCCCCTCCCCCCTCCCCTCTTCCTCTCCTCCCCCTTCTTGCCCTCCCCTCCCCTCCCCCCCTCTCCTCTTCCTCTCCTCCCCCTTCTTGCCCTCCCACCCCTCTTACTGCCCTCCCCTCCCCCTTCTTGCCCTCCCTCCCTTTTTCCTCCCCTCCCCCTTCTGGCCCTCCCCTCCCCTCTTCCTCTCCTCCCCCCTTCTTGCCCTCCCCTCCCCCTCTTGCCCTCTCCTCCCACCCTCTTGCCCTCCCTCCCCTCTCCCTCTCCCCTCCCCACCCCCCCCCCCCCCCCCCCAAGCCTCTTACACCCAAGTCCTGCGGCTGCTCCTCCTGTCAACAGACATGGCCAGCCCTCAGCTGATCAGGCCCCTGGAGGCGGAGCTGGCCCTGCCTTTCCGGCCCGTCCATTGGCCCGTTGGGGAGGCGACGTCACGCCAAGGGGCGGGGCGGAAGGGAACGCGGAGGGGAAAAGGGGAAGGGAGGCGAGCAGGAAGGAAGAGGCTTCGCCAGGGAGGCGGAACCAGTGAAACCCGGAGGAGGAGGCGGCTAGAGCGCCCCGCGTCTGCCATAGATGCTGACGTATAGAGCGGCTGTTGAGTTTGTATGCCATATATGGAATATACGCATGCGCGGGGGGAGCCTTTACCTTTACTGGGACGTGCCTTTAGGAGTTGGTTTTGTAGTGGGCGTTTGATGCGCGGTGTTTATTTGATTATCCATTCATACGTTTGCAATAATATGGCACATATTACTGACTGAACTTTATTGGTAGTGCTACTTGCAATAATTCATTTGCAGGGCTATTTATTTATTTATTTATTTATTTATTTATTTATTTATTTATTTACTTATTTACTTATTTACAGATTATTATTTTTTAGCCGTTCCATTACCAAGCGGTCTCTGCACTTGATCCCTAGTACTTGGTATACAAGCATACGTGTGCCGTCCGGTTTGGAATTGACTTATAGCCATTCTTAATAGGGGTTTTCCGCGTAAAGAAAATATGTAAGGGATGATTTTTTTTGCCATTGCTGTCCCGTCGGGATGTTCCGTGGCCGTGCAGGGATTCGAACCCAGGTCTCCCCAGTCCTAAGCTACTCACTGCCGTGGACGTACAACTCTTATTATGGTTAACCCTAACTTTGGAAGTGACTTGAGGGATTTTATATGATGAATCTATGGGTTCACATAGACTTTTATGTTTAGGACGACTTATAACCGGGTTGCTTTAATGCCAGGTTTGTCTCTTTGATGCTGCAAGATGTCCCTCGATTCCTTGTTCTCAAATCCTTGAACGTGTCTATAATTGCACTGGGCAGTCTATTATCCCTCGTTACTGTAAGCCGCCTTGGGTCCTTTTCCAAGGAGAAAGGCGGGGTAAAAAAATACTCTAAAATAAAATAAATCAATAAACAACAAGCAACACAATTTTTAGCACATTTGGGCCAGTGCCTTCCTATTAATTTTGACCACATATAGTCAACTCAGCCCGTTGCTGCGCGTTAAATCAACAGGTAAACAACGCATTGAGTCTGGGAGTGGGATCAAAGAGAACAGACGGAGGAGGGAGGGGGGAGGAGAAGGAGTCTGTTGTTCACGTGACCCCATTCTAGCTTCCCATTGGCTCCTGGAACAGAACGCTGGGGGTATTTAAGCAGAGAATGAGCCGTTGCTGAGGCATTTTGAGGGACGCGCGCGAAGGCTGGTGTTTATTGGTCTGTGGGGTTTAAATCGAGTTTAATTTTTATTTTAAACTCTGAGGTACATTCCGTTCCTTATGTTCTAGGCTCCTGACTCTTTTTAGTCTGGGCAGTTTGTATTCCAAGTGGCAGAAGTGTTTTGCTTTCTTATTTATAGTATTAATTACTTTAAATTATTAAATGACGATTTATTGCTGCCTTTTCTTTTTACCCTCAAGGCGCCTAACACCTATTTTTTTAAAAAAGCTGAAGATAATAATATTATCTGTAATATACACCTGCCAGCAACGCTTTTATTGGGGATTCCCCACCTTTGCCTCTTTTTCTCCTCATGGTGGGAAGCTTATCTCCTCAGCATCTTTTGTTGGCAAGCTACATGAGGTCCTTGTTTAAAGCAAGGGGTTAGGTTCTTTTGTTTTTCTCTCCTCTGTTTTAATTGTATGTATTCTAAGTTTTATTATTATTATTATTATTATTATTTTAAAAAAACACCCATTTCTTGGGTTTTTCACCTCTCTGTCTGTTCTCTTTATGGCATTAGTATTGTTATGTTAATTAATTCACGAAAGCTCACTGTAAAGTACAATAGTTAGCCATAATATATTGGATTTTTTTCCTTTTTTGGGGTCAGGATATGCTTACACAGACTAATGGGGCGGCTTCTTTGAAAAAACCCACGAAAGGCACTGATGTGCCTTGTTTTTTGTTTGTTCTTATTTGGATGTTTGTTTCATTGGTCTTTTTATTGAAAAGTTGGGTATAAGTGCAGCTAATAAAGAATAAAATGAAAGGAAACTTACCATTGGGTCATGAAAACAGTGGAGGGTTCTCTACAAAAGCGAGTTCTGAAGAAGTAGGTGGGTTCCTCAGTCTTACAAGTTGAATAGCATGGACAAAATCCTACATGACATTTTATATTTTCTGATTCCATAGCCTGCCTACCTTCAGTTTTGGCATAGTACACATAAAGTTTTAAAGTCATATACGAGACGGGTACTGATCTGATCCAGCTCTCTTTCAACTCAGCAATGGTTGCTGCTTTATAGGATTTATTTATTTATTTAACTTATATGCCACCCACTACCCAAAGATCTCTGATGTTGTTTCCCTGAAGGGTGATGATCGATGTTCTTATGTTCATCTGTGTCTGTGCCATTTCTAGCTTTTTCCCATTGGGACTTGCATAACTGGGTATGCCTCCGTTTTGAATGAAGTAAGTCTTTATATAGTAAAGTAACATGTGGGGAAAAAGACTAAGCTGGAGCCCTTTTTTCTGTTTTTTTGTGTGTGGGAGGGTTGTATAATTATTTCATTGCAGCAACAAAAGGATACCTGTTTTATGCCTGTGTTATGTGAGGTCTTAAACTGAGTTAAACTTGCTTCCAGGACTTGCCAAGTACAAGGAAAATTTCAACATGTAGAACGCGACTGCAGCTGTGATGCCTTCAGGACCACTGCACATCCATCCAATGAACACAGTTTGCATTTGGGAAACCAGTCCTGCTACTGTCAGGAAACCCATTCCACGGCTGGACAAGGCTAACAAAGGTAAACAAAATGTTACTGGAAACAGAGGTGGAATAGCGGAATAATTGCCTGTTTCTGTTCCTCTTGGAGAGAGAGGAAATTATTGAGCTGACAAGTGAAGTGTTGACATCTGGAATAGACTAAAGACTTGGCACTCAGGGAGGTCTTTGAAGGACCTGACATAGAATTGCTTTGGCTGCAGAGTAATGTGTAATGTACTTGGGTGTACTTAATTTACTTTTTGGAAAAGTCACCCCTGATATTTAACCAAGAAAGCAAAATACTTTTTTTTCTCGGCAATTGATCTTTCCTAGAGTGTGTGGGGTGGTCCCTATTTTGCTGCCATTGAGTGAAAGTGACGTTTTAAGATAACTTGTGGTGGTGGTGATGATGATGGTAGGCCAATCCTGCAGCAAAATGAAGAGCTTTCATTTGGGTGGACCTTTTGTGGATGCAGCTCACCTGATCAAAGGCACAAAATGTAATCTTCAATCAGGTTTATATGAACATGCCCACTGATTATGATGATGATTGGAATGGGGCAAAATGCAAGTATTTCTAGTTATTTGACCTGTGCGGTAACTTGAGAGTTAACTATTTAATTTCCTTTACCTTAATATAGTTGTATGACCAAGTTTATAAATGGGGATAAATCAGCTAAAATCTAATTTTAATCTCAATAAAATTTAAATTTAGATCAGTAGCTCTTTGTTTTAATTGTGGTTAATGCAAATCTGTGTCCCTTCTTTAGGTATTGCTTATGTTTCATCCGTGCTTTGCAAAATCCATTTTATAGCTGGGTGCAAATGGGTGGTTAAATGGTGGCTAGATAGTCAATGACCTATTTCTAGTACACCCATTGTGGCATAATTTCCCTTTGGATGCCTGATTTGGTGCCAGTTTTGCCATAGTTTTGGCTTAACATTTGAGGGTTTGCAATGATGGCTGTTTTCAGTCTGTTGTTTTGATTTTGTTTGAACAGTTTTGAAGTTGTGGGTTTGGAAGCTTTAGTCATTGTGCCACATCCTCTGAGCTTCAGACATGAGTCCCGACGAGAAATGTTTTAATAAAAACAATTAAAGCAGTATTTACATGTTCCCTCTGTTCCCATGTAACAATCTGAGAGGAGCTAAACTGGAATCTTCGAAACCAGAGGACCACTATTATTTCTAATGTCTCAGAGGATCATGTAATGGCAGAAGCTTTGGCTTAGTGCAGCTCAAACAGGATGTGGTTCCTCTGGAATATTTTTACAGACGACGAGTCCAGATTTGATGAGAACACACATCAAACCATTGTTACTCTTAGAGCATATCTTCCTTTCCAGTCCCTAAATTCCATTTTGATGCCAGTCCACCTTTTAAGCCTGCCGTTCTTTTTTGATTTGGGTGTAGGTTGCCTCCAGCAAGAAGAGGGAATGAGCTCATTAAGTATAGCTTGGAGCCAAGGGACACAGTCGTGTGACATTCTCTGAATTTCTTTTTTGTCCTTTTGCTCTGAGGAAGCAGGTGCTATCAGCCCACAGTGATGGCCTTGCTATATATATATATTTTGCCCAGATCTAGTAAAAAAAAAAAAACCCTGCTGTGCCCATTAAAAGAAAACTGGCTGTAATTCAGGATGCTATATGACTTCTACTAACAATGTGCAGGAAGTCTTCGTATTAAAACCCCAGGAGATCAGGAAGAAAATTGAAAATCTGAAAATATTGCTTGATGGGAGCTTTTTCACATTTAATCTCGGAGAATACGGGGCTCTGTCAAGTGCTGGGGTGTGTGCTCCATTGAGTGGGGAGAACAGAGGGGAAGGACATCCAGACGCTGACCTTGAAAACAGCTTTGTGGGGAAATATATTAGATCCGAGAGGGTAACCCTTTCTTAAAAGTGAAGAAGGTGATTTAATTGCTTCTGTGATAAAGGGTTAAGAATGCCATGGGATTGTTTTTTCAGTGGAGGTACACAGAACAAGGTTATTAAAAACCCTTTTGGGATGAAGATTATAATTCTTACTTTTTAGCAAGTGTATGTTATATGGCTGTCAGAGCTAGGCTTCATGATTTTCCAAGCAAGACAAAAAGATGATGTAGAGTGTGATAGCTCTTGGAACTACTGGACAATCACAAGCTGGTGTTTCACTAGCTAAGCAACTTAACATCAATACAAATGCAAGAGTAGACTATAGGTGAGACCTTCATAGGCCACTGATGATAATTTAAAAAATCACTGCAAGCTTTCGACAGCAACACCCTCTTTTTCAAAGCATGTACCAAAAGTCCAAACATGGCAAAAGATGTGGTTTGCCAGGAACTTATTCTTAGATGTAAAGTTCTTGCTATAAACAGTTGCACAAAGCCAATGGGAGTGAAAAGAGAGACTGGATATGGTCTCCTCTATTGTTAGTAATTGGGTTCTAGGCTTTTTTTTTTTTTTGCAGCATTCAGTTTGCAGTTGTGTTGGAAATTGTCAGATGTGCAGTTGGAGAAACAAAATACAGGTATAGTTGTTTTTATAACGTAACACACAGTGTTCTTCTGCATTGTGATTACTTGGTTTCCTTACTTAAATGGAACTGCCCAAACCACATGAAAATGGCTGCTTCTTTAGTTGGCCCCTCTTCCTGATTTTGCAGTCACTAAAGCAGCTACGTACCATAAGGATTTCTGCTTGGCCTTTGGGGCTGGCGAGGAGGGACCTGGCAGGGCATTTGTGCAGTTGAAGGTCTTCTTTACAACATTCTGGGGTTGGCACGGAATCCTGAGCATGCGCCACATCTCTAGCTAATCATTTTCGTTTCAAAAATATTCACATGCCTTTGGGTCTGAACAATATAGTGGGGTTGGAGTCCAAGTGAGGAAGAAAAGGTTGCATTTATTATTCTGGCTATGGTTGATTCAACTATATTTTCATCACTAGATTGGAGAGGGCACATCCCACCTATCTCTAGTACACTACTATAAGGCATATATAAACTAATTGAAATGTGAAAGAATATCTAGATATATAGCACAGGGGCGTTCCATGGCCATACGATGACCAGCTTGTTTGCAGTATCAGTGTCTGGACCCTCTCCTTCCATACTTTGTAGGTGCCCATATATCCTGTTTGTAAATATGATTCCTTCTTTTGTCCTGTGAATCAAGTCTGTATTGTAAACTGGACTAGCACAGAGCATATTATACTATTTATAAGTGGGACTGTACTTAGCTCTGCAGTAAGGCAGGCTTATATTTAAAAGAACAGCAGCCTGCGAGATGCATATATTGAACACATTTGTACCCAAGGAAGTAAGTCCTTGACATGCGATTCCTGGTCTCCCTTGGTTTGCTTAGTCTGTGGCTCCGATATGGGAAGCTGAGATGTTTGTCACTTTGAATTTTGGTGAGCCGAAGAGTGCTTGATCACTGTGGTTTTTGACAGATGAATAAAGGCACCTCCTTGTAAGTGGTGGTTTGTTAATCAGGGCTGCAGCTGTCTTAGTGAATACAAAGCGCAGGCATCAAGGAAAGATGTGCCTCCATGCAGACTGCAGAAGTGCTCACAAAGCACCACTTTGCCAGCAACTGGTTTATTGATGAATGTACAACCTTGTATAGATTGGTCAATTCAGGCTCTGAATCCCTGCTAAGCATCAAAATCGGATCAGGATGGCCCTCTCATTAAAACCTCAAGGCAGTTATTTTAAGAGATTGGTCGGAGATAGACCTGTTTCTGTGCTAATTTTTTTTTCCTTGTGGCAGAACCAATTCATCCCTGTCCTTCTTAGGCTGGTCTTTTCCATTTGATTTCAAATTGGATTTGGACCTCTGGGGATTTATGATGTCAACCTCCCTAATGTAGTGTCAGCAAGAAGACACAAAGAGATAAAAAAGTCAGTTTCACTTAACAGGAGATTTATCCTTCAGCCCTTCCTCTTCCAGGAATCTAACCTGTATTTCCTGGATATCTCATTTTCTTCCCCATTTCTGTGTTAACAGACAATATCAATAGATTCAACAGAGATGAGACCTTACTAAGGACTGTCTTTGTTTACGGAAAGGCAGGACATAATCGTATCTGGGAGAGAGCGTTGTACAAGCTTTTTCTTAGAGAAGGATCAGAATATTTGCTAATGTAATTGCTAACAGTTGATTAAGTTTGTGGTTGCTTAGGATGGTCTGTTAGACCCACTTGTAATTTCTATGGAGTCAAAGGGTGGCCCTTTTGGTCCTGCTACCTTCAGAGGCATGTTTCCTAAGAACCAGAAGGTCATGGAACTGGTACATCCAATGGTATCAGATGTCAGAATGAGAATACAAGATGTAGAAAAATGTAAACAATCTTTATTCTGATTTAAAAGCGCTCAGCACATTTCAATAAAAACATGAAATTGGTGGAAAGAGGAGAGGGTGCTTCCGGGTGATAGCCCTCCATTTGCAGAACTCGTTTCGAAATGCTTTACTAATGTCCTCGTTAGTCTAAAACGGGCCTACTTTAGACCTCCTTGTTTAAGATTATCTCTTCTAGTGTTGGTGGTCAAAATAAAATTGTTTTAAACTGTTTTAACTAATTATCGTGCTGTATGGTTGGCGTGGGAACCATTACAGATTGCTGCATTATGTTACTGTAAAATGCGGCATTATTGTTTATGCCTAAAAATGGTAATGTCAAAATAGATGAATTTTATTTAGAAGCACGGCTGATAACTAGATAAAATAAAAGATGAACAGAGTGGATCAGTGTATGGCAGAGGCCCAGCAGTATATGGGCAAAAGCGGGGCAAAAGCATCTGGAAAGTCTACAGAAGGGTGAAGGGTGACAACCTTTCATCAGTGGTGGAGACAAAATGTCCCCTGTATTAAAAATGTGGTTCCACAGTGATTCCAAAATTATGATAATATACGTTATTAATTGGATTAATTGGATGTTATGTTAATTGTGGTTTTATTAGGCTTGTCTTGTTCACATTGTTCTATTGTTGTATGAGTCTTGTAAGCTGCCCAGAGTGGCCTTTGGCCAGATGGGTGAGATATAAATAGAATAGAATAAAATGAAATTGTGACAGAAGCACCATGTTAATGAATATTGTACGTCTGATAGTTTTTCCCTAGTAATAGTAGGCAACATCAAGAGCATTTAGGGCAGCTCATGTAAGGTCTTCCATAGTATATGTTCAGGGGCAAGAGTACACTGACAGTCCTTTAAAGTTGCCTGTTCTTCTCCACAACCTCAAAGGATTGTGTTGGGACACCCCCCCCCCCCAGTTTTCCTAGTTTTACATTGGTTTTGCCAATTCCGGTCTGTAGTCTATTAAGAGACTTTCAAACAATCCTGTTCTCCATGTGACCGGGGGCTAGAGTTTTCTGGCATTCCATCCATTTTAAGAAGTGTGAAGTTCTTTCTTTCCACATTAAAATCTTGGCATGCCCTACGGTTCCTTCAAAATTCAGAGATGTGCTGAAAAAATGTTTATTTTATTTTAATCTGGGCAGAGTGGGATGGTAGCCAAAGGGTGAGTTTGCATTTGATGTAGATGCTTTGGGTATTTTACTACTGGCTGCTCTCCCTCTCCATACAACACTGGGTTCAATGCCCGTTTAGGTAGCTACTTTTATCAACAGGGATTGGTTGCAGGCACCCAGTTCCACTGAGTGCTATGTGTGACTCTTTAGCATGTATTCAAACCGCACCCCATATGTCTGCAGAGTAGCAGAGGGGTATGTTGTTGGCCCAAGCAGTTGTATGTCCCAAACAGTTCCTCATAGGTGTCGTAGAATGGTTGTTTCTTAAAGAGACCTTTAATTTATTTATTTAGGTAGTGTTTATTATAGGTCAGCATATGATCCAAAATAATGCTAGGAATCTGCTGCTGAACTTCATTGGCACAATCAGAAGTGTCATCGCCTTACTGTCTATGATTTCCATAATGGAGGAGTGGCACAAGGACTCATGGAAGTACTGTACAGTATTATAGTCGCCCTGCACTGCACCGCAGTGGCTTCTCATTTTGGATATGACACCCAGATCATAGTTTGGCCTTTTAGAATAAGTTGCGCTTCCCATCGGTTCTCTTTCCCATGTTTTCTTCTTACAATTATATACTGGACATCACCGTCTGATGTTGGCAGATATTGGTTTGAAAAGTTCTAACATTAATTCTACCTGCACATCTAACTACCGTTACGTACACAACCATTTACTGTGTTTGTATCCCGTGCAGAATTGAAAGTTTGCTCAAATGCACGTGTCAGAGAGTACATTTGCACAGAAAGAAGGGTATGTACAAGCCTTTAGATGAAAACAGCATTAACATTGGTGGCCTAATTTAACCACTGCCGGAAGCTTACAATTGTTATGGATTTCTTAGAGTTTGTGAGTTAAAATTGGGATTACTGTATTTTAGAAAACAAATACCTGGATTATCATTATGGATATAATATTTTTGTATATGTAGGTTTATGTGGGTATGTTTCAAGTTGGTATGCTGGGAAACAACTGTACAGTAGGACCCCGGTATCTGCTGGGGATTGATTCCAGGCCTTCCCATGGATAATGAAAACCGTGGATAAGAGAGAACGCCTGCCCACCCACCCCCAAACTGCTGTTTGTGACAGTAGCTTGATGTACAGATGCTGTTTGTGACAATAGCTTGCTTTTCAGCTGCTGTTTTTGACAATAGCTTGCTTTGTGGCTGCTAAATTGTTTATTTTTCCTCTGCCAACCGTGGATAACTGAATCAGTGGATAATGTATCAGTGGATACGGGGGTCCTACTGTAGTCTTATTCTAAATCTCTCTGTCTCTCTCTCTCTCTCTCACACACACACACACACACACACACACAGCCTGTGCAGGTGAGTGCATAATTTGGCACAGCTTTTTTCCCCCTTGTAGGGTTGGAAACCATCCCAGAACATAAAGGTTAACACCCTGATTTTTAACTGACAGTCTTTAATGGGATTATTTAACACCATTGTAATGGCTTCCCGAGCCAAGTATTTGTTGAACACCCACCCAGTTTGGCATATCGGATGGGTGTCATTATATCACAGCTCTCAAGGTGCTGTGTAAATACTAGGTGCTCTCTATGGTAATTAGAGAATGGCAATTGCAGATCATGCATTTTGGATCCAGACTCCGGTATGCCTTGTAAGGCATGTAATTTTAAAGACATGACAAGCGTTTGATGATTGTCTATGTAGATTCCTTTCCTCGCCTTTGGACGTGGGGTGGATTCTGCCAACGGCTTGCTAGGCGCTACGAACTTGTTCTCAAACAAGTTTCTATCTACTCTTGTCTGATGATCCAGCAACTAATTTTGAATCAATTATCTCCATTCAATTGTTCCTTTCCTCACTTCAACACAGCAGTTTTTAGTTCTGCTTCAGTCTGTAGTACCCCCCCCCCAATCAAAACGTATTAAACATGTGGCTATCTTCCATTGTAATATAATGCTGATCTGGTGGGGACCGAGGTATCCATTCCATGCCTCTAAATGGTTAATCAACCCCTCACTGTGTCCCAGTAATGGAAAAAGCTATTGTGGTATAGCAGCTAGAGTGCTGTGGTACGGGAAATATAGGTTCTAGTCCTCATTGAGCTGTGAAGCTCTCTGGAGCAGACCTTTCATTTCATTGTGCCATAACTTATAGATCTGGCATAAGAATAAAGAGGGGAGGAAGAGTGAAGTCCTTGAGGTTCCATTGGGCTTTCTAAAGGAAAGGTAGATGAAGATGAAACTGATAAAATTACAGTGTGTGATAAAAATAAAGCATTTTGTCAACACAGATGCAGGAGAAGGCAAGAGTGACACAGAGTGCTCTCTTTCACTTGTAGGTTCAGAGGGCAGTAGCAGCAGAAGCCTGTGTAGGCTCGTGGCGCAGTGGTTAAATGCCTGTCCTGCAGGTAAAACTGTGCTCATGACCTGGGGTTCAATGCCAGGTAGCCAGCTCAAGGTTCACTCAGCCTTCCATCCTTCCGAGGTCAGTAAAATGAGTACCCAGCTTGCTGGGGGGAGGGGGGCAATGTGTAGCCTGCATACTATAATTTAAAAAAATGTAAACCTCCCAGAGACGACTTGAAGTGATATGGGGAGGTATACAAGAGGACCACTTTGCTTTGCTTTGCTTTAGGTTATGTCTAGTTACACAGTTTCTTTCATTTGTGGCTGAAGAAATGCTGACTGCCTTCTTCCTATAACAGCTGGCGGAAGGAAGGGATGTGGAACTTACCAGTAGCAGGCGTCTAGTAGCCAGGTGGTGTGTTCACCGTGCATTTGTTACTAACGCATACATAGCGCTCGTCCAGCTGACTGAATGGGGTGAGTACAAGTGTGTTGGGACACAGTGTCAGAGGTGCTGCTTTCCATGCAATAGCATCGGGCTTCAGTGGTTTACTCAGTGGAGTACTGCGGTGGACGCAGTCCTTGATTCACAAGGTGTTTTGCGGGTAGTAGGTGCACTCGAAGTAAGAGCTGGTATGCACAGCCTGGTGGATTGTTCAGGATTGGGAGCTGGTAATATCTTGACTGGAGGTACCAGCCAGAAGTGCTGGCACCATAGGCGACCCAAGCTGTTATTGGACTCCAATTCAATTCAACATTGCCCTCAGCTGCCTGGGGTTTCTATTTTATTTATTTATTTATTTATTTATTTATTTATTTATTTATTTATTCATTTATTCATTTATTCAACTTATATGCCGCCCACTACCCAAAGGTCTCTGGGCGGCTTACAATCAAAAGAATTAAAACAATTTAAAATAGTTAGAAATAGACTATCAATAAATCATCAAGCAATAATAAAAACCTTACACTAAAATCATTATCCTAAAATTGTCATCAGCGGACCCACAGTCTATATTGTATCAATTAAAAAACTTCTGGAACAGGAAGGTTTTTACCTGGCGCCGAAATGTAATCAGTGTTGGCGCCAGGCGGATCTCAGGGAGTTAACAATTCAAAAACAAGTGCATTTCCCAAGGTTTGGGAGCTCCTTCTCTAGAGAAGAAGGATTGCCTCTGTTGATTAGCAAAGGACCCTCGTTTTGGTTTCAGACAGGCCAGATTTGATTTCATCTGTTGAGCAGGTTTCCAAGTTGAGAAAACAGCTCCAGTACCTCTGTCCAATAAAAACAGTCACACAGGCTCAGGTTCCAGAGAGGGGGGAGGGAGGGATAGTTGTGTTAGTGTGTTTTAGTAAAAAATTGCAAAGAATCCATGGTGCTGTGCTTGGAAGTTAGGACAACACTGTAATGCATTTATTATTTAATGATTTGAGGTGCATTCCATTTGCTAGTCGAATTGGTGCCCAGAAGGTCTGTTTTTTTTACAGGCAGATTGGAAGCCACAAAGGAAATGATCCTGCACTTAGGTGTTTTGCCACTAGATGGCAATGTGGTTCTTTGGGAGCAATGCCTCAAGGCCGCTCTCCCCCTCCCCTCCCCTTCCCAGTCTCTCTGAAGATTTGGCTCTGGCAGATAACTTGGAGATTTCAGTTTAGCGCTTTTGTGCTTGCCGCTGCTGTTATCTCCGGTCCTCCTCCTCCCCACCCGGGCTCTTGTAAATTCTTTGTAAGCCCTCAGGCTGTTTTACAGATAAAATGTGAAAAGGAGGGGGGGGAGGGAAGAAAGCCACCGCCTGGATCTCTCCAGCAGCTTTCATTATCACACCTCTCTAACAACTACAGATTTTGCCTTTCTTTTCAAATTGGATTTTCCCTCCGATTGTCTGTAAAATAAAGCTGCCGCCTCCAGACTGACATGTAGTAATGACAAGCGGCAACATGTAGCCCAGTGCACTTCTGAGATGCACACGCAGGGGCAGGGTGTCTGCCTAGGCCCCGAATCGCGGGCTCTGGTGGAATGGTAGAATGTGTACTGTGAGCAGGAAGAGGTGCCTTAGGAAGTTTGTGACTCTTTTAGGACAGTGGTTTGTTTGATTCTGCCCAGGTGCTGCATGCAGGTGATAGAAAGGACCAGCCATCTGGAAGGACCCAGGATAAAGATTTATATCAGTGTCGTTTTGCTTCCATGTTTATGCCACTTTTCTTTCAGTGTTGTTTTGCTAGGTGGTTCCAGATTGTAACTGTAGCAAATTCCTGGGTTTTTGCTGATTCCAGATTGTAACTGTGGCAAATCCCTGGGTTTTTCCTAGGTGGTTCCAGATTGTAACTGTAGCAGATTCCTGTGTTTTTGCTAGGTGGTTTCCATCCAGATTGCAACTGTGGCAAAGTCTGCTGTTTGTGTGTTTCACATGTAACTGATGAAGTTGCCACAGGCAAATAGTAACATCTAGATCGGCATTGGAAGAGCATATTTTTCCTGCCAGCAAGGTTTACAGAGTGAGGGCAATGGAGTCTGGCAGCAAAGACCTTTCTCTTCAGGCAAGCTTTCCCTGAATTATGGACTACCATGTGTATTTTATATGAATCAATGGGTTCACATAGACTTTGTATTTATGACTACTGTACTTATAACTGTGTTGCTTTAATGTCATGTTGTCTATTAGTGCTGTAAGATGTCCCTCAATTCCTTGTTCTCAAATACTTGAACATGTCTTAATTGTACTGGACTGTATATTATCCCTCGTTACTGTAAGCCATCTTGAGTCCTTTTCCAAGGGGAAAGGCGGGGTAAAAATACTTTTAAATAAATAAATAAATAAATATTCCAGGAGACTCAATAGTCTACACTCTCTTATATGCACAGTAGAAGGTTTGAAATTGAAGGTTTTGCTCCATCATTTGTTGACTGAGATTAATTAAATCTATAAACACTTTGGGGGTGATTTTTTTCTCTTTTTTTGAGCTTTCATGGCCTTAAAGCAGAAAGCTTTCTTTCTGCCTTTCTTTCTCATTCGCTTTTGCTAATTGATTTGGGAGGAGGGAGGGAATACTGTTCTTTGCTGCAGCACAGGCTGATTTGCAGTTTTGTACATTAATATAGAGATGTGCTTCCCTACCTTGCCCCCTCAATGTTCTTGGACTACAGCCCCCAGAAGCCTTCTCTACTAGCTGTGTTGACCAGGATTCCTGGGAGCTCTAGTCCAAGATACAATACATATGGGGAGAAGTTTGGAATTTGCAGTGTAGAAAGAGAAATGAAGGAAACATGAACCTGAGGGAAATAACTGTATATGCTCAAGTATAAGCCTAGTTTTTCAGCCCTAATTTTGGGCTGAAAAAAGGGGTCCTCGGCTTATATTCGGGTCAATACTTTTAGCCACTGAGGCAAGTTTGGGTCAGTGGCTTAAAGGTCATTTTAAACATTTTGCGCCACTTCTCTTGACACCCCCATGTTTAAAATGACTTTTAGCCACCAATTCAAGCACTTGCCTCGGTGGCTAAAAGTCATTTTAAACATCACATACACCCCCAGCTCACAAAGGAGGAGTTGCCAGGCCCTGCTGCATTTCCCACCCTAGGCTTATACTTGAGTCAATAAATTTTCCAAGTTTTGGGGGTTTAAATTAGGGGCCCCGACTTATACTCGGGTCGACTTATACTCAAGTATATACGGGTAATTTCCTTGAATAATTCTATATCAAAAGTGACACTCTTGAGGGCACAACCTGTGTTTTTTTTCTGAGCCAAACTAGCCTTATTTCTATGCTTTCTTGCAAGCTATGCATACAGCTTGCTGTTCATTTTACACCTTCAGCTTTTTTAAAATATTTCCAGATTGATTTACAAATTGAACATCTGGATTGTAGATTATTCCCTATTTGTTTCCCCGGGATAAAATAGTTTTGCAATTTTGTTTCCTGCTAACATAAATCTAATTTAATTCCTGTTTAAGTGTATAGCTCCTGCAGTCTCCAAGGTGCTCTCTCATCATCTCTCAATTTTAGTATAATCTGAAGATTTCATCAGCCTTTTGGCTCTCCTCCTTTTAACTAAAATACTGTTTTAAAATAATGGCAAAGAAAGACTTTTTTTCTGCATTGCTCTTCTTGTTGCAGGAAGCTGTGTATTAATGTCCTTTCCCCCAAACCCTTATGATTTAATTATGGGATGTATTTTTTCTTTCACGGGAAGCAGATCAATATGTGGGAGAATGAAAACAAGTGGCATTATACTGACAGTCTATGTAAAGGATGGAAATAAATCTCTGAAATAGATAGTAGGATAGGTATCTGCCCGAAGTAACGGTTGTGCATGTGCCCATTTCGTTGTATGTTGATGAAGTCTGTATGTCTTAGTGACCCAAGGAGAGAAGGACTGGTGTTTCAACTCTGGATAGAGCCCAAGTGCACCCTATAGCTGCTGGCACTGCCTCACTCACATTGGGTACCTATGGCTGCACAGGGCCTTCAGTTTTTATTGACCCAGTGTAGCTGCATTAGGGAGGAGTAATTGAAATCTCTCACTGTGGGAATGGCATTACATTAGAGCAGGCATGTCAAAACTTTGTCCCTCCTGATGTTTTGGACCATAAGTCCCAGAATTCCAAGCCTGTATTTCTAATGGGAAAGTACTGTGGGAGTTGTGGCCTAAACATCTGGAGGGGCGAAGTTTGGACATGCCTCCATTAAAGGAACCATATGAACCTAGTGGGAGGGATGCCGACAAGTATGGAGGCAGGGGCGGAGTCCCTCAATTCGCTGTTCTCGAACTTGCATATGCCTTAATTGTCCTGGACTGTATATTGTCCATCATTACTGTCAGCCGCCTTGGGTCCTTTTCCAAGGAAAAAGGTGGGGTCAAAATACTCTAAAATAAATAAAAAACAGAGAAGTATTTCCAAGGGCGTATCTCCTGAAGCTTGTGGTGATGGCATGGCACAGCATCTGGCTCTTAGGCTGTATACATGCCGTGAAAACAGAGATGTGTGGTTTTCATGTCTTTTCCTACATGCGAGTCTTTGTCACATAAGAAAAGAGTTGAGGCCAAAGTGCGTCACAGCTTCAGCAAAGGTCGCTCCTCTGTTTGGGATATGGATTATGGGGTCATGTTAAAGGAGTAGGCAGGAGGCATACTGAGTTCTCGGTGGCACATGCCAGCCTGTTTATTTGCACATTTCAAGATCTCAGGTGTTTAGCAAAGCAAAAAAGCAAAGTGTTCTGCTTATATACCGCCCATATCACATTAAGTAGTCTCTGGGCGGTTTCCAATTTTAATTACAGTGTGCAGGCTACACATTGCCCCCCCCAGCAAGCTGGGTACTCATTTTACCGACCTCGGTAAATGTGTTTACTCTTTCCTATCCAGTTTAAAATTTGTTGCGGGGTATACAGTATATTGTTTCCTGTGCTTTTGCATTCTGTGGTTGCCCCTGAACTATTGCTACCATCCCTTTGGGGGCTGTTTCTGTAGAGAAATCCGGGATCCAGTTATGAACCACTGCCCTTGCGTGGGGAGAGGCTGAACTGGCATCCTTCTCTTTGTCACCTCATTTCCAATGCAGAGAAGTTAAAATGGCAGAGTGTTGCATTCTGTGAACCCCCACACCTGCGTCCGACCGCTTCAGATTTACCCCGGCTCAGTCTGCTGTCCCGTTTCCCACATCCTCTTGTGCGTACAGAAGAAGTACATTTTAGCACCTCTTGCTGCCTTCTCTCTCGATCATCCCTCTGATGAGGGGAAGGCATTACCTGGGGAGACTGGCTTGATAACAAAACAAACCAGATGAAAGATAAGGTAGGAGTCTCCTTGGTGCATAATTACCTTAAACTGAGGTGTGTTTTGATGTCTTAAATAGCTCAGGCTTTAACACCCCTGCGGATACTAAAACAAATATAATGCCTGGTGACTGTGTGCTGAGATGATAGAGATTGTCAGGAGGGTGGGGAAGATGTTTGGGGGGCGGGGGGGGGGTTGGGAGCATATCTTCTCTGGTTATTCATTGTGGCAGGCAGCAAGCCCGTCTCTGCAGCCGGCTTTTCTGTCAACACAAATTTGAAAATCTCCTCCAATGACGCTCCCAGGCAGGCGGATGACTCTCTCAAAGTCACCTTCTTCTCTCTGTAAATGATGCGCCCGTCTCTTTGCCACTTCTAAGAAGGCGGAAGATGTTCCGCCAGGCAAGGACTGTCACTTGTCATCCCGCAGCCCAATCCTGCCAGTCTGGAGTAGCGTCGGCAACAGGCTGCGTCGCTACAAAGGAACTAGAGTTCTGCTTGTGTACTGAATGTGCTGCCCTTCTCTACGTGGTCTGTCTCGGGGCCAGCAGAAACTAGAGTCAGAAAGGAGGCTGCTGTATCCCATCCTAGCCCCCACACCCAGCACTGCACCAGAACAGGAAATGTCGACCACTGCTGGCATAGTACAGTAAACCCCCACCTATTGCAGGGGTTAGGGACCCAACCCAACCTGCAATAATTGAAAATCCGCAATATGCGGATGCTGGGTAAGGTCGGGACTGGGGGGGGGTCTCTTTGGGGGCTCTTGTACTTAACCCAGGCCTTGTGCTGCCCCAAACGGGCCTGCAAGGGGCTTTCCATTCCTCCAGAGGCCCCAAAAGTGCTTTTTTGGTGATCTGGAGGTCACTTCTGGTTTCCCGGAAGTCACTTCCGGTTTGCGGGGAAGCACTTTTGGGGCCTCCGATGGGCCTGGGAAGGCCTTTCCTCCTTACCCCAGGGGCCCTTTTTTCATATCCTTTGGACCCGCAGTATCCCGGGACCGCAGTATATGAACTGCGAAAGGGTGGGGGACAACTGTAAAACTGCTGCCACCGATTAGCTGGAGACCTAGGCAGGGTGGAGGACTTGATCCTTTGCTCCGGTTGGAGGAGACTTGAAGCAGTGTTACATTTCTTTTAACCGTTACGTGGCAGATGACTTTCTGCTATACACTGCAAATGGGTGGGCCACATTTTTAGGTACAATTGTTAGAACGTGCATAAACTGTGGAAATGTGTGTGGGGGGCTTTTCACATGCCATCTTTCTGAGAGTAAAAGGGTCAGTAATGAAGTGTCGTGATTTTTCTGAACAGACATGTCGTCTTAGTCAACTAGCAAGATGCAGAACTGCACTGTAAGAGGAGTTCTCTCCCCTGCCATGGCTGAGTGTGTTGTTGAGATCTCTATGCAGCTTAAATTATATTTGCTTATTGAAATAATTTATGTGTGTCAATTATTTGTGAGGAAGGGGAAGAAGCTACAGAAAGCATTATGCTGTATGGACCGGTGAACTGTGGGAAATGGTATTTCCACTTCTGTTGTAAGCCCTTCCTTATTTTAATTTTTTTTAAATTTATTTTTTTATTTTTTGCCACTGTAAAGAACTAGGAACTTGGCCTTTTGCAGTCAAGGAGATGAAGCATCTTGGGATTATGACCTTTGATATTTCAGCAATACCTGGGTCTCATCTCAGCCAGAAGATGTAAGGGAAGGAGGCAAGTTCCATTTTAACTTGACCTGTGAGGCTGGAAAGAGGATGGAGCTCCTCATTTCTACGACTGTAGCATGAAACCAAGATTAGTAAAGCTGATCTTCCTGGAAGCGTCTTCTGACCTGATTACGCCTGCCGTTTGTGTTCCTTTAACTTGTTGTATATGCTCTGTGGCATATGCAAATGAGGCACTGTATGCTTGCAATTTTTTTTCAAATAAATTAATGGAGAGTGACACTGGAAGGAAGGGCATTTTTCTTTTCTTTTTAAAAATACGAGATAAGAAGACTCCTGGGGCAGTAGAAATCCCCTGGAGAAGCTATTAGCTCATGATAACCACACCTTTGAAATTGCTTTATTGCTTTAATAATGTGGCAGTGAAAGTGTTATGAGGGGGGGAGAGGGGAATGCCACATTTATTATTTATGTTTGTAAAAGATGAAAGTGAGCAATTAGAGTTGTTTAAAAGAACAGGTTCAGCACAATTGTCTGCCTTTTTCCCTTCATTTTTTTTTAAAAAAACACAAGCCATTCTCATCAGTTTGAGCGTCCAAGATACGCTGTCCAGCTTGGCTGGGGGTGTGCTGTTTTTCCTTCAAGGCCTGAGGCGAATGGGCATTTCAATTCCACGGATGTTCCGGGAGGGGACGTGTACTATTTGAGGAGAGACACCAGGTTAGGGTCTGTCTTGCATGCAGAAGGTCCCCGACTGAGGCTGCAGCTCTAGTGTCAAGCACCATGGGATTTGCTCCACTTATAAAGGGGGATGGATTTGAATGATTTATTTTTAAGGAATGCACAATGCATTTGAATTGGTCTGCCCTTTTTGTTCCCATTCCGGCCTTTTCTCCATGCTGCTGCGGGCTTGTGTTTCTTTCAAAACAATTCTCAGGGACTTCCTCCTGTGTGATCAGTTGATTTGTTTTTGGAAAGATGGGGGTATGCAATCTGAGGGTTTGTTTGTCGGTGGTTTCCTGGTGACACAGGGAGTTGCGGCGCGGTTCCAGGATCAATATCTGCTGCAGTGTCATTCAGACACACACACACACACACACACGATTGTCCTCCAAATTGTTTTTTTTTTAAACCTAAATGAGATTAGTACAAGATCACCTTATAACCTTATAGCTAGTATTGATATATTAGTTTCATGCTAGATGAGCTCTGGACAAGAAAAACAACAATTAAATATTACAAACAAAACAGAGACGACCCAGACAAAATACAAGATGTTTTCATGGCATGTGGCATTTCTTCCTCCATGAAGAACATTCGAGATGCTGCCACCTTTTCTGTCTGTACTGTACGTCCGTTTCAAATGTGAGCAGCTTGAGTTGACAGTGAAGCATAAAAAGATCGGGAGAGACAGGGCAGAGGAAGGAGGGAAAGAAGGGGCCTTGTAGACCGAAGAGCAAATTGGTTAGCATTGAGTGCAAGCAGTGAACTCCCGAATCAGTCCACAACCCCGTGTGATTGCTGGCTGCCAATTCAGTTGTAATACAGGCTAAGAATCAAACTGCTGGTGTAGTTGCAGCCTCTGTTCCTGACCTCTTTAGTTAGAAGGATCAGGTGGCAGGTGATGGGAGGGGATTACTGGGATGGGGGACCTCCCTTATGAGGAAAGGCTAAAACATTTGGGGCTCTTTAGTTTGGAAAAAAGGCACCGGAGGGGGGATATGATTGAGATGTACAAAATAATGCAGGGCACATGAGTAAAGTGGATAGAGGGATGCTCTTAAAGGTCTGGAAAAAATGTCTTATGAGCAGCAGCTTAGGGAGCTGGGTATGTTTAGCCTTACAAAAAGAAGGTTGAGAGGAGAAATGATAGCCATGTTTAAATATTTGAAAGGATGTCATGTCAAAGAGGGGACAGGTTTGTTTCAGAGATTAGGACTCCTAGTAATGGTTTCAAACTATATGAGAAGAGATTTCATTTGAACATTAGGAAGAACTTCCTGACAATTGGAGCTGCTTGGCAGTGGAATATGCTGCCACGAAGGGTGGTGGAGTCTCCTCCTTTGTAGGTTTTTAAGCAGAGGCAGGATGGCCACCTGTCGGTAATACTTGGATGGAGTTTCCTGCATGGCAGGGGGATGGACTGGATGGTCCTTGAGGTCTCTTCCAACTCTATGATTCTATGATTTCTTCTCCCTCTCACAAAATACATGAGCTAGGGGACATCCACTCAAATTGAGGGGCGGGAGAGTAAGAACAGACAAAAGAAAATATTTTTTTCACCCAGCGCGTTGTGAGTCTGCCACAGGAGGTGGTGATGGCATCTGGCCTGGAGGCCTTCAAAACAGGATTGGACAGATTCCTGGAGGAAAAGTCCATCCCAGGTGACAAACCATGATGGAGATGTGTCATCTCCAGGCTCAAAACCAAGGTACTTCAAGGGCCAGATGCAGGGAAGTGGTACCAGGAGACAGAGATCTAGTCTTGTGCGCTCCCAGAGGCATTTAGTGGGGCCACTGTGAGATACAGGAAGCTGGACTAGGTGGGCCATTGGCCTGATCCAGCAGGGCTCTTCTTATGTTCTTATGACTCCCTTTGCAGCCCCAAAGAGCCTCTGCCAGTGTGAGTACTGGGCTAGATGAACAATCAGGAAGAACTGGTTAAAGGGTCTCCCTGTGTGTTTATAGCTTCAGGGTTGGGTGCTTGTTCTTTGTTTGGAGCAGCTTGCTTTGTTGTATGAATTGTGGAGGCAATTCAGCTGGGAACATGTGTCTCCCCCCACCCCCCCAATGGTTCTCCAGTATTGCATTGCACCATCATGCTGCAGAGTATCTGCTACGGATGGGCGCACCACTGGCACTCTTGTTCTCCCAGAGCATTCAGAAGACTTGGCTGCTACGACCGACCTGCCTTTAGCGGCAGATTTCCCGCCCTTTACAGCACTCTTCAGTTTTGTTGGTGACAGCCCTTCAGCATCTGTTGGACACAGGCTGTGCAAGTCTCACCCCATCCTTACCTGCTGCGTTTGGTACCATTTCATTATGTAAAAATATTAGTGAACACCATCGTGTCCTGTTCTAGAACCTACACATTCCTTATATCACATGCACATTTTAAAAAGAGAGAGAACTGCCCCATGGAACCACCCTCCTACAGGGTGGTTACTTCCACTGTCTTCTGTTTGCTAATCTTATTCCTGTTATTGTTTGCTTCAAGCCTTTTATATCTGTTCCTTACTCATTGGTTTTCTTCGCTGGTAAATCTTCAATGTTGTTTGCTACCGAACAGGAAACAAAAGAAGACACAACCTTAGACTTGAAGTAGCTCTCAGTGATGGAACGGCCCTGCGTGTTGTGAGGGATGGTTATTATAGACTGTCTGATACATGCAATTGTGGTCAAATTGCATATACTTATGTCACAAGTTCTATGCCTCAGTATTTTCAATTCCGAGTGAGGGATTTTTGTTTTAGATTTGGGGTAAGCAGTGTGAAACCTGTCTTCATGATTTGCTGACTTCTGCTGTCAGAGAAATATTTTTCCTTTTCTTTTTGATCTTTGAAAGCATTCATTATTTAAACATGGTATGTTTATTTAGCCATCTGTTTCCTCCATTTGCTGCACACACTGGTTCTGCCTCAGCAGGATTTCCACTGGTTTTGCACAGGTCAAAACAAAGCCATATTTTTATTTGTGCCACGACAAGCAGTGACTATAGTGCATCGACATAGAAAGAGGCATGCAAAATGAACAACGAATACAGGTGAGCAGATTTGGTACCAAAATAGAAGGGATAGAAGGTACCAAGGGATTTTTTTTTCTTTTGCCATTTACATGGCATGTAGATAATTTGCTTCAGCCCTTTAGTTCCTGGATTTGGTCGAAGATTTGATGTCCCGCCTCCACACTTCCAGTCCTTACTGCAGAATAAATTTAAAGTCGGTCTTTGTGGAAAACTGTAGCCACCTGAACAAATGAAGTAAATTGGCAGCTTTGCCCCGTAAGTGCTACCTGAGGGAAAAGAGATACCTAAAAATCTAGTAGAATTTCGTGCTGTCAGGATAAACCGTTCTGACTCCTTCCGTTGTGTCTGTCTCTGCAAGAAGGAAGATGTGATGCAGAGCTGAGCCAGGGCTGCTTTATCAGTGTTAATCAGCCTAGCCGTTCTACTCCATGTAGCATAACAACCCCAAGCTCTTTTAAACCTTGACATCAATATAGGCAGTGATAAGATAAGACCTGCTTATCCTGCCCCAGCCAGTCCTGATAAGGTAAGTCCGTTTTATACGTTTGAAGCAGGCCTCAAAGTTTCCCTGTCTCCTGTTTTGGGCAAACTCCAACCTGGCTTAAGAAGGGAGACCCGGGATGCAACAGCTGGAACGGGGACAGCATTTTGAGTACGCAGCCATAGTGCAGAATTCTTCCTCTTCATAATTATGAAATTACTGAATGATGTATACTGGGGGTGAGGAACATTTTCTCCATTTGCCTGCAGTGTTCCCAAGAGGACAGGTCTAGTGGAGAAGGTAGTAGCCAAAGAAATTGATCGCATGGGTTTTCCTGAATTAAAAAAATGGATTTCAGCTTTAAAAAGGGGCTTCCTTCCTTAAAAAAATCCCCTCTCATGCCTTCCAGTAGCTATATTTTAGGAAACTCCTTGAAATGGTGTGTTTGTGTGTGTGTGTGTGTTGGAGAGAGGGGCTCTAGGTGTGCTCAAGGCCCTTCAGAACTTGGTAGAGAATGCACTTTCAGTGGAAAATCTCAAAACAGAAGCAAACACATTTTTAAAAAGCATCTTTAAGGATGGGTGGGGTTTGGGAGTCAGCATCTGTACGAATGCTGAGGGTATGCTTGTTGCTCACCATGATATATACCAGCTCTTGGCGGTTAAGATATGCTCGCTTACATTGTGTGGTTGCCCCGCTCTCTTTGTGAAGTCTCTATAGATTCTTAGAATGAATGAATGACTCTCCATGTTCACCTACTTATGTGTGTGCATGACCTATGTCCCTTTGTTTGAAGACCTTGACTTTAGATGCAGCTTTAACACCAGCTCTGCTGCTTCCTGCCTCATCTAGGAAGACAGTCTGGCGAAAATCGTCTGGCCAAAACTTTACATGTAAGAATGATCTCCTGGCAAACCACATCTTTTGCCATGTTTGGACTTTTGGTACATGCTCGAAATCTTGCATTGATGTTTTGTTGTTGTTATTTTATTAGTGGCCTATAAAGGTATCACCTATGGTCTCTTTCATTTGTATTTTGTAATGGCCACACGGCTCCCCTCCCTTTTTACTTATGCTTTGTGATTTTATTTGGAAGGCCCACTTCGTAAGTCCCCACCATTACAGCTGATGTGGATTGTTAGCAGTTCCAAAGCCACCCCAGGTTGTAGTATAATCTCCCTAGAAGAGCAAGCCTGGTTGTACTTTGATGCTTCTTGCTTCCAAATGGCTGTAATTTTCATTACACCGAGAGGCAAGCAAATTATTTCCTTTTAGCTGAACTTTTAAGACCGTTATCTCATAACTGGTAGTTGGCAAGAAGCTAATCCTTATAGGCTGGAATCTGTAAGGTTTGGTAACTTGCTGCAGCTAATTGTGGCTAACCAATGAGTTATGGGGCATGTTTCTGGTTGTTCAATGAGTTGCTTGACCAGACATGCAACCTAGACATTCCCCGGCAGCTCCACAATAAGCTGCAGTTATCTGTGTTAAGTTATGCCAACCATATGCAAGCACCAAAAAGATTCTCGCTGTGATTGTTTGAAGCAGAAAGGGTTATTTGCTGAACAGCCATTCTGCATAGCTGCCTTTGATGCTTTGATTTAAGCTTCTAAACTTAGTAAATGCTGTCGACCTGTTTAATTACTTGATTATATATTTCTAGGGCATATCATATCTGACATGATTTGTGGTTTAGGGCTTGACTCGCATTCCTGATGTATGTTGTTCTTTTCTGCCTGAAGGCTATTTTCCTGATTTCTATTTATTGATTGTAGTCTGGATGGTGTTTTGTCATGTGTGGATGGCATTGCTTAAGTGACAGGGGAATTTGAAAGCATATATAATAGGAGTATTTTATAAATGATCGTGTATGTTTTGTGGATTTCTTACCCTTATTTATGTAGCATACTAAGGAGAAAATTAAACCAGAGTCCTTATTAATAGTAAGCTAGCATCCTATATGCAAGAGGCTTTTATTACAATATGGGTAGGAATTCAAGATAGGTATTTTTGCACGCACACACAGAGTTTGCCCACTCAGTTCACATTTTATACTCAGAAAAGGTCATATGAATGGCCTATCCTATAAGCTTATCCGAAACCCCTGCTGTTCATGTTTTTCAATCTTTTTTTTTACTATATGTACCATTCCATTATTTCAAATGTCTTTTATTTGAAATAATGAAATGGTACATATAGTAAAAAAAATGTCTTTCAGCACTAGTTTTCATTTGAATCTGATGTGCAGGCATTGCCAAAGAACCATTTTTACGTGCCTGACATTACAACATTGTGTGTGTGGCTGTTGAAGAGTTCATCGTTTGAACCCATAACATCCTCAATGTACTAGAACATGAGTTGTCCAAACAGAATAAGAATGGAGATGGATGGCCCAGGGCTGACTTTCTGGCTGGCGGATATTTTAATTATAATTAGGGGACAAAAGAAAAGGGAAGGAGAGGGGAAATGGTGGGATCTTGTTGATGTCACATATGAGAGGAGGAATGAGTTTACAGTTCTAAGATCTGGCCTCTGAACATCCCCAGACTATTTTGTACAGAGGTGTACTGTATTCGTTAAGAAGCATGGCAACATTTCCTTTTCAAAAACAGAGGAACGAAGGCGAACATCCAACAAGGTACTTTCGAGAGATGTTGAGTCATTTTCAGCAGGTTGTAACAAGTGGCAGAAAAACCAGCCGCTTCTTCCTATCCACTTTCCACTGATGTGTGTTGTGGGCACCATGTGCAACATAAAAATGGGATCACTCTGTTTTCAATGCATTTCTATGGGAAATTTGTGTAAAGGAAAATTTGCTTAACATAATTTCATTTGGAACGAATTAATTCCTTTATACAAGGTACCACTGTATCATTAAGAGGCTTTCACTGGTGATAGCTACAAGAGGTGGTCATTTAAGTACAATTGGTTCCAAACAACTTGGTCTCGTTCCTTGATTATTGTATCCAAATTGCTACACCTAATCAGCTATCGAGCTACTATAGTATTCTGTCTCTTTCTCTCTCTCTCTCTCTCTCTGTGTGTGTGTGTATGCTAAGTAAATTCTGACTTGTGGTGGCCCATTTCAAATATTTTTTTAGTTAGATATAGAGAGTGCTCAGAAGTGCGTTACCACTCCGTTCTTCCAGCTTGTCCAAGGCGATGCACACCAAGTCTACTCGCAGGAGGCACCTCGCAATCCCAACCTCTTGGTATGCTGCCAGAAGCCTATCCTACTGAGTTATCCAGCCAGCTTACTATATTATTGTAGCAGTTTTCAAAGAGGGAGCTGTGTAAGCCTGTTTAAGCACGGTTGACAAAAATGAAAAGAATCGGGCCACCAAAGATGTATCTGAGGAATTGGATGGTAGTAAAGGAAATGAATGTGATTCTTCCAGGTGCCCACAACTCTTTTGTTTTTATTTTTGTTAAGCTTACTACTTGGCTGGTTCTTTTCTCCTCCTTTCCCTCCCCTTCCTGTTCCATGTGGTGCCATTTATTGGAACCATTGTGTTTACAGAGCCTGTCTTAAAGAGAGGGGCGCCCTGCAGAGCTGACAGCTGGGAAGGCTGAAACAATGCCATGAGTTAATGGGCCAAAAGGACTATCAGTGTTTTTCTCATTAAAGTAAAAAAAAATTTTTATTATATATATTGTACAATGACCATAACTTTCTCTCTTGGCTTCCAGAAATATCTTGTGGAATAAATGATTGCTGTGTTATTTCAATGTAAATGAGACCACAGGATCATAAAGTTTAATTTGTTAGTGTTGGCTGCTCTCCAGTTTGGCAGCCTATTAAGCCAGTTCATTAGTGGGAGTTCAGAGGTACAGGCCCTTCTTTGGTGATATTAGCAGGAGAGTCTGTTTGATCTCTTGCGGAAAGCTTGATTGCCAGGTGAGGTGAGGATAAGCCAAATGGCGTATTTGTATAGGGGGCAGTTTGTATGCCAGACATTGACCTGTGATCCAGGAGCAAAACGCTGCAGAGAGATTTTAAATCTCAGAGTTCTGAGTTTTGCCTCTAGCTGTAGACTAAATTTTGATCTGCATGGACAAATGAATGGTTTGATGTGAATTTTCTGAGATTGTATACCATTTGAGACTCTGTGGGATACCCTCGTGGCGCAGTGGTTAAATGCCTGTACTGCAAGTAAAACTGCTCACCACCTGGGGTTCAGTCCCAGGTAGCAGGCTCAAGGTTCACTCAGCCTTCTATCCTTCCGAGGTCGGTAAAATGAGTACCCATCTTTCGGGGGGGGGGCAATGTGGAGCCTGCACACTGTAATTAAAATTGTAAACCGCCCAGAGACTACTTAAAGTGGTATGGGGCGGTAGGTATATAAGCAGAACACTTTGCTTTTTTTTTTTTTTTTTTTTGCTCCCCCCTCCCCGGTCCAGTCTCCCAATGATCCTATTAAAGAGATTACCTTCTGGAACATCGTTTCTCTCCCATGTGATGGTTGTGCAATTGCTAGGAGACTTTCCTTCCAATCGTACTTCTCCCTTGCAGCTTAAAGCAATGCAGTCTGTGAATTGATCTGCATCTATAGTTCAGTTGAATGTTATCCTAGCGGTGCCCTAAATTTCTTCTTCAAGATCTTAGGTGTCCTTTTCTCTTCATCCTTGCCATGATAGTCCACAAATTTCCTCTCCCTAGCTCCTTCCTCTTGCCGATACCGACTCTGCTTGCCCATTCTGAAACTACACTAATCATTTGGTTTAACATTTGCCAATGGTGTATTAAAACACAGTGGAATGACATGGAATTTGGAGTCTAACTTTCCCCACAAAGCATGCTGATCTCCGTTATTTCCTTTCTCTTTAAATAACAAAGAGAGGTTTTTATCGGCTCTTGCTCCTAAAGAATCCCCCCCCCCCTGCAAATCTTGACTCAAAGCATTTGTATTAAGCTAGAGTGCTGACAGCAAAGCTGGGAGCCTGGTCTTCAGAAGCTGCTGCTCCAGCTGTATCTTACTTGACTAGTAATCCTTGTGACACTTGTCAGGATAGCGGCTGCTCACCACCAGTGTAACAGAACTCCTGGGTTGGGGGGGGGGGTTGATGGCGGCAGCTGGCAGAAAAACCAATTCTTTCCTGTCATCTCCTGCAGCTGTTAACACAGGATCAGATGTTCCAGCCAGCAAAGTGGGAGCAAAAAAGAGAACATGTGACTTTTCATGGATTCGTGAGGGAAGGACAGGGAAGAGCTGAGAGGAGATGCCTTTCCCGCTGTGTAATCCGTGATCCACTAAAGTTAAAGGGTTATCCTGGAAAGCTACCCCACTAGTCTCAGACCAACAGCGGATGGGTGCTGTCAATTTGCGCACCACACTTTAAGGAATGCTCAGTTTAAAGGCAGCTAGGTCCCCTCCATTGGTTTGTCAAAGTGCCCTGGACTGGCACAGAGCCCAAGAGATGGCCAAGGCACCGGATGAACTGGCTCCAGGGCTCCAGAGCCCTGGATGAACCAGGTGTTGAAAAGCTAGGATAGCCGGTTATCACTGAGCCAGATGGCAATTGTAATGTCACCAAGGAGAAGCTGAGAAATCATTGGCACGGTGGGGTGATACAAATGCATTAGCATCCTATATCGTAAGCGGTTAGTCCGGAAACTAATTTTTCCGGACCCTACTCGGATTTAAGCCTGTAAGCTCTTGAGAGGGATTTGCCATGGCTGCCCATCTCTGTTTTTTCCCTCTTCTATCTAAATATCTTCCACTAGGATTTTCCTACATGTATCCTGAGTTTAGCCTGGTGTTTCATGGACAAAAACAGAAGGGCACAATACTGTAAATTTGAGATAAGACCTTGCACTGAGCTTCACAACTTGTATATATAGATGCTTTCACTCAGTCTACACAGATTACTTTTAAGTGCTCTTTCAGCAGCAGGTACCGGAAGTGTGTGTGTTGTGTAGTTACAGACTCTTTGTGACCCCATGTCCATGGAGTTTTCTTGGCAGGAATACTGGAGTGGTTTGCCAGTTCCTTCTCCAGGCACCTACAGCACGCAACCGTGGGCAAAACCCCTTAAAAAGCATGTAGTTTGGTGAGGATTTTTTAAAATGTTTTCCTTTTTGATCTCTCTTTGGCTTTCTCTTGCGGTCTCCTCCTGCCATCAGTTAAGGCCTCAAAGCACTGTTTAGATTTTCCATTATGTTCTGAAATGGAAGTCTGTAATTTCATCTTGTCATTTCTCCCCTGCCCTCCCCACCAACCCTTTCTTCCTTGTAATACAGTGTGTTACTAGAAACGGTGTATTCCTGATAAAATATTGATTGTGGCTGCTTTATGGGGTTGCGAACTCAGTCGGGGCATTGGCCTTTGAAGTTCTCTGATTTCCTTCAGGATTTCTTGGCTAGAAACGCAGCCGACTTAAGGTGAACTGCTTGGCCTGCAAAATTCTATTTTGAGGTTGGTGTATTGTGAATTCACCTCTCTTTCTGCTGAGGGTAATAATGCCAATGCAAACCTTGCATCTTCTCAGAATTGTGGAAAATGTAGATAACAGTTTGACTCAACTGTCTAATAATACTTAGAGTCAACCTGTTTCACTTTCCTGGGTTTTTTTTGGGGGGAGGGGTGTTTTTTGTTTTACTGTACAAGACTAAGATGGATAAGGAATTGCAAGATAAATATACATTATTACTGTAATCTAGTTTGCTCTGTCAGGTATGCAGATCTGCACTATTTGGGAAAAATTAGGAATCTGTTCCTAAATGTTGGATAATAAAGTACAAGTGCTTGGAGCAAACATGACCCCTTCATTTGTCCACGGGAACTAAGAGGCAGAGGCATAGAGAGATACAGTTCTGTATGGTAATAGAATGGGCTTTCAGGGAGGTAGTTATGTCTTCTTTCACCAGCTCCCGAGACTGCCCCAGTAATGTGGGCAGTGCGTAGCAACCTGAGCCATGAGCAGCCTTGAAGTAGGCAAGCTGCCTGCAGTAAACAGCAAACTCCCAGATGAACTGCATGACTCTTTAATGATCCAAATTCGCCAAAGGTCTAGCCGCGTTAATAGGCTGAGCACGTTCATCAATAAACCATTTACTCTCCCTCTCCCTCCCGGCAGTCGCTCTGACTAGATCTGACACACAAACACTTAACTACCTTTTTTTCATCCAAAATCAATGTTGTATTTATCTTCAATGATCTACAGAGAAACCAAATGTTTAAAATTACAGGGATGCCGGGAGAAGGATGAGGGCGGGAAGGGAAGTACAGAAAGTCAAGGAAGAAAATACCAGCAGATCTTTGAGATACCCAGACAGCAGTAGTCTAGTAGAATGATATAAAATGCAAAAATGGTAGGGAAAAAAAGGAAGAAAATATAAAGAACAAGAAAAAGCTTGTGCTGTGGACAATATGGTAGGCCTGCAGCAGGCAGCTTTTGTCTGTGTGGCCCTAGCATAGGGGTGTCCAAACTTTGGCCCTCCAGATGTTTTGGACCATAACTCTCAGAATTCCAAGTCTAGATTGCCAATGACAAAGGATTGTGGGAGTTGTGGTCCAAAAACATCTGGAGGGCCAAAGTTTGGACATCACTGCCAAGCAGAATGGGCTAGGTATATATACTGTGCTGCTCCATACACAGCATCCCTCTCCGGTCCAGCTGTGTCCAGAGGTTTGTTACAAGAGAGAACATTCCTGCCAGCCAGCTGTTCTATTCCTTCTCCCATACTACTTCCTTTGGTGACCAACCAGTTTGAAAGGACTGAATGAAAAAAAAGAAAGAAAAGAAAGAGAAAAGAATCTGCATATATTTCATTGAGGCATAACAAAACTCACCTATGTAACATAAAACCGAAAATGAAAGTAAAAACTTTACCAAAATATATGGGGTGGGATGAGGCGGAGGGGGTGGGGGCTTTCATGGCAGAATGTATACTGAAATAAACATTTGGAATGCTCAATGCAAATTAACAGAGAACATAGCAGATTCTTAAAATGATAATTTGCCTCTTTTTTTTTTTTGCTCCTCACATCATGTTGTACACTAATTCTGACAAGAAGATTGCACAGTGAACGCAAGGGATCTACAGTATGAAGTCCTTGCTCGCCCTTGCGTCTGACTCCCCACAACAGTGGGGAAATTAGGGGTGGGATGATATGAGATTGATCTGTGGTGTATTACTGTGTCAGCTCCAGCAGGATTGTATCAATTTCCATATAGATATCTGGAGCTTCTCTTTATCTTACCGATTATCCTTCTGTTTGACACACAAACAAAAATGAAAAAATTGCCAACTTGGGGTTGTGGGAGAGGGGGAAGGTTTTGTGTGTATCAACCTCTAACTGTAACTATTGCCATTCTTTCTACAAAGCTGCATGTTCAGTGAATATGTTGGGGTGATTTGAGGAGGAGGGGGTTGTTTTGTAAATACTTTCCTTCCCATCCTCCTGCCCCCACATTAATGAGGACCTGCCTCCAAAAATTTGTTTTGCATAGCTGAAATATATATGCCACAACTAGTTGTTGGTTTTTTTGTTTTGTTTTAGTTTGCTGGGTTTTATCCACTGACAAGGATGAATTGGAATAACGTTAACAAATAACCAGAGAGTGGTTCTAGAAACCATTTTTTATAAAGTCTACCTATGTTAAGAATTCAATATTGGTGTACATTTATATTAACAGAATATTTACATATTGTTTTCTTTTTTTGTCATTAAAACAAGTCAAAAAATTCTCATTTATCCATAATATAAGGCAAAAAACAAACCGTTTTTGTACATTATTATTATTATTATTATTATTATTATTATTTTTAATATATATCTGTAACTTCAGTTCCAAAGTACCAAGAGAAGTGAGTAGCCTCAGTTTGGAAACCTCACAGTGGACTGTACGAAACTACAGTATTTCCATAAATAATACTTTAAGAAACCCTGGGTATATTTTGTTTTTACTTCAGGATCTGAGGCCATTAAATTCAAACTAAAACCAGAAGTCTTTAAGTGAATAAAAAGCACAAAATTAAAAAAAAATTCAAATTCTTTAAAAATGTTTCTCACATTTGGGGAAAATGTACAAACTTGGTAATATTTTAACTCAGCACAGAAGCAAAAACAAAAACAGAAATATAATCAAGACCTATATATTAAATTTCAATTTTCAGCAACAATCTGTTTGGAAGGTTTATAACCTTTGACCCCCCCTCCCTCCCGCGCCCCAATTATTTATGGAACTGTGCTTAATTTCTACAAATTTTACAGTTGTAAAAAAGTTTACAGCAGTGCATTTTTAAAAGGTTCTCTCCCCCCCTCCTATATTTACAGGTGACTTTTAAAACTCATCCTGTTGGTTAGATAGGGACTATCGTGCCTCTACTTCTTTGGGGTTCCTAGAAGGAGAATAGTCTCTTGACTCTGAGCTTGTGAGCGGAGTAGTCCGGCGTGGGGAGGAAGGTCTTGTACTACTTGCTGGTACCAAAGGGGGTGGGGCACTCAAAGCGGCGGTGGGTGGGTTCCTATTCAAGATTCCATTGTGCATGGCGGCGGAGGGGCTGAGTCTGGGATAATGCATCCCGCTGAGATGAGGCATGAAGGATGGCACGTGTGCCAAGTGGCTTTCAATAGGAGATGAGTGCAAGTGATGCATCCTGGCACGCTCAAGTTCTTCGCGTAAGTGCAACCTCTCCCTCTCTTCTGCTTGCCTGAGCCGTTCTTGCTCACGCCTCGCTTCAAGAAGATTCTCATGATTGTAGTCATGGGGCTCCCTATCTCGGTAAGAGCGCTCATGATCGTAAAACCCGGAGGTGGTGGGGAACCGATGGATGGGATCTGCTCGGAGCTGGAAGTCCATCCGACGGTGCAGGTCTAAGCTCCGATAGGCATCTCGCAACGGGTCCCTCACTGGATCCCAGGAAAAACCAGGGTGGGGAAGTCGCTCCCTTCCCGACAATGGATTCATGCCCATTAGAGGGGTCATCATTCTGCTACGATCTAGGACATTCATGTTGTTCATCTGATGGACACTGCCCATGGAGATGGGCATGGTGGCTGCCATTGTATGGGGCAATGGCAACCCATGCAAGGATGACGGTGGTGGGTGTTCCACTGTCCTGGAATGCTGTGAAGGCTCAGAGCTCACGACCAATACATCACCATCCTCCTTGCGCTCTTCTTTGACCTTGACATCATTCTTGATCTTCTGCAGGTCAGCTGGAAGCTCTGGCTTTCTTTCAATGTCCTTGTTCATTAGATTGCTGAGTTTTAAACTCTCGCTCAGTGCAGGCTTGCTGTAGGGAGATACAGACTGGATTACTGGCTTTGTGTTGTCCTCAGAGGATCTCTTTTCATGGCTTGGGGGTTCCTTCACTGGGGAGCGGCTTTCTTTGATCTTGTGCTCCACAATCGGAGGAGGATCCCTCAGCCGGTCGGGAATCTCCCTCTCGGGTTCTTTAGACCTTTCTCTGTCACCGAGGCCCATTTGCCTGGCGGGATCATTGGAGGTCTGGCTGTTGCTGCGAATGAGGTTGCTGATCTGATGAGTCACTGGAGCCGAAGCTGGTGAGGATCTATTTGAATGTCTATTTTTATCCAGAAGATCTCTGGAAGAAAACACAATGCATTGTGAACATTCTGTTCTCTCATACACTTGTTAGGAATGCTATTGCTATTTAGTAATATGTCATCAGTCTTTTAATCACTACCTCATAACACAAACACCATAACAATTGCTATTTGGAAACTGTCACACCACCTAAGAATGATGAACTCCAAATGTTTGGAAACAGATTAACACACGAGCGCACACACTGGTTTTTTTTATATGGAACTGACTACTTCCTGATAAAAGCTTTTGACTATCTCCTTTAACCTATTAACTAATGCTAGCAAGGAGGAAAATATTGGTAACTAGGACTCAAAATAAAGCCGTAGAACGGAAAGCACATAACGAAACATGGCAAACAAACAGAAACATTACATATGTACCACTCAGAAACTTGGAAAGATCTATGTTAAGGGATTTAAACGGCTATGATTGGAACAAATGAAAAGAATTACACTAAAAACACAAGCATATAATAAGCATTTCCCCCCAAATTGCAACCCTTTGGGATTTTTCCAAGATTTTTTTTGGCAAGCAACAAAGTAGGATTCCAAAATATGACATTGGGAGAACTGGAGCAACTTTATAAAAATCTTTCCTAGGGGACACATCATTTTAAAATCTTCTCTTCAAGTGGAACCCCATAGCAATTATCTTTCATTCTCACTATGATTGTAGGATAATGAAGGTCCAGGAACCTACCAGTATTATCTTAGCAACATTTAACAGATGGGGTATCTTTGGAATGAGGATCAAGCTGTGATTTTTTTTTCCTTTTCTTTTTGCTAAACTGGTTCCAGCTGCAGAATCGAGCATTTGGAAGAGCAAAATTTTAAAGCTCTTGGTTGGAACATTTTGACGGCAGGCTAAACTGGAAAGCAAAACCTAATGAAGACTCAAAAACCGTATCAAAAGTGTTTGGATTCTAGTGACGGTATACTTTACAGCAGACTCCAAGGACAAAGAATGCTGGTTCCAGTATTGGCATGGAATCCTAGCAATACAGCAGTAGCATCTGCGCTGGTACCCATTTGCTCAGACCAGAGCAGGAGATGGCAGACATGAAAACACATTTCATCTTCCCTCACAGGTGGCAAAGAGAAGCACAGAGGGCAACTTAATACTCTACAGTTTAACAGTGTGGGGAGATCTTTGGCAGGAGAATCCTCCCTGACTGTATTAATGTTAGAAACCCTAGAAAGTTTTGAACCTCGACCGTGTATTCACCTGCCTTAGTGTAGCCTCATCAACTCCAGTCCCCTTGGCTTTACTTCCCTTTATTTCTTCTCCCCACCCCCACTGGACAGGGTTGAATGGAAATCCTGTCTATAAACATCTGGATGGCCACCTGTGGCCCACACTTGCTCCAATGAACTGTCTCCTTTGTGACAATTCAGAGTGGTTTATGGTATGTAAATCCCACACCTTCCTGTATTTTACACAGTCAGGAACCTTGGGTTGACAAAGTGTGGTTTCAGATGCAGATTTGCTCTGTAAGTTCTGTGTGGAACGCATATATACATTTGTTCGTGATGGCCACGGCATGACTCTCTCACCTCTCCTTGTCTCGGTCTTCTTTACTCGAAGCAAGGTCCCTCTTCTCTGAATCTCTGTCTCTGTCATGGTTTGTGACGGAGGAGCTACGCTCAGAGTCACCTGGCTTGGGCCACTGTGGAGGTGTCGGGAAGGAAGGCGGTGTCCTGTGGAGTCTGTTCCACGGCTCGTGAGGGTTGTTGAAGCTCTGGACATTGGGTCCTTCTTTGTGAGCAAAAATGCTGTTGTGACCTAGAAGCAGGAGTCAAGCAGAAAGACCCTGTTAATTTTCTGTTCAGGTGGGAGAGCATAACCAAGTATTATTATTATTATTTTTTGCACCCAACAAATTCTGCTATCAGAACAGTGATCCTTTCATGTTTGGAGAGAAAGGGGCGAAAGGCAGAGAAAAACATTAATGCAGAGCAGCTCTGGTAACTGGAATTAAATGACTGCCCATTCCAAGCTCCTGAACAGGACACAATAAAACTGTGTAACTGTCTGAAAGGAATGAGGAGGTTTTGTCTGAAGGTGAAACATCGCTCCTCAATTGCCCTTTTTTCCTACAGTATTATGAAAACCATGGATAAACTGGTCCTGTTGGCACAACTTTCACCATAAACTAAGAAGATGCAGTTGATTAAAAGGGGACGAACAGACTTGAATGTAACTGTTCTCCTTGGGAATGGACCGATCAATCTGATGAGCTTACCAGTCCATGTTCTTCCCTTACAAAGGAGCTCACGGGTTTTCTTCATGTAGCTTATCTTTAAGAAAATGTGACCTAAACTATTCCTTGGAGATGACTCTTCAACCTTTGTTAAATAAATTCCAATGAAAAGACTCTGTTATGTTACTAAAAGGAAGTCCCTCACAATGTGGAGTTTCCCATCACCTATCTCTGATTGCACGCCGAGTGGCCATTGCAAGCCCCAGACACAACACACTTGTGCAGTATTCCTTGAGTTACACCAACTTTCCTTCCGCAGAGTTTGCACTTTCTTCTTGGCGAGGGCTTATTCAACTCTAATGAGCTTCAACCTAGCAGGCTCATTTCCCAGAAAGACTGGTCTAACTCAGTGAATTCCTTATATGTCTTATGGATGAGTTCTACAAGCTGCTTTTGGAAGACAACAGTTTGCTCTTGGGAGAAACAGCACTAGTTGGAAAGTACAAATGGATAAGACCAGAGCAAAAATATCTGTGCCTATCTACATATTTCGATATTTATTCCAATCGCTCTGTACCGGAGTGCCCACAGCATTGCACAATTAAATTACAACACACAAGTAAAAGACCAAAACATTCGTTAGGAACAGGTTAAAATAAAAGTAAAAGCCAAATTAATACCATCCTGACTGCCTGTCAGAAGCTGATGAAGAATGGAGTTAGTCTGACTTTCCTTGCAAAGGGCTCCACAGCTGAGGCATTGCTACTGAAAAAGCCCCACGTTCTGTATTCACTAGTCTGATGTCTCAGGATAGGCTCACAGTAAGCTTGAAACAATCAGTCTTGTTACAATAATCATTATTTAATAATTACTTTTTAAATGATCTTCCAACTACCCAGAAGCAATATATTCCATTAGAGTGTCGTCAGCCACTAGGACTGTGAAAGGCTATATACTGTATATACTCGAATATAAGCCTAGTTTTTCAGCCCTAATTTTGGGCTGAAAAGGGGACCCTTCGCTTATATTCGGGTCAGTACTTTTAGCCACTGAGGCAAGTGCATGGGTCGGTGGCTAAAAGTCATTTTAAACATTGTGCGCCTCTTCTCTTGACACCCCCCCCCATATTGCAGGGAAGTGGCGTACAATGTTTAAAATGACTTTTAGCCACCGACCCATGCACTTGCCTCGGTGGCTAAAAGTCATTTTAAACATCACACACACACACACACACCCCAGATCACAAAGGAGTTGCCAGGCCCTGTTGCATTTCCCACCCTAGACTTATACTTGAGTCAATAAATTTTCCCAGTTTTTTGGGGGGAAATTAGGGCCCCGACTTATACTCGGGTCGACTTATACTCGAGTATATACGGTAATTTCAGTGGTAAAACAGATGTGCAAAGTCTGCGGTTCTTCTATCCCTGGCATCTTGAGGTAGGCCTGGGGAAAGATTCAGTGAGGACAACCAAAAGAGCTGCTGACATTCAATGTACACAATTCTGAGCCACTTGGCTAGATGGCGACTCAGTATAAGGCTGCATCCTGTATCCCTGTGAGTGCCATCTCTAGTGGCTTGCCATGGATAAGGGACAAGGATAAACCATCTACATATAACTCTTTTCACACCACCAGGTTATTATTGTAAATAGTGGACCAAATGCAAAGAAGTACTGTCTCCCTAAGTTTCAGAAGACTTAAATATAAAATCCATGAGCCATCAGATTGTCTTGACCAGAGACGGGGGAAGAACTGAATGTAATCCTCTATCAATTCTCCTACGTCTGGATAAACAATTTGTGTCCCCCCCCCCCCAACAAGGGCTGCTTGTGTTTTCATCATCATCTTAAAATTTCAGCCCCTGTCAAGAAGGCACAACGGGGGATCGAACTCTCAAGCTCTGGCTTTGCAGCCAGGCCCCTAAATTACTGCTCTACCCAGCAGTTCTCCTTAGCTTGCATTTTTTTTTGCCACTGGGTGCTGCATTTGTGTTTCCGCATTTATGTTTCTGCATTTATGTTCCCATTTGTATTGGGGCCCATTATGTTTGTATAAGCTCTCAAAAATAAGACACAAACAGGGCAAGAGCATGGTTTCTTTCTAAAAGTACATTTTCAAGGACTTTTCTAGTCTGTTGGTGACTCCTGAGAGCACCCACATGCCTCGCATAAATAGTGGCAACAGCAGAGCTGTCATGCATAAAGATTAGGGAGATTAGGCGTTTATTGGGCCCGCTTTCTCTGGACACTGGACACATGGAACAGAAGCACGGCTGCCGGATAGAGAAGGGAACAAATTATGGAAAAGCTCCCGCCACAGAGACCTGGAACACTTAGGTGCAGTATTTTGGTTTGCTTTTCTTCTCAAAAAGCAGAACGGAGGATAGGAAATAAGAGGTTTACTTTGTTTTAAACAAACTACCACCAGCTGCTTTCAATGGGAGCATGTGGTTTCTCTGGGGAGGAGGTTTGTCTGCAGTAACCCCAGCCAGTACTTACTCAGAGTATGACTGCCTAATCCTCCAAAGGCATTGCTGCCTAAGTTCCCAAGGCCGCTGAAGCTGCTTGACCTGCTAAATGGATCTGGAAAGGCAAACAGGGTTTTAGCCGGCATTTAGCCAAGAATGCTGGAGAACGAAATCCACCCTTTCTCCCCTCCCCCCCTGCCTTTTTTTTTAAACGGTCTGAATCCAAGTAGGATTAGGCCAGACTTTAAGCTGATCCTTCTCTCACTGCAAGGTTCTTTGCACAGAACATTCCCAGCATGTTAAAAACGGAGAAGGGATTTCGGCACTTACTCCATGAAACAGGTGCTGGAGTTAAGCTCTTGTGTGTGCCAAGAGAGAGCAGGAGCGAGAGAGGCGCTAAAAGTTAACAGCCAAAGAGCAAAAATGGACAGGCACCGCTACCGCCCTGTAATTTGATCTGCTTTTGGAATCACAACCGCAACGGGAAATGTCATAAGCTGATTTCCAATATGATATTTCATTTATTTATTTTGGGGGATGGCAAAGAGGGTGTTTGTAAAGAAACCTTAGCAGGGGGTGGTGTGTCTACAGGCTGAACGATGAAGCAAGTCTATGACAAACCTGCAGATTACTGCACGGGGCATCAAAGGGTTATCCCACCAACGTGACACCACTTTCTGCATTCCCTATTTTCTCTAACTCTTCCCTATTTTTTTTCTACCTCTGTTTTCTGGCCATGAAACTTGCATGTTCTAAGGGCAGCTACAACTTTGCAAAGGGCAATACCTGTATAACTCTAAAAGGAATGTTGAGTGAAAACATGCTGTTTGCTCTAGCAGTACAAATAGACAGAAGATATAAGAGTTATGTACTCTTCTTTTAATAAGTTACTAACTGCAAGCAGGAGTATAAACCCATACACGGATAAAATTAGAAAATCCTCTTTACTCACAGTGGGGCTTACTATAACCCCCACACAACATGACATATGATGAACACAGCATACCATGGTCACCTCTTATCCTTAACTGGCTCTGTTTTTTTTTTTTTTTTACTGAGTGTAGTCAAATTAGTATGTTAATTGTTAAGGAATTATCACATCAAGTCTATTGTTACAAAACTGTGATGCTCAATTTAAGAATAATTCAAATGGTCAAGAGTGTGTCTGCATCCTCTCTAAAGTCTCTGGGCAAGCCTACATAGATTGTTCAAGGGCCTTTGGTCAGCAAAGCCATTTTCAGGGTGACCTGTCAGCTCACTCAGTAGGGATGTTTTGTCAATGAGCTCAATAAATGAGCTTAATTGGTCCAACAAAGTTAATTACTACTGTCCTTCACCTACCCCCAGCACTGCTAACAAGTGGAGTGAGCCCAGCAGTTTGCTTTCCAGTGCTGTGTGTGTTGTGTCGTTTCAGTTGTGACCGACTCTTTGTGACTCCATGTCCATGGAGTTTCCTTGGCAGGAACACTGGAGTGGTTTGCCAGTTCCTACTCCAGGCGCCTACAGCACCTGGTATTCCCTGGTGGTCTCCCAGCCAAGTACTAACCAGGGCCGACCCTGCTTAGCTTCCGAAATCAGGCGAGATCGGATACGCTTAGGGCATCTAGGCTACCACATGCTCAAACAAGTCATCACAGCTTCAAGAGATGGGCACGGATGGTTGGTTTGCTGGTTCATGATGGCTTGGCTGATGGGGGTGCTCTCTCCCCTCTGGTGGGCAACCACTCAAGAGGCAGGACCCAGAGGAGGCAAGTGTGTGCCTGCCAGAGGAACCAGCTGTCCAGCAGTTGCCCGAACTAGCACGAACCACTGTGCCCATCCCTGTTGTGTATTACAGAGATCAGTGGTTCTTTGTTCTTGGGCTGCCGCTCCCAGAAGCCTTCACCACTTAGCTGTGCTGGCATGAGTTTCTGGGAGTTACCGTCAGCGAAGACCTGGGTTACCCAAGGTTGGGGACCGCCGATCTTTATAATACACAGTGCTGGAAACTTATCAGAAAGTTTAAAAGCCATACCCAAATCTCTTTCTCTTAACGTAATGTCAAAATAAAGGTGACTAGTCTCAGGTGTCTATTGGGCAAAGTCATCAGTGGCCGCTAGTAAGGAGCGCTTAAAAGGAATTTAGACATTGAATATGGGGGACAAACTAAGAAGTTAATATGGATGCAGTGGTTTTATTGTTATTTTACTTGCCATCAGTGTTGTGGAAACTGGAAAACCACACACATCGCCTGATTTAACTGTTCCCTCACATCTGTATACACAGTTGGGAGATCCATGTCTGTTTCCTCCTCTTCTATTCCACATTTTTAATTGCTGAGGTTACAGGGGTTGTGAGAGGGGAACTTTTTTAAAAAACTTCCCAGCAGTAATAATGGATTATTAATGGATTATTATAAGCATGTTCTTTAAATGAAAAAGACACGCCTCGTAATTACTTCAGAAATTTATATAGGAGGAATTTTAGGAAACAGTGGTGGATTTTCTAGCCCTAAAGAAACCAAATTGAGACAAAGCAACTACTTCTGATACGTTCTGCAGAAGTATATAGGACAGCAGCCCACAAATCAGTCAGGAGCTGAAGAAGATAATTTGTATTTCTTGTTAGCATTCTACCTTTTTCTGATGGACCAGGATATGTTCCATAGGAATTACCCTTTGAGTGGGGTTTGAGGCGCTCACACGGCTTCTAGCTATTAGTTACTGAACACGGCTGATGCAAGAGAAGACAGAGATAAACCATAAAGATAAGTGGGAAAGTAAGGTTTACTTACACCTACCTGCCAAGTGGCTAGTAGGCAGGAAGCTGCTATGATGTGGTGAGGGTCCAAATGGGGTGGTGGGGGGATGGGCAGAACCTGTGGATACAAAAAAATAAAAAGAATATCGGTAAGTTTTTTTAAAAATGCTCCAGAATACCCCTAGAGAAATATCTATGAACAGCCAGATGCTAAGTCAAGAACCAATACATTAGTGAGGCAGGCTCAAACAGATGCTAGTTCAGAAATGTATCATTCCTTTTGTACAAGGCAGGCTGCGAGGATAAACCCCAGATTCAGCTGAAACCGGAAGACACAGCTCTCTAGGTGGGACCGTCTTTTGTACGAGCCCTGGAACAATCCTTCCTCTGATCTTTAAGGTTCAGTAGACAAATATCCCCACACTGCTGATTCCTCCAAAAACTGTCGGCTGCAAAGTCGGCAGCTCGGCGGTTCAAATCCCGGGTGCCACGCAGCGGAGCGAGCTCCCGCTGATAACCCCAGCTCCTGCCAACCTAGCAGTTCGAAAGCATGTCAATGCAAGTAGATAAACAGGTACCGCCGTAAAAAGTGGGAAGGTAAAACAGTGTTTCCTTGCAGCCATGCCGGCCACGTAGCCATGGACTTGAACAACACTGGCTCTTTGGCTTGAATATGGAGATGAGCACCGCCCCTAGAGTTGGACATGACTAGCACGCATGTGTGTGGGGAAACCTTTACCTTTAATGGTGGCTTTACCCAGACCCTTCGTTAAGGTAGATAGATGAGAATGTGGGGTATTATCTTCCAGGTCAAAAGGATGCAAATATCTGCATGGCTTTTCAGCCTTGTACTTTGTTCAGCTATCCGCTAACACCACTTTATTGTCTCTCTTTACAGCCGTGTGCAATTGTGTTTTGTGCACCCCCCGCCTTCTTCTGCTACAAGGACACCGGGCACATCTCAAAATCTGGAAAAGACTGCCTGAAATGAAGCACTGAAAAGACATATCCCTCCTGGGCCTAAGGATGCAAAAGGCTGTTCTCAGGAATCTATTGGAGAAATATTGGTTCGGTTTCGCATCTGGAATTGCCATTTTATATTTGGAATCCGGTTTGTATGAACAAGATGGTGATGCAGACATGGACCAAAAAGGAAGAGGCACGCTAGCTTTCCTCAACAAGAGTGGAGGATAAGAAGATGTTATTTATGAGGGCCTGTGAATTTACCTTCCAGTCCTGTGCATAGAGAGAGACAGTGATGTACCACATTGGGGTGGGGAGGAGCAGGATGGTGGTCATGCTAGCTTCTTTTATCTAGTGTTAGGCAGAACCTGACATGCAGTTTAAAAACCATGGATTTGTAAATGCTAAATAATCAGCGGTTTGATCATCAAGATAATCTCGGGCATTAGCTCTTTCCTTCCAGCTTTAAAATATTTTCTGCCTTTGTGTTTAGCAGTTAACATGGGTTTGATCAAGCACTGAGGCTTGAGTTGTGGCAAGCAGAGGCGTCTTAAGAGAGGGAAATGCATACAATGAATGCATGCGTCAAATTATGATGAGGTCCTCTTATCACTGTTCTAGACAGCGGGAGGCTAGGTATTAGGAACACTGACAGATGAATGGCCAGGGGCTTCTCGTTTTGCAAAATGGTACAAAGATAAATTACAAGTATTTCAAAGGTCTTCCTCTCAATGGGTTGACACTGATGTAGATGGCCAGAACACAAACACATGTGTGAAGGGGCTACTATATATGGAGCATTCTTCTAGATAATACCCAGCCAAATACAGTAATATTTGTTGGAGATACAGCCAGATATTCAGATTCAGCCAGTGACATGGATGCCCGTATAATCAGTTGTACCATTATTCAGTCTCGTTCCTATGCAGTCCCCTCTAATCCTATCTAGAACTGGATTAGGATTGATGGATTTACATTGCTTTAGGTTAGGTAAAATGAGATTAGACCAAATTTTAGCACAATAAAATATTGATTTTATTTATCCGATCCTATGGCATCCTATACAAACTCGCCTATTCTAATTTAAGGTGATGGTATGGAGTATGGTGTGGTAGATTATCTAATTTAACCCTATGTAGACTATTGTAATTTGATTCTATTTCATTTTGTCTAATGTAATCGAATCTATTTTTTTCCAGTCAACTCCCAACCATTCTAATTTTATCCTGCCTAATCTATTCTAATCTTTTATAATCTATTCCTGTACTATCCAATCTAATCTTACACAGTCTGATTTTAATCAATTCTGATCTGCTTTAATCCCAATTTGTCTAGTCTAGTTTCGTCTTAATAAAATGCAATCTCTGAGCCTACTGGATTTTATTCAGGTTTCTCTGATGAAGTTGACCAAGTCTGACTTTGGACGTTATGTTCCTCATATATTCTCCGCACATTTTATGGAACTACTGCACACTGTAAAACTTTTATTTCTCTCCCTCCTCCACATGTAACAATGGGATGTTTGTACACCTAGTCTCATCATTTTCTGTACCATGCACACAATGAGATATAGAGGATACACTGATGTTACTGACATAAGCAGGACAGACAAATTGCAGAGAAACTGATCATAATTTCATTATCAAAACCTGATGTCTCCTGCTAGGATGCATTTCTGAAGTACGTGGAAGGCACACTCAACTCAGGAACAAGTAATGCTGGTAAAAAATTGTCCTAAGGGAGCATACCCAGTAGCATTTTGGCCTGTGTTGCAACAGGAGGGGGCCATCCCCAGGCACTACACTGCAAGGCCCCATCAAGTCTAGGACTGCTCCCTGGTGGGGAAACTTGGAGTCCTAGACCTATCGCATTCCCATTCTCTTCTGTTTTTACACATTTCAGAGAAAGGCAGTTGGGGATCCTCAAGCTGTTGACCAGGGGTGCCGGTTGCCATTCCTTATTTTTTTTTCCTAGTGGGACCTTTGGTAAGTGTTTCTGAAAAGCTACATCGCTATATGGAATGCAGCGTGAAAAAAATTGCTGGCCTAGTACCTCCTGGACTTTGCCATGGGGCAGCCCAAATGCGACCGAGTGACTTGGCTCCAAGCAACCATAAAATAAGTTCAAGGAAACGCCAGAGAGACTTGTTGCCACTGCTAACAGGGCCCGGTGTTGCCTATAAACACTGCAGCTTGCTTTTTTGGGGGGGGGGGGGTTGAGACAGATGAAGGCTGTCATCTTTCTAATCCTCTAAGATTTCAGAAAATTGCACAACAAATGGGAGATTTTGCTAAGGGAGATGGCTTACAAACTTGACTACATGGAGCTGATAGTTTTAAAACTAAGGTACGGGGGGGATGTGTGGAGAAACCTAGGGACAAGATTATTAATGTATATAATGCTTGCACAGCAGCTGAAATCCAGCCCAGGGACAAGTAGGACTAAGATAACTGAAGAATTCTGTTTTAATAAGGCAACGTAGCAGAATCCACGATTCACACCAAATTGCTTTCTTGTTCAATAAAAGTGAGGAGATGCTCAGACACCGTAAAATAAAATATTTTTTTCATCTGCATGTAAGAGTCACAATGTTATGTTCACCCTATTCTCCTCTGATCTCCAGATTTATTGAGATTTACTTGTGCAGTGACTTTGGCGATTAACAAACTCACCAAAACTGCAAGGGATTATTTACGTAGAGCCAAAATAAAAGTTTCTTTTAATTTTTCTTTTTTTGCAGCACAAGCTTACATCTCTTGTTTGTTTACTCAGAACTAAGTCCCTCTATATTCAATGGCACAATTCCCAGTCATCCCCTTAAGCATCGAAAGCTTACATGCGGACTGCTGTTGCCTTGTGGCTAGACATTATGATACAACACGGAAATCTTACATGCATCAACCAGCAGTCACAACGGTATATGGAGAAAGGAGGACCAGACCGGTGTAGCAGTGGACGTGGACCGAGTTAAGAATTCTCACTCCCTGGGAGAGTCAACTGTCATAACTTAAAACAATGCCTCTCCACAGTACGGTGCCCTAGCTGGCGTTGCCAGTGGCGAGGGATGGTCAGAATTGCCACCCAACAACCTCTGGAAAGTCACACGTCCTCGGTCGGAGGAACACCTGATCAGGGCCAAGGCAAGGAAAACATGGAGGCAGAAAGGATACCAACAGCTCTGCTTACAGTATTAGGCCTGCAACCTACCAAGGGTTGTATTCAACTTGCCCTCTATAATTTTCCTCCTGGATATACAGGGCTTTTTCTTATGTGAGCGTGCAATTCCTCTTCCCCCACAGGAGGTTCCAATGCAACCTCACGGCGGGTGTGCAGAGGAGGAAAAGCCCTGCATGAAGGGGAGCAGACACTCTGTATATTTTAAGGAAGAATTGCCAAGGTTCGTGTCATGCCCTTAGTGGGGAAGGATTGTCTTGATTTATAAAAAAAAAAAAGGAAAGGAGCCAGCTACAAAACATTCCCATTGTTCAGTTGCATTTTTAAATGAGATTCTGACAAAGTAAGCCTAGACCAGTACTGGCCAAACTTCGGCCCTTTAGATGTTTTGGACCGCAACTCCCAGAATTCCAAGCCTGTATTGCCAATGACAAAGGACTGTGGGAGTTGTGGTCCAAAACTTCTGGAGGGCCGAAGTTTGGCCACCACTGGCCTAGACACTCTGGCTTGGGAGTAAACCCCACTGAAGGGAAAAGGGCTTGGGTTGAAATATTCAGGTAAATGTTTTATTTCCGGATTTTGTTTCAGAAAGCCCCTCAGCACCACATGTTAACCCCAGGTGATCCAGCAATTTTAAGAGGGTGGGGGGAAGCAGCACATTTCTTACAGGGCTCTAGCAATGATCTGGTTCAACCAGTTCTTCTCACCTGTAGTCGAAAAGAGAGGTCGGGCAAGATCTTGAGGATAATGGAACCCTGGGAAGACCCCAGGGGCAGGGGGCCGGCTGAAGAGATCGAGCTTCCCACCAATTTCCAGCTTGTGGGGATCCAGCTGCATTTGCTGTCAAAAGGATACAAAGAACAATCTCGTTATACATTTTTCTCCTCCAAGGGGAAGGGGTCTGGGAGGGGGTCGGGGGAAGAATGGTCAGTCAAGGGCTCATACTTCACACACACGTGTTAATGCGGCCGAGGAGATTTAGCCAGAGAGACAGCAGCCTCTGTGGGTCACGGCCTGCGAGTCAGGTTCGGACCACAGCCGCCTCTCTGTTAGGCCATGTCATTCTGCAGCTTCTCAGCTGCCGGCCTTCTCCACAAATAAGCTCTGAAGTGAGCTCTTAGCCCCGTGGCATTAACGCTGCAGGAAAATGCAACGCAATATGCCAAGTGGGTCGCGCCACCCCACGCCCCCTCGGATCAGTCTGCAGCCTCGCCCGGACACACAAATAGTCCACAGGCTGAATGCTGCAGACAGGCCCGATCCTCAAAGGAAGCAGAGGACACAAGTTGTGTGCTTGGTTGCTTTATTTCAGAGAGAGAGAGAGAGAGGTTTGCAGAGCCCACCCGGTCCTGAGTGCAGGAAAATGCAGTAGGTGGGAGTTTTGGAAAAGGAAGAGGGTGTGGAATGAATCCACTCCTTGGATTCTCAGTCTTTCAGAGGCCCATTCCTTTCCATGTGTGTTCAGGGTAGAGCTTCCTTCCCTTCACATGCTTTTAAAACTAGCGTATAATGAAATGAGTGGGAAATGATCTTGCCCCTTTGTACAGCCAGGATACTTTTCTCAGAAGGGTGAGCCAGCTATAAATGTCTTGCGGCAACTTGGTGTGTATTCCGTGGCCACAGAACTCATACAATAATGGACACATTTTAAGGGAGTGGAAAGGCTGGTGTCAAAAAGCATCAGGCAAAGTCCTGCTTTGCCAGCGATCTGCCATCATGGCATTCTAGATTTCACTAGGTCTTGCTTGCTGCGGTGAGGAAGCTCAGGGGGCAATGATGGCATGTCACCTCATTTTACTATCTGATCCCGGGGTGGTGGTGGAGGAGAGTAAACTTGGGGGGCTGTTGCTGCTGCTGTTTTCGGCATCTGAAACACATCTCCTACGATGTCTGGTTGATCTGGGAGTCTTGGTGGACCACAAATTGAACATGAGTCAGCAGCGTGACACGGCAGCCAGGAAAGCCAATGTGATTCTTGGTTGTATCAACAGAACCATAGTGTCTAGATTAAGGGAAGTGATAGTACCACTCTATTCTGCTGTTGTCAGACCCCACCTGGAGTACTGTGTCCAGTTCTGTGCACCTCAGTTTAAAAAGGATGTTGACAACCTCGAGCGGGTGCAGAGGAGGGTGACCAGGATGGTTTGAGGGTCTGGAGGAAATGTCTTATGAGGAACAGCTTAGGGAACTGGGAATGTTTAGCCTTTCAAAAAGAAGATTAAGAGGGGATATGATAGCTATGTTTAAATATTTGAAAGGATGTCATATTGAAGAGGAAACAGGTTTGTTTTCCATGGCTTCAGAGACTAGGACTCGGGGCAATGGTTTCAAACTACAGGAAAACAGATTCCATTTGAACATTAGGAAGAACTTCATGACAGTTAGAGCTATTCGGCACTGCCGCGGAGGGTGGTTGAGTCTCCTTCTCTGGAGGTTTTTAAACAGAGGCTGGATGGCCATCTGTCGGAAATATTGTGATGGGGGTTCCTGCATGGCAGGGGGTTGGACTAGATGGCCCTTGGAGGTCTCTTCCAACTCTATGATTCTATGATTCTACAACACTGGACTAGAAACGTAGTTACCATTAAAGAGTCTCGGGTAGGTAGTCTTCCCAGCCCTGGAATTCAGCTCCAACACTGGTGCCTCAAACCATCCATAGCTCTAACTGGATGGTTGCAGTGTTCCCTTGGTTACAGCTGGATCTAACAGCTGGTGCGCTTGAACTCCTCCAGCCATGTATCACACTGAGGTATGGGCGGCTGTTAGAAAACTTGTTAGAGCCACTTCTAACATCATTAAGTTCTACCAAAGGGTTTCCATAGAGCTAATTGCTTCTCCTTTCAAATAATAGTGCAGTTACTGAAACACACTGAGCGTGCAACCCAGTTCCATTAAAAAAATAATCAAGAAAATGCCTCTGTGGGTCAGTATAATGGGGGCTGAACCCATTTCTGGCTTTTTAATGACATGGGTTACTTATCTGAAGCCATAAGTACTCATCATACATTTAAAAGCAACCATCCAAAGCAGCTGTGATGGTAATGGAGAGAAGTGTTCTCAATCTGCTTCTGCTTGAGGCATCTAGAAGAGTGTCGTTCACTAATCTTTAACCATCCGTATGTCATTTAAAAGTTACCTAACAGCTTCTCCTGGCTGGTTACCTCAGCGATTTAGGTCTCTGGTTGCAGAGTAAGAGTTTGGGCAAGTGGCACAGCGCTAGGGGTGGCCCCAGAACAAGGGAATGGTCAACCACTTTTGAGCATTGACTAACCGCCCAGAGTTCCCGTTTGAGGAAAATCGGTTTGCGGTATATAAATATAAAAATAAACAAATAAATATGAACATTTTCTATCTGCAAAACCCTGAAAACAGTCACCATAAATCAGAAGTGACTTGACAGCACAAGGTTGTTATTTTTATAAACAGCTTCTACAGAAATTAACTGACCACAGACGATAAAGTGTTTGCATCTGGGGTTGCTGAAAAACCAAGATTTTTGAATGGCAGGTAGTTTCTTTAGCTGGCCCATCATTGGATTTCAGTCATTCCCTTGATGCTGCAAACACTGGCTTAATATCGTCTCTTGATGGATTTATTCAGTTTTGGGGATACCCCCCCTCCCCTTCTAAATCTACCCGGAGCCTTTATCATCAGTCCTAAAGGTTTTGCCAACGTTCCGCCACATAGTAATGAATGTTTATGGCTCTGGTTCCTTTCCTTAATCCAGACTGCCAAATCTGCTCTAGCGCAGCAAGATGATGAGGAGAGATGGGATAGCAGAAGACCTAAGTGGCAAGAAGATTCTGGGATCTTCCAAATGCAACATGCGGGAGGGCTTTCGTCGAATGGCGTTAGCACGGGGAACCCACTACTCCTATCATTCTTACCTCTCCAGTTCCACAGTCCCCCTCCATCCCTCCCCTCCACAAAAGACCGCCGGGAGAAAAACAACAACACCCAAGCACCTCTGACACAAGGACTGTCATTCTACTCGCCTGCTCTATGTTTTGTAAAATGTCCTTCACCGTACCGCTCATTTCACTCTGAACAGGATAACACTCCATATTCCACAGGAGGTACTAGTGCAGAAGGGAAATGATATTAAACACGCGTGCTTTGTACACCCCCGCCTTCCCCCACAAACCTCCCAGCGTTTCTTCCGATCTCCTTTGGGTTGCACAGTTAATACCTTTGACTCGTTTTTGTTTTTTTGTTTTTTGCTACCAGACTGCCCTGCCCCACCAGACAAGCGCAACCATTAATAGCTCTAAGATAGATGTTAAAAGACAGAAAGGCTTAATTAATTCCACACCTTACCAACGACAGCAACACTGCGAGATGCTATTTGTTTGTTAAACAGGGGGGTAGTAGAGGGAATTTAGCCTGCAAGCCAAAAATCTTCTCTTCTCCTGAATAAATCCATCCATTTACCTTTATCTTCTGCTGGTGGTGGTAGATCTGCCATGCAATCTGTACGTGAACGGCACACCATTTGCCAGGCTTCTAAAATCGAAAGGATTGAAAATGGAGGTTGAACTTTAAATATCAGCATTCTATCCTCGACAACTGTATTTGTTTAAAAACTATGTAGCCGGGGCGGGTGGGGGGGAGCCAATTTTTTTTGGTAAATAAATAAGAATACATAAAATCAGTCTGCAAGCATTCACGTAACAAGATATTGGAATAGGCTGGTCTATCTACATCATACAGAAATGCATATTACAATTGTTTTCATAAAAAGGATCCCCTCTAGATCTCCTTCAGAATGACCTCCTGTCCCCATCAACACATCTCAGTTTGAGAGGCTATGGATGGCCCCCTCGAGGGACAACAGGGCCTCCTCTGTGGTGGCCTCCTCATAATGGAATTCCCTCCCGGTTGAGGAGCGACTGGCGCCATGACTCCTCAACTTCAGAAAACAATGTGTCTTTCATGGCTTTACCCCAGATTAATAACAGCCTTTTCAATGTGTAGCCTGCATATGTGTGTGTGTGTGTGTGTGTGTGTGTGTGTTGCATCGTTTCAGTCGTGACTGACCCTTCGTGACGCCATGTCCATGGAGTTTTCTTGGCAGGAATACTGGAGTGGTTGGCCAGTTCCTACTCCAGGCGCCTACAGCACCTGGTATTCCCTGGTGGTCTCCCATCCGAGTACTAACCAGGGCCAACCCTGCTTAGCTTCCAAAATCAGGGAAGATTGGATGTGCTTAGGGCATCTAGCTACTGTAATTAAAACTGCAAACCGCCCAGAGACTACTTGAAGTGGTATGGGGCGGTATATAAACAGAACACATTTGGTTTTGGTTCTCTCTTCTACTGTCATAGTTTGCCATTTGGTATTTATAACCACTGTAATATGGGTCTCTTATGTTTGTTGTTTTAAACATGTTTATTTTTGAATTTACTAGTGAATTTTATTTGTGTCAATATTTTCATTTTGTAAGCTGCCTAGAGTAGAGGCCTAGCCACTAGATAGGTGGAGCAAAAATTGCAATTAATTTATTAAATTAAACAAACACATATCCTCTCTGCATCTGGAAGAAGAGCATCAAACACCATGACCGATATTATGCTGGGAACCCTATGCCAGACACCGTACCTTGTTGAGATGTGACTGGGGTTAGTAAGAAACCCTTTCACTCACTCTCACGCTCTAGAATCTCTGTCACAACACGTGATTTTTTTTAAGTTTAAAAATGCAAACATTTTGATGTGTTAGGCCTTTGGCAATGACATGTATTAAGGGCGGATCCTGCCACTGATGATCTGACAGCTGTGTTGTTTGGGTTGTCATTGATTTCATTGTTTTTCAAGGACTGCAGAGCAAGAATGGGAAAAGGTGGTATTGACACGGGCTGAATAAATAGGAACTCTGCTATGTTAACCTGAAGTTCAGGTGTGGATTTGCCAGCCAGATAGATGCCTCTGAGCACTCATGTTCCTTTTATGACTTTTAAGCTTCACTTGTTAATCCAAAGTAATGTTTTTGGTGGGTAGTTGAGAGGTGGCTTCTATTTTAGTGTATTAAAAACACAAAGTTACGTACGTTTTCAGATTTAGCCAGTTTAATACCGTAATAGAAAGTAGAATTTAAAAATCCCAGACAAACCTTACTTACTCGTACTGGAGCCCGATAAGGATCAGCGACCTAAAGAAAAATATAAGAGGTGGGGGGAGGTAAGTTTTCCCTAGATGCTAGGCCATACAAAATAAAACCAAGAAATGTAATTAACAAGGAGCACAATTAGCAAGAAGCAGGGGCAGAGATACCTTGTCACAAAGGAAAACCTTTCGTATTCTGTAGCAAAACCAATGTTTGTTAGATTAAAATATATTAAAAAAGGGTACCTCACTACAAACAAACAAAATGTGGCAAAGCGTGCAGCAGGAAAGCAGGGGACACCCAGCTGTACCTACCCCTGGTGTCTTCTGAAGTAGAGTGTGATGCACAGCGCCAGGCCTACTGGCCACATCAATTGGATTTGAAGTCTAAAAGGAAAAACAGAGGCATCCGTGATGCTTTGATACAATAACAGCAACTTGTGCACTCAGGTGACAACACATCCCAGTTTAAGATTGTGGCCACAGGACATGGCGCTATTGTAAATGCACGTTGTTGTTTTGGCAGCAAAGGAGAGGCTCTCTACCATTTGGGGGGTGTCAGTGAATTGCTGGGGGTCAGTGGCAAAGCAATGAACAAAATCTAGTCTGACTCCACTCAGAAGACCCCACTCCATCAGGCACGGAGGCTTTATCGTGAGAATCCCAGCTTCTAATTGTAAAAAGCTTCCAGTCCTCATGACTAGAGAGAGATTATGGTTCATAAATGTGGTGGGCAGATGGAAGCAAAGTTTTCAATGCTGCTTGCACATGGAGGTGTGTGGGTAGCTTTGTTGTAAGCAACCTTGGGAAGGAAGGAAGGAAGGAAGGAAGGTAGGTAGGTAGGTAGGTAGGTAGGTAGGTAGGTAGGTAGGTAGGTAGGTAGGTAAGTGGGGATAGGGATGTGGACGTATCTGTATTAGAGATGGGCACGACTCAAAAAAATAATTTTTCATTTGTCGTTTGTCGTTTAGGGGTCCGTTTTGGTTCGTTTTCGTTTTCGGGTTTTTTTTGCACCGTTTTCGTTTTCGCTACGAAACAAAACGAAAAAACGAAAATGAAAATTTTTCGTTTCGTTAGCATTCTTTTCAATGCAATGTGTCTGCTGTAACAAAAACGAAAAACGCGGCAAAAATTTTCGTTTCGTTTCCGTTGTCGTTTTGCTTCTGAAAAAAAATTTCGTTTTCGTTTTCGTTACGAAACGAAATGAAAAAAGAAAACAAAAATTTCGCTGAGTCGTGCCCATCTCTAATCTGTATGTGTCCCTAAATGCAAATAGAAGCTCCCGCCCTGTTTAATTCAAGTAATTCAAGATAGGGGAAGCAGACATGGCACCATCCTTGTGTCCCTTTTAGAGTCTGGGTATGAGCCCATACTTTGAAAAATGAATCTCACATATTAGCCATCTGCTTGTTTGTGTGGGTCATTTTAAACAGTTTGTGTATTTCCAGCTATCTATACGGTGATGTATTTTAGTTTTGGCTTGTGGTCCTCTCTGTATCCCCCATCACAGGGCGTGCCTTAACTTTGGGCTTCTAAAAAGAGACAAAACTGACCCAATGGCTCATCTTACTTGGTCTTTTTCTTGGTGATGGTGTTGCCCTTTCTTTCCTACACTAACGGCACCATTGTTAGAACAACTGGAATTTGCAGCACACGAGCTGTGCTCCCATTCGCTTTGCACTTTGCAGATTCCTTATGTTCATTCCTTTCCACAGAAGCTCAGCTGACTAGCTCATTACCTTGTCTTAAACCTGTGTATGTGGCAAAATCTACTTAACTTTTTCAGGCATTGACGGACACAACTGTCCATGTATAAAAATCCGCAAATCCATATTTTTTTTGGGGGGGGGTGCTACAAAGAAGCAAATTTTTGGAAGTACAACATTGGACACCACATCAAAGTTCTTTTTTTTTTTTTGCCTGGAGTGAAAGTCGGTGTCATAATTAGCTCAATCGTTAACCAAAGCCCTAGGCGATACATTCACCTGGCACTCCTAATCTACATCACTTGTGGCAGGTCTCTTAAATTGCAGGAGGAGATGGGCTCAGAGCCAGCGACTGGTTCCCCCCCCCCTTTCCCATGGCGATGCACCTGTTGTCCTCCAAAGATGAGTGCAGAAAGTTTAGCTAATTCCCTAGCTGGGCATTTTAACCCACGGTGCAGGCCCAAGAAGGGTCAGATTTCAAACAGACAGGCTGCAGGAACAGCCTGTAAAAAGGCGCTCCTGTAATTGAAGGTGGAGCAGGTCAGAGGGTTGTTTTGGAAGGCGAAAGAAGAAATCAGGAGATGGGTGAAAGCACCTGGAATTGTGTACGCAAAGATCTCCCCTCCCCAATGTTTCTGCGAGCAGAAGGGCTGTCAAGACCCTTTTGCAAACTGATGGGTCGGGAGGCAAAAGTAGTGGCCACGATGCGTTTTAAGGTCACATCACATTAATAGTGTGAGTGATAGAGTGCCCTTTGGTCCTGCTGTCCCCCCTGAAGACAGATGGAAATGCTTCCTTTGGCAAAGTAAATTGAATACTTTTGACCTTTTCAAGTTCCGAGCTCATGAGAGATGGCCTTTGGGAAAGTAGCGAGAAGTTTGCCGTCAGGTTGGATTCATGCGGTGGGGATTTACATACAAGGCCTCGGGGAGGTGACATGAGGAGGGGAGGAGGAGGAAACAAAAACAAACTCTGGGCTTCTCAGGGCAGGGAGGACAGAATTCATTATACCCCAGTCAGCCTCTGCCTGCATCTGTCATGATGATCTAGGGCCTAAGTGGCAGCAGCCACTCGGGAGGAAGAGGGATGTTTGAGAAGAAAAAGGTTGAGGCTGATTTGTGTGGAGTTTTGCTCTGCTCCCAAGACTTTTCCTTCTCTCTCTCTCTCTCTCTCTCTCTCTCCCTCCAGAGAGGAATCCTGATTGAAGCAACTTTATAGATCAACGAGGAATGACTGCAGGGTCTCAGTTCAGCCAAAGATACAGTAACAAGGTGGTGGTACAAATATTGGGGAAAGGGTGCATTTGAGAAGACCTGAGCCAGTTGGGAGCTATGTAGCTTCTGCATACAGTCTATGGAAACACACAAAAGGAAACACCTGCCATTGATCCATTGAAATGTCTTGGCATTCACTGACCGATATGACCACTCATGCAAGGATTGGGGTTGGAGGAACTCAGAGAAAATGGTTTCATGTGTGTCCTAGAGCCTGTGAGGGTACAGTCCTTGATAAAAGGTCTACACCTTAGAGGCTACAGCATGATTTTAAGGTCTTTTCACTGGGCTAGGGAATCCTTTGGTTGGCTTGGCAAGTTAATGTGGCAGGGCAGGGCCAAGAACATCAAACCTGGGTAGAAATGAGCCCTAAATCAAGACTTGGAAATGGGCTGCCCTTCAGATATGGGTGAGTTCTTGCTATTGCCAAACTGGCAGAAGAATAATGGGGACAGGAATCTTCAACAAGCAGCTGTTCTCTTCATCTTTGGAAGTCAGCGGGGAAAGTGGCTGAGAAAAGGCTGGCGGATTTGGCAGGCACCACTAATGGCCATGAGCCCTCAATGGGCAAGGGAAGAAGAGGATAGGAGGTCCTGTCAGATTTCTGAGACGATGTGCCCGTGGGCATGCCACAGCAATGAAGGAGCACATTGGTCTTGGATCTGGAAGAACTTGGTATCCATCTACAGTCTTCATTTGTGAGATCTGCTGTATGTCTTGGAGGCCAGTAGCTAACTTTTGGGGCTCACAGAATTGCTGTGAAATTGAGGAGGAGGAGGAGGAGGAGGAGGAGGGATATGATTCTGCTTTGAGTTCCTTGGAAGAAAAGGGGAAAACACTCAAGGAAAAGAAGTGCAAGTCCTCATCAAGGACAACTTTGAACAGGAGACATGACAGACTAGAAATCACAGGAGTTGCACATCCAGTGATGGTAGTCCAGAAGAATTATATTTCCTGGAGGGCTCCAGCTGAATCCCAGTCCAGCACTCACATTCACAGTTTGGAAATGGTTGGGGTTCATCACCAAGGTTGCTTCTCTCTCCCCCACCCTCCCTTTTGTTCCTAAAATATGTACACTATCCCATCACCCGGGGAACAAAGCTGGGGTAATTTTTAAACAGACCAACCGCTAACTGTTGGTGGACGGTGGGTCGCTCCCCGCCCCCTTCTATTTAAATCCAAATTAAATTTCAGAACTTTCAGAGTTTCACAGATATGGAAAAGAAATCCAGAGCCTGGCATCCTGAGAGGAACAAGTTCAAAAGAAAACAAAACACCAGACATCCCCCGCAACACCTTGAAAACAGCAAGCTGTGTCTTCTATTTCAAGCTGCTACAGATATGCAGCCCTGTAACCCCTTTGTCTCACTGCAGGGCCATTCTGCACTCTTGCTACATATGTTGAGCTGTATCTTAGCTCCAATATCGGATGTAAGAAGGAGTCGGGAACCCCTTAGCACTAACTCTGGGCACCCAATGCAGAATCCTGTGTTGTTTCTTCTGCACAAGAGAGTATTAAATTGATAAGCAGTCCCATTCTGAGCATGGTCCCATCTTTCAGAAGCAATTTTCATCTCATGTTAGCTAAAAATTCTCCAGGTCATGTTTCTATTAATGATCATGTTTGCAAATTGCATCAGGATTTGTGTTTCTCTAAGGCTGGAACGTGAACATAACTATAGGTCACGTACGGCAACCTGATTAAGCCTAGGGTTTGTTTGTTTTCCCCATTTAAATCTTCAAGCTGCATTTCCACCCAACAGGGCTGCCTTCATTATTTCTCTCCGCTTTCCTATCTGAAGCTTGTTACCCGCTGGTAGGAGACGAGCTAATTGCAAACAGAGGCCGCAGCTTATCTTATTGGTCTCACAGATGGTGTCTTTCTGCTGGTCAGTTTCATTGCAGCCATCTCTTTGATGGCCAGTTTGAGTGGGGCTGCCATTTCAAGGCCCTTCAGCAAATGTAGCATATCTTTATCTATTAGTGCGGAGCGGGGGAAGTGACTCCCAGGTAACCCATCACCTGCAAAGCCTATGCACATTACTTTTGCTCTATGCCCATGGACACATGCTGCCAAGTTTTTCCTCTGTAAAGTATTTATGCCTGTTGGGGGGGGGAGGAGCAGGTACACTGTAGCTGTTACAAGTGAACTTGTTATTGGGAAAACGTGCTGTCACCCTACATTAGGCATGTCCAAACTTCGGCCCTCCTGATGTTTTGGACCACAACTCCCAGAATTCCAAGCCTGTATTTCCAATGGCAAAGGACTGTGGGAGTTGTGGTCCAGAACATCTGGAGGGCCGAAGTTTGGACATGCCTGCCCTACATCTTCCTGGCCATGTCTAGTGAAAGAACTGTATAATGTGACATCAACAGTACTCCTCATAGGAGTAGCACAGCTTTAATTCACTAGCTGCTGCTTTCTTTTAGAGTAGAAGAAGGTGCGAACTGGACCAGACCAATGTACCACCCAGTTCAGCATCCTATTTCTCCCAGCAGTTAAAGAGATCCTAATGGGGACAGAGGCATAAAAGGGCATCTCCCACGCTTATTCCTCAGCCAAGTGTATAAATGGTGTGATATCTCGGAAGACTTGGAGCAGTGGCTGCTGAGCATTCCCCCGCGCCACCCCCATAAACACCTAGGTAGCCCTTTTGAAAACACTGCCTTAAAAAGGATCTCCTGCTGACCATTCGATCGAGGGAGGTGGGAACACTGCAGTGAGGTATTCTAATCGCCCTTCTTTCCATGGAAGACCAAGAATGAAGCCCATGGGGGTAATGCAACCATAATAAATTTGTACCTTCGGCTGAAATGCTCCCTGTAGTGACCCGAAGGGACCTGAATGTGGAAGCATGGGTGGCATTCCAGGCATTGCTGGAGGGTAGCTTGGAAAGAACTAGGAGAGAAGAAGGGAAAAAAGATGCTTACATCTTACATTGCAGATACAAAATGTGTGAAACAAGTTGGCCTAACTCACATTGATTTTTATCAAAAAGCCTCAGAATCAGTGTCAGTTTCATTTGAAATCTATAAAATAACACAAATAGTGGTTCTCCTACTCTTTGGAGGCTTTCCAATGACCTTTGAGAGCTCATTTGTAACAACTTGTCTTCCTCATTCTATTCATTCAGAAGGATAAGATTGCTTAAAGGAACAATCCATTTTTTCGTTCATGCAGATGTGCAAATATTTTGTCCGGGTTAGCTCTTGGAATCTCTGTGGCCTGCTAACTCAGCTCAAAAGGGTTGGCTTTTAAAGTTACCCCACTGTCCAAAAAGCCTGGCCAGGGAAATAGGTGCATAAGGGCAGTCCTGTAAGCTCTTTGTCCTCCACCCCACCCCCTTGCCATCCATCCCACAAGCTAACCAGAGACACTGATTGAAGATGCTGGAGCACAACTTGCAGAGGTAGGGTTGCTTCCATGATTGGCTAGTTATGTTGTCCAATGTTAGAGGTTTCTGACTGTTGCATCTGTTGCCTTTTACTGCTTTTGTCAATGATAATCTGCTGCCACTAGTGGTTTCTTTTTTAAAAAAATTATTCAGTGTATTAACTAACACTCCAATGAATGCAACCTGCATGGTAAGGCACCTTTCTGCCTTCCTATATGTAGGATGATTTTTAAAATCCCACTTTAGAATATGAATCATTGGCTCTTCCTATGGCACATCAGAACATCAGTGTTGTGTCAGGGCCCCCACTGTTCTGGGAATCGCTGATACTGGCACAGGACTCCGGCGACCAAGTCCATCCCCTGGATACTGGGAGCAAACCGATTCACTTCCAGTCTGGCTTATTCACACATCTTTTGAGTGTTTCCTCAAAAAGCCTAACGGTCGACGTGGATGTTTTCACAAAAGGAAGCTGAGATTCTCAGAATGCATTTGTGATCGCTGCGTTACCAAACGCAGAGAGATGCTTATGCACCTAATTATATAGGAGCAATCTTTCTGCATTGGTTTTAACCCAGTAATAATTCTGTTTGGCCCAAGTAAGAGCTCCCTATCACTGTAAGAATGGCAGGTCAGAGTTCTCTTACCGGGGTGGGGAACACCCCAATTGTCAGTGTCTTCTGTTGAAATAATAGGTCCATACCCTAACTGGCATCCTTTTGACGTGAATGAAACGGTTCCGTTTTTACCAGAGGGGGAAAATTAGCCACCACTCTCTTCCCTAATGCTGCTACTCCCGACCTCCTGCAAAATATGCCAGTTTAGCGAGTGTGAAAGCCGTCGGCTTGGCATCTTTAATCTTTATCTGCCTCCCAGTTACAAGGTAATTACCACAGTTGCCAGCCATGAAGTCCACTATTATCAGCACAAGCTTTTAATTTTCCACAGTCTGCAGTCCCAGAATGCTATTTCTGATGCCGCAGCCGATAAAAACGGAACAGCAGAAAGCTACGGAAAAGCAGTACTGTGGGTTGCACCAACCGAGAGACGCCACTAGAGTGACACTTGAATTCTGACACTCTTTTATTAGAAAAGGAACAATGCCTGAACTCTTCTGTATCTGTATGATGATGGATGCATTTCTTTGTCTTAAACATTTTTAGGCTGCCTTACGGGGTGATTTCTTTAAAGATAGCTTCTTACATAAGAATATAAAAGCAAAACTGCCCTAAAACAAACAACACAGAGGAGAGCAGCAGAAGCGGACTCCAGAGCAATACGACAATATACCAACACCAGCAACATCTAACACCGCACAGTAACAGTAGCATATCAATTAATATAATTAATATAATTATTTTTATAGGTACTTCAAAACGAACAAGTCTTCAGTGCAATTTTGGAGGCCTATGATGACAGTGTCACATAATACTGGAACAAAAATGCTGTAAGTGGGTACGATAACTCAGAAAATGGCTTCTTATGCCATAATTTCTCACACTTGGGCCACCTGAGTCAATCCTCTGGAAGTTACATTAAACTTGTGAGTACACCGGCATCCTATACTCTTGACTTTCATTTCGAGGAAGGGCAGATGAAGCACAGCAGTGATCTGCAGAAGTTTGAGAATATCCACAAACATGTGATGACACCTAGTGTAGCTTCCCCTATTTACTTGGTAAAACTGTGAACCCAGGCAGGTTCAGATGTAAGTGATTTTATCTCTAAAATATAAGGAAAGTCATTACAGCAAGTTTCAAGGGTTCCAGCTGTTTTATGCCAGAGCCCAGAGTTTAGAAAGTTTATCCTTTTGCATTAATGCTGTAAGATGTCCCTCCATTCCTTGTTCTCAAATCCTTGAACATGTCTTAATGGTACTGGACTGTGTATTATCCCTCATTACTGTAAGCCGCCGTGGGGCCTTTTCCAAGGAGAAAGGCGGGGTAAAAATACTCTAAAATAAATAAATAATTGCAGCTCTCAGGATGCCATATTGGATGAAGGTTTCTGGGAACTGTAATCCAAATGAGGGGCATTCTCAGCTCTGCCAGGGCTACACAAATGGATTCCCTTTGCCAACAGAAGACTATCTTCTGAGTAAATCTTGTGTGGATGCGTTCCTGCATCACAACTTAAAATATGCCTAGTGATGAGTTCTTCCTTTGTGTTTGCTTCTGCTATCAATCCTCAACTCCTGGGCCTGCAGTGCTAGACCCCAGCATTTTATGGCCCTCAGCACCTCTGAATAGCACACCTCTCTTGTGATTCAACAGGGGACATATGGGAGCCAATGGAAGAGTGATTGCAGTCCCCTCCTCATGCCAAGGACCTTTGGCAAGAACCACTAGCTAAACTTGCCAGTGAAATCTCACTCGGCCATCTGGATTTGTTGCACTCCAGGTCCAATAAAAATGTCATTATTTATGGCACACCTTTGACACCGAGATGGCAACAGCTGTTTGGTTCATTTATAAACGCTTTATAAACGCTTCTTTGGCTGCTTATCAGTGGGGTGCTTTCAGTATTTATAGATTTTTTTTTAAAAAAAAGGCTGGTCTATTTTGGTGTACATCACACTTCACAACTTGTGATAAGGAGTTGATAATGATTTATTACAATATCAGAAAAACAGATGTATTTCCTTGCAACTGTCCTTTATTGCAGCTGAATACGGTAGCTGGGCACATTTATGATTGTGGGAAGGATTTGTAAGTTACAGAAGCATTATGTTTTTAAAAGAGATTATACTAATTTAGCCAAAATCCTGTTGCTTAATGGATCAATTCAAAACTCAAGTAGGCCTAGTGGGGATCTGGTGATTTTGGCTCCTCCATAAATTCCACTTCATCAGGGGACCAACTCTAGTTGCAACCTCCTACACCAAGCGACATTATTTCAGGTTAGAAAAGAACTGTCCACTGCAATTTCACAAATGCCTAATTTCATTAGCTATTGTTGTATTGGAGATCTGAATCAAGTTAAAATGAAAACAACACCACAGAGACATAGCTAAAACACAGAGGAGTCAACACGTGTAAAGAAAACCAAGTACAAAGACATACAAGATCCTGCCTTAAAAACCAGAACCCACAAAAGCACTCACGTTGGAATGTCGGAAATAAGGGTTATCCAGTTTGGGAGCATACTTGTCGAACTGAAAGGAAAACAAAGAGGACAAAAAGGTGAGTTTGCTTTTCTGCATCATCTGAATTAAGTCTAAGGCATGTTTTTATGACCCAGAAAACAAAAGAACTCGTTTTTGTTCTGTTGTGTTGTTCAAAGAACCTCAGTGAATTCCCAATGCAGCCCTAGACTCTTAAGCCTAGATTTTTGCAGTGGGGTGCAGCAAGCCTTGTCATTTGATGGGGATTTCTACCATTCCGGTCAATTCTCAAGAAACCAACTAACAACCCAATTAATTTCCTAAGGTTAGATGTTGTCTCCTCCTTCTTTGAGCTTAAGAAAAACATCTAGATCCCTGCCCTACCTTAAGGCCATGGGAGGGTCATTTTTAATCTTTACATCTTTGTTCTTGTAATTTGTCTCTGTGGCAAGCCTTTGAGGGACATCACTATTATTTCCCTTTCAGCAGCCCAAGAGGCATCTGTCTGATTGATGCCAAGGCCATCAGGTGAATCCATCACTGAATTTAATCCAGGCCTAAGACATGACCCACCTCATTGCTCTAGTCTGAATGCTTTATAACCCACATCATCTCTCGCTGCCACTCCCCCTCATCTTTTTTATTAGACAACTGTTGTGCAGTTTAGTCACTCACTTGGCCTCCTTGAGAAGCGACATAATAAAAGTCAACACAAGGTTGCTATAAAGACTCTGCATCCACCTTACTCTTTGTTCCAATATTTCACCCTCTTGCAATCTATTTCAAAAGCACAGTGCATCAGACCTGGGCTTCCATGGCGCTTCATACCACACGTTTTGAAGAATGGATGCAATCCTGCCTGGAGTAATAGGGGGATGTGTTGGGAGAAGGCGCTGGATGATCAGCAATGACCCCTCTGAAATGCCACTCGTTCAGCAAGCCAGCTGTTGTTGTGCGCTCTCCTCCACACAGGAGAGCAGATTTGCAATTGTGTTAATTACAGTTATTACTGGAGTCATGTACCCTCCAGTGTAAATACCATAAATTACTAAAACACATGCAGCTGGCGGTTTCAACACCACCCGTTCTGGCAATAGGATTAATAAACTCATTTAGTGGAATATAAGAAGATGAGAGCTCAAACATGACAAAAGAGGGTGAAGCAAAGCTGTTCTCAGTGTTCAGCCTGACATCATCTAGGTATGGAAGGTTTTCCAGGAAATCAGATATCGGGCTTCTTAAAGCAACCTGGCCAGGCCTGCAAGGAACAGTTTTGAGATGGCTTAACAAAAAAGGGGGTGGGGATAAAAGGAAGGTATTTGCATGGTGTCCAGGCACCTGGGGATGGGCGTAGGGTGACAGAAATTGCTCTCACTGTTCTGCAGTTAAGAGGAGTAGAAATGCACAATGCTATCAAAAATGGCAGGAAAGCAAAGCAAAGCAAAAAAAAAAGTCATTTCCCAAGAGTTTGCTCTAAAGTGCCATTTTGGAACATTTGTTACTCTGCTAAGAGTCAACTAGGTGGGGTTTTCTTCCCTGGTGGATGGTGTTGTACCAAGGTAGGAGCAACTTACTAGTGAGCTACCTGGGAGGTGATGGGGAAACAATCTGAACAGCTGGTGAGGTTCATTGCCCATTTTTAAAATCAAACCATAAACTATACAACATGGTGGATAATGGAGACACAAGATAACCAGTTGTAATTAGTTGATTGCCTAAGTCACATATGACATTCAAAGGGTGAGTGGTTACCCCATGGCATGGCAGTAAAGCGAAAATAAGTCAAGCTGCACAGTCAAACAAAATATCTTTGTCCTAGTAAATTCTGTAGCTCTCCCTTGTATTTCATATAGAGGACACTTAAAATCAAATCCCCAGATGAGTTCAGAGATGTTTATCACTGGTTGTCTGATTTCATTCTGGGATTAACCCTTTACTAGGATACTGTCAACTATGATGAATTGCAGAACCTCTTTGCCTGGGAGATCTAGAAGTCTTGGTGGGACTCCTGGGGGAATCAGTTATTCTAATCAGGTTTTGACAAGGAACACCCCTTTGCCTGCCAGACACTGCCCTCTTACTTGCCACATTCTGGTTCTTAACAGTAACACAACTGCACACCCCCTCAACAGCCAGCGAAAGACACACATTAGTAGCATCTCATGTGGCATTTTTGAGATATACATTAATATGGTGGAATCACCTTGTATATAAACATGGAAGTGTGTTCTCTTTCCAGCATCTACGTCAGGCATGTCCAAACTCTGGCCCGCCAGATGTTTTGCACCACAACTCCCACAGTCCTTTGTCATTGGCAATCTAAGCTTAGCATTCTGGGAGTTGCTGTCCAAAACATCAGGAGGGGCGAAGTTTGGACATGCCTGATCTAAGTCAAGAAACTCTTGTGCTAGGTGTCTGGACCACCAATGCAAGACTATACAGTTCACACCAGAAACAGATATTGGGAGAGAGTAATCTTTAAACACCATTAAGAAGACTTAGCAGGTTGCAACCCCTAAACACGTGGTAAGCAGATGCATGGGTTTTCTTGGGCTACAGCTCTTTGAATCCCCAACATGGTTGTTGGCCACAACTGCACATTTACACACCTCGGTTTTGAAAAGGCAGAACTGCCACTGTCACCGGCAGCTGTAACTTTGGAATGGGAAGTCACACTCCAGAGGAAGGGGGATGGCTCGGAGTGCCTAGTGGAAGGAATTTCTTAAAAAAAATAATCCAAGCCGTTTCTACTTATCCTCACATTTTGAGAGGGGGTACGCACCAGGGGAGGTGCAGAGGAGGGCGGCATCTGGGGCAGACCGGATGGGAAAGGTGTGAATGTGTGCTGGTGGGTGTGTTGGTGCTGGTGGGTGTGTTGGTGCTGGTGGAACTCCGCCCGGAGCAGCGGCACCGGGCCAAGAGAGGCAGCAGCCCGGTCCGAACTTTGAACCAAAAACCGGTTGTTCAGCTCTTGCCTGAGCAGCTCGTGATCTACAAGAGGGGAGAAAGGTGGGTGGGGTGGGGTAGGGTGAGGAGGAAGAGGAAGAGGAGGTAGAGGAAGAAGAAGGAGAAGGAGGAGAAGAAGGAGGAGGAGGAGAAGAAGAGGAGGAGGAGGAGGAAGAAGGAGGAGGAGGAGGAGGAGGAGGAGGAGGAGGAGGAGGAGGAGGAGGAGGAGGAAGAAGAAGAAGAAGAAGAAGAAGAAGAAGAAGAAGAAGAAGAAGAAGAAGAAGAAGAAGAAGATGATGATGATGATGGAGGAGGAGGACGAAGAGAAGGAAGAAGGAGAAGAAGGAGGAGGAGGAGGAGGAGGAGGAGGGTTGGGGTGAAAAAGACACAAGGGCACAAACAGCCTGTGAGTTTCACAAAGACATCGAAAGTAGAAGAGTCAAGATATTCACCTGGCATTCCCTGTTTCTGCAGGTCATGCTGTGGTGGTTTTCTACGTGAGGACTCATTGGTGGAGGTAAGAGAGATGCCTGTGACAAAGTACCAATCAGAATCCCCGAATGAGGCTGGCAATACATGATTGGTTGGTTGAATGATATCAACAGGCTGGTATCTAAAGACAAGAAAGAACACCATGAGTCATCACAGCAGAAAACATACTGGGGCTTATCAACACCATCTCCCACTGCCCCCAACCCTGTCCCTCTCCCTCTCCCATCCCATCTCTCCCTCCCTCCCTCCCCACAGACCAAGAAATGGGGACATTTGGGGGTTAGGAAAATGGGGGGAAATACCCAACAAATTTCCCATCCTTCTCTCCATCCCACCCACACTTCTGAAAATAACTTTTAGGATAGAGCAAATTTTTGAGCAACTTTCTTTTTTAAAATGAAACTTAAATAAAAACATGTTTACATTTTTAATTTTTGCGTGTGATCTGTATTGATTTATTTAATTGCTATCTGCCATGCTCTTCAAACTGCTTCCCAAAGCATCTTGCAAGAAGTTAAACATTAACATATATGTACTAAAAAAAATTGGAAGCAGTTTTCCGGATAATGGACATAAAAATGTAAATGTTCTTCAGAGCCAACGAGCCAAACATCTAGCAATCTCTGTTATGTACCTATTAAACTCATAACATGTCACCAGCTTTATATGAGGTCAGTTTTAAGTGTATTGCAATGATCTCCCCTGGATAAATGATAACATTCTATGTTGGTGTAGGGCTCTGGGAAAAGTATGCCATTTCCTGTTGCAGCCACCATAACTGTAGGACTGCTGTTCTGTCTAAAGTTGACTAGCTCCAGGTGTGGGGGGGAAGGTTTTAAACCCATTGGTTAGTGCATTGTTAAGACACTTTGCGATTCCTCAAGCCACACACAAAAACTGAACATTTTTTAAGGCTTTTAATGACTGGGCTTTTAATTGTTGGCAGTTAAATCGGAAACCTATTTTAACACTCCTGAAGCAGAAAACAGAATTTCTCCTAAAGATAAAATACATTGCAAAATTATCAATAAAAGTTATCACTTATAGCTGAGGGGCCTTCTTAGCGTCACATTGGCCTACAACAAAATAAAAACAAATGCCAAGTCAATCTGAATTTTGGAAGATGCAGATGGGGGGAACACACAACATTGACTGACAGATTCAATTGCCTCTATTTCCGATATTTTTGTGGGAAAAACTCATAAGAAGCCCTGTCTATGTTTATTCATCTTTATATCCCTACCTTTGTAATTACTGCAGGATAAAAAAGAGCTGTGGACAGTACTGATGAACAGAGGAAGCAATTGCTGTCCTGCTGACTCGTCCTTTTGACCATAATCCATAATTCCTTCTCTACCACCTTCCTTCATTTTCCCTTATTTCCATGGTCTATTCCTTTACTGCAGGCCTGCCCAACAGGTAGACCGCGGGCTACTAGTAGCCCGTGAAGGGTTCAAAAGTAGCCCGCCAGCCATCAATTAAAAAAAAAGTGAGGGGATAAGTTCTCCACTCCTCCCTCCCCCATCCTAAGGACCACCACTATCCCAGCCAAGTTCTGGGTCTGCCAGCGCACTGTCTCAGTTGAGCGGGGTAGTTCAAGGGCCATGGCGCATGGAAATCTGTTCCCTCCAGAACATATTAATTGGCTTTCAATGCATTCCTGTGGGAAAGTGCTGCTCTACTTACAAAAGTTTTTAGTTATGAGCACGTACTCGGAACAGATAAAATTCATCAGTAGAAGTTTTAGTGTAGTAGCCCTCAGGCACTTTGGGCCGGAAAAAATAGACCTCAGCCTGTTCAAAGTTGAACAGCCCTGCTTTACTGGAACAAAGCACTGCCCCGGACTCAAGATTCTTGCTAGAGATGAAGCATTCCTTCTATATACTGGTGGGTGAAGGATCTCTAGGGAGATGATAAGAGGGTCTGACTTGGAACAAAGACTCAGAACAGTTCAGAACTATCCAACACACTTGGGTATTTATGGCTGCCTTGCTCTCTCTCTCCCTTCTATGGGGAAAAAAATAGAGTCCCAAGAAAGCTCAGGGGCTGCTAGGCTAAAGCTACACCATTCTTGCAAATGAAGTTGAGTACCATATTGTACCCTAGATTCCTTTTGTTTAACTGACTCAGAGCTTGGTGGTGTTTTTTCTTCTTCTTTTTTTTCTGAAAAGCAAACCTGACACAACGCATAATCCTTTACGGTTCAGGGAACTTTCAGCTCCTATTACTTCCAACACAATTAAAATAATTTGAAGGATTAGGTTTGCATGGCCTGTTGAAGGCCTAAAAGAAAAAGAAAAAAAACCAGAGTGCGCTGCTGGGTGAATGGGACACCACTGTCTTTAAAAAGAAAAGCTTATAGCTATAGGGCAGTAATGCTATACCTAGGGTCTATTATAAATGGCATTTTAACTTTTCGCTTCAATGCCTCCAGGGTCAGCTGCTGCTTCCTCCCCCAAAGATCGGCCCCTCTGGGATTACTTAGAACTAAGAGCAGACAGTGATTATTGCTTACCGCAGGATATACTGCCCTTTTGGATAAAAAAAAACAAAACAAAACCCAACACGCCCTAAAATCAACTAGTACCAACAAGCCCTGATTTCACCAAGCCAATGACCTCCACAGGACGCTGGTTGTGGGCTATGGGAGTTGTGTGTAACAGGTCGGTGGGGGCTGCCCTAGCTTCTCCGTCTAGGACCTGGTTAGTCCAGGATTTAGACACCAGGTCCAACCTTTGCTGTGTTTATCAGGATTATTTAACGCTACGTTCTAGGAGGAAAGCAATAGAATAGGTTTTGTTTTATAGGGAGCTGATCTGGTACAAGCTTCACTCTACACATACTACTACTATTGCTACTGTAGAATTCTTATTTCAAAACTGGGCAAGGGGAAATCGGATCTGATTTAAGCAACTAGATACTTCTGTTGCTATCAAGATAACCCACTTTGTGTTTCCCTGGGGAGGGAGGGGGGGGGAGAAGGGAAGAGCCAGGGATGTATAAATGGGCAGCTGCTAAGTTACTCAGTATCTAGTTTCTTTCACAGTCCTGAAGCCACCCGGATGGCTCTGCAGCTGGCTCCAGACTTCAGCATGACCCAGTAGCAGCTCTGCCAGGCCCACAAAAGCATCAACTGCCTTTTTAACCCACCGAGAGAGATTCTAACATGGACTGCCAGGTGGTGGGCCGTCAAAACCAGTATTGGTCTCGTGTACTTGTGCCGATGTGGGAAGTGGGGAGAGTAATAGCTTCCAGACTTGTAAAGAGATAAGATTCTGAGCAAGTTGGCAGTCCAACTAGCCACCTTGTTAATAAACAAGAGCAGAGTCAAACGTACCCCTAGGAAGAACTTGGAAAAACAGGTTTCCCCCCAGCTGTTGGTGTCATGGCCTACCGCTGCTACTATCTCCCTCTTTGCTGTGAAAGGGAAACAATCGGCATTCACCGTGAAGGCTTGCCATTAAAGTAATGGAATAATAAATAAATAAATAAATAAATAAATAAAGTGTGGATGGAGTAGGACAGCCAGTACGCAATCCAATTATACATTGGCTTTACAAGAGCTGAGAGGTCCGGCTGAAGGCCATTTTGAAGGGCTCCCTTTAGCCAGTCCCCCCCCCCCTTTTTCATAGCTTTTAGGGTCAGAACGTTCAAAAAAGGGATTGGGGGGGGCGTGAGAGGGGAAGCTTCTTTCAGCCTTCAGGAACCCCACCCTCCCACCTCAACTTGTCAACCTGCTTTTGTAGGAAACAAGGCGAGGGGGGTGAGTGGGTGGGGATCAATGTGTGTCCCTTTTAATCCCCGCTGGGTTAGTTACAGAGTCAAATGCCAGATCAAAAGGAGGCCCTGGTGGGCGAGAGAGCACCACAGAAGCCTCCAGCTGCCAATGCAACAGCTGTAGGCCAAGGGGACGATGATACAAGGGCGCGTTTAACAAGAGGGAGCAGGCGTGCCATTTAATGGATATGCAGAGAATTCCTCAAAGGTGGCAGGAAGAAAAGAATTATTTATCCCCCAGAAAGCTGATCGGCCTGACGTACAAGTGAGGAAGATAGCTGAAATTAGGACCCTGAACCTAATTTATATAATCAATATTATATATTGATGAAGTCTGTTTGTCTTTTGTGGCCAGAATTGGTTGACTACTATCAGGGGTCTTAGAACAGGGAAATATTCCATGTCCGGCTGTGTTGCCTCTTTGTCGTTGTTGTTGTTGTTGTTGTTGTTGTTGTGGTTGTGGCTGCATCATTACAGTCGTGACCGACCCTTCGTGACCCCATGTCCATGGAGTTTTCTTGGCAGGAATACTGGAGTGGCTTGCCAGTTCCTACTCCAGGCGCCTACAGCACCTGGTATTCCCTGGTGGTCTCCCATCCAAGTACTAACCAGGGCCGACCCTGCTTAGCTTCCGAAAGCAGGCGAGATCGGATGTGCTTAGGGCATCTAGGCAGCTGTGTTGCCTCTTTAGGTTTCTTTATTTCCCCTTCCTGCTCAGTGGCAGGACTGTCTCCTAGGACGATGCATACACCACTGCTTTCCTCATCTAAAGGGTTTTCCAGGAATTGCTTTCTGTCCGAAAATTCATCGTAAGGAGCGCTGAAGTTATAAACTCCTGTGATGAAGAAAGGGAGAAAGAATCTGGGGCTTTAAAAAAAAACCGGCACAGGGGCCAGAAGGGGTTTTTAAATTACAAAGTGCATGCAGCGAAGTCAGCAGAATAGGAAAGGGTCCTGATGAAAAAGGACTGGTCCTTCTTTGCCTGGGAAGGAGCAGCCAAAGTTCGCCTGTGCCGTCGTGCCGCTGTGTTCGCTCATCTGCCCTACCCCCGTTGGCAACAACCCAGGGGTAGGACATGGAGTGGGGCCAGGGTGATGCCGCCACCACGACGTAACGATACGGGATCGGCGATGCGGCATTGTATGGGGGCAGAAGGGCACCGAGAGATCGTTTTCAGCGATTGCCCTGCATCCGACGAGAAAGCTGTCCCCCGAGGAGACTCGAGATGAAAGACATAGATCTTCCTGGCTGGCTGGCTGGCTGGCTGGCTGGTTGTCTTAGCAAGACCTGGCTTTTCAACCTTCTCTGCTAATTACCTTAGGTGCAGGAAGGGAATATAACTCATGTGTGCACATAGTACGGCTCAGGTTCCTGCCAAACGGATTAGGTAGCAGGTGACGGGAAGGCACACACTCTCTCTGCTTATGACCCTCGGGGACAGGAGACAGCTAAAAAAGCGATCCTCAGCTAGATGGACAATCTGATGGATTATAACAGCTTTTTTTTTTGTTTCTATGAAGGGAGTTCCCTTCTTCATTTCCTTCTGTTTCTTTATGTTTTCAGACAGATCTTGTTGAATCCCTCCCTCCCTCCCTCCCTCTCTCTCCTCCCACCATCTGTTTCATGGACTTAAACCCGCTGTAATGTATGACACGCTAACAATGCGGGGGCTTCAGC
>JAHTLZ010000019.1:4297123-4335094 GCA_023846285.1 Phrynocephalus versicolor | reverse complement strand
GTGAAATCAAAATCCTTCAATGATGGCCTGCTATCCCCCTCCCCAGACCCATGGATGGATTTTATCTTAGGAGAATATCAGTGGGCAACAGGAGTCAAAAACCATGAGGAAGCAGGTCAGTTTGTAAGGGAGTGCTACCAAAGAGTGATTATATGCTGCTTCCCATCAGTGAGGGCTACTCTGTTCTCTGTGTATATGTGTGTGTTTGTGTGTGCATGTATATTAATGTATGATATGTTATCTACCAACATTTGCACAGCATGGCAACAAGCCACTAGCGCTTTCAAACACGTCTTCTCTCCAGCAATAAATAAATAAATAAATAAATAAATAAATAAATAAATAAATAAATAAAAATCTGGATGTAAACACCTACTGAACGGTTTCTTGTGGATGTGGTAAACATTAATTCATATGCAAGTTAATGCATATATGCATTCAACATGACTCCCAGCTCCTGCTTTTAACAAAGAGATTTTTGTTGGAACACACCATTTTCCATGCCCGGGGGGGGGGGGGAGAGAAATAATCCCTGCATTTAGAACACTATTAGAAGACGGGCCCAGCTCTAAATGTTCTCGCTATTTTTTATGGGCAGCATTCCATATTCTTAATGGAGGAACATTAAGGTTATATGAGCAGCGAGAGCAGGTACAAGTTTTGCAAGAAATAACTAGACCAAATGATTTGGAGGCTAAAACTCATATTCAGCTATTTGGGGACAAATCTGATAGCAGTGGAACAAAACTAACCTCCAATGCTTGGGGGCCACACAGAAGCATGTCAACAGCAGTTACACAGAGAGTCCCTTAAAACTACCAAAAGGTTCCTCTCTTGGCAAACTTGGGGGAAAGCCTTTATTGTTAATTTCACCTCTTTCTGACATTTGCAAAAGGGTCAGACACTGCGCCGCTCTCACAAACATACAGGTGATGCAACCAACCATCCTCTACTGCTCTGGCTATTTCTTGTGGGTGCCCTAAAAATATTTACCACCAGTCCTTGGTGTTTTAAGGTAAAATATTTCACAAACAAAAGCGTGGCAGCTGACATGATAGCTGCTTTCACAAAAAAACAAGGTTTTCTCCAGCCAGTGCTGTTAGAAGAGAAAATCCAATTGCTCAATGTTATTTCGGCCCTTATCTTCCGGAATTATGGCAGCAACGAATAAGTGTGTCAAGTTTTCCTGTGGGCTTTCCGGAAACGCGTTTGAGGCTCGCTTTCTGTTATCTGATTGCACAAACTCTACATCCTTGACCCCCTGAGCTCGATATAAACAAGCACGAGATTCAGCAACCTACGCTGGGACATTCCAATGACAGAAATGTGTTTGTTTGTTTTTTTTTTTACCAAATTCTAGGGTAGTTAATTTTCATGCCTCACGATAACAGGCCGAGCCAATTTGCCTAAGACTCATCAGTCACCTCCAATATTTCAACCTTAATTAAAGCTGAACTCAGCTCAGCTCTTCCCTTCACAGGGCATCTGACATTTGCAGTGATTTGTGTCTCAGGCAAGCTACACTGAAGGCTAGATCAGATGGGCCATTTTTCTCCTCTTTGCCTGTCAGGAGTAGGAGAAAAAAAATATCCCTTAATAACCCACTGTCTGGCAAACCTTTGTTTTCTAAATTCCTATCATTCAAAAATACTTAAGCTCAAAGATTTCCTTTTAAAAAAAGATAGAGAAAGGTAATCGATAGGCAATGGAAGGGCCGTGTCCCTTATAATGTTATTATAGGCGCACTTGCGTACGGAAGCCCTCAAGGTATCCATCACATCCTCTTATATGAACCTGCCTTTTTTATCGCAAAGATCTGAACACTTCAAAACTGTTAATGCGTTTGTCCTTGTGACGCTCCTGTCAGGCAGAGAGGGGCTATAATTCTCATTTTACAAACGGGAGAATAAGAAAAGCTGAGGCCGCCCCCGCGAGAAAAAGACATACATCCCGGGGCTAGCCTTGAAAAGGGTGGCCCGCTATCGCAATTTATCGAAAATGTTTCCCTCTATTCCTTAGATTGCAATCGCTGTAGCAGAGAGGAGGAGGAGGAGCGCTGAGTCTGAAAGGCCAATGTGAGACAGCAGCCAGGAAACAAAACCACACAAAGCAAGGGGATAGGCATGATTGGTTGGGCTCGGGTGAAGGAGAAGGCAGGTTCCAGCCAAGAAACTAGAATATGCTTCAAAGATGAACAGAGGAAGGACTAACCGTTGGGAAGACATTTTTTTAGTTAATTTTATAAGAGATCTTTGGTTGCCTGCTCGCTAAGTTCTACAGGCCAAGATGTCCCCCTGCCCCCCACCAAGAAGAACGTTCCTTGGAAGATTTTGGCTGCTAAACAGATCGGGATACAACTCTGCCAGGGAAGCTAATCAGGTATAAGATTTCTGGATGGATGGGCAACTTCAAGGAAGCTGTATGTAAACCAATCAGAGCTCCTCAATGTGATACAATAACAGGAGAAAGAAGCTCAAATGCCTTCTGCTAGAAGCCTCCCCGAGCGATCATTGCTGGCTGAACAGATGGGAGAAAAACCTGATGTCAATATATGGTTTGACCCAATAAGGTGGGTCAAGAAAGCCTAGTGCTTACTCTAGCAATGGCCCGTAAACACGGGAACAAAAGGAGCAGCTGTCCAACGAGTCAAGCGCCAAGCGCAGTGGACCATCTCACTTGGTGTAAAAAGGATCCTGCTTCCCCACCCCCACCCCACCCCCTTTTTTTTTAGCAAGATGCCCTAAAGGCAAGAATGTTGACTCTGGCATGCCCAAACAAGAAAGGGGACATTATGAAAGCGAATGAAACCCATTAACCCCAACTTAAAGCTGCACAAAACAGATCAGGGTATGTCTTGCATGGACGTCTGAGAACTGCGATGTAAGATCCCACCTATTCAGGAGGGAGGGAGAGACGTTGGCTAGCTTGTAATATTGACTTCTCAGCAGACAGCAAATTATTCAATGACTTAGGCTGCTTTCACATGACCACTAAAATCCACAGCAAACTTTGATCTGGATCACATACACCCCTCGAGCGGTCACGTGGTTGATGTCGCAGATTGGATGTTCCCATGGTCACGTTTTGAAAATCCACAACCGTTCTGATCTCACGGCTGAGAACCGCAGCAAAGACACCATAATGGGGGCAAAAAGGGTTTGGTGTGGATTTTCCGTGTTCCCACGAACTTGAGTAATGGTTTAAAATCCACATCGGAACAGTGACAAGCATGTTACCATCTCAAGACTAGGTACTTGTAAAATGTGCTGGGTCATGCTTAGGTGGATAAGGTTGCACTTTTGTTTTTGTTTTTTAAGTCCGCTGATCATGGGACAACGATTTTACGCTCTGCATCTGCGAGCATTTGCAGGGGATTTTAGTGGTCATGTGAAAGCAGCCTTAGATGCTTTGCTTTCCAACGAAAATGGCTGAGATCGACAGATGATCATTCAATCTGGTTATTTTAAAGCTGGTTCTAAATTTTTAAAATGACACAGGGGAGGGCAGGCAGGGCAGCTTTTCCTCTGGCATTTCCTCCTGCAAACATAGCAGGCAGGCACCAAAATGTAGGAAAATACACGTATAAATAGCATTTAGAGGGGAAAGGGTCTAAGAGAAATTAAATCTATTATATTATAGAAATTTGCCACAGAGCTCTTTAAGCATTGCTGAAGTCCAGGAGATGGAAATCTCCAAGGAGCCATTTTTAAGCCCCCCCAAGAAGCAACGTTCAGGGCAAAATCCATCCTAGACATGCCCTCCTGCCTCTCTCCTTTCCTAGAGATGATTCATGTTTTTACTGGATATATACAGAAAGAAGGGGAAAGAATCAAGTCTTTCCCTTTCTATTAGAGAGCAGTGGTTCTCTAACCTTGGGTCCCCAGATGTTCATGTACTTCCCTTCCTATCACCCTTTGCTAGCACAGCTCGTGGCGAAGGCTCCTGGGCGTTGCAGTCCAAGAACATCTCGGGAGCCCAGGTTGGAAGGTACCTTCTAGAGGAGAGCATCAGAGGTGACAAGCCTTGAAGCAATTCGGAACTCTGTCAAGACCAAAGATGGAAGCAGAGGAGCTGTCAAACCGAGGAGGACAAAGGAGTTCCTGCCACCTGGGTTTACCTTCGAAAGAGCCAACCAGATGCTATTAGAGTTCCTCACAGTATGATAGAGATATGTCTCTGTTGGTTTTGGCACCTGATGTTTGATCAATCTGCATAGTGGCAAAGAGACATAATCAGAGCTGGTAACCCTATTGGACTCAAGCCTCCTCAGTTCTTCTCTCGAAACAACCATCCTCACCAACATCTAAAGACTTGTAGATAAGGAGTTTGGCTCTTCCTTCCAAATAAATATAGGAGATATTCCATCACAATGTTTCAGATTCAGGATGTATTTAATGACTCTCTGGATATAGTTTTATCCTCTTTCTTTGGGACCTCTGATCTTACCTGTTTTCTCAAAAATGAAACAACAACAAAAAAGACACCACCACCACCAGTCCAAAAAGGGCAGAGATGCAAACAAGCAAACCAAGATAAGCCAGATTAAACAACTAACTTTCAGGACATTCAGACAACCCAGTTCCACATAAATTTTTGAGGTGGGGCTTGAAAAAACATCAATGGGAAAAGCTGACTGCTTCACAACGAGCATTATGGTTCACATTTGAGTAACAATACTAATATATGGATAAGACTTATAATTCAGTCAAGTACACCCCGTTCTTAGTTTCCTCTACCATATGAAGAATTATTTTGGTTTAAATGTACTCATTCTGTTATGAAACACTATTTCACAAGCTCATGTTTGCTTCTCTTTCAGAAGAAAACCCCCCAGACTATAGGCTTCTCCGAAATAAGTGGTCTATGATGAGCTTCCAAGATATGTTGGTTATGTGATGTCAAGCTACTAGATGGGAGTGCTTTAGCACTACCTGTGAGTTTTAATAGGTGAGTGATGAGTTGAGAACAGTTCTTCTAAGCCACAGTCTGGTGCCTTATGCAATACTGGCTCTTCTTCCAGATAAAAATCAAGATGCTTTTTAGGACAAACTTGGAAGAAAGTAAACTTTGGCTAAAATCCAGTAATATGTCCTAACTAAAATAGGCCCACTGACTTGGTGGATCTTATGGATGAATTGACTCACCAAATCCCTGTTGATTCAATGGACCTACTCTGGTTTGCAGATTATTGCTGGATTTCAGCGGTTGCCTATAGCAATGATCCCCCAAAATGCCCCCCCAGATGTTTGTTTGTTTGTTTTGAATAATTTCACCCCACCTATCTCCTTGGAAAAGGACCCAAGGTGGCTTAAAATAATGAGGGACAATATACAGTTCAGAATGTTGTTGGGTTATGACTTCCAAGAGCCCCATCAGCACAGCCAACTGGTGTTGCTTCTGGAAAGGTGTATATCATCTGGAGAGCACACATTGGGAATGACAAATGTTTTGAATGTTCCCAAATGTTCACAGGTGTCAAAGGCTTTCAAATCAACAAAGCTGACTTCTGGAAAGTTGGAAAGCAAGAAGAAAGCCAAAGAATGTTGAAATTAATAACTTCCATTACACCAGGCATGTCCAAACTTCAGTCCTTCAGATGTTTTGGACCACAATTCTCACAGTCCTTTGCCATTGGAAATACTGGCTTAGAATTCTGGGAGCTGTGGTCCAAAACATCAGGAGAACTGAACTTTGGACATGCCTGCATTACACTTTTTAACTATCCCTGGAAGACAAACCTAGAAACAAAACAACGGTAGTGATTTACCAGGAATAAACCGTATGTTCCTGGTGAAGAGGCACTGGTACATATGTGTACAGAACTTCAAAATCACATAGGTATTTGTTTCTTTCGGGGGGGGGGGGAATCTGCATATCAAGGAAAATTGAACAACTTATGCTTTGAAAACCGAACACACAAAACAAAACCTGAGGCAAAGGAAACTCACCCAGGCATCACCAAACCTTAACCTTGCCTCCCCTTTGCGAGTATTTTTCTTCCTTGCCCTCTTTCAGCAGGAAGCTGCTTCTCCAACCCGACTGGACCCAGCCTCTATCACTTCAGTTCATTTGCACCGAGCTGTCTGTCAAGTCAAATTGTCTTGCAACCATCTGAAACACCCTCAGAACAGCTGCCACTGTCAATTATTTTCTCCGACAGCCTTGACTATCAGGAAAAGAACTAGAGCGAGCACTTGCCAGTTTTAATAAACTGTGTTGCCCAAGTCATTTAACCTGCTTGATTGCTGTACGCCACGGCTGTAACAAGCCTTCAAGGCTCTGGTAGAAAGGAAATGTGTAGCAAAGAGCAGGCGGCGTGGTCCTTGCACTGTGCTTCCAAGTGTACCTTGGTCTGCCTCTCTGGAAGCAGTCGAGGTTTAAGGGAATTCCTTTCCAAGGTCTTTTGCATGGCCGTTTTACAAAACAAAAACATCTGCAGTAGATCTGTGTCGTATCGGCAACCTTCCTCTTTCCTGAAGGACCTCAGGAAAGTGTGCAAGTACACTGTCGGAAGTGTTCCAGTATGATCAAGCCAAGGGATCTTGCCTGGTTGACCCTTTGTGAAACTGAGCCGAATTCAAACTTGAGTTTCTCAACCCTTGATCCTGCGATCCTGTACTGATTTTCTCAACATTAAAATTACCAAAGGGAATTGGGAGCACGACCTTTTTGGCATGGGCCAAAAAGCTGTATTTGAGAACTGCCCATTCCACTTAAACCAGGATTCCACAAGGACATTTGACTTGAAGATCAGTGTAGAAACACAATCACTTTTACGTTATGGCTGCAACTGTCAACTGACTAATTGCTTTACTGATTAAAACTTGACTACAAAGGCACCCCCAATTAACGGAGCAGCACGTTGTAACATGCCCTCGTTTATTTTTAAAGCAAATGCTGATAAAATCTGCAGATGGCAAGAATCTCTTCCTAAATTATGACGCCCATTGCAACTACTTACACACAGGATCAGAGAGGGGAACAAAAGCTTCCCCCACCACACTCAAAACTATGTTTGAAAAACTGTTTTCCCCACATATAGAAATTCCAGATTTCTGAATGGAGCAGAAATGCATTCATTACTTGATTACAACTTCTTGAGTTGACTTGCGGGGGCTGTCTTTTCTTAAGCAAGGTCTCCCTTCTTGGCAATAGAATAATTCTAAAACCACTTGCTCAAACACTACTGCTTGGTGGCAGCCATGAAATTCTTGCTTGCTTTGCTGTGTAATGCAGGAAAGCCTTGCTGTTTTTGGATCCGCCTCACCCTCTCTAGCAAACCTGAGCTAATATCTCAGCAAAGTGCCTTGAACACCCCTCGAATTAGGGTTCACCGCAATCTAATCTCATTTCCTTATGAGATTACCTCCGAAACAACTAACAATTAAATACATGTGCAAGCTAAATGGATGGCAACGCTATTATCAGGTTGCTAGGGAGGAGAGAGAGAGAGAGAGAGAGAGAGAGAGAGAGAGAGAGAGAGAGAGCCTCCTTGGGAAACAGTTATGTGAAGTCAAAGCATTGCAGGCAGATTGGTCTTTATTCCAAAGAAGCTCTATTGGATTGGGAAAGCCTCCAGCACAAAGAGTGAGAATTTCTTTTCAGGAAAGGACCTTGACGGCATCCAGGCTGAATAGGCTGGATAGTGATTTGTGTTGCTTTTGTGATCCTTTCAAGGCATCGTTTGATTTCTGAAGGCTGCCACGCTATATTGAGAAGGGTTCGTGGCAAAGCCTGCGTGACAACACGCCAAAGCGACCGCAATGAAAGAAGACGACAAAGGAGAAGTAAAGAGATGAATGGAAATGTGCCTTGGTCCAAAGCGTTGGGCCTAAGGAATAAAGAGGAAGGATTGCCGCTCAAATTTGTTTAAAAAAAAAACCAAAAACCACACACATAACAATGTTAAGTCACACCATTTGCATAGCCAGGCGTCTTTTGGCGGCAGCCCAAGGCCAAAGTGGAACAGGATTTGCAACACAAGTACCTACTGTGGATGCCGGTTCCATAATGAGATTGGAAAGTTTCATGGAGGTTTTTAATCTTGGGTTCTAATGCTGGATAAAACACAGCAGGGTTAAATCCCTTCAGCAGTGCTCTTAAGCGAATGCCAACTGGCTCCCCACTCATGACGTAAGAGGCAATCTACAGCCCTGATGCTCACTCGCTCGCTCATACACAAACACACAAAAGATACAGAAGCACTTTTTTTTGGTATTTAAGGATGGCCTCGTGCAGCATGGATAGGATGTTCTTTGGAAGACAGCTTTTAAGATCGCTAACCCAAGCAAAAGCTGCCTAGATGCCCTAAGCACATCCAATCTTGCCTGATTTTGGAAGCTAAGCAGGGTCAGCCCTGGCTAGTACTTGGATGGGAGACCACCAGGGAATACCAGGGGCTTTAGGCACCTGGAGTAGGAACTGGTAAGCCACTCCAGTATTCCTGCCAAGAAAACACCATGGACGTGGAGTCACGAAGAGTCGGTTGCAACTGTAACAACGCAACACACACAACACAATGGAAACAGCAGTGTGTCTAGATGCCCTAAGCACATCCGATCTCGCCTGATTTCGGAAGCTAAGCAGGGTCAGCCCTGGTTAGTACTTGGATGGGAGACCACCAGGGAATACCAGGTGTTGTATGCACTTGGAGCAGGAACTGGCAAACCACTCCAGTACTCCTGCCAAGAAAACTCCATGGACATGGAGTCACGAAGAGTCGGTCACGACTGTAACGACACGACACGACACACACACACACACACACACACACACACACACACATGCACGCACACAAACACACACCAAGCAAATAAACCCATAAAGGCACCCAACCTGCTCCAATGTAACTTAAGTATTCAGGTCAAAGCCCGGACCTTCCAAAAACACCCAACCCTTCTATTTATCAAGAAACTGTGTGGTTCTAATTACTCAAGTTAGTGCAAATAAGAACCTGTCAGCTGCCACATTATGGGAGGAAAATGTGCTACTTTTCTGCCGTTTTAAATCCATATCGATTTGCAGTCGGCTGTTGCGAGTTATTAATCACTCCAATTAAATCCCAAACGCAACTCTTTGCAGTGGAATTGAACCCGCACGATTGATCAATAGTGCAAACCTCCCAGAGCAATTACTGCTCACCCTAACAGGACAGATCATGCATCGAGAAAGCAGAAGGAAGATGTTCTTTAGCTGAACTCTGGACACATCTACGGATGTGCTTTCAACAGGAGAACTCAGTGATTTGGGGCATCTGCCTATGAAACCAGAAGCTGGGATACCCCACTGTGTCTCCCAGGAGCAGAGCCAGCCGGTGTGGCTTTGGCCAAGCTGCAGAGTCTCAAGATGGCCCCAGAAGAAAGGAAGGGTCAATCACTTATTATTTTATTTATTTATTGGATTTTTATACCACCCATCTGGCAGTGAGGCCACTCTGAATACAATGGTCCCCCGCCCTTTCACGGTTCATATACTGCAGTTCCGCTATATTGCGGGACCACAATATATGAAAAAAGCACACACACCCGGGGTTAAGGGGGGAAAGGCCTGTTTCAGGCCTCCCATACTTACCCCCAACATGGCGCTGTCCTGAATGGACCTGTGAGGGCCTTCCTAGGCCTTCTGGAGGCCCCAAAAGGGCCTCCCTGTGAACCAGAAGGGACTTTCGGATCACCAAAAATCATTTCTGAGGCCTCTGGTAAGTAAAAGAGCCCCCAGCTAGGTGCCCCAGAGCTGACCTGACCTGCATCCGCATATTGTGGATTTTCAGTTATCATGGGTTGGCTCAGGTCCCTAACCCCCGCAATAGGTGGGGGGTCACTGCACATTCTACCTAGAAAAACCCGAGAAGGGACAGTACGGGATTATTATTAATAGGACTTTCAAGGGAAGAAAGATATTTAAGGAGTAGGGCGATCATGGTATCTCCCCTGCTAGGTACGTATTTTTTTTTACCAGTTCTCCACCTCTAATGGATTTTCATGGCTATGTTCCATCATTGCGTTCACTACCTCACACGGAGCATCCTTTTTGTATCACATCGTAACAGTATGGCATTAGAAAAGTGCAAGTCATTTGGACTTAAATCAAGGCCACCTAAACAAGAACAAATAATTGAGCAAGTACCTATGCCCCTTTTTGAGAGCAACATGTTTCAATGTTGTCTTTAAAGAGAACGATCAACCTGCTTTAGCCCTGCTTAACAGGCTGATGAGAAAAATCAATCAATAAATAAATGCAGCCCAGGGGAAAATGGGGAGGAACCTTTACGTTTACCTAAAGGATTCTAAAGTCCAAAATACCACCCTAAGCTACACATTTTAAGATTTCAGTGGGATAATGTCATGTCAGTTAAAATGGCTATAACGATACAAATTTCCCCAGTTTTATTTCTTCCTTCCGAAAAATATAAGGTGGTAGGCCAGGCCATCGATCTCATTGCACCCTTGTGGTCAGTCATTGCCATTCGTTTTCTGCAGTCTGACCCTGCTGACTCCAGTTCCTTCCAAATGTGTCTTGACAGACCCAAATGAAGACCCACAAAGGGAAAGAAAAATCAATGTGACACTCCTCGTTGCCTGGAGCCAGTCGCCTGTGGGTTGAGAGCATCTTGATTAGCTTCATGGCTTAGGTCCATTGCCACTTAATTGGCTGCCAATAGCTTTCCTTAACGAAGGATGATAGATGGAGCGCAGGGTTTGCTTAGAAGGACGAGCCCATCAGCAATCTGACCATCATCGCTGAAGGTTTGCCGAGAGGAAGCAGGAGGGTGGGATTCATGCATCATCATAGGGGAGTTCATGTGTTGCAGCATTCCTGGACAGAGGACATGCTTCTGTGTGTGTGTTGTGTCGTTACAGTCATGACTGACCCTTTGTGACCCCCATATCCGTGGAGGTTTTCTTGGCAGGGATACTGGAGTGGTTTGCCAGTTCCTACTCTAGGCGCCTACAGCACCTGGTATTCCCTGGTGGTCTCCCATCCAAGTACTCACCAGGGCCGACCCTGCTTTGCTTCCAAAATCAGGTGAGATTGGATGTGCTTAGGGCATCTAGGCAGCTACATGTTTCTGTAGGAAGTGTAGGAAGTGCCATATAAAACAAAGACTTGGTTGCTCTTGTATATCATTTGTGCGGTACAAGCATGTCATGTGTTATGACTGAAAGGTATCCGTCAAGGCTGAGATGATTTCTCCTGTGTGGGAATGGAGACCCATCCTGTGGCACCACCACCACCACTCAGCTCTCAAGGTCAGACAGGACATGGAACTGTGCCGTATCACAATTTCTTATCCCAGCAAAGCTCTGGTAAGACCAAGGAGTTGATGTTAACACCTAGTTTAATTTCAAGAGGTTAAATGCCAAATCCCTTTCTTATTGCTGCACGAAGCAGATCTGCTAGGCTGCCTTAATACTTGGCGTGAAGACTCCTCATCCAATTCCCTCCCTGCTTTACACGACACCAGCTGGGGCTTCAGAGGTCAACCCAGTTCAGAGTGCCAGGGTGTCATGACGGGGAACTTTTTCATCTGAACTTTTTTTGGCAACAGGAGGAGGAAACATACAGACTTCCAGAAGTATTTAAGTCTTTGAATATATCTGGATATCCGCCCAGCTTCTGTACTCCCTACTTTTATTTTTGCGACACACACTTTGTAGCTTGCTCATTAGGTTGTGGGCCAATCTCTCATAGCCCAAGTAATTTCCCCCCAACCCGATTATTAAATAACTATTAAATAACACCTCATCAGACAGGGTGTCCCTTTTTAAAAACACAAAGTTAGAAGTGCTATTTCCAGATTTATCTGCTACAACATTTGTTTTTATTGTTGCTGTTACATGCCATCAAGTGAACTCTGACTTATGGACTCATTCCCCTATCCACCACCCCCAACTCTATATACTACAGCCAATGAATATCTGGTATGAAATGTATGTCCCATCCCATATTATATTGCACACCTCATTCTGCTGCTATATGTCTGAAGCTACCTTGATGCCTGACTCTAGGGGCGGTGCTGATCCCTGTATTTGAGCCGAAGAGCCAGTGTTGTGCAAGTGCGTGGCCATGTGGCCAGCATGGCTGCAAGGAAGCACTTTTTTTTTAACCTTCCATCTTCTTACGGTGGTACATATTTATCTACTTGCATTTATATGCTTTCAAACTGCTAGGTTGGCAGGAGCTGGGTTTAACAGCAGGAAATCACTTCACTGCATGGCACCCAGGATTCGGACCGCCGAGCTGTTGACTTTGTAGCCGACAGTTTTCAGTGCTTTAGGCCGCTAAGACACTATGCCTCCTTAGAATCCTTTTAGAGGATTCTAAAAACCTCACTGAACAACCAATTCTAAGATTCTGTGTGGTGTAGACAACTTGTGGAGTAGATATCTTGTATGTTCTAAGAAGAGAATTCCTAGTGTCATGGACTGGTAAACACATTGATAACTGGGTTTTACTGGCCAGCTATGCTGGGGCAATACCATAGTCAGAAAAGCTAGGATGAAAGCACAATGATTTATGATGAGACTGGAGGTAGGTATGCCAGTGATTTTACAAGAGAGAGAGAGAGAGAGAGAGAGAGAGAGAGAGAGAGAGAGAGAGAGAGACTCTTACCAGGAAGCAATGATGAGGAAAAATTACTGGAGAAAGGCAGGATAGTTTAATGGACCTTGAATTTAAAATATTGCCATTACTGGAGCTCTCACTGATGCAGCAGAGATTGTATAAATAAATAATACAGGGTCACACCCTTTACAATCTCTCGCCACCTTAAGACAAATTGAGTTTCACTGTAGGGTGGAGGTTTATTTGATTTTTTAAAAATGAATAACCACCTCTGGTCTCATTATGGATCTCAACATTTCTTTGAGAAAATTGGAAAGGCATGTTTACTCAGCTGTGTAACATCGTCTAGAGCTGAAAGCAGCCTCTGTATAACCATACCCTCCTCTGCTTCATCATGCCTTCACCCACATGTCTCCAGAGATGAATAATACCTAATACTTTGGCAAGTGTGTGTGTGTGTGGGGGGGAGACATCTGAATCTGACCTTGATTCAACAAATCTGCAGAAATGCTTTCTTCCTTTCTTTCTGCAGCACATGCTCAGAGTCTTTTGTATGTGCTGTTAGGTTGGATCTAACTTTTAGCATCCCTAATAGAGTTTTCAGGGTAAGTGTGATATTTAAGGAGGGGCTTTCCCAGTTTCACTCTCCCAATGAGTCTCCAGGGTTGAGCAGTGATTCGAACCCAGTGATCCTGCTCAGCGGCTCTATCTACTACACCAGCCATGTCCAAAGTCCGGCCCAGGGGCCAAATCCAGCCCGTCAGGCCATTTTGATTGGCTTGCGGATGGCTTGCCCGCCCCTCCCTCCCCCTGCTTTAATAAACCCGGAAGGGCACAAGAAGCCTTGGCCGGGTACTGGATGGCAGCCAAATACCAGTGAAGGATATGGGTCTAATGGGTCTAACAGAAAAGCCTCCTCTGATGATATTAACACCCAGGCAGGTTCATAAATGGAGGTGTGGTCCTTGAGATATCTTGGACCCAAGCCTTTTATATACAGTCATGTATGCGAGTTGATGTGTGGAAGTGAAAGCTGGACTATAAAGAAGGCCGATCGCCGCAGAATTGATGCTTTTGAGCTGTGGTGCTGGAGGAGAGTCTTGAGAGTCCCCTGGACTGCAAGGAGATCAAACCTATCCATTCTGAAAGAAATCAACCCTGAATGTTCACTGGAAGGACAGATTTTGAAGCTGAGGCTCCAGTCCTTTGGCCACCTCATGAGAAGAGAGGACTCCTTGGGAAAGTCCCTGATGTTGGGAAAGATGGAAGGCAAAAAGGATAAAGGAACGGTAGAGAATGAGATGGTTGGACGGTGTCCTTGATGCAACCAGTATGGATTTGACCAAACTCCAGGAGGCAGTGGAAGACAGAAGGGCCTGGCGAGCTCTGGTCCATGGGGTCATAAAGAGTCGGACACGACTGAACGACTGAACAACAACAACAACAATGCGAGTTATGCTTTGTTTTTATCTAGCTTGGTACTATTTATTGGGACAGACAGCGCTCAAAGAGGTCTGTCTGCCCCACCCTACCAGTCTTTGAGCTACCATCATAGCATAGGCAACATTAACCCAAAGAGGCTTCCCTAACTCAAAATGCAATGCCTTTTCAGTGCTACAGAAAGGATTCTACGTCTGTCCTTGATCTTCTGCCTTGCCATTTACCCTGGATTTAGCCAACCATCTGCTAAACCTATGTATGATTTTTACTGCTATGATCACTTTTACTGTGTGCTGGGTTGTTTAGAAGTAGCTTTACTGTTTATCTGATATTGTTTGATTTTATTGTGAGTCGCCCAGGGAGTCTGGCAAGCAGAACTGTTTTCCATATAAATACAATACAATAGAATTTGGCTTTACTGCTAGATATTTGGGTATTCAACATTTCAAATGCAAAATTTATGCTTCATCCCTCAGCTATGAGTGGAAGGGGGGAAACAGATTAAAGGAGAAAAAATTTAAATAGATAAATATGTTTTTTAAACCCCCCCCCCAACAAATGGGCTTTTAAATTGTGGCCCCACATCTGTGGAATAAACTTCCAGCAAAGGTTCACTACGTACCTTCCCTTTCAGTTTTTAAGCTGTTAATTAGAATTGTTTAAAGCTACTTTTTATTGTATTTCATGGATCTAAGCTGCCTTGGGTCCTTTTTAATGAGGTAGGTGAGGTAAGAATATTTTAAATAAATATGTAATATTCGTGTTAGCTACCTGTGAGGCCCATCACCATGTGGAATGGTTTGTTCATATCTTAAGATGGATTTGCCTGGTTCAGTGGCTTTGCGGATCAAATGATTCTATTGTTTGATGGTACACATCTGTGCATTGCAATTATGTTGTTTTCTAATTTTTGTATGCTTATGCAGTGAACTGCCCAGATTGTGCTTTGCACTAGGGATTGATATATAGGTTGAAATGGTAAACAAGTAGACAAGGAGGGCTGAAATATGAACGGTCAATAACTAACAGAGGAAATTCAAGTACCGCAAGCTTGCTTAACTCTTCCTGTTCAGTATCTGCCTAACTAACGCGGAAGATACCCAGGATGAGACACGGATATACCTTGAGAAAAAGGGCTGTACAAACGGTGTCAGATGACATGCACACCGACACACACACACACACACACCGTCCTTAGGATCCAAGGGCGACGGCTTCAGACGCTCAGAAGGAAAGCAGCGAGTTGTTATTCACGGAACATGACGGTGCCCCTGCCCCCTTGTAGCTGGTTCCTATGGCAACTGAATATTCTATCCAAAAGAATAGCCTGGAAAGATCACGATAGCAGCTCCTTGCCCGGCATGTCTTAATTCTACTCGGCATGCTCAGAATATGCATGCAGCTGTTGACAAACCAAGAGGAAATTAGGGAAGGTTGCTAAAGCGAACGCTACAGGACGCAGGCACCCATGTCAGGTGCCCATGTTTTTCCCCCCTCTCCCCTAATGCATCTACCAGGAAGATTAATGGCACGTTGAGGTTTTGAACCAGGTAGCTTGCCTCTGATGTTCCCATGTACACTGCACAATAATGTTTGCATCTTTCCTCTTAGGGTATTTGTGCACGACCCCTAAACTCTGCTGCAAATGGCTGCCAGCTCCGGAGCTTACAATTGTTTCCCCACCAGCTCCGGAGTTTGCAGGAAATTAAGTGCGACCACGCCCACCTAAGCACGTCCCAGCGCACTTTTCATGTCCCTGCTCTTGGAGGGTGAAAATCCCCAGGTCCGGATGTAATCTGGTGAGTGCTGGGCTCTCCTTGCTTCTGTTTGCTTTTTTTGACTCCTGCCCCTTTAAAAGAAGGAATCAGGACGATGACGGGGCGGCTTAGACTGGCAGACAGAGGTGAGCCTGCATTTTTCCTCTCTTTTTTTCTCCCTCCCCTCACACAGACAGGAGCAAGGAAGTGCGGAGGGGTGGGGACGCAGGAAGAGCAACGAGCCCCCAAGATTTTAAGTGGCCAGCGGATCTTAGGGGTCATGTGAAAAGGCTTTTAGTCAAGTTCCCCCACCATCACAACAACTGATTGTACTCAGAAAACCAGCATGCCAAGGGAAGAACACCCTTCCTAACATCCTCGTTCTAATGGAGACAGAGGGTGGGGTTCTGATACATGGAACATATGCTTTCTTTCCCTGTTGCTAACTTTTTTGTAGGCGAGGCCTTGCAAAACCTTAGCTTTATTAAACCCGAGCATCCCAGAACCTCCTCAACCACCACAATTGACCTACCTTCTCAGCAGCAAGTGCTACTGAACTTAAGTCACATCGGATGCTGGCTAGATGCACTCAAGGTTGTTTTTTAAAGGCACCAGTGGAAATCTTATAGCATACAGGAACAGAGTGTGGAAAGGAATTAGTCAAATTACTGTAGGCAGAGGCGGCACACACAGAGTTTTGGCACCCACCCAGTGCCAGGTGGGTGGCAGCATCAGCTATGGGTGCATGACACCACCTTGAGTCCTTTTTCAAGGAGAAAGGCGGAATAAAAATAAATACAATACAATAAAGTACAGTACTGCATGCCTGCACAGCTTAGAGGGGCTGTGATCCATGAATCACAAGATATAACCCTCAGGATGGTTATATGTTATTGGAGAATAACCTCAGAAATGTATGGATCTGTCAGGAGGCGTCTGGTAGCAAAGACTCCATCCTGCAGGTTTGGTGAATCTGCTCCAGTACATGAACTACCTAAGGCAGGCATGTCCAAACTTCGGCCCTCCTGATGATTTGGACCACAACTCCCAGAATTCCAAGCTTGTATTTCCAATGGCAAAGGACTGTGGGAGTTGCAGTGCAAAATATCTGGAGGGCCGAAGATTGGACATGCCTGACCTAAGGGGAGAACCTTACCACCAACAGGTCTAGCACCTTGGATAGCTCCCTTAAAGCTTAGACTGAAAAAACTTCACTGCCTCCAGGTCTTCACTAGCATCAGACTGGCCACTCTGGAAAGTGTACAAGATGGTGCCTGGGTCTCATCCGGCAAGAATCTACAGATAGCACATATTTCTTCATTCTTTATGACCCCGCAGCCCGTTAAGCCACTCCCTACTTATGAGATTTTGTTAGGTTTAACTTGGGGTGCCCAGTGTATACCACCTGAGCGGCCACTATAATCCTGGCTCAGCTTCATCTCCTTTAAAAACTCAACCCACCCAACTGCTTCCGTGCTGTATCGCTGCTTCGGAAAATGGTTCCTCCCAACCCACAAGCAGCTACAAGCAACAAATGATCTCTTTCAAATCCCAAATGACAGGGTCTGAAGTATAAGTAGGTGGGCGATCTGGCCGTGCTCACTGCGTTCCCAACTGGTAAACCAAGAAAAATAACAGTACATTAGTGGGTACTGTAAATAAAAGGTTCTTGGATAAAGTATAATCACAGAATGCACTTCCAAGTAAATTGATGCCTATTTATTTATTTTGGATGAAAGGAATGCGCTGGAAAACCCGGTTGTTTTGGACTCCCGGGGCGGTCTCAAGATTATAATTTCACTGTAATATGAATGGTGTGCTCTTAAGTACAAGTTGTAAGTAGGATCAGCTGTTTGCCGCATGAGCGAACAAATTACACTATGGTTTAAGGATTCCAAAAATACCAAAGGTTTTTTGCTTTTTTAAAACCCCAGTTCTGAGAAAACAGGATGGTAAGCTTTTCTGCCTGGATAAGAGAATTCACTGTATTTTGGACTTCAGATTCTACAAGGAAACAGACACCAGGTGTTTTTCTTATCACGATGATGCCTTGACATTACTGTGGGAGGAGCCAAAGGATCAAGATATTCACCCATCCTACCATGGCGATGAAGGAAGCTGTTCTGGGAAGACAAGGGGAGGGTCAGTTTCATTAATTTTTCATTCTTTTTAGTTCTTTAGTTCCTTTCTCTTTGACTTTGGCTTATTTTACTGCTTTTGCTTTGGCCTTTCATTTTATGTCTCATCTTGTCTTTTGAGGTATTAAACAGAAACGGCCCAGAGTTCCCGTGTGGAAGATGGGTGGTATATCAATCAATCAATCAATCAATCAATCAATCAATCAATAAGGACCGATGGTCATAAATACACCACAGTTATATCTAGGAGAGAGATCTAGACCTCGAGAGCATATTGGGTCAATCTGAAGAAGCTAAGGATCAAATCATGGCTTGATGTGAAAGCACTGAGAAATAGCACCACTCTACTCACACCTCTTCTAACTCTCACAGTGCTACTCTGGGATACATAAGGAAGAACAGTCCTTTATAATCCTGGGATCAGGTTCTGTGAATCCACAATAATTGTTTTCTCACTTATCTTTCCTCCTTGCTTCTCAAGAGCTGTAAAACCACATAACCTACATTAATATTTTAAAAGGTGCTTCTGATAAAAGTGAAGGAGGAAATAACTGTTCCCATTTTTACAAGTTGCAAGCTGTCAGAACACAAACAATATTCTTCCAAAGATGACAAAAGACAGAAACGGCATCAAATCTTTATCTTCTTGCCCAAACAGTATCTTTCAAAGAGAAAGCACAGGGCAGCTTCTACCAGGTGGGACTGTTTGTCCATCTACTTCGATAATGTCTATTCTAATTGGCAGCAGTTCCTGATGTTCACAGGCAAGGGTCTTTTTACATGACTGACGTCTTGAAATCATTGTAAAATGAGGCATAAGAGACTGAACATGCAACCAAGCATCTTTGTTCATTTAGCCAAAATAGACTCCTTCCTCATCAGAAATATATATATATCTGATAAGGAAGGAGGCAGAAGGAAGAACCTTTATGAAACTAAGGACACATTATTTAACAAATTAGAATGGCCTGGAATCCAAGGTTTAGAATTTAATTCTTTGAAAAAACCTTTAGTTTATGAATCTGGGATATTGTGTCTACTCTATAGGATATCCTCTTGAACTTGACAATGCTAGTTTGTTAGAAAATCCTTTCCACACATGCCCAGTCATAATAATGTGGTTGCTTTTCCTTTTTGAAAGGCCTTTTTTGATGACCCATATTTCAGCCCCTGGAACCTGGATACTTTCCAAATTTAAAAAGAGAGTGGGTCTGGACCAACATTCTCTTTAGGATAAGCATGATTGGTCTTTTCAATTTGTATGAATTATTTTAACTCTGGGGATATTTAGGCTCACTTAGTTCTGCACAAGGAGGCAAACAGATTTACTTTTTAAAAACTATCTTCAAAATCCTTTGCCCAAAGATTCCTCAAATTTGGCACAGAGCAAGAGCCGACTGTCTGCTCCATATGGACCATGCATAATGCTGATCTGAAGTACAATGTTATAATTTTTTTTGTCTGTGCTCCCCCCCCCCTTTTTTTTAGCATTGCCTTGCAGAATGATGATTTGGCTTTGCTGCACAATGACACAGCTGTACTACATTGCAGCTGTAATTCCTTCCTTTCCTGAGGACTGACTCTCCCTTATTTAATGAAATACCAGGAACAAGACATCCAAATGTTCAAATGTAATTTGAAGAGCGCGTTCTTGCCTGGGGCGTTTTGATGCTCTACAAGGAAAGAAACAAAACCATTTGTTTTATCTCGCCTCTCCCTCTGGGCATTCCTTTTCCTCATTCATCCATCATGAATTCCAAAACAAGAATTCTTGTTCATATCCTTCTCTGCATCATCTTCTCTCCCCCCCCCCCTTCGTCTTCTTCAAAAATGCTATGGGATGGGGTTGGGGGAGAGAGAATGTTGCCATGGGAAGGTGCAACAATCCTTTATAGAAGAGGGGCCATGGGCTGAGAAGAAATTGTGTTTATGCAGCTTTATGAAACACCCAGGGAAGTAATTTTAGATGCAGAACCCATCTGCTTCAGTGTATGGCTTCAGAGGATCTTCCAGCACAAAGGATGTGGAGTTGCAGACAAGAGAGAGAAGGCAGAGAGCTGTCACTTCTCCATCATCAAAAAAAAAAAAACCCCACAAGTCTCTTCTTGCATATTTATGGTCGAGTTTTATTAACTGCTTGGGTGCCTGTTGGGCGCTTGTGGAACTCCACTTCTCAGCTTCTCTTGTGGAACCAGAAGCCCCAAGGTTCCCAAAACACATTATGTTGCGGTTTGTTTTAACTGCTTGAGAAACAGTGAGGAAAAATATATACCCAGCTAATCTCTCTTCTCCCCCGAACACTGGCCTTCCCAGGTGAAGCCAAACACCTTGATGCCAACATTTGGCGTTCCTGATTGCACTGATTGTAAATGAAAAGTGCAAGCAGCACCTGCAGGGCACAGCTGCAACCAACCAGCTTAGCACTGCCACTGTTCAAGACTAGGTGCCTCCTTGTTTTTCAGTCAAGGTGCAAAGGGGAGGGTGAATCTCCCCATTATAGGAACAAAAAGTATCCTGCTTATATACCGTCCCATACCACTTCAAGTAGTCTCTGGGCGGTTTACAATTTAAATTACAATGTGCAGGCTACACATTGCTCCCCCAGCAAGCTGGGTACTCATTTTACCGACCTCGTCGGAAGGATGGAAGGCTGAGTCAACCTTGAGCCTGCTACCTGGGATTGAACCCAGGTCGTGAGCACAGTTTTACCTGCAGTACAGGCATTTAACCACTGTGCCACGAGGCTCCTACAAAAATACACTCACTGGAACATCCACCAAACAATGTCCCCTTTCGGTTTGACCATAAGATCTTATGTTGTTGTTGATTACATCGCAACATTTCCCTCTACTTTTTAAGTTTCAATGCCAAAGCAACACCAGCAGACTGTGAATGGTGTCGGATGGCAACTAGAGGTGGGTCAGGTGCTTTGTGCTGTATGCAAAGCATGAAGCATGGCACCTCAGGTAGACAGAGGCCTAGCCCCTACCCACCTGTGATGGAAGGCTGAGTCAACTATGATGCTGCTACCTGGGATTGAACCCCAGGTTGTAAGCACAGTTTTACCTGCAGTACAGGCATTTAACCACTGCACCACAGGCCCCCCCTAAAATAGGGCAATCCCTTTTATCAACATTTCGGGGAACCACTCTAGTTCTATAGCCAGATGAAGTGCTACTAGTAAGGCACATACTTATCAAAAAGCACATGAGCCAACAGGAAATGTTAAAAGCTTGTCAAAACACAATTAAATATTAGGGGATAGTGAAAATGGGTGTGTCTGGAGAATTGATGCTCATTAAAAAAACAAAAGGAAGCATTCTTTTTGAAGGGAGTCCAGCAAGAAAATCCAGGAAATTATGTAGGCTTATCTTGTTTTTGTGTACAGGACAAGGTGTTCTCTATATTCTTTTCCCACCAGGTGTTGACACTAATAAATATTGTGCTATCAATAGAAGCTGTATTGCTTCCCAAAGTTGCAATGGTGTTAACGTGCGATTTTACAGGCAATGGAGTAAATCCAGTCGTAAGCCCCAGGTAGAACGGAACCATTAAAGGCTACTGGTATTTAAGTGCTGAGTCTACAACTTATCACTATTTAAATGGATCTGCTCCAGTTCAGAGGCCAATATGTCTGTAAGATGTTGCTTCCCAACATTTGAAAATAAATAAGTAAATAAAAAGCTGCATGGACACCTTCAGTTGACCGGCCTCGATAAAACAAAAATGGCTCTTACAAACTAGAAACATGAGCCAACAGGAAATGTTAGACACTTGTCAAAACATAATCAAATATTAGAGGACAGTGACATTAGTGTCTCTTTTGTTGTGATTGATGCTTGACAAGCATCGGCACGTAGATATGATCAAGGGGAAAAGTCCACTCTGCTCAAGGCACACCCTTTGCTTGACAAGAGATGAGTTATGTTGATTGATCAGATGGAACAGCAACCACGGCAAAGCCAGAGCTGCTGGTATGCCATGTGATTAAAGAAGGAAATTGGGGCACTTGGCTTGCGTTGAGGCATGCTTTGAACTGAAGGAAATCCTAGTGGAACACTGTAGTGCAGTGGTTCTTAACCTGTGAGTCCCCAGATGTTCCTGGACTACAACTGCCACAAATCCTGGCCAACTCAGCTAGTGGGGAAGACTTCTGGGAGTTGCATTCCAGGAACATCTGGGGACCCACCGATTGAGAACCACTGCTGTAGTGGAATGGGTTGGGAATATGCGTTGTAAAACATGCATCTTCTGAAATGCTGGGATCTTCTACCAGCTTCCAAGGTCACATCATCCACAGGGAACATCATGCACGCAGTCTTTTAAGCATCATGCTGTTGTTCTGTGCTGTCAAGTCCAAACCAGCTTACACTGACCCCAACAGGGCTTCCAAGGCAAGTGAGATGTTTTAAGGAGGGGTTCTACACACCCCAGGGCATTTCCAGGGCTGAGCGGGGATTCAAACTAGAGATGGGCACGACTCAAAAAAATAATTTTTCGTTTTTCGTTTTTCGTTTAGGGGTCTGTTTCGGTTCATTTTCGTTTTTGGTTTTTTTTTTTTGCACATTTTTCGTTTTCGTTTTTGTTGCGAAACGAAATGAAAAAAACAAAACGAAAATGAATTTTTTTTGTTTCGTTAGCATTCTTTTCAATGCAATGCGTCCGCCGTGATGAAAACGAAAAACACGGCAAAATTTTTCGTTTTGTTTCCGTTATAGTTTTGCTTCTGAAAATTTTTTCGTTTTCATTGCGAAACTAAACAAAAAAACAAAAACGAAAATTTCGCTGAGTTTGCCCATCTCTTATTCAAACCCATGCCTTCTGAGTCGTAGTCATTCAACCTACTACACCACACTGGGTACCCAAGGTATCATGGGCTAGATAGTGTTTGTGTAACAGGCAAATGTGGCTTCTGTACTACAAAATTGCATAATGCCACCAAGGTATGCTAGTTCTGAAAGGGCACAGAAATATATTTCCAGAGGTGTTGGTGCTACTAGGAAGTTACGCGTCAGTCTTCAGATATCCAGTCCCACACAAACTGTGCCACTGTGGCTAAAGTGAACAAAATGGTGCCTGTCCTTTGAAATGCTATGGTGACAATCTACTTGATACCCTCAGTTATTTTCATTCACCTTCTTCGTGGGAAAGACATGCATTGACAAATTACTGTGGACCACAATAAAATTGTCATGACACCCTCCCCCCCCCCGAAAAAAAAGTTAATCCTGAACCTAATGGAACAGGGACGAAACCTAAAGTTGGTCTTTTCTAAATGTCTCCAGACTTGACAGGGCTAAAACTGACGTCTATGGGGGAGGCATAATGTGTCAGTCTTGGTCAATAAACCCATGCTTCATGAACCCAAACACTTCTTTTCCCTAGGAACAGTATATGCAGTCACTCTTGAAATATTCATGTCCTACCCCGAGGCTTGAAAAGTGAGCAGTTTTCTTAGCGGCCTCCTGTGTTTCTGGGTGCATTGACAAAAGCTTTTTAAAAATACATATTTATATTGTGGCTCATTAATTTGAATACAATCTTGTTCCCCACCTCAAAGTGCTAATGCTCATTCACCCTGTCATATATAGACATGGAGGGGAGGTTGGAGGAGGCACCAATTTGCTACGGTTTAACCGCCAGCGCCAGCGCAAACGGAACGCTTAAGCCATGCTTAAGGGTAAACCGTTGACAATCCAGATTGCACGCAAGACAGCCCACAAGCACCCGTGGTGGCTTCGGCTGCTATAGTTCAGAGCACCATGCGCAACTGCCCATATCTGGATGCCACCCATAAATCGGCCCATGCCAAAGCTTCTCATAACTTATTTGAGACCACACAGGGCCACACAGACTTTTTTGTGTTTGCAACCACGCATAACTTTGCATTTATATCTCTTCTTGTGGGATTGCATCGACACTACGTTATCAATGGTTAGTTTGAATGTTGCCTTCTAATGCTGTAAGATACCCCCCTCAATGCCCTGTTTCTCAAATTGAATATGGCTTAATCGTAATGGACTGTATATTTTCTCTCCTTACTGTAAGCTGCCTTGGGTCTTTTTCCAAGGAGAAAAGCCAGGTAGAAATACCCAATAAATAAATAAATAAATAAATAAATAAATAAATAAATAAATAAATAAATAAATAAATAAATAAAATTGTGGCTGCAGACTGGTAGGTCACGTGATCCATTCCCCTCTGTGCCTCCTTGATGGGGTTTGAACATGATATCTATAAGGCCTCTTCCAATTCTGCTTTTCTAAAATGATGAGGTTGAGCCAAGACATGGATTGACTCCCTAAAGAGAGCTTGAATCCTCAAAAGCCAAGCAGGGCAGCTGAGAACAGGGTATTTTGGAGATCCCTCATTCATGGGGGGGGGTGTCACCATAAGCCAGTGGTAACTTGACAGCACATAAGAACAACCCAAATAAACAAACGGATAAAAATGGTATCTTTCTTGAGTCAGAGAGTGGTCCAAGGACTGTGAGGACAGAAAGCAATGAATAAAAGCCAGAAAGTGACCGAGATAAGCAGCCTCTCGCCCCCAAGAAGGGACTAAATAAATTCCACTGCTGAGCTGGTGTGGTTTCTGCTTTGCCGAATAATGTGTACTGGAGGAGTGGAGCTTTTCTTTAGAAGTGCCTCTTTCCCCTCTCGACAATGCCTTCCTTTAATCAATGGCGAAAGCCTAGTGCGCAACTGCAGAAACCACAGGCGTCAGAGGGGGAGCGCTAGGTTATTCATCACCCGGAGCTGCTCCTGCTCGCACAAAGCGCCATGGGCCTCCCACGGTCCTCTGTGAAACCCAATAGGGTGCTAGCGGGAGAGAGAGAGAGAGAAAGATGGAGAGAGAGAGAGCCCACATGTGAAATTAATTACTGTAAAATTAAACTGGATTGTCTCTTTCCTCTCTCCCTCCCTTCTCATTCCGCCAAGTCTTTCCCTGAAATCTCTCCAAGGTGTGTATATTTTGTTTACGCCACCAGGGCCCAGAGCAGTACAGCAGAGACATTCAGAGGCGTTGAGGAGGAGGAGGACAGCAAGTGGGCACAATAGCTCCTTAAGAGACCTCGGGCCGTGCTCTCCCCCCCGCCCCCCCCGCCCAGCCCTGCGCCGTCCCTCAAAACCTCAGAGTCGCTCTAATGAACGTTTGGTGTCTGTCCATGAAAAACAAACATCAATCAGGCAACAGGCTGTCTCTCTCTCCCCCCCCCCCATCCCAATCCCAATTCCAGGTCTGAAATAACAGCCGTTCTCCTGCTGGGCTGGGAACGCCACTTCCCGGTCCAGCGCACAGAGGGGATAATAACAGGGGAGCCAGCGGGGATGGGGGTCAGGGAACGAAATCCCGCTCGGAGGTGCCAGAATACACACTGAACGGTGCACTTCGGAGCCAGAGAAAACTTTGGAACACAACAGCTTTTGATTCCCTGCGTCCCATCGGGCACGTTAATTATTTAATAGCTGGCTTGTGAATTTTTCGGCGGCGGTAGGAGCGAGGAGAGGAGAAAAACAGGCAGGCATTGCTCTGTCTGTCTTTTTGCGTGTGCACACGTGCGCGCGCACACACACACACAGAGGGGGGGAGAGAGAGAGAGAGAGAGAAGTCACTAGAGGAGAAATAAGTTTCTAGCTTCTGACTGAGGAAAGCTGCAAAGCGAGCGCCGCTCTTTTGGCCAGATGGGCAGGATAGAAATCAAATAAAACAAGTTGCCAGACAGTTCGCAGCAGCCTGCAAATAGAATGAGACTTCCATAAGAACTGGATGGCGGGTGTCTGCTCAAAGATCCGAGCCGTGGTGTATCAACGTGCCATGCTCTCATATCTGGCTACAATGCACGGGCCCCTTTTCACGCTCGCATTAGCATCCCAGAATATGGGCAGAAAAGAGTATGTCAGGAATCTTTCCCTCCCAACAGCGGTTCCTCCGACATCATGGCCTGCCTTTGAAATCTGTAAACCTCCAGGCAGGCCAAGCATTTTCATAGACACTCAGTGATGGTGCCAGTCAAAGCTTCAAGGAAACTGAATCTGACTGATCTTCTCATATTCATATTCTCTCTCTCTCTCTCTCTGTGTGTGTGTGTGTGTTTCAACAAGAATGGGCATCTATCTGGATATAAATAACACGAAACCTGCAGCCTGCCCTGGTTCGCCTGCCCTCTCACACAGCTTGACGGGAAATCCCTCCACAATGACAACACCCTGCCCTGTTTGTTTAAAATTAACACGCTGTGATAGGAAGCCTGGCAGGAACACGGCAAGACAACCCCCGCCAGCAGCAACAGAAGCAGACTCAGCAAGACGGCTGCTCTGTGCCCCGATACCTGGGTGGCATGTTTAGTAGCCGAGGCCTGCAGGAAATGAAGGAAGGGGGAGAGGAGAGAACATTTCCTTGGATAAGCAAAGGCTTGCAGCGGACACCCGTTCAAATCCAAACACTGGAAACCGCTGCCCCTGCGTGGAAGGCTGGCGATTTCAGCTCAGAAGAAACCACTCGGTCACTTCTACAGTATCTGAGTCCCTTGGAAGCACAAATCTATGGGTCTTTTTTCCTTTTCAACCAAAGCACAGAGTTTATTTTATTTGTTACGATGTTTACGCCGCCCTTCTCCTTAAAAAGAACCCAAGGTAGCTGATGGCAATGAACAGAACTCAAAAGGGTCAGTATACAAACATTTTTTAAAAAGAGTCAAAGAAACAGCACGCTAAAACAAAACAAAAATGACCTCAAAGACACACTCAAAGCAGCAAGGCTCTCCCATTCATTTAACAACCCCACACAGGCAGCCTTTCATTGAGGGAAAGCTTGCCTGAAGAAAAAGGTCCTTGCCTGCTTACAGAAGGACAGCAAATAAGGGGCCAGCAAGGACTCTTGAGGGAGGGAGTTCCAGAGTCTGGGAGCAGCAATAAATATGGCCCTCTCCTGTGTTCCCACCAAACATCCATGTGAAGATGTTGAGTCCAAGGGAAAAGGCCTCTCCTAATGATTTGAACGGAGCATGATCCATTGAGTGAAAGTAACTTAAGCAGGGAGGGCTCTGCCACCACCTCCCAGATATTTGTCTAGATGTCTGTTCCAGAAAGCTATGAAAGTCCAGAAAAAAATGTGCGTCCCTAAGCTTCAAGGTAAGAAGCCTTCGTTTTTACAACGAAAGCTGCTTGTAATACAACAGACAGTAGGGAATGTACAGCACACATACAGCTATTAATCCCTGGTTTTGAATTGCAGTCACCTGCTATTATAAAGATATGAGACCATCATGACTTTTAATTCTAGGTACTGTATTAATTTTATTTTTATTAAATAAAAACCCCCATCCTTCCTTTGTCCACAAAGTAGTTAAAACAATATATTGCTGTGGTTATTAAGCTTTTTTTTAAAAGCCCAGAAATGTCTACAAAGAGCAATATCTCAGAAATTTATTCTAGCAACAGAAAGATTTTTATTTCCTTTGGAACTGGACTCTGGATCAGCAACAAATTTGGCACAGACCATTTGCATTTGCTCTGTGCCCAATTTGGGGACCAATTTTACACATTTACCCGTTCCTCTCCTATTCATTATCATTCACACTTGCTGAAAAACAGTCCTAATAATTGTGTTGTGTTTGGTTGAGAAGTGGTTAGCAGATGAAGTAACAGGAGTCACCTTCCCTTGCATGGTGTTACTTTGTGACTGAAACTGAGCCCAAGAGGGTATCCTGTAGAACAGGGGTCCTCAACCTAAGGCCCCAGGGCCGGATGTGGCCCCCTAAGGTCCTGAATCTGGCCCCCGGGACCAATTGCAACCCCCCCACCTACCCCCTACTTTGCGAGCAAGCCAGCCTCCGCAGCTGCTTCTATTGCTGAGGCAGTTCAAAGTAGTGGGCTATGTCACTTCTCCCACTCCCCCCAACTACCGCCTAGATGATCAGCATGCTGGCTAGTGGGGCATTCAAAGTGGGACGGCTACGGCAAGGTCCCCTGCTCCCCCCACCCACTGTGGTCCAGCCCCCAGTGGTGTCTGGGGCGTGGTGAACCGGCCCGCTGTTTGAAAACTTTGAGGACCCCTGCTGTAGAACATCTTCACTGCTTGCACTGGTGTGGTTAACCTTCAGGCTGTCCTTTGCTATGTCACGCTTGGTATCCTTTTCCCTGCTGGCAACGTGGGCACCATGTTGGGCAGTAATATTGGGCCATTCCACCCCTTTTTTGAATGGTGAGTCCAGAAGCACAATATCCCACCCGTCCATAAACCGGAGGTTTTTAAAAGAACGGGATATATATATAAAATGCTGCATTTCCTGCTGCAGAAACGCCCCTAGAAAAATGCCACCATTTTACTTGCACTGTAAACCGCAGGCAGAGAGTGCAGCCAGAGAACCAGGAGAATTGAACCATACATTGCATGTTTGTCTGTGTGCTTGTGTGCAATGCGTTTGTTTGCGAGCATGCATGAGTATGCATTTCTTGGGCGAATTATACGCCCAAATGAAATTGCCGGAGCTGTCAGGGCATGAAGGATGCCCCCACCACCCAGATTCGTTCACTCAGGATAGGACCGGACAAGCTGCTGTGAGCAATATAGGGATTTACACATCTCAAAATGAAGCTAATATAAAAATCAATTACTGAAACATACCACACGTCAACCCTGGGATTGCTGCGGAGAATGAGCTATTACCGCTCGCTGCACAGATTGATCGGGAGAGCACGCTTCCTGTTCATCAACTGCACGCCCCATGATTCCCAGACATGGGGGTGGGGGAGGGCTTGTTGTAGGGGGTAGTGGTCGAATGAACTAGGCATCGGTCTGTAGGGGGCTCTGAAGCAGCAGCTGGTTAACAGCGCTCACTCGGCTCCATCTGACCTTCCCGCCACAAGTGGAGGAGGGGAAAGCACTGATTCGCAAGGATATGAGAAGGCACAACTGGAACCGTTTGCAATTAAAAAACATGTTGTGACTGCATTGATCCCTCGCATGGATTGAACGGAGGGAAACAGAAGATGACCCGTAGTGCGGTGGGGGTGGGTCGTCAACTCCGTTGTGTCTCCTTCTTACCCATATACCCTACCCCGCCCTCCAAAGTCTTCCCCCCCTGCTGATTCCACAAATTACTTGTCAATTGCTGGTCTCTCCTCTATTATGCCACTGACCTGCTCTGGGCATGGGGTGACCGTGCTTGATTCTAGGAATCTGTAATGGACTATTATGGGATGAATGTGGATAACTTGCAAAAGTTTCCCAAAAGGAAGTGTTGAGGCCCACGGATGCAAAACCTGATGGCATTTGAAAAGGAATAACAAAACCCTTCAAACTTTAGAATGCACACAGATCATTTCTTTAAAGAAAATAAGGGCTACTGTTTGGAACCATTTCTTTGGAATTTTCGCCAATGGGCTACAGATGGGCACAAATGGCTGAATTGGTTTTTCGTACCCATTTTTAAAACAACCCAACAGCAAAATTTATATTTCCATGATGATGGTAGTTTATTCCCCACAAAAGTCTGATCCCACTGTTTCAGGCATAGTTGTGCCTTGGTCTTCATGCAAAGCCTCAAGCATTAATACTCTGAGGAAGAAATAGGTAAAGACTGTGATAATTGTCTTCTCAAATCCAGAAGTCACTGGAAATTCACTTCTGTGCTTTTGAAATGAACAAGAGACAAGGCCCCCTACCTGACCTCTTAGTGAAGAAAGGACACCCCTAAGACACCGAGAAGGAAAAAGGCCTAAAGCTCTGTGTAAATGAGAAACCCTACAGCAGGGATGGTGAACCTATGGCACGGGTGCCAAAGGTGGCACTCGGAGCCCTTTCTGTGGGCACCCAACATCGACCCTTCATAGCTACCTGTATACAGGTTAAATTACTGTATTGGCACTTTGCAAAAAAAATTAGTGGGATTTGAATTGCAGTTTGGGCACTTGGTCTCTAAAAGGTTTGCCACCACTGCCCTAAAGGGTTTTTTGTTTGCTTGTTTGCTCCCCTCCCTTTTATCTCTTCTCCCACATCGTCCAGTTCAGAAAGTGCAAAATCCATTTTGAAGCATTTCGCAGTTTACTGTTTAGCCTTGCAGAGATGTGGCTTCTTAAACTGGTTTGAAGCAAATGCCAGGATCTGAAACCACAGTTTGATCCTGGCTTATTCTGACTTACACCCTAGTTTAAACAACCCAGAGTTCTGCATGGTTACGTGTCACGGTAAACTATGGTTTATTTCAGAGCCGAGATGAAATATTTATAATGGTGTTGGATCAAGTCGATTCTGAAGACCCTTTGCAAGTAACAGGTACTCAAAAGTGATTTTCTATCCCCTTCTTCCGAGGGTGCCCTGGGACTATACCGCTTGCCCAAGGCCACACAGGCTGGTTCTTTCCCCAGGATGCACAGGGGTTCCCTAGGCAGATACCTAAACCACTGCCCTATCCACCAGCTCTAGCTCTCCTTAAGATTGTGAAAAAAGGTGTGAGTACACAAGCTTTGAGCACGCCTCTGTTTATTCACACAGCAGGGAGCTCGTCTCTCCTTACATCTGAGCTCGAGTAAGTGTGGCTGGAACGTGCCCAAGAAAATCAATCTTAACTGAAACAAATAATTTAACATGTTTTTTTAATCCTACTTTTTTTAAAGAAGTGGGAGAAGCTGTCTCAGACTGGTTTGGTTTCAGCGTCTCTGAGGGGCGTTTAAACCTGAAGTCAGAAGCCTAAAGGGAACCTTTCCTAGAAGGAAATGGTTATTGAACCACATGAAGAAGGAAAGAGAAACAGGCAAAAGGAAAGATGAAAAGTTAATTTGATTCTGCTTTCCAGAACCAGAATCCTTTTAGCTCAAGGTAATGTAAACTGTTGTTAGTCAATGGCTGGAATTATTTATTAAAACACTCTCTGCTCCAGCCTCTTTTAATTGACTTTCACACAAACAGAATGTGTAAAAATGTTCTACTGAGGCAGAACTGTGGATAATGGTTATTTTTTCCTCTCCTGCTTGTTACTGGCCTTCTTCTCACCCCACCCTACCCCAGGCCAATATATAGACTTAAATAATTAAAGAAAACAAATAATCCTTTCTATGACATTTTCTCTGGCAAGAAGAATTTATTTATTTTTAAGGGCTTTCCTCCTCCTGAAAGCTTTACATGCTGTTTGTGGGCTCGAATATTTAACGGCACCGCATTTAAAATGTAAAATATTTTAAGGAAATGAAGCTATTCTAACAAGGAATGGCAGTTGTGCGGACACATTTATGCCACCCCAGATAATTGTGGAGGAGGCGCGCCACCCGGGCTCCCTCTCAATTCAAAACGCACAGCCCGGGCTGGGAAGCTTTAAATCAAAAAGCAATTTCAGTCCGTAATGCTCAAATAAATAATTAAACACATTCTATCTCACACACTATTGCTTCTATTTATTTTAACCCCAGTGACAGAAAATGTAACTGCGCACCCCAATAACCTTAAAATAACAGACCGACATCCACCAGAGAGCTCAGAGATGTTTACAACTCAACTTTTCACCCCGATATTACAAAGGAAGTCTATATACTGTCTCTGCGGCGGAAATATTCCGCGGGAGACGGCCGGGTTAAGTTGCAGAGAAGTTTGATATTGCCAGCTTGTCTCGGACAATACCTGATTGCTGTTGATATTAAAACTATAAATTGTTCCTCTCCACCAGCTGCTTGCGCAATGACACTCCTTGCCCATGTAAGCTGAGCTCCACTGACATGAGACAAATGGCACTGATTGAAAATTGACCTCGCCGGGTGTCTTATGAATTTTCCATCAGGCCCTAAGACAGGATCACTTGCGGGAGCAGCTGAAGGAATGAGGAAGGAATTTCTTCTCTTTGCAGGCAGAGGAGAAGGCCTGCGGGGCAACTGAGTCTTTCTAACCTTATCTGACGGTCTCTCCAGCCTCGCCATCTAAACAGGAGATGCAAAGGTGTTTATGGAATTCTTTGCTACAAGGTCGCAGTTTCATTGCATGCGTGCCCAGGGGACCTTCTCGTACAAGGAGTGTCAGCCTGAGTGGGAAACGTCCAATCCTTGCGATCAACATCACCACCACCACCACCATTGTTGTTGTCATTATCATCATGTGACATCAAATCGGTTCTGACTTATCGTCACCTTCTTCAGGGTTTTCCAGGTAGAGAATATTGTATTTAGAAGTTTGTTTGTTTGCTTATTTATTTATCTATCTATCTATTTATTTATTTATTTATTTATTTATTTATTTATTTATTTATTTATTTATTTATATACAGTGGACCCTTGTATAACAAACAGTTTGTATAACATAAAATCTGTACAACATAAAAAATTCTGGAAATAGGGGAAATTTGCTTAACAGAATCTCCTATGGGCCGAATCCGTACAACATCAAAATGGTCACGATTAGGGATTACTCTGTTTTCAATGCATTCCTATGGGAAATTTGTATAAAGGAAAATTTGCTTAACATAATTTCCTTCGGAATGAATTAATTCCGTTATACAAGGTACCACTGTATCTGTATGCCGCAATCCGATTTTCCTCAAATGGGAACTCTGGGCGGTTAACAACAATAATTTATCAAACAGCTCAAAACATAATAAAAATGGTAATAATCTAAAGAGAGAGAGAGAAAAAACAATAATACAGAAACCACAATGGAACAACAAGACAAAAAGTACCTGGCAAGGGGGAATAGTAATAATAAAAATAATACTAATAATCAAACAAACAGAAAACAACACAGGGAACAAAACACTCCTTCCCTTCGTATGGGAGCATCCCGGGACTATGCAGTTGCCTAGAGGTCACAAGGCCAAATTCTCCGATGAGGAGGCATAGAGAGGGATCAAACACCCAGTTTCTGATTCTGCAGCCAGATAAATAAAACCACCGAAATATCCAGCCAGCTATTCCTGATATGGAACCACCAACCACTTCAAGACTCACAAGGTAAGCTAGAGAGATCCTTACCGCTTGAACCTTCTGAGGTGGGTTGCACAAAGCAACCGTGACCATTTTCAACAAGATTCTCAGCACCCAAGCTGTCCAAACCCAACACTAACCACCAGAGCACACTGACTTTCACTAGATCCCATGCAAAGAGCCTTCCCATTTCTTTCACAAATCCAACCCGCAGTATCTACAAGGCATGCCTGAAGGCCGCCGACCCTACATAAGCCCTTTTATTTTCTGACGAAGCCAGCCGCTAATTGCGAGGAACTGTTTTTCTTTCGATTCTTTAGCTTGCTTTTCCTTTCTGAAAGGGAGATCCAGCGAGAACCACCCACTTCTAAACCAAAGAAAACCTAATTAAGCAAGCTCCAGCTACTGGTTGTCTTATCCAACATCTCATCTCCTTGTTTGATGCCATCCCTCGGAAGGAAGCCCACAGGAAGGAGTGCGGAGAGGAAGCCAGGCAAGGCGCAAGCAAAAGGGTCAAACCGCAGGGAGCAGCAAGGAGGGGTGAACCCTGGGACCCTTCCCCCCTCCCCCATGCTCACTTCCCTAGACAAAACAGGAAGCTTTCCAAGCGCCCCGGATATGTTGACATTGGCTTGGCCAGCGTTCATTTCCATTTTGCTGGGAGCCTGCCGGGAGCCAGGTGAAGGAACCATATTTTTCAAAACCCTCCCATGTCCCCAGTCCTTCCTGAAATAATAAGGTATCCGTTTTGAAGCTGCATGCCCCTATCCCTGGAGGTTTTGCATTTCTAGTTTTTAAAATGATTTACTATGACAGTTTAGCACGGCAGGGAAAGGAAGGAGAGGAGGAGGAGGAGGAGCGGGGGGAAATAATAATAATAATAATAAAGTCTCAGTCCCCCTTAAGGCAACAAAATTATGCAGCCCTCATCTCGGTGGAACAAGGTCTCTTTTCTGGATCAGACATGCTAGTCAAAACCTCAGCGTCTCCTCTTAACAAGAAATCTCTCATGCTAGCCTGAGGCGCGACGCCACGGCCAAGAAGACAAAAATAAAAGACAGTAACATACAAGGCAGAAATTGGAAAAGGGACTGGAGGCAAGCTGTTAGCCCACTGGGCCAGGCAGTTGCCGGGCGGCTTTTCCAACGTCGACAATTATAGGCGGCTTGCTGGGGAAAAGTAGTTTCTGCCTGACAAAGGCTTTAAGACTTGTGCCTGGAAGGGTCAGGGGCTTTTTTTGTTTTGTGGCTTAAACGTGTCTGGAGTTCTAAGGAGCCAGTTGGTGGTGGTGGGTGGGGAGAAGGATGCCTTGCCTGATCCAGCTGCATGGCGTTGCGAATTGCCGTGATAGGCAGTGTCCCTATAATATGAAGACTCTTCAGACATCTGAAAACAAAGTGCACAGGACACTTTCACTGTCATCGATACCCACAGGCATTTCCTCCCACTGAGGTTGGGTGCATATAGATGCCATTCTACATCTTCAACACATATAAGTAGGTGCTGGGATAAATCCAATTCTCAGTCCCAGCTAAAGCAAACCCATTAATTCCACTGAATGTTGGTAGATGGACACTGATGTTGAGTAACACTCATTCTCTTATTGCAGTACGCACCCCCCCACCCTGTGTGCAACAGCACAGTCAAACTCTGCAGGCTGAAAGAGTTCCCTGAACTTTGTTCTAGCCCTTCAAGAGCAGACACCAAAGGGTAGAAGGAAAAGCTATTGTTTTGCGCTTTCACGTCACTCTTGACTTATGGCAACCTTTACAGAGTTCTCAAGGTACATGAAATATTCATAGAATGGTTTATAGTTGCCATGTGGTTTTCCAAGGCCACACAGGCATTTGAACCTCCGTCTCCTGCCATTCTAGCCATTACATTACACTACTAAAGCAATAGCGATACTAGGCTCCTTCAGGTTCTGGGTGAGTGCCAATGAGAGGCAAAGGAAAGGCTGCAGCCCGTCTTTTTGTCTAAACATCCAAGCCCATCACACATAGTGGGGACCTCTGCAGTCTAGCCCAGTGTGGCTTCTATGTCCTTCCTATAAGGGGATGGTGCCATGGAAGCTCCACTACCCTAGGTGGTCTTTTCCCCAATGTGATTCATGCAGGAGGCAAGGAGGGGGGGGGATTCAACTCTCTATTTCCTGGCCTGCAGCAAGAAATTTAACTCAGTGAGTCATCTGAAAAGGATGGCTTTCAGGCAGAAAGCAGGATTTGGGAAGAGAGACGGAATAAGAAAGAGGAGCTGTCTTAGGGCATTTTCACACAACCCCTAAGATCTGCTGGCCAGTTAAACTCGGACCAGAGATCTTGGGGGTTCATTGCTCTTCCTGCGTCCCCACCCCTCCACACTTCCTTGATCCTGTCTGCGTGAGGGGAGGGAGGAAAAAAGAGAGGAAAAAATGCAGGCTCACCTCTGAAGCCGCCCGGAGCCCCGTCGTTGTCCTGATTCCTTCTCTTCTGTTGTTTTTTTTTTGCCTCCCGCCCCAAGGGCGGGAGGCAAAAAAACCAAACAGAAGCAAGGAGAGCCCGGCACTCACCAGATAAAATCCGGACCTGGGGATTTTCACCCTCCTAGAGCAGGTACCTGAAAAGTGCGCTGGGACGCGCTTAGGTGGGCGTGGTCACACTTAATTTCCTGCAAACTCCGGAGCTGGTGGGGAAACAATTGTAAGCTCCGGAGCTGGCAGCCATTTGCTACGGAGTTTAGGGGTTGTGTACAAATACCCTTAGAGGCCCACGTGTGAGAAAGCTGGATGCCAAGACAAGCAGCCTTTTCTTACTTTTCTTCCTTGATCAATTCGCACGGAGGGTGCTTTTGAAAAGCCTCCAAAGCGAATGCTGCTCTCCCTTTTGCAGCAGGGAAGACACGTCTGTAAGCGAGACCAACAGGGCCTTGTGCCAGCTAACAGCCGCCGATCACGAGCTCAGACGAAAAACCCTCTCTATACTTTCTATGCTTTATTCCTGCTTACTGGAAGAGGTCAAGGCAGGGGAAAGGAGGACAGCTGTGGATGGCGGACGACTCTTTGAACCGGACCCAGTTACAGCCACAGAGATTACACTACAACAAGACACTCTTTAGAGATGCCCAAATTCTCGAACAACACACCTTTCATTAACCTCCTCCTTGAGTGCAAACTCAAGGCTCACTGGTGTACTTATGCTCTGAAGCAAGCAGGCAGTAAAACATTCAGTGTGGTTTATTTCAAGCTAAGCCCATTCAGGGTAAAGCTAGGAGTCACCGAAGCCTTGATACTCTGGTCTACATTATCCATTTATTTGCATTCCACCTAACTGTAACCGGTTCTCTTGTGTCAAATCAGAAGAAATGCGATGAGGAAATGCTCCTTATGAACTCCACTTTGGAAAAAAAAAAAAAAGCAAGGATAGTTTTGAAAAAGAAACAGGAGGTGAGAGGCAGGGCATGCACAGGATCCTGAAAAAGCTAGCCCAAAATCATTTCTGCATGATAGTTGTTGTGAGTTTTTCCGTGTTCTGGAAGTTTTTCTTCCTGACGTTTCTCCAGACTCTGTGGGCGGCATCTTCAGAGGGCAAGGAGCTCAGGGAACTAGGAGTTCTCTCTGCGCAGGAAGAAAAACTTCCAGAACACGGCCAAACAGCCCGAAAAACTCATAACAACTCTCAGATCCCAGCCGTTGAAAGCCTTCAAGAATATATTTCTGCATGTCTTCTTGTTTCTATATGTGGATAAGTATACTGTATATCTCCGCCTGTGTGGTATACATACTTAGCCTCTTCAAAAATCACTTACTAGAAAAACAGTTAGGAAGGAAGGAAGGAAGGAAGGAAGCAAGGAAGGAAGGAAGGAAGCAAAGAAGCAAGGAAGAAAAAATGTGGTCTTGATCCCTAGGTTGTCAACACTGATTGGTAACTTAAGTCCCATAATCCATCAGCCAACAAGGCCAATGCTCCTGAGATGCATATGGGGATTGCAGGAACCCTCACAAATAATTTTCCAATCTCTATCAGGTTTTAGAACCACTGGAGGAATCAGCCAATACACAAATACAGTACAACACACACTTAAAAGAAAGAGATAGGCTAAGAGGTCAGTAAAGGTCAGGAAGGGTGTCCCCCACCCAATTAATTTTGAAGCCCTTTGGAGCCACAGGCTCCAGGTTCAGTGAGCCACCCACAAATCCCAGGGCCTTTAATCCCAATGCTATTATTTGATTATTAATAAATTCATTAAACTACATTTATAGGCATTTGTATTGTAATATATTTTAAAAATATGTTTTGGTGAGAAAAACACTGATACTATTAGCCTTACAAATGGAGGTAAATTGGGTAAAAAGGGTCATAAAAGCATTGTAAAAATCAATGCCTATTAATGAGATGAAAAATAATACTTGGTTACATGAAGGGAAATGTAACTCTGTCTCGTAGAGCATCTTTCCTGAACCGTTATTGGAGAGATCCCAACAGAGGCAAAATTATTATTAATGGGCGCTAAGAAAAGAGACCACATTTTCCACCCTCTTTTTGTGTGTGTTCTTTTTGTCACTCTAGATTTTGCAGGTCAGTTTTCCAGAGTGCAACTGGCCACCGAATCCAACACAGCAGTAGGTCTCATGCCACGTGAATGTAGAGACAGGTAAGACATCTTGTAGGTCCTAGTGCCACCCTGGATTTTTTCCCAAATGGACAGCAAACTCACCAAAAGGTGAACAAAGTTGTGTGTCTTCAAAATGACCTACCTTTAGTTGCTGCAGGCGAGAAGAGCTTCTCCGAACCTTCAGAAGCCTGGAAAACAAGAGAAAAGAGAGAGAGAGCCATGAGTACGAATGATCGTCAGGTCTTCTCCAGGGCCAACCGCAAGACACGTCAGGTTGAGCTTTGCAGCGACAGGTCACACCTGAAGGGTGCAACGCGGTGTCGTTAGCCAGCATGGGCAGAGAAGCAGGTGGAGAGGAGAAGCTCACATCCTCTCCATCTGTCGAAGCAAACCGCATCCCTAAGCAAGCCGTATTCATCATCTTCACCTCAGAAAGCCTTTGAGAAATACCTGTCAGGGTCAAGGCACAGCCCTTTCAAAGCTTCTCATCTTGAAATTGATCTACATCTCTTGATGATCAGGCAGGAGGCCTTGCGTGTAAGGACAGATCTGGATGCTGACACAGTGGTGCATTTC
>JAHTLZ010000019.1:4264352-4297113 GCA_023846285.1 Phrynocephalus versicolor | reverse complement strand
AGAGGGGGAGAGAGGGGGGACCTACATTGCACCCACTGAGACCACCTCTTCTTCTCTCCACCCCAGCCATCACTTAGCCCATGATTAAGTAAATCCGATTCCTCCTGTTTATATCCAGGCTGCATTCTGCTTTTTGAACTCCATCCATGCTGTACGTCTGCCCTGGGAAGTAGTTAAGAAATCCAATTAACCTAAACCTTGTAAACAGCTTCATGGTAAGGCGGGGTGGGGGAGGGGCGCCAGGTTCCCACCAGGCCGATAACAACGTACGTAGACTAGGAAATACAGCAATAGGAATCCGTCTGTGCACCATCTATGTAGGTCTCTCTTTCCCTCTGTGAAATAGGAAGATTTCATAGGAAGCCGCAGGTACAAAGGCCAAGTAGTTGTTCGTCGGAAGGTACGCCATTCAGTTTCTTAAAGGATTAAGTCCGTGAACCAGCTAGAAAGCTGCTCCCAATTAATCAGCCAACAGGCTCTGATTATGTTTAATACCAGAACATAAAAACACTACAAATGGCAAAAGCTGTTTTAAAATAAATGTTCTCTTCAGTTGACAGAGAATGAGTAAACCTCTTCTAAAGAAACTGGTTCGAGCACCCAACAAGCAAAATAGGTTGCTCCAGAACTTCTGTTTTCTGCTCACAGGGCAGATTTGTGCCATTTAATTAATGGCATAAGCAGTTGGGACAATGTTATTACTAATACACAGACATGTTGTTAACTGAGTAATGGCTGTAGGATTGTCCCAAATTATTCTGAAATATTGATTACCCAGTGGCACAACTGCTTACCCCTCTATATGTATAGGCTAGGTTTTGAACCACAATTGCAGAGACCACGCAATTTCTTTGCAAGAACACGAAATATATCAGGTAGAGTTTGGATCCATTTTGCAAGAAGAAGACACGGCACCAATAAACTAATATAAGTTAGAATGATAGCACAATCCTATGTATGTTTACTCAGAACTGAGTTCAATGTGTTCCATAGGGTTTGCTTTCTAGTGTGTTTGACATCAGCATGTGTGCAGCAAAATTTAGTTCTGGCCTTCTAAAAAAAAAAATCGGTTCATTACTCAAGCCAGGCTGTTTTCCTCTCCATTGGTTTTACTTTCCTAAGAGAAGCTTGCATTATTAAATACTGTATCTTATGAATCGTACAAAAGGAACACTATGTATTTCCTAGCCAGAGAGTCAGGGAGCCAAATAAACATGCAGTACAACCCCTGACCCTGACTTAAAAGGAGCACTGTAATCAATGGAAGCATTTTCCCCTTCGCTTCATTGGTCTTAAGGCCACAGGATGTGTCGACTATCAGAGTAACACGCCTGTGACATGAGGTTATAAACTCCAGGATCCTACTAAATCCAGCTGTATATTTTTTTAAAAAAAGAAGGGGGGAAAGAGGGATACCACAGCTGGATGGAGAGAAGAGGTTCATTCAGCACACACTGAACATGGCTGCTGAATAAAATATTCGCAGAAATCTTTTAGGAGATAGCAGCACCTTTCATGGATACAAGGCTGCTTTGAATTGTGATGCCAACTTTGTTCTCTTTCTCCAGCCATTTCCGCCCATACAGCCTACGGTACTGCCAGCACCCAATGGTACTGCTATTTTCGCTGCTTCCCCAGAAGCAAGCTTGGCATTCCTTAATGTCAGCTTGTCATGTGCGTGCACGGTCTGTTTGAAAACGCAAACATATTTGCAACAGTGTTCAGAGAGCCTGCCGACAGTACAAAATGGGGATCTTGCCATCTTCTGCCTTTGCAAGCAGCTGTCCAGATACATGCCACCAGTAAAAAGGCTCCAGATATACATTGCACAACCCAAATGATGCTTCCAGGATATTGGTATTGCACCAAAATGGATGCTACCATTTTTACACGCCAAGCTCTTTTCATCAGCAACAGAGCAGGGAGCTGCTTGAAGAAGCAAGGAAGGATGCCAAAGTCTCTTTGCAGCCAACTAAGAACAAAGCCCCAGATATATTTATCAACTGAGGTAGGAGATCCATGACACAAAGGAATCCAGTTTCAAATATACAATGGTTCCCTTGGATCAGAAACTCCCAGAAAATTTTGCCGCTACGTGTGATGGATTTCTGGTGGGTTGTAGTCCAAAAACATCTGGGAGTCCAAGGTTGGGAAGCACAGCCCTCAAACAAAATTCAAATCCAAATGAAAATACATAAGATTATTAAATGGATCCATCCTTTCAGTGCCCCTCTGGCACAAGGATATTGAAATTCTAGTATCGAAACCAAGATGGTAAGGGCCTTGTCATCTTCCAGGATAGAGTAGCTCTGATTTCTCCAGGGCTCTCGTTCTTTCTTAACTCAAATCTTCAATTGCAGTTCATTTCTAAGATTTCTCTCCCTGTTAGGTCTGAACCAAACAGTCCATAGGACTCAGATAAGGCTGAAAAGGACCACAACTTATCTCACATAAATTGGTGACTGCTGTTGGGTTATCACCCAGAAGACAGGAATTGCCAGTCTCTGTTTTAACAGACCACTGTTATGCCTTCTTTCCTGAAGAAGTCCAATGAAGAGGAGGTAGCCACATGGGCAGCAGACCATCATGTAGTGCAGTGGTTCTCAACCTGTGGGTCCCCAGATGTTCCTAGACTGCAACCCCCAGAAACCCCTTCCAGCATAATGAGTGATAGAGGCTTCTGGGAGTTGCAGTCCAGGAACATCTGGGGACCCACAGGTTGAGAACCACTGATGTAGTGATATCCCATTTAAGAAAAGTTATATATATATAAATGAAAACCGATTTAGCACAGCCAATTTGTTGTCACTTTATACATATCCATGTTCTTGAACAGTCACGCTATCATGGGTTGCTGGCTGTGACCATTGGCCTATTTAATGGCAGCCAGGTGGTGATTTAAGGGAGTTGACTATTGAATATATGTAACTGCTTTGTTCGTAATGCAGAATAGCACATCTATAAGCCTTACCCTTTGATCCTTGGGTAAAGGACAAAGGAAGATAAGAGACATAAGACCTACAAGCTTTGCTCACGGTCAGCGGTCACAATGTCCAGCTCAAGGGATATTCACCCACATTCTTACCAGTAATTCACCTAAGCCTATGCCGAAAAACATCTCCTTAGAATAACACCATCTCTGTCATATTAAACCTAGTGTCTGTAGAGAGCCTCTGAAGCTGCCAGTCAGATACACATTCTGGTATGTTAAGTATGCTTCTATGAAACAGTATCCTGTGGTGACCATGAAGTGACAGTACTGTGGCCACATCTCCAGCATTGGAATCTCTCTTTAGTTGGCCATTTAAAACCAACCTAGAGGGGACAATCCTGAGCATAGGTTGTCTCTGAGGTTGTTTCAACCTAACACGCCAAACCAGAGGTGGGCAACTGTGTCCCTTCCCATTTTGGAATTTCCACTTAGCACAGCAGATGGCACTGAGTTGAAAAACAACTTGTGGAGGAACCCAGTTGCCAATCCTTGCACAAAACTGCTTTGGAGGAACCTGCCACAGTAAAAATGAAGTTTAGCAAGACCAGGGCTCGTGCACCGCAACCCTCCCCTGTTTAGCGATAATGGTTTGGGGATATTTCATACCTGCTTTCAGTTCACAACCTTTAGCCGTGTCATACAAAGGGAAGAATGAGGAGGTTTCGGCATGCAAAGTTTAAAACAAGAACAACATGGTTTGAAGCAGGAATTTTTTTTCGGGAGGAGGGGGGAATCAAATTAACCCAGGTGAATGCTAAACAAAGTTCTGCATTGAAAAAGAGATGAGAGCCCATGGCAAAGCCAACATTTCCAAAGTCTTGTCTTGACCACAGCAGAGGTGGCTTGTTTGCTGCTGTTTTCTCTTGCTTCTGCACACAGCACTAAACTGTGGTTTACCACAATTTGTGACTGGAGCCATTTCCTTTACCATATTATAATATTAGGTAAGTATCCCAGCTGTCGTTGGAGACGGCAAAGAATTACATGGTGCGTCATCAAATTCCAACCAAAACGCAGCCGCATTCTACAAAACAGTTATCCTCTGTGTGAGTTTAAATCTTGCAGTTATAGTTGGGGGTTCATGTCCAACTTTTTCTCTCTCTAATAAAAGCTATTAAAATAAATCCAGCAACCAACTGCTGCATTGCTCCCCAAGGTGGAACGGCATGTTTTGAATACTCTGCAAATGAGCTGCTACGGAAGGGGGTGGGGACTTGGCACAACAATGAAAAACAAACAGCCATTTCTTGTGCAAAAAGGAATGATGGAATGGCATTATTTATTGATTGGTAAAAATAAAATCCTGTACCCTTAATGGCACACAATCGTAATTCTCCCACTTGATCTGCTGTTCTTCATCTGCATGCTTTGGAAAATTACTTTAAGTAGGAAATGAAGGAAGAGATCATTGAATGTTAAAAAATCTCATAGAATCATAGAGTTGGAAGGCCATCCAGTCCAATCTCCTGGCATGCAGGAACCCCCATCATAGTGCTCCCAACATATGGCCATCCAATCTTTGCTTAAAAGCCTCCAAAGAAGGCGACTCCACCACCCTCTGTGGCAGCATATTCCACTGCTTAACAGCATTAACCATCATGATCTTAAAGTTTAAACTGAATCTCTTGTCCTGTAGTTAGAAACTATTGCACCGAGTCCTAGTCTCTGAAGCCATGGAAAACAAACCTGTCCCATGGTAAATAAACCAGTCTATATCAAGCCACAGATGTGGACCGTGGATGCGTTTCTGTTGTTGCCCCTGCCACTTCTGAAGACAGAGTGAGACCTTTTTGGGCTGTGCTCCTTCATGCACACCAAACTGTGACATGTTCCTTTCTTCTGCTTTTATCACACTGAAAATAAGGCATACACAGACTCTCTCTCTCTCTCTCTCTCTCTCTCTCTCTCTCTGGCACAACATGTCTTCCCAAGCCCTTTCACTGAGTCCGCCACTGTTTAAGGTACACTGTGTTTACATCGCTGTTGCTTTGTGTTTGCCATAGTCATTTATGTTATAATCATTCCCCCTCCTTCCCAACTAACAAAAGAAAAATCTCATAAAAAGAAGTGCAAACCATGGAATAACTATGCATAGCCCTCCCTCCAGTGTTTGTACAGAAATGTTTGCTTCCATCAAGGGCTGATGTAAGCTGACAAGTCCAGCCTGAAGCTTCAAGGTAGAAGACACCTCTATCTGTACTTGTGCATTTGGTGCACATATTTTTCCCTTGGCTTCTCCTTTCTTTCATCTTATGCTGGTTCTATCAAAGCAGAAAGGAATGTGTGTTTATTAAAGCTGTCATTTATGCTAAGAAGAAGGGGGAGAACCTTATTTTCCACTAGATTTTTATATATACAGTATATATAAAAACAGGACAGAAAGAAAGAAATTGCAAAAAGAAGTTATGCAAGACATGTACCCACTTTCAAAATAGTTTTCAATCTTGGCAAAAGTGTAACCGTTTCTTAATATACTTTTTTCCCCTATTTTGTTTTAAACTGTGGTCATTCTATAGATTTGTTTGTTTGAACTGTTATGGGCCTCCTTGGGTTCTCTGTGTGGAGAAAGGTGGCATATAAATAATAGAAAGAAAAATTAATAATTGCATTGTATAAGGAAGAATGACTTTGGAGGTAGCCCCAGCAGTTCCGTTGAATTCTCTGCAACTTGCACCATCTTATTTTTCCAAAAGGACACCAGACTCTTCCACCTCCTTTGTTTGTGAAAGGAACTGACGACTAAATCCATTACAACCTGTCTATTTCTTACAAGGGAAATATCAGTACTTCCAAGGTCGGTAAAATGAGTACCCAGCTTGCTGGGGGGGCAATATGTAGCCTGCATACTGTAATTAAACTGTAAACTGCCCATAGACTACTTGTAGTGGTACGGGACGGTATATAAGCAGAACACTTTACAACTGTTTTTATAACACTGGTCTGTTAGTTCCAAAAAGAAAAGGGCCAGTAGAGTCCAAGACTTGGTATACTTGGTATAACAGGTTCCACTCATTCAACACAGTTATTAATTGAATTTCCCCCATAAAGGCAGGGAATTATATTATTCTATATAACAAATAGAAAAGGGAACACCTTAAAAGATTGAGGAGGAGGAGGAGGAGGAGGAGGAGGAGGAAGAAGAAGAAGAAGAAGAAGAAGAAGAAGAAGAAGAAGAAGAAGAAGAAGAAGAAGAAGAAGAAGAAGAAGAAGAAGAAGAAGAAGAATCTCAGAGCATTAAAGAAAAAATGGTTTAAAGAACAAAGGTGGAATTGGGAAAAAACAATCACAAAGGGAGAAAGGCAAGAGAAGATTTTTTTAAAATTACAACATGAATAACCAGTGGTCAGTTATACAAGAATTGGATCTGTCAATTGCACAAGGGTCTGCAAACTCTAATACAGTACAGTACTTTAAAAGGATTCTTCCACACAATGTTTCCTATTTTAAGTTTTAAAGTCAACAGATTTCAGAAAGGCCCTGCCCGCTCTTCTTTCCTCAAAGTAACCCAAGGGTCTACTACAGTCTACACCACCCTAAAGCACTCCTGGGATAAACAGCATCGGGAAGTCTAGTCTACAACAAAGGCTGGTTGCCCTCCTCCTCCTCCTCTCTCTTTATGCTACAGCCTGGAGCAGAAGCTGGGTTGACCTGATGCCCTGGAGAACCAGGGAGGTCTGACCTACAAGCCCTGCTGTGATCACACAGCCAGAGGGCAGAGGGCCCATTGCTTTCTCCCCTTCCCTAGAGAGAAATGCCTACAAAAAAAAAAAAAAACCCACAGCTTGTTTGGAACATGGCAAACAGCACTAAAATGGAGAATTCACACATCTAGCTTTTTTTCAGACAGATGAAGCTGTTTGGATGGACAGCGAAACATTCCAATCACTCAAGAAAAAGAAGTCCAGTTGCCATGACTCAACTTCCAGTTAAACTCACCTGGATGACTGAGAACGTTCACAGATGTAGCACTAAGTGGAAAGCATCTTCCACAGCACATGATATAGCATCTAAAATAACTGCCGGCCTCAATAGGGCAGAAAATGTGCCTGATGTTTCAGCCTGATGTTTCAGCTTTCTCTGCTACTGTGATCTCTGTCTAGGGCCTTCTGCATGTCCAGAAGTTTGCTTCTAATTTCAAAGCAGTGTGTCACCGCTGGTTCCTATGTTCCCGGCATAGCTAGGGGCCTCTCTGTGTGAAATCCAACACCAAAGGAGCCCTCTTTGAATGCTTCCCGCTGCTTTCTTTTTAACAACAACAAAAATGTGCTTGCAAATCAGTTATAACTTATGGCCACCCTTTTCCAAGGCTTCCCAGGTAGAGAATACACAGAGTGTGCAGCTTGTCCCTGGTTGTACAGACTGGCTCTACTGGGTTGCGTACTAGGGAACTAAGCTCCTAGTTTATAGTGTGTGGCTAGATGATCCTTTTAAATTCCCTTCTAAGGCTATCATTCTATACACAAGCAAATAATTGTGTGCCGTCAAGTCCATTCTGACCTATGACAACCCTTTTCTTGGGTTTCCAAGGGTTTCCAGGTAGGAAATACACAAAGGTGCTTTGCCATTCTCTTCCTTGGCGGCAATTCTATAATTCTATGATTTATTAAACCTTCTGCAACACCGAGAATACTGAACTTGAAGGAAAATGGGCAACTTAACTGAAATAGCTGCAGGACTGATTACCTTGGGCTGTAACATGGTGATGTGCCCCCCCCACTACCCTTTTCCCTACATTTTTCTTTTCAACAAAAGGTACAGTAACCCCCTGCCATTTCGTGGTTCGGGTACTGCGGTCCCACTATATCACAGTATCTGCCCGGGTAAGAAGTCTCGGGGTGGCGCAGTTGGGCGGCGGTGGGAGCTCAGATCCCCCAATGCCGCCCGACCGCGCCGCTGCGAGAAGTCTCCTGGCGGTGCACTTGGGTGGCGGGGGCTCAGATCCCCCAACGCCTCCTGACCACTCTGCTGCAAGAGGTCTCCTGGCGGCAGGGAACCAGATGCCCCAATGCCACTCGCCCACACTACTCCAAGAAGTTTTGGAGCAACCCGAGTGAGCGCCGTGGGGGATCTGATCGCCCCCCCTCCCGCCGACCAGGCCCCACCCAACCTGCATCTGCATATCGTGGATTTTCAGTCATTGCGGGTTGGGTAGGTCCCTAACCCCTGCGATAGGTGGGGGGTTACTGTACCACCTTCTCATCCTTCCACTTGGTCCTACAAGCACCCAAGCCTTTTGAAAACTCGCCCCTTATAAGCCCATTTGCAACAGCCTGCCTTGCTCCTGTTCCTCTGCTGGGCACACTTTTATGAATTGAGTTTCTTCTCAAAAGCTGCTGCCTCTTTGGGAAGCAGATACTTCTCTTCCATTTCCTTCCCTGGCGTCTCTGTCCGTGAGCAAATACAAAAACATGTTTGTTTTTTAAAATCGATGCTGCAGAGGCCCCTGCAGTTATGAATGCACCCTTCAGAGGTTCTTACCAATGAAGCCCAGAGAGAAATATCCCCAGCTGTGCCTCTTAAATCCAGCCAAAAAAGGAGCATTCTTGTTTATTTCAAATCAAACTATCAGCCCAAAGCTTCTCAGGGTGCTACTATGCTCCTGATGACTTAGATAAACACGTGGCTGGTCATATTTTCACACCCCTTCTGATATAGTTGGCTGGAAAGCTCAGAGGTTTAGGTATTGGACGTCAGAGACAGAGTTTCGGAGTTTCATTCCCCACTAATTTAAAAGCAAACTCAATGCTAGGGATCATTAGGAAGGATACAGCAAGTGTCGTTTTTATAAATCTATGGTGAGGCCTCAGCTGGAGTACTGTGTACAGTTCTGGTCACCATACCTCCAGAAGGATATTATGGAAATGGAACAAGTGCAGAGGAGGGCAACCAGAATGATTCGGGGACAGGAACATCTTCCTTACCATCTGAGGCTGCAACAGCTGGGCCTCTTCACTCTTGAACGATGGTGCCTAAGAGGTGACCTGACTGAAATTTATAAAATCATGCATGTTGTGGAAAAAGCAAATAAGGAAATGCTGTTTTGCCTATCGCACATCACTAGTACTAGGGGGCATTCCATGAAACTTTGGGATGCTAGATCTCAAACAAATAAGAGAAAGTACTTTTTCACCCAGAGGATCACTGGTCTAAGGAACTCCCTGCCAGAAAAAGTGGTGACATCTGTCAGCCTTGACAGCTTTAGGAAAGGATTAGACAAGTTCATGGAGAACAAGGGTATTAACGGCTATCATTAGGGATGCCTAAGGACAACCTCTGGGTTGGAGAGATAGGTAGGATATCTCTCAATGCCATTTGCAGGGAATCGTAAGCAGGTGAAGACATCTGGGAATACCTTGAAGCAAATGGTGAGCCACTGTGTGAGACAGGATGGGCTGTGGCCTGTTCCAGCAAGGCTGTTCTTACGTTCACTATGCCTCCTAGAAGCAAAGCCAGCCTATGTAGCTTTGGGTAAGCTGCAGAGTCCCCAGGGCACCTCCAAGAGGATGGGAACGGTAAATCACTTAAGTCCACATTGACTTGATGGCACAGGATGATTATTCAGATGTCTACCAAAGAAAAGTAAGTAGAGGACACTTCCAAAGGAAGAGAAGCGGATCAGTACAGGAATGGTTCTGCTCATCACCTCCTGTCCCCTTTTTACTCACGAGAAGACATTAACATGAGTGAGTGTGTGCCTGAGCTACACCAGTGGTTCTCAACCTATGGGTCCCCAGATGTTCCTGGACTGCAACTCCCAGAAGCCTCCACCACTTGCTGTGCCGGAAGGGATTTCTGGGAGTTGCAGTTCAGGAACATCTGGGGACCCACAGGTTGAGAACCACTAAGCTACAGTTTCCCTCTGAATCGAGACCATCTAGTTAACCACGCTGTGACATTTTTTTTGGGGGGGGGATTCAAAAAGAAAAACAAAAGAGATGCCAAAATGCGTGGAACTTTTACAAAAAGCTTCATACATCAAAGATCCCTGCAAAAGGGGGCCAGGCAGAGGTAGAGGGAGAACGGCGCCAGACGCCGGGTTTCTAATCCCACAGCTAGCCTGCCTATCATCCTATCCCTACCTTCAACTCTCATTCTTTCTCCCCGCCATCTTTCCGCCTAGGAGAGACGGCGACATAAACTCACACCTTTGGTTCCCGCTCTCTGTCAAGAGCTGACTAAGAGCGCGAAGGCAGGGAAATGCCAACCCGGGGCTTGGCATGTTAGAACAAACTCCCGACTGTGGGTCCTTGCCAAGTACCTGCATTTATCATTGTAATGAACTGCCAGACAGGACTTGGCAAAGATGAAGAGGAGGAAAGAGGGGAGGAGGGGGGGGAAGAGAGAGCCAGGGCAAGCCTGCCAGGCAATCCATTTTAACACCTCCTGCTAGCGCTGCGCCTGCAAGGGGACCGTGGCTTTATTTCATCTTTCCTGATTTATTTATAGAAGCAACCAAAGCCCCATGGCCTTAAACCATTCCCAAATGAAAATGCTGTATATCATGTGCCACCAAGCCCATCGGGCAAGCAAGATGTCAACACGCTCTCTCTCGCTCTTTCTCTCTCTCCCCTTTCCACCTTTTGTCTTCAAATTTTTCTCCCTCTCTAAAAGCCTTCAAGTGCAATCGATGTATGTGCAAATATCAGAGTTAAAAAATATATAGGGCATGTCGAGTCTTTAATGGGCTCGAAGCCGGTGCTTGAATCATTGAAAAGGGTGGGGAAGAAAACTCTAATCATTTTTAGAAAGCTACAAGGGTTGTATGATTTGACTTTATATTAAGAGCACTAGATGCCCTAAGCCAGTGTTGGCGAACTTATGGCACGGGTGCCAAAGGTGGCACTTGGAGCTCTTTCTGTAGGCACCCGACATCACCCCTTCACAGCCACCTGTATTCAGGTTGAATGGCTGTATTGGCGCTTTGCGAAAAATTAGTGGGTTCTGAATCACAGTTTGAGCACGCAGTCTCTAAAAGGTTCGCCATCACTGCCCTAAGCCCATCCGATCTCGCCTGATTTTGGAAGCTGAGCAGGGTCGGTCCTGTTTAGTACTTGGATGGGAGACCACCAGGGAATACTAGGTGCTTGTAGGTGCCTGGAGTAGGGACTGGCAAGCCACTCCAGTATTCCTGCCAAGAAAACTCCATGGGACATGGGGTCACAAAGAGTCGGTCACGACTGTAACGACACAACACACACACACAAGAGCACTAGGGAGGAGGGAGATGGAGTGTGTGTCTTCCAACCTAGTTGCAGTCTTCAAACCTTTCAATGCCATTTGTGTGCTGTATAACAAATGTGCTTCTGAAATTGCATAGATGCATGCAGTTCTTCCCAATGGAGGGAGGGTACTGGGTTTGGGTCATCTATTGTCCTTGCTGTGTGATTTCATAAGGGGAAAGGGATCATCCTCTCAGAACAGCAGAACTAAAAAGGACCCTATAGATCATGGGGTTCGGCACCTCTCAAGGAGGCATCATGGGGGAATCGAACACCCAAGTTCTACATGCATCTATTTTAAACGTGCAGAAATGCAGAAACCTAAGTTGGGCCAAAAAAATCCACTCAGTAGTAAACAATACATATTGCCAATGCACACGCGTGCATACACACACATACTGGAAAGGCCCAGAGTTCTGCCTAGTCCAATGGTGGCCAACCTTCGGCACACCAGATGTTTTGGACCACAACTCCCAGAATTCCAAGCCTGTATTGCCAATGGCAAAAGGACTTTGGGAGTTGTGGTCCAAAGCATCTGGAGTGCCAAAGGTTCACCACCACTAGCCTAGTCCCATCTTCTGTTCTTTATTTTTATTCGCTTGCAAACTTTGAACAATTCCCAGAGATTTGAGCTGTAACTAAGCTCAAAGCTATGAAAGCTGAAGAAGTGCAGGCTGCTTCCCTGTTTATCTTGCTTCCGCAAGGTAAGGCTTCCTCTGTTATTTCCAATGTTTAATTTACGGTAAGCTACTTGAGGAAGGGACCCATCACCCAATACACCTTAAAGCAGCACATCCATGTTGCTAAATAAACGATACCTTGGAAAGTGTCACCTTTGTGTTGGCCTCTGAACATCCTGTCCATCCTTTGTAGCTGCGCCCATGACTGAAACCACAGAGGCAACAGCAAGAACCCGAGAATCTCAACCCATCTCTCAGACATCTGAGAGCCCAGAACAAACGTTGGCATGCAGACTGCAGCTGGAACGGTAAGCACTCTGCTTCTGATTCTCTCTCCCCCTCTCTCACCTTCCCTCCTGGTTTGTAACATCTAGATCAGTGGTGGCAAACCTTTGTCCCTCCAGAAGGTTTTTGACCACAACTCCCAGCATTCCAAGTCCAGATTGCCAGTGACAAAGGACTGTGGGACTGGTGGTTCAAAACATCTGGAGTGCTGAAGGATCGCCACCACTGATCTAGATGGACAACATCAAGGGTGGACCACTTGGGTGGGGTGGGGTCCAAGGTTTGTCCCAAACACCAGGTGAGGAACCCTTGGAAACATGCCCCCAAGTGAGAGTGGGAACAAAGCCAAAATGAATCAAACCAGAAATGAATGGATATCTATGTTGGCTTTTATGTGACTACCACTCTCCCTTCCTTCAAGGGTTGAGCATTTCTTGATCTTAGATGCCGTTACCAGCAAAACATGGCACTCCCGGTCTGATTTCAACCTGCCCTAGCAAAGGAAAGCTCTTCTTCAGGAGAAGCACTTGTTCTTTCCTCCCAAACAATTGTTTTCTTGTGGTTTTGCTGGGTTTCTGCTTCACTACTCCCAAATATTTTTGGATCTCTCCCCAGCCACGGCCTTATCTCCCCTCCATCCCTCCCTCCGCCTCCGAGCAGACATGCAGCAGCTGTTGAGGCTTATCACAAGGCTGCCTGTCCACCGAGTTTACAAATTAACACCCTATCCGGGATGCCCAAGGGCTGATTAATCAGAGAGCGGCAGTCTGAGGGCCTTTATCGCTGCCGGCGGCTGCCGGAGAGGAGGGACAAATCTCTCAGGAGGCTGGAGATGCCTTACAAATGAAAGAGACAGCAGAGAGTGGGAGAATAGTTAAGGGAGCAGATATTGTTGAGATAGGGAATGGCAGAGCTAATGGATTGAGAGAGACGGGGAGGAGGGTGGGCTGGAGGGCAAAGCAAGAACATTATGACAGCTCAAAATGATAATTAACAACCTAGACCTCATGATTCCAGCTTTCTCCCCCCTCAAGGCTGTAATTTAGCCTATTGCCTCTATGCTCCAGAGGACAATAAATAGTTAGTGTATTAAAGACGTACAGGGCAATTCCTTCTTTCTGAATCTATTTTTCCTTTCCAATAGGGTTCCACAGAAACACGTTAAACACACCCTACTTAAGATAAAATGGAACAACCCTGCCATACTTATTGAGAAAAGAAAATCTAAAGTTTATCAAATTTGTACTTCAGTACAGCTTTCAAAGTAGGCTGCAGTCCTCATTTTAATATGGACCATTCTGTTAAATCGGGTTCAAGTTATACAGCTAATACTGGAACCAGGCCAACACATAAAGGGACTTTAATGTAAATCAACAAGGCTCTTCTTATGTTCATATGTTCACATTCACCCTACAGGCCTAAGTCATCTGTCTTGCTCAAGACTTCCTCAATCCATAACATCTTGAGCTACACACCCAAAAAACGTTAAGAGCAAGCAAGGGGAACAGAAGTCAACACTGTATTTCACTACATTACATTGGAGGCAGAGTTGAGCATTCCTTAAATGTGAACAGATCTTGGTTGGGGGGGGGGGCAAGGGGGAGGCAAATGTCAGGTTTAAGTCAAAACAATAGGCGGATGCCAAACAGCACTTGTCTAAGTCAACCTGTGAAGGCAAAAGGAGAGTTTTATAATGATGTCAACTTTTTGAAGGGCCCTCTCAAGCTTTGATCTGCTGGCCCAGATTGGTGGCTTGGCTCATGACTCTGGTCTCCTTGGGTGTATTTACTGATTAAATCTATTTATGTCTGTTTGATTTGGCATCAAAGGAGAGTGGCGCTTTATCTGTACCTGACTAATAAACAAGGCATTCTTGGAAGCAGTAAAAGCTCCTGGGTCTTGCACACATAGCAGGCACACTTTGTGCCTAGTGCTCAAAAACAGGGAGCACATCTTTGCAAAAGTGCAATGGGTGGTGTTCCCTTCTTGGCTAGAGCTGAAACCAAGAATTGTAGGGCCCAAGTCATTTTAAAAAGTGACCTTTTCTTGCCCCGTGTGTTCCCACAATTCCCTTTCCACTGTTCACTTCAGCATCTCCAGAACGCTCACAGTACAATTCTCACATCATTCCAGAGCAAGCCCAACCAGCATGAACAGAAGATTGTTTGGCCAATGACATCAGCCCCAGGCCCATTGGAATTTCCCCGCCATGTTTTTAGTGAGCAAGATTGTGTCGAGACATTGTGTTCGTCTGTCAGTCTTCCACCCTAGTCCTTCAGAGACTAGGACACGGGGCAATGGTTTCAAATTGCAGGAAAAGAGATTCCATTTGAACATTAGGAAGAACTTCATGATGTTTAGAGCTGTTTGGCAGTAGAATATGCTACCATGGAAGGTGGTGGAGTCTCCTTCTTTGGAGGTTTTTAAGCAGAGGCTGGATGGCTATCTGTCGGAAATAGTGTGATGGGGGTTCCTGCATGGCAGTGGGTTGGACTGGATGGCCCTTGAGGTCTCCTCCAACTCTATGATTCTATGATTCTATCATTTTATGATTCATCTAGTGGGGAACCACTACTTGGGGTGGTTTACAACATCTGGGACACATGAGATAACATCCAATGCCCCCTGGAAGATTCTGCAGGGTACAACCCACTGAACACAAATCTAGAATGTTTCTAGTTTTGAAAAATGCTAGGTTTTCTACATTGCTCATTGCCAACATTGCCTACTTATGGGTTCACTTTATGGTTAGGGGAGCAAATGTTATGGTAGTTGATGTGTAGCACCGCTAGGCGCTGTGCAAGCCCAAATCCAGAGCAGAAGGGAGTTGGGAGGAAGAGCGAAGGAAACTAAGCCAGACCAATTAAAGTTGGCAAGCCATCAGGCACATAAAGAGGAAGACCTAGTTTCAAACAAGGTGGTTGCAATCCCACAGCATCCATGTTTAAGTTTTTCTGTGCAAACTTATTGCCTTCTGTATCTGCAGCAGGTCCTTCAGCCTGAATGTTCTCTCTGTGCACAATGGCTCAGTTCAGCCCCTAAGAGCACATCTCTTTGGTCTGGGTGTCCTTTGCTACTAGCTCAACCTGCACAAAACCACTGCAACTGGAGTGAGAAAAACACCATCATTTACCACTCCGACCACAGCCACAATTATAGCTGGCAACCCAAAACCCAACCTACTCCAACCCCCTATTTTCTGGTTGCCACTTGCTCCATGTCTGACCACAGGGAAAGCAGAAAGGAAATGCAAGTCCTAGATCATATCAGCGAAGCAAAAGGGAAGCCTGCTGTCTGGGTGCCCAGGATCATCTGTCTGGTGTGAAGCCATCAGGTCCCTGATGACTTCCAGCTTAAACGTGGTACAGTAAGACCCCAGTATCCGCTGGGGATTGGTTCTGAGCCTTCCCATGGATAATGAAAACCGTGGATAAGAGAGAATGCCCCCAATCTCCAAAACTGCTATTTTGTAACAGTAGCTTGCTTTACAGCTGCTTTTTTTGCGACAGCAGCTTGCTTTACAGCTGCAGTTTGTGACAATAGCTTGCTTTACAGCTGCTGTTTTATGACAGGAGCTTGCTTTATAGCTGCTGTTTGTGACAGTATCTTGCTTTGTGGCTGCTGAATTTTTCATTTAATTTTTTTCTGCTGATACCCATGGATAACTGAATCAGTGGATACAGGGGTCCTACTGTATCTCTCAATCCCACCCACCTCACTCCACAAAGAGGTGTTGTTGTCTTGTCGCCTTTCAACGCGGGGCTCCAATCTGTCAGCCAATTACGAGCATGGCTCCTGCAACAGAAGTGTGGTGGATCCATTTGCTTTCAAACTGAAATGATGCAAATGAGCCCGACTTTTGGCACCGGTCCCGCTGCCGCTCCGAGCGTTTCCAATTCCTGCCCTTTCCGCCTCTCGTTCTCTCCCCCCTCCCCACCCCTCCCCGCTTCTGCTACAAAATGTCACCAATTTATTTTAGCCCGGGGGCCCATTTTGAGTTTTACCGCTAATATACGAGAAATGCATTTTTCAAGCTGTTACCACTTAACTGCACTGATATCAGCCACTCAGGGGACACAATATTGTTTACACATCCTGCTCTGTGGAATAAGCTCGGATGCCAAAAATCTCTGCCCGGGCTCTGGAAGGAGACGTTTACTCTCTGTTTTATGAGATTTTCTCGATTTGTGGCTGTCTCAATGGTCGTAAAAACAGCTGTAAATCAAAAGAGCAAAACAAAACTGCAATAACAACTGTCGAACCGGGGCTCTAAAGAGCATAACTCCCAGCAACAGAAGGTAGAAAGCTTTCTGCTGATTTAATACCAGGTGTGAGGGAGTGCTAGTAGGTCCCCAAATACAGCAGAGCATGTTGAATAACGAGGAGGCTCATTTGCATGCCAAGGGAGAACATCCCATAATACGGCAAGGAAAGGTGCTGCTCTTTCGGAGCCCATACTCTGCAGCTTCTTGATTGTGGGTGGGTGGAGGATCAGGTAGGGGCTTTCAAACATCCAAGGAGACGCTTGAGCAAAAATATTGGCTCAACACGCAATGCTGCTAAAAGCATTAACAAAGGGGGTGGGTTGGGGGAAGAAAAGCAACTCAAAGGCTCAATGCATTTTTAAAGCACAGACGCAAAACATCGGGACAGTTTGCTTTTGCAGAACAGTCAATCACTTTAACAGAGCAAGGTGGCCATTCATAAGGCCTTTCCTGCTGGACAATGGCCTATGGAAAGGAGCCCTGCTATTTAGTGTACTGTTTATTGTTTTCTTTCCTGTTTGTCTTAAATCAGGCATGTCCAAACTTCAGCCCTCCAGATGTTTTGGACCACAACTCCCAGAATTCCAAGCCTGTATTTCCAATGGCAAAGGACTGTGGGAGTTGTGGCCCAAAACATCTGGAGGGCCGAAGTTTGGGCATGCCCGTCTTAGATGAAGAGTGTGTGTAGGGCAAACCTTTGGCACTCCAGATGTTTTGGACCACAACTCCCAGAATTCCGAGCCTAGACTGCCAATGACAAAGGACTCTGGGAGTTGTGGTCCAAAACATCTGGCATGCCGAAGGTTCACCACCACTGGTGTAGGGTTTTTCCAGGGAGAGAATAAACAGAAGTGGTTGCCATGGCCATTCTTCTGGGGGAACCGTGGGACTGCATGGCTCGCCCAAGGTTCCCTAGGCTGGCTCAACTCTCCGGAGGCACACTGGGGATTTGAACTCGCAATCTCTGGCTCTGTAGCCAGATACCCAAAGCACTGAGCAACCCCTACAGCCTTAAATGAGGTAGACAGATATTAAAACGAGGTAGAAGGCTAGGAAGGCCCCCGTCTTCATGATGCTGTTTCCAAGTGTGATGACCTCATCAGCCTTCAAGGTGCAGAGCTATGCAAACAGGATCCCAGCCAGTGTGTGTCTTAATGACCCTCACAACAGACACCCCAGCCCTGATGTTAAAAGTTGGAGAACAAAGCCTTTGGTCTGTAGTAGGCTGTTGGTCTCCTTTCCCCTCCAGCTCCTTTGTCACAAGTGAGAGGTGTGGCCATCTACCCAAGCACAGTGGTACCTCGGATAACGACTTCCCTTGGATAACGAATTTTTTGGATAACGACTGCAAATTTCCAGGTATAGGACTGCTCTGATAACGAATTTTCCCTATGGGTTGCCTCAGATAACAAATCACAATTCTAGGTATAGGTCTGCCTTGGACAATGAATTTTCCTCTATGGGCTGCCTTGGATAACAAATTTTCCTATGGGCTGCCTCGGATAACAAATTTTTCCTATGGACTGCCTCGGGTAACAAATTTCCAGCATGCATCAGTAAAAAAAGAGTTATCCCGGGTGGCATTGCACCTGTACCTTTAAAGTGCACTTTATAAAGAGTTTTAATCAAAAAACCAGGTGTCTGTGCCTTTTTCCTAGACTCCGGAATGGATTAATAGGTTTCCCATTCATTCCTATGGGAAACCGCGTTTCAGATAATGATGAGATTCGGATAATGAGTAACATCGGAGAACGAATTCCTATTGTTACCCGAGTTACCACTGTATATAGACTCCTGGTGGGGAACCCATGTTGTGTGTGGAATCATGATCTATTTAGTTTTGTCTTGTGTGTGTTTGTGTGTGTGAGAGTGTGCGTGTCTGTGTTTTTGTGTCCCCATGTGACCTTTCTCGGCATCAACGATCATCAGAGAAGGCTCCTCCCGATCCTATTCCCAGCACAGGCATGATTGATGGGGATACAGCACAGGACTTTTTCTGTGTTTGCCTCCCAGGTTATGGAATGGTTGTTAAATGTTTTTATCTGTTTTAATTATTCCAAGAATCTGAATTGCTTTTTATAATCTGATTATTTATTAATATATATGTCACTGTGTTTTTAATTCTACTGTGAGCTGCTTTGAGTCCTCTTATCGGGAGAAAGGCACCCTATATATTAAAGGAACAAATAAATAATCAATATCAGTTTTAGTCTTAAATTCTTGATACTGCCCGGTTAAACCCCTAGATTTTAGTATCTTTGCATTTTACTTGGTACTATATTGTTTTACTACTCTGTCCATTCATGGAACAGCTATCTGCATTTTTATCGTTTTCAAGTGGTTGTTATTACTTGACACATTGTGAGCTGCTTTGGGCACTGTTCGTGGAAATGTGTGATACAAAGAAACAGATGGTGATGATGATTGTATCAGAAGATACCCTGCTGCTGGGATTCAGAGGACCACGCGATGCATGTGTCATGCAATGTCCCTGATCCAGCATTGGGCACAGCGAATTAAATCAGCCTCTCTCCAGACCTTGAGTTGTGGTCATCAAGACCTAGTTGAACACGATCTCAATACTGGACAGAACCGAGGCCTTTTGTTCTGCATCCTCCTTGGTTTCCCCTCTATACATCAGAAGGCAATTTACAGATACTGCAACACAACATCTTTGGGGTTAACCATCGCGAAGACGCAGCTATGCAGCTACACATAACAGCAGTAAAACAAATGCAGGCTGGTTTCCCCCAAGTAAACAACTTCCATCACTCACGGCTCCCTCTGGAATCCTCGTCGTCACCCACCGAAAGTCAGAATTGATCGCCGGCTGCTCAAAAATAAGGCCAGATATACCTTGATGAATCTGGCACCACGCAGCCAACCCATCTGTTCTCTGGTGCCGGGGCAGAGTGCGGAAAATGGGATTCTTATTTTTTCCACTTGCTTTACACGGGCTCATTTCTCTTCCCAAGTCCCTTGCTTGCTACGTTACCATTGCGCCTCCTCTGCTTCTATCTCTCTCCCCGATTGCTCCTTAACCACTCCGGTGCTTCTGCCAGTATCTTTAAAACTGCTGGAGTAAGAAGAAAGAACGATTTTCTACCCAGTGAGCCAAAGCCACCTTCCTAAACTCCTCAGGTCAAAGCTACTTTCCATGCACCGGATAACATACCCCTTGGGTGAAAGGAAACATTGGAGGTGGCGGTTGGTGGTGTTGAGATGAGAAAACCAAGCTAAAGACAACTTTTAAATCCTGCTTAGATGCGTGGCTTGCATGCTTGCTCTGGGATGAAATACACTGAAATACGGTGTTCTGAACTTGTGATGACGGACAGGAAACACAGGAGGCCAAAAAGGCTTTAGTTACAGTGGTACCTTATATAAAGGAATTCATTCGTTCCAAATGAAATTATGTTAAGCTAATTTTCCTTTATACAAATTTCCCATAGGAATGCATTGAAAACAGAGTGATCCCATTTTTATGTTGTACAGATTCTCCCCATAGGTGATTATGTTAAGCAAATTTCCTCTATCTCTGGAATTTTTTATGTTGTACAGATTTTATGTTATACAAACTGCTTGTTATACAAGGGTCCACTGTATTTATTTAAGAGCATATCTAGCCTTTCTACTGATGATGTTCCAGGTCCACATCGAGTTGTTCTTACAGAGATGACTCTAAGGTTGGAACAAAGAAAAGTCCAATCCTCCTAATCTGAAAAATGCACACAGTCTGCTAAGTGCATGGAATCACTTGGTTTTACCAAGGGGGCACCCTTTTGTCAATTTATATCTCCCTTAATCTTTATAAATATGTATACTCCTCCCCCCGAATGCAACAAGCATACATACAGTTAAGAAGACCAAAGTTTTCCTCCATTCTTTTTTGCAGAGTCAGTTCAACACAAGGCCACATGGGGCTGCTTAAGAAAGGAGATCTAAACATTAAAAAAAAATTACAAAACAAATCTTGATTTGTTCCTTTCGCCGTGGCTTATTCCCCAAAGGGGTAACTAAAGTTTCTTTTGATAGCATAGTGTTGCTTTCATAAGTCAGACAGAGGCACGGCAACACGGAGAGCGGGCCTAACATAATGGTTCTGTTGTGATGGCTAAAGCTCGGGATTAAGAGGAGAGGAGTCATCCGTCTGGGACTTGACTCAGCTTTTAAATTCACCCAGCAACTCTGCTCCCTCACAGGACTATTATGGGGTTTGAAAGGAAGTGAAGATAGAGGCATGGCACCAGACCAAAACTAAAAATTAAAATAAAAAGCAGTAATAAATGCATACTTTTATTACCAACATAATGTTTTCGCTTTTTGCAAAAACTATGAAAGGCAGTGTGTTTAACACACAACATGTTTCTGTGGAGTAAAAGGAACACCTTCTGTGTGTGTGTTGTGTCGTTTCAATCGTGACCAACTCTTCGTGACTCCATGTCCATGGAGTTTTCTTGGCAGGAATACTGGAGTGGCTTGCTAGTTCCTATTCCAGGCGCCTACAGCACCTGGTATTCCCTGGTGGTCTCCCATCCAGGTACTAACCAGGGCCGACCCTGCTTAGCTTCCAAAATCAGGGAAGATCGGATGTGCTTAGGGCATCTAGGCAGCTTGAACACCTTCTACCTTCCTGTATATGTTTGTTTATATGCATTTACGTGTAGGGTTGCATGTAACAACAACAACAACAACAAAGAATGACAACAAAGCCCAAGGAACCGGAAGGGACATGTTCCCATCACTCCCAGAATTCCAAGCCTGTATTGCCAATGACAAAGGACTGTGGGAGTTGTGGTCCAAAACATTTGGAGTGCCAAAGGTTCACCACCACTGGAGTAGGCCATGACACAAAAACCAGAAGATATTTCTAATTATATTACAGACTGGAACAGCCCTTGAGAAGACCCAGGAACCAGTGTTAGATGCCTTCTGTATTTTTCAGTTAATCTGAATGCATTTGGAGGAGTATCAATAGGGTTGCAACATAAAATTAAAGGAGTTTAAGCCTTCAGCAGCTCTGTCAATCTGTAGTTCTCGGTTTTATACAATGCTAGTTACGCAGGCAATTAAACACAGATGATTAACTCAATTAAGTGTCTCCTTTGTGTAAAAGAGGAGGGGAAAACTATCTGGCCTAATCAATCAATACTGGAAGCAAAGAGAAAGTTTGCTTTAAAATATGCTTTCCAAACTCATAACTAAGAAGGGTTCTCGCTGGAAATTTATCTCTGCTTTTGGTGCCAAACTCAGTACCAAAATAAAAATAAATAAATAAAAAAAATCCTTCAAGTTGTACACTGGGGGGAGAAATCAAATCAATCCCCACCATTTGGCAGTCTTCTGGGGTACTACACAATGAAATAATGCCTTGTGACAACTCAGAGCAGTAATATGGAAGAGTCAGTGTTGTGCAACAGATAGAGTATTGGATTAGGAATCAGGAGAATTGCATTCAGATTGCTGCTCACAGAAATCCACTAAGGGTGGCAATAGTAAATCACTCCTTGAATATCTCGCATCCTTTAGAAATCTTATCAGGGCCACCATTAAGTTGGAAGCAACCAGATGGCACATAAAGCAAAGCAAAGTGTTCTGCTTATGTACCGCCCCAGAGGACACTTCCAAAGGAAGAGAAGCGGATCAGTACAGGAATGGTTCTGCTCAACACCTCCTGTCCCCTTTTACTCACGAGAAGACATCAACATGAGTGAGTGTGTGCATGAGCTACACCAGTGGTTCTCAACATGTGGGTCCCCAGATGTTCCTGGACTGCAGCTCCCACTCACTGTGCTGGAAGGGATTTCTGGGAGTTGCAGTTCAGGAACATCTGGGGACCCGCAGGTTGAGAACCACTGTTCTAAAGTATTCAGAATCCACGAGTGGCCCCACAGCTGGACTATCTGCCAGGTGGCTGCTCCCTTCCTAACTCGGAGGATGATGAGAAGGGAAACAGCCCAATGCTGCTGGTTATATTCCATTAAGCACCTGGATGGGAAATTCCTTTGAGAAGACTTCAGCGGAAGAACAAAGCAAGGTGTACATGTTGTAAATAAACAGGGTAATCTGATCAAGGCGAGCTCGTCCCTGCTATAATCCCCCCAGCACAGATACCCGCTACCTGTGATCTCAACCTCAGCAGGACTTTGAATCATAGCAAAGGCCAATGAAATGAACAGACCTTGAGACTTCAAGATCTGCTTTTTTTAAAAAAAGGACTTTTGACGAAGGCCAGTATCTCTATTAGTGCTTTGCAACCTCTTTCTGCTGCTGCTGCTGCAATGTGAGTGTTCTGGATCCGTAATCTGGGGCACTTTGCACCCCGCTTAAAGGACCCAAATGGCAGCTTTGCTCTTTGAACTGCTCACATCTGGTGGAGGCATGCCGATAAAGCAAGACAAGAAAAGGGTGGTCTGTAAATTTCTACCTCTTAACTCGTGGTACTGCTGGCTGAATAGCTCAGTGATTTAGGTTTCTGGTTGCGAAGACAGAGGTTGGAGGTTCGATTCCCCACTGTGCTTTCTGTGAAGGAGAGCCAGCCTGTGTGGCCTTGGGCTAGGTACTATCTTCCCGAAAAATCTGAAAATGGTTGCTGAAAATCAGAACCTACAGCATGTCCAAAGTCAGGATCACTCAGATTAAAGGTCCAGAGAAAAAGGACAATAAAAGCTGTGTGGTCCTTATACAATCCTGCGACTACCCAATCCGTTTAATACAGGTTAAAAGCTTTACAGAACATTCAGAGGGGATTATGATTAGGCTTGGATACTAATCAAAAGGATTTGAAAATACAAACAAGCATCGTCCTGTTCCACATGGCTCCAAATGACGAGAGTATAAGAGGCAAGATGCAGCAGGAAACCAAACACAGAAATGCCAGCTGAGATTAATTTTTTTTTAAACCATCCCTATGGTCTGGATGACCAAATTAAAAGACAATGGAATTTGCCTACCGGGAACTCCTTTTAGGATCAAAGGAGATGACAGCAAATCCAGCACACATTAAAAAAAAAACCCTGAAGAATGAGCTAAAACTATAGAGTGTGCTTTAGCTGGCTGACAGCTAAAATAACCTTAGACCCAATCCAGCTGCCAAATGCCAGCTTAAATGAAAAAATGAAATCAAAAGAATATGTTCTTTCTCATCTCTGGAAAAGGAAAAGGAAAAGACACATGTTCGGGCGTTAAAGGGTTTCCGAAGGAAATATTTTCTACATCTTGGGAACATTCCCGGCGACCATCTCTCGATCCAAGGGATGTACAACCCAAGTTGCCACGGGTGACAATAGTAGGGTTTAGTGACACATAAGCCCAGCAGGGCATGCTACGGTCCGGGCACTGCTGTCCACATGGAACAACAGATACATGCCGTATATAAGCAAGCTGACCCACGGGCATCATTGAGAACGTCAGAGCGAATATTTGGCGTTTGAGAATGGCATGCACATAAAAACAGCCTGCCATTCAGTGCTGGCGTTTTTTGTTGTTGTTGTTCTTATGATTTCAGTATCCAGGGAGATGGAAATGAAAGCTGAGCAGCGGGGGAGGGGGGAAGAGGACGTTCACTGTGTGTTATGTGTTATCTGCAGCCACTCAGGCTTCGGCTGAAGCCTGCACGGAGCACTCGATCGAGAGAGGGAGGGGGTGGGCGAGGTGGCAGCGGCTGTGGGCGATGATGTTAGGAGGAGGACGATGCTGTGTCAGACCTCTATTACCATTGGCTCCCTAGGACGTGGAAACAAAACAAGAAAGAACACTTAATCTCTTCTCTAATTCCGCTCTGCGGGGCAACTTCTGAAGCCAGCGGGACCAGGCCCTGTCCACCTGGGAGGGGGTCATTTTCCCCTTTAGATGCCCCTCTCTGGCTTCCCCCTCCATCCCAAGGTACATGGTGCGTCCCTCCCTGCATCATTCAATGGCTTTAGCAGAGTTTGCACTCAGTCAAGCGTGAAAAAAGCGGCTCGGAGCCCAGCGGGCAAGAGGTTGTGTGTGTGTGTGTGTGTGTGTGTGTGTGTGTGTGTGTGTGTGTCCACATATAACAGGGGACGAGGGAGAGAGACTACAGGAGGAAATGTTATTCTGTCCTTTGTCTCCCCCCCCCGCAACACTTTCTTTCTTTCTTTCTTTCTTTCTTTCTTTCTTTCTTTCTTTCTTTCTTTCTTTCTTTCTTTCTTTCTTTCTTTCTTTCTTTCTTTTTCTTTCTTTCTTTCTTTCTTAATGCACCACACAGCGCCGCATATAATTAGGGGTCTTGCCATGCAGGCTTAAACTCAGGAGTAACCCTTCTAACGACCTCCGCAACGGATAATCAGGTGCAGGGGCTGTGGGGCTCAGCACGGCCTCCCCCACCCGCCGCGCATCTCGGCCTCGTAATTAGAAGCCTCCACACTCCGCTGCATAAAGGCAGATTGCAACGACAGCGTGAAGCCCTTGTTTGAAGCTCGGGGGCACTCGGAAGGAAGGCTGCTGCCTGCGATGGAGAGAGACAAAGAGACTCCCGGCAAATGATAAGCTTTTTCAGCTGCCTTCAAAACACTCGCAGGGAGGATGTCAGATGGTGCCGGGTGCACTGCCTCCCGTGTGTCTGATTTTAAGGTTTAACTTTTCGGAGGGTCAGGGGATCATCTCTATGGGCTGGATGTCTTTGAGAATTCCATCGCAGCAGCCTGCACAGAGAAGGGATGCGGATCGAGGGCCAAACTGGTTTCCCCCTCTTCCTGAAAATCCTGACTTATAGAGACGCTCCTCCCAGGGTCTTCTAGCTATATAAAGCACTGCTGTAACCACTCCTTCCCTTTGGGTGGAGCCCTGGAGTCATGAAGCTTGCCAGTGGCCACACAGGTGGTAGGGCCAGCGGCCTCCTCAGCTACACAACTCCCAAGAGATTTTTCAAAGCCCCAAACCCTCTGTTTGCAACAAGGCAATCCTCTTCCTTCCAAACCCCTTAACCCAGTGGCCCCCAACCTGGGGCATGTGCACCCCAGGGGGAAGAATCAGGACATTTAGAGGTCCATCCATCCGTCCATCCATCCGTCTATTAATTCATCCTTCTGCTGGCCAGCCTGCCCACCCATCCATCTTTCCATCCATCCCTCCATCCATCAAGTAGAGTGCACAATACATTCTGTATTGTAGAGGATTCCTCATCCAGGTTTCTTGCCCTTCCATCCTCCAACCTTCTCTCTTTCCCTTCACTATTCTGTCTCCTTGTCTTAAAGCAGAAAGCCAAGTGTCCAAGTGTCCGCTAACCATGCCCAGTCCTTAATGAATTGCTATCATCATCCCAGAGAATGTCCTTCTCACATATGGGCTGTGTTGACTTGACTACATGGGGATCCAACCTCGTCCAACTGAGTCCACTCTGAGGGAACTTCTTCTGTGATGTCAAGTCACAATCGATATATAATAACCCCGGGTTTTCAATGAAGGTGAGATCATTAAGGAAGCTTTACCAGTTCCACACCTCCAGGGAGTTTCCATGGGCTCCCAAGTCCTAGGGCCAGGCCATCATTCTATCCACTCCACTATCACACCCCCTAAAGATAAGGCAGCCAAGTCCTCTGTCCCAAACTGTTGCAGCTCAAAGCCATCCAGGCTCGTTAGCTGTAAAACAAACAAACAAACAAACAAACCAGACAGAATGAGTGTAAAACAGGAGCTGAATATATAAAGAAACATCCCCAGCCCCCCCCCCAAAAGGGGGGAGAGAGGGAGAGAGAAGCAATGAAAGAAGCATTTGAAAGGGCCACCCACAACACAGGAGGGGAGGCTGGTTCTTTCCAGTGGGTCTAAAAAGGTTCCTGGAAAGGGGGAAAAGGCACAAGTATTTTTTGGAAGTATTTTCCATCTCTTGGCATGACACGGCCTGGGGTTCTTTCCTTGGTATGCGAAGAGGAAATTGAAGGTAGAGACTTGGGTGGCTTGTAATGCAGTCTGGCCAACCCCCAAAATCCAAGCTCTTCTGAATCACCCATTTGTAGATATTTAAAGCCTCAGGGAAGGTCATTAGCGAGCTAATAGAGCCACTAGCAAGGGAGTCCTAACTTGGCTAATGTGTCTCATTCCTGAATAATGAAAGGGCAAGAGTATCCACAGACGCCTATCTGGCTGCAAGGTGGGGGGGGGACGCTATAGTAGGGAAAACAGCAATTTGAGTCCGCACTTCTGCCTCCTTCTTTTCTTCCTGAGTGATGGGACAGGAAAGATGGCCTCAGGTCTCCTTTTGTTGTTGTTCTGCCTCTACTCCATGGGTTCTCAAAGTCTGCCCCCAATCTTTGTGCCACGAGGGTCTGCAATCTTCTTGCAAAGCAACCCAATGATTCAAGTAAGGCTCACAAGTAGGGGTTGAAGGCAACAGTGTCTCCCCAACGCTGCTTCTCCATCCCGAAACTTGTATTTAAAAGGTACACTGTTTTTGAACTCATCATGGTACCATGTCTTTATCATGGCTGACAACCCCTTGACAAATTTATCCTACTCAGTGGTTCCCAAACATGAGATCACAGATGTTCTAGGACAGTGGTGACCAAACTTTGGCCCTCCAGATGTTTTGGACCACAACTCCCACAGTCCTTTGTCATTGGCAATACAGGCTTGGAATTCTGGGAGTTGTGGTCCAAAGCATCTGGAGGGCCGAAGTTTGGCCACCACTGCTCTAGGACGAACAATCCCACAGGCTTTGGGGAGTTCAATTCCATGGACATCTGGGGACCCAAGTTTGTGAACCAGCAGCTTACACAGTGGGAGACAGCCTTGTTAGACGAGCCTACCTGCCCCTGACAACTCTTGTTGCTGCTGAAGTCAATTCCCTGCAAAGTTCCTGGTTTTAATAAGAATCTGGGAGAGTCCTGAACAGAAGGTGCTATTAATTTAGTCAGATGATTTCCCCCTTCCTTCCTAATCATCGGCAGGCCCCAGTTCTGTGTTTATACTGCTGACAAGTCACTCTTTGAAAGCTGATGTTTGGGGCATTCTGTCCTCTTTGCAAGCCACGGCACTTGCAGTTTTTTTTTAAAAAAGGCAAAGCAAAACCTCTCATCCCTCAGAGGAAGCATTTCTAGAGGGAAAGAACCCGCTTGCCATTCATCATTTAAATGATGGCGATTAGGAGAGGCTCATAATTTCAAAGAAGGGCAGACTCTCAATAATAATAAAAAGAAGAAGCAAGGGGAAGTTGGAGGGGGGAGAAAGAAAGCACAAGACATTAAGGAAGTCAATGTTCCACATTTCAGGACACAGCATAGCGTTTCTCCTATAGCAAATCTCCTCTTTGCCATTATGTTTCTGAAATTCTGTTTTAATATTCCAGGCTACTGGGAAAAAAAAGAACTGCAAACCTGCTGCAAATGTCTGAAGCAGCATTACCAAAACAAGACAGGAAAGCCAGAAAGCCAGATGCAACCAGCAAGTAGATTTTCTTTTAAAACCACTAACTCCAGGAATGCCTCACCAAGGTCTCTAACCTTATTTGGAAAACCAAGTGCCATCTTGTTTGGGTACTGGGGGAGGTGGAAGGCAGCGAGGCAGGAACAAGCTGTAACGTCCAACTCATCTGCTCTTCTGGACACCCTGGGGACTCAGCACAGCAAACTACAATTTCTAGTAAATATATCCTAGGGACACAATTAAGTTTTTCAGCTGGGGGCATGATAAATTGGGCATGCATAATTCAAGGCCAGAGCAGGCTGGAATACAAACGGTTCCACGACAGCTTCCAACTCCCCTCCAGAAGAACATAAAAATGGCACTCCCTGGCAGCCCATGTTGATGGACGCAGCTAATACTGTGGACTCATTTTACAGCTCAGCTTCTTCCCCTTTTCGATCTAAGTGCACAATAATCTCTCTCTCTCTCTCTCTCAAGTATCTCCCTTAATCGTTTCTGTATCCAATAGAACGTTTGGTCCAGAGTGCCAAACTTTTTCTGATATTTTCTCCTAGGATATAAGTAATTGTCTCCCCATCGTCATTCAAAAGATACGTAAAATAAAAATAAAATATAATCTTCCTTTTCATTTTCCATTTTCTGCTCTCTCTCTCTCTCTCTCTCTCTCTCGTTTTTTGTCAACCCATATATAAGCACTAATGACACAAGTATTTGCTAATCTGGACGAGACCTGCCTTTATCCCAAAGTGCAATTTTATGCTACAGAAAACAGGGGGTGGATTGGGGGGTGGGGTGGGAAATACTTTGAGACATTTTGATTCCTTAGTGGCACATTGAAACTGTGTAGGTTCCCTATTTATGAAACATAGGGGACCCCGGTATCTGTTTGACAGGGCACTTCCAAGGTGGCATGAGACATTTGCTATCTTGCATGGATGAGGACATGAATGACATAGTTGATGCTGGTTTTGTTTTGTTTTCTTGAGATGGGGAACATCTGGCTTCTCAAGGTACAGATGTGATAAGTGCTCAAACGCTTTCCTGGAAACAGAGATCTTGAATTGCCACAAATGGTTTGGAGCAAGGGAAGCTCAGCGTGGACTCCCCCTGTCAATTCTCCAGGACGTTATTGTCCACAGACCAGAAGGTCATACTTGATCTTCCGAGTTACTCATAAATCACATGCCGTTGTCCACCCGAAACAAAACTATCTGCCTATTTCAAACTCTCCAGACGTAGCTTTTGACCTTTTTGGCAGCCAAATGGCATGAACAGAGGGGAGATTTTTTTGTTGTTTATTGGGTGGGAAGGGAGGAAGAAAGAAGAATTTCCTGTTGGGGGTGCTGTCAACTCTCAGGTTGTTAGAGGGAATTATCCTCAAGGGAAATCTGGAAACATAAATTACTGAATCAACACTTCTGCTCAAACACTTCAACAAAATGGCTCTGCACTAGCTCACAGAGGAAGGCCGTTCTCTTCCTGGCCCACTCTGTGATGATTGGCTTAATGCCACCAGCATCAATGGCTGCGTTCCCCTCATTAACATTCACTATATGGAAACCGCTCTGGAATTCAACCATGTCTGACTCTCTTGCTCAGCCACCCCTTTGCAGTTCCCCTATTTAAAACACCCACTGCATCAGAACATTAATGGGTGCCACTAATATTCTTTCTAACACTAAGTAAAAGAAGACTACTGGATCAGAACAGATGCTAAAAGAAAGCAGCTGTGATTATCTGACCCCTTTGGAAATGAGGCAGGGGGTTTCCTATGGTTCGGTTTGATCCAGTTGAGCTTCTTCCCATTTGTGGCCAGAATCCTGTTGATCATGTGAACAGCCTCCCTGTCTACTATGCGCTAATGCAAAACCCATCAGGAGGATGGTCTCATGCATGCAGCCTTTTCCTAGCATGCTGCTCTTTGTACAAAGGCTATTTCCAAAATTAGATCTATGTCCCTATGCTATAACCCCAAATCGGAACCCACCGTGAAAATGTGCAAAACGAACTGCAGCCATGCATGTCCTTGGGGCCCAGGCTTAGAAAAGGACAATGAGATTTCCAAGAACCCCAACCCTGACGTGTAGCAGATTGTGTCTTGGGAGCAAGGCAGATCCAGGTAGACACCAAGCCTGGATGTGTCTATCGGAGGTGGGAAACAGCCAAACTTGGATCAGGAGGCAGGGCACAGCTGCTAATGAAGGGCGAGACATTCTGCTACCTGAGATGAAGTAGCAAATCATACCTCTCTTTTGCATGTAACATTCATAGAATAACAGAGTTTGGAAGAGACCTCAAGGGCCATCTAGTCCAACCCCCTGCCATGCAGGAACTCCATCACAATATTGCAACATTGCAAGCCAGCTATCTTATATTTTTAGCACAAAAGGTAAAACATCCAACTTATTAGTTGTTGTATCAGATAAAGTCATAGCAAACTCACCGTTGGTTCTTACCAGTTCCACTTCCCCAGCTGAGTTCCCATGTCAGAGCGGGGATTTGAACCCAGTGCTCCCGAGCCCTTCACTCTACCCACTATACACAAATCTCTCTCTCTCTTCCAGTCTGGCAGGAAAAACAGAGCAGCCATAATGCAATAAATAATTTACTTCCCTTTAATGGCACTAAAAATCTCAGACCCTAGCTAATGGTGGCTCAGGGCTTGAGAGCTCCGTCGATAACAAAAGCTTCTAACGTTTCTGGCTCCTGCACATGAGTATTTGATTTTTCAAAAGAGATTTTAGAAATGTAGGCTACCTACCTACCTACCTATTTATTTATTTATTTATTTATTTATTTATTTATTTATTTATTTATTTATTTATTTATTTATTTATTTATTTATTTATTTATTTGTCTCATTTCTATACCACCCCATTTCTATACCAACCAGAGGCAGCTTGCGAACGGACTCCGGGGGTGGGGGTCTTTGCTAGGAAATTTGGGCACAAGGCATCAGTACAGTGGAGTGGTTTTTGGGCTATAGCGCTCCCAAATACGGAGTGTCCTCCTATTGCTCCACTGGTGCCAACGTTGGCATCATTTTGGAGCAAAGTCAAGAAGAGATACTTCTTTAACAACGTTTGATGGGCTGAAGATCGTGGCCTGTAACAATCGGGTGTTTTAATTTTATGTTTTGAATTGCTTTAGCTAGGGAAGGTTTTGAAGTTGAGATCCTGTGATTATAGGGTAGGCCAAGGGTGTCTAAACTTCGGCCCTCCAGATGTTTTGGGCCACCACTCCCAGAGTTCCAAGCCTGTGTTGCCAATGACAAAGGACTGTGGGAGTTGTGGTCCAAAACATCTGGAGGGCTGAAGTTTGGACACCACTGGGGTAGGCTATAAATAAATAAATAAATAAATAAATCCATCCATCCATCCATCCATCCGTCCATCCATCCATCCATCCATCCATATGTTCAGATTATAAGATGCAAAACTCTGAGCATTCACCCTAACTGTAGCTGCCTATCCAGGGGCACAGGAACTGAGGGCAGAACTACAAGAAGCACAGAGCTGCTCTGAAACATGGCAGACTTTGCAACACCAATGTGAAATGCAATACATGAAACATCTGGACAATTATGATATTAAATTTTTCCTCGCCTTTGTTTTGCCACACCAGTGGATAAGCTATGGAAGCTCATGGGGTGATCTGTTTGTTATTGGGCTGGATAGCGGTGTGAATTAGGCCTCCAGGCTTAAAACATAGGGTCCTTCAAGGGCCAGATGCAGGGGAGTGCTATCAGGAGACAGAGATCTAGTCTCATGAGCTCCTGGACGCATTTGGCGGGGCCTCTGTGAGATACAGGAAGCTGGACTAGATGGGCCTTTGGCCTGATCCAACATCGCTCTTCTTAGGTTCTTACGCCTCTGACTATGGAACCAGAGATTTATTATTCAATTCCCCATTGGTGATCACAGCAGAGCCAGCCTGTGTGTCCTTGGTCTAACTGCATAGTCCCAGGGTGCACCCCAAGTAAGGAAACAGTCAACCCTTTGTCAATACTCTCCAACTGGAAAACCTTGGAAAGAGTTGCTATGAGTCAGAACTGGTGGCATGTGATGGCTTAATACGTTTGTTAGTTGGCTGGAGAGCTTGGTTAGTTAGTTATCTGTCCCCGGAGCTAGAGGCTGGGAGTTCGTGTTCCACTCAGCCTCCTGGGTAGAAACAGCCTGGGTAGCCTTGGGCAAGCTGCACTGTCCCAGGATGCCCCAGGAGAAGGGAATGGGAAACCACTTCTGAGTATTCTCTACCTGGAACACCCTAGAAAGGATCTGCAGAAGTCAGAATTGACTTGATGGCACACAAGTCTTACTCATGTTTGTTATGGAAGGGGGAAGTTAAGGTAGATCTGTCTGCTTGACTGATGACCTCCTGCCTTCTGTAAAGCTTGTTTAAGACCTCACCGGGTTACGCTGGATTTCCGTGCCGGCAAAGTGCACTCTTTATTTCAGCTGCTAATTCTAAGTCATCTTTATATATACATTTGGGGCACCATGCTCCGACACAGAGCCGTTTATATTCCTTACTTAAACAAGGCATTTCCAGTGTATACAGCTATGGTACGATGCAGTCTTTTCAGCCATTTACAAGACTGGGGGAATTAAAACAGCCATTTTTTTGCTGTCAACATCATAAAACAGATATAGCCCAGCAAGCCGAGAAGTCCTTGTTAGAGGCTCCAGTAGCAATCATTTTTAGGGGCTTTCCTTGCAGTTCGTTAAAAGACTATTGAGTAGAAAACAGCACTCGGGTTAGGAGGGGAAACATTCTGGGGGGGGGAGCAAGAGGAAAGGGAGGGGGCTCCCAGTTCAGAACCCTAGTAAGGAAAGCCTTTTTAAAAAATATTCATTTATTAATACTAATCTCAGATCATTAGCCAACTTGGCAGTGGACCAGAATCTCTCTCCCTCTCCCTCTGCCTCTCCCTCT
>JAHTLZ010000019.1:4248652-4261264 GCA_023846285.1 Phrynocephalus versicolor | reverse complement strand
CACTTAAGTCACACTGAGCATATTTAATTACTGCACTTAATAGTAACAAAAAAGTCTCAATTTAATCTTCAAACAGCTCTCCAAGATCAAAACACAAATGGGCTGGATAACAAGATGGACCGGATGACCAACAGCATATGCAGAAGAGTTATTTCCTTAACAGCTCTATCCATTCTAAGAACAAAAAAAGTGAAAGGAAAACTCCTGTCCTGGAAGATATCAAAGACAGCTTCTCATCTAACCCACTCCTGGGATATGCATTTAGGAAATGGTGAGGAAAGCCCATAACGGTGAGTTTGGTCCATAAAGAGAGACCAAATGCTAAGAGTTCATATGAAAGAGCTGGCTGCAGAACCAGAGGTGGGGGGTTCAATTCCCCCCGCAATTCTTCTTGTGAGTAGAATCAAGTCTATGTAGCCTTGGGGAAGCTGCACAGTCCCAGGGCACCCCTGGAAAAAAGGAATTGTAGACCACTTCTGCATATTCTCTACCTGGGAAAGTCTGAAGAGTCACCCTAAGTCAGAAGTGACTTGATGGTGCATGATAAATAAAATAAAGCAGCCAAAAGAGAATGAACACAAAGGTCTTTTGTTTTCTTAATCCCCGGTGATGATTGAGTGTGGATTGAAAACTGTCCTGTTACAAAGCAAAGCAGCCGCCACTATTGTTTTATTTTCAGAGTTGGACAGAATGAGATGGCTCATTAAAGAATGCCCTCAGGACAAAGCTCCTTCTAAGGAACTCCTAAGAGACGGAGTCTCCCTTCCCTGCTTCTCCTCTTTGGGGTGCAAAAAAGAACATGCACTCTTGGTAAAGTAATTAACCATTAGCTTTGAAACATTAATAACAAGAATGGGAGGAATGCTGTCAGCCTATAAAGAGTGCATTTTGGAAACTGCTCTTTGCTCATTAGCTATTAAAGGCAAGTCCTCCTGCTGACCTAATTATTTAAAAGAATGTGACACTTTTGTAGCATAACATTAAACATGGCTCTCCTTTACAAAGACAAGATCTGCTAATTTATAATCTGGTCACCAGAGCAAATCTTACCAAGTAATGGAAAGTAAAAAAATGGTATGCAGTCAGACGGAATGGTTCAAAACCTCAAACAATTTCTTTATTCTGATTTAAGACCCCAATCAGTCAAAGGTCACTGCCAGCAATGCAGAGCTCTAATTGACAATGGCACTCTAATTATATAACACACAACTGGGCAATGATTTTGTTGATTCAAAATATGCAACCTCCAAATCTGATTTTTCATGCAAACATACACATACAGAAATCCCCTATAACAGAACATTCTGTAACCCATCTTACAAGGAGCAATTTCACTGCCCAAAAAAAAAAGAAAGAAAGAAAGAAAGAAAGAAAAAAGCAAAGTGTTCTGCTTATATACCGCCCCATACCACTACAAGTAGTCTCTGGGCGGTTTACAATTTTAACTACAGTGTGCAGGCTACACATTGCCCCCCCCAGCAAGCTGGGTACTCATTTTACCAACCTCGGAAGGATGGAAAGCTGAGTGAACCTTGAGCCTGCTACCAGGGATTGAACCCATGTCGTGAGCACAGTTTTACCTGCAGTACAGGCATTTAACCACTGTGGCACGAGGCTCGTAAGGATAAGAGCCTGTTCTTAAGCTATGCTTGTGCTGTGTCGTTACAGTTGTGACCAACTCTTTGTGACCCCACGTCCATGGAGTTTTCTTGGCAGGAATACTGGAGTGGTTTGCCAGTTCCTACTCCAGGCGCCTGCAGCCCCTGGTATTCCCTGGTGGTTTCCCATCCAAGTACTAGCCAGGGCCGACCCTATAATTATGTGGATTGGTGGAACAATCAAGAGTGCAGGTCTAAAATAGGCCTCTTGAAGAGCGACAACAGCTGCCCTGCCAACATTTTTTTGGACTCCGGAGCCTCTTTAGTTGCTTCAAAAAGACAAAGCCACGCTTTCCCGACAGACCCAGCTCTTTCTGAAGCATGCGGCTGCCAATATGCTTTGCTAAACCGACAGCTGTTAGTGCTTGTTTAGACAATCTATAAATCTCTCTTTCAAAGACACACCTTTGCGTGGGATTTTCAGAAGATCTTCGAGTTTCGAGTTAAAATGCTTGGATTATTTTTTACCACAACGGCTATAGCTTCTTTGTTTGTGGTGAGTTAAGCAATAGAAAGAACAGGAGCCAAGAGAACAATAGTGAGTGTTACCCGTGCATGGCTTTCCCCCCCTCCGTTTTTAAAAATCCTCCTCCTTTTCACAGATCCAGTTCCAGCTTTTGCCACCTCCGCCCCACTGCTGTGGGAGGGCAACTCTTATATTTTTCAATCAAGCACCTACTGCTTGGCTTTTCATCCCGATTTAAAAGGACTCAAAATGACAGGGAGAGAAAAGAGGAAGTCACGAGTTTGGTGAGACTCTGGTTATTATTGTTAATAAAAATACAGTAGGGCCCCTGTGTCCACTGATTCATTATCCACGGTTGGCAAAGAAAAAAAAAATAGTTGAATAATTCAACCGCTGCAAAGCAAGCTACTGTGACAAACAGCAGCTGTAAAGCAAGGTACTGTCATAAAGCTGCAGCTATAAAGGAAGAAAGTATCACACAATGTTTTTTGGGGGGTGGGGGCTGTGTTCCCTCTTATCCACTGTTTTCATTATCCATAGGAAGGTCTGGAACCAACCCCCAGCAGATACTGGGGTCCTACTGTAATAACCATGAGCCATCAAGTCAGTTTGGACTTAGGGTGACCCTTTTCAGGGTTCTTCAGGTAGAGAATACTCAGAAGTTATTTGCCATTACATTTTCCGGGGGGGGGGGGCACTCTAGCACCGAACAGCTTACCCCAGGCTACACAGGTTGGCTCTACTGGTAGGAGTCTCAATGGGGAACTGAACTACCAACCAATGAGCTATGCAGACATAAACACCATACTTACTTTAAAACTTGCTTTAAGTTGGTTTCCACTCGAAAGCACATAACAACAACAGAATATTGTTGATTCTCCCCCTACCCCAGCCTTTGATTGAGTGCGGGAGACTATGTTTATACATGCACCGTCTCTCTTCCCACACACTTCACCCTGCTTCAAAGGAAGGAAACCCGGAATTATAAACACCATTTGTCTTTGCAAAGCAGTAGAGGACAGGATGAAATATGTGCCTTAAAGCTTATCAACTCCAGCACTTCGTAAGAGGAAAGGGAGGGAGGGGGGTGGAGAGAGAGAGAGACCCAACCATTGGCTTCGAAGGCCTTGGATGGCTGTCTTTTTCAGAAAAGAATCAAAGGTCCCCAGAGAGGGAAGAACATAATGGAGTGACCTTCAGCTAATAAAGCCCACCCCAGAGTCCACCAGAGCCTGGGGAATATCGAACCAAAGTTCAGAGTTACAACAGCCTGGACGCCTTCCAGAAACCATTACCAATTTAGAGTGCGGGAGGTTGGCAGGCTCTCCCTCTCTACGGGAGAAAAAAGAGAGAGAGAGCAAAAGAGAGCTATAGAAAAGGGCTCTCTTCCCATCATGCATGGCTGCAAAAATAAGATGGAAAACAGTAATTCTCCATTAATGAGGCTCATATGCTCCCTCCCAAGATCACAGAGGCATCTTCTAATGAAGCAGCTTTTTTACACATTTTTTTTTGCAGAGAAATGCAAAGAAGGTCTTGCTTGCACACTCACATCAATGCAAGTCTCAGTCCTTAAACAAAAAAAAAAAGGTGGGTTGTAATTTTCAGCCCTCATTATAGATCCATTAGGCATCAGCTGTTGCATAAATCTGCCTCCCGATGACCCTGTGAACAAACTCCAAAATGCCCTGTCCTCAAACTCCCCTGGGTCAGCTCTTGCGGAATCATGCTTGTGGTTTCCTTTTGGAGAGTCCATCACATAATTGGTCTTACTCTTTCCTGCTGCCTTCCACCTTTCCCGGCATTCTTGAAGATAGGGATGGGAAGAAGGGCAATTACCCGGTGCAACACCAAGACAGGGACAACCCTAACTCGTGGCGCAGTGGTTTAAATGCCTGCACTGCAGGTAAAACTGTGCTCACGACCTGGGGTTCAATCCCAGGTAGCAGGCTCAAGGTTCACTCAGCCTTCCATCCTGAACAATTGTACACAAAGGCAAGAATTGGATGCAAAGGCAGCAGTCCCATCTCGTATGTGTTATGTGCCATCTGGTTACTTCCAACTTAATGGTGGCATTGATACGATTTCCAATGTATGCAAAGGGGTTTGCCACTGCCATCCTTTGTGGGTTTCTCTGGCTTAACAGGGATTTGAATGGGGCTCTTTATCCCATGAACATCTGAGGATCCAAGTTTGGGAAGCACTGCCCTACAAGCTAAGGACCCTGTCTTTGTGTCCCTGGTAGAGATGGGCACGACTTAGCGCAATTTTCGTTTTCGTTTTTTCGTTTTCGTTACGTAACGAAACGAAAACGGTTCAAAAATGGACCGAAAACGGAAACGAAACGACTAATTTTGAGCCAGTTTTCGTTTTTCGTTACTGGAAAAGCACTCAATGGAGCTAAATGGGGAGAAACGAAAAATTTTTCGTTTTCGTTTTTCGTTTTCGTTACGTAACGAAACGAAAACGAAAAAATTTGAAAATTAGCTCACGAAAACGGAAACGAAACGACACAGACCCTAGCCGAAAACGAAAACGAAAACGAAAACTTTTTTCTGAGTCGTGCCCATCTCTAGTCCCTGGATCCCAAGACCTCTCAGCCTGGGGGACTGCGGATAATGATGGAAGCTGCCATTCAGTGGTAGGTTCCTAACTGCTGCCCTGGTTCTAAAAACCTAATAAATATCTCTATGGCAAACAACAGGGCTTCTGTTATCGTTTTGTTCTCTGCTATTTACTTCTAAAGGCAAAGTTACGCCATCACGAGACACAGACAAGAACAGCTTGTTTAGGTCTCACCCTCTAGGTTATGGGATGAAGTCTTAGATAAGCTGAGACAGCCTCTCTCTGTATTTTTTTTTCGTTTTTTCCTTTTTTGGTGTAGGGGGGAGCATGGCACTAGGCAGGAATTAGAAAGTTAAAGCAAGGCAGGGGAAGGGCTAGGGGAAAAAGCCTTCCTCTGATAATTTGCTGGTTCATTATGCATTTTTAAATATTTAATGCTTCTTTTCAGTTTTTCCACTTTTTAAAAAAACAAATGGGTTAATGCAAAACAGCAATACATAAACAAGAACGAAGAATCAAGGGCGAACAAATTAAATCAGCCCTGTTTTCAGAAATGGTGGACTCGGTGAAAGCTATCTGGAAGGGTATGCCACGGCTTCACAGCTTGAGAGGCCCTACCTGGTGTGCTCATCCTCCATGCTTTTAGAAGGCACAGAGACAAGGAGGAAGAACTCAGCATTCAGGTAGGGAACAACTAAGGGTGCTTTTACACAACCCCTAAAATCTGAGGCAAAGGGCTCCCAGATCCAGAGCTTAAAAATGTTTTCCCACCAGCTCCGGACTTAAAAAAAAAAAATTAAGTACGGCCATGCCCACCTAAGCGCGTCCCAGCACACTTTTCAAGTACCTGGCCTCCAGGAGGTAAAAAATTTTCCGATGCGAATTGTAAAGCTGTGAATACTGGGCTCCCTTGCCTTCTGTTTGTTTTTTTGTCCCCGCCAAAAGAGACAGAAATCACTATGGGGCGGCTCGGGGCAGCTTCGACCGCCGGACGGAGGTGAGCCTGCATTTTTTTCTCCCTTTTTTTCTCCCTTCCCTCACGCAGACAGGAACAATGGAGTGCAGAGGGTTGGGAACACAGGAAGAGTGACAAACCCCCACGATCTCTGGTCCGAATTTAAGTTGCCACCGGATTTTAGAGGTCGTGTAAAAGCGCCCCAAGAGCCTTATTGGAACACACACACATTCCAAATTAGCAAAAGGTCCCTATTTTGGCAGTGGGAAACCAGATGGGAACTCCTCAAGGAGTTTGACTGTTCATGCACTGGAGAACTACACAAGGATGCACCTTCCCTATATAAATCCTCTCAGTGGGGCAGCAGTTGCGCTATCAGAATACAATGTGGTGACCACCGTACTCTAGCACAAAAATGAGGTAGGATGAGGGTAGGTGTACCAGAATGTAATTCTCCCACTCCCTCTAACCTGCTTTTCTACCTCATCCATTTTTTCCACCCTGGTTGCTTGCTTATTCATAATGTTAGCAGCAGTAGCTGGTCTCTGTTACTGTCAATGGTGCCAGGTGGCCACCCCTCCTGCAACAACACACCGGCTACGCAAATAGGGTGTGCATATTTTAAAGCTAAGCCAATAGGTACCATCCTTATACTGCTGCTTTTGCCAAGTTTGTCTGGTTGCCTTGCATTATTGCTTTTATTTTTATCTTTATTGTTATTATTATTTGTTGTTCTTTATTACGGTGCTTTTATGTAAACAATTTTCCCTTTGGGGGAAATTGGTCATGGTATACAAATGCAAAAACAAATAAAATAAATAAATAAAACAAGAGGGGCCATGCCAAGGACGGCAGGGTCGTCGTGATCGATTCCTATCCCGGGATGTATGGCGTTGTAGGTGGTTCCTCTAACAAGCATCAATGCAAGTGGTAGTGGAGCAGCATCCGTGGCATTCTCCACTCCTCCAGGGGCATAACCATTTCCCAGGGACGAAGCACTTCTGACAACTCCTGGCCATGTATATTCTCCCAACAGGAGTTAATTAACACAACAGGTGGTTTGCCAGCAGTGTGAAAACAACTGTCAGATGAGAGTGCATGCAAAGCCTTTGATAGAGCTGAGAAAAGAACATTGCTGGTGCCACTACTGTTTGGAGCTTCTGTCTAAATTTTGACGCCATCCACCCTGGAGGTTTTCCCCTGGATTCTCTTCTCCAATTAGATGCAGCTCTCGCCGAGGTTGCAAAAGCCGTGTCTCCGATGGGCCGCTTTCAGACTGCAGATGCGGTAACGACTGGATTCTCTTCAGCTCAAAATAACTCTCCTCAACGCCAGTCCCTACTTGGACAGCTGGGTGGCGGCTCTCGGTGGAATAAATCTGATCCACGTGCAACCCTTCAGAAAGGGGATTGCTGTTTGGATGCAGAGACCTCGCTTCACATATAGCGGCAGGCCCTAGGGTTCAATTCCTGGCGTGTCCAATTAAAAACCAAACAAAGAAGGTTGGGGAGCAGGTGAGGAGAAAGACTCGAAAGAATCAGGAGGAGGAAGAGGAGGCTAGCTTTCAGAAGGGGACTTCATCAGCCCTCTAAAAGAACCAAGACTGCAAAAAGAAATTTGCTAGAAGCAAAACAAAAAGTATGCTGCGGATAGGCTACCCTCATAGTGCTTAAAAGTTAATCTGGATGGTTTACAATCTAAATATTCATGATACACACTGCCCACCCTCTACCCTCTGCCCCCCCCCGGTTATCTGAGTACCCTGCTTACTGATTTCCGAAGGATGGAAAGCTGAGTCAACCTTAAGCCGGCTACCTGAGCTTGTCAGGATCGAACTTGGGTTGTGAACAGAACCCTTTTGTTGGATTTAAGCCAGTATGTCTACTGAGTAATTTAGCAAAGGCCAATATATCTATAGAACACACAATATCAAATGCCAACCATGTATCATAATATCAAATAGTAAGTGAAGCAACATTACCCATGACACCTTCAGCCTTCTGCTCAAATAAACAAGCAAGCACAGAATTTACCAACACAGGGTTCAAACATGAGTGAGGATAGACTGCTGTTTAGGTCAAACTGATTTAATATATGCCTGGTCTGAACCAAGGGAACTGATTCCCCCATCCCCCATAGTTACTCTCTCTTGATCAGATAGCTTTTGCTTAAGTTTCCTTCCACCCCAGCAGCCCCAAGCAACTGCTTGGGTAAAATACAGCTCACCCTGCCCATAAAGTCCTTTGTTACAACATCTTTGCCATAAAGCTGCAAAAACCTTGGCTCCCAAGTACATTAAATCCTTATAAACCTGCCTTCGTTTTAACCGTGCTATATTTCAAGACACAAAGCGTGTCTTCCAAAAAGATAGCGCTTTAATGAGGAGATGGGTAAAATATATAAACCAAGCCTCATTAGGGCATAATTCCTGGGAGACAAGCAAGCTGTTATAAAAGGAAGTTGTGGCCGTCACATTTCATGGGAACTCAAAAAAACTCTGCACGCAGAAAGGGCCACAGCACTGTGCAAGATAGGACAGCAAAAAAGAAAAGAAAAGAGAGAGAGAGTAGGTTTTCTGCTGAAAGCAAGCAAAAATAAAACCTTGCCAAAAGTCACTGTGTAGGCAGCCGGCATGAACACAAAGAGAGGTGAGTTCAAGCAGTTAAAAACTACGCACTGAGCAATGACTTCAACCTAAGGATACTTAAAGCAATCTACTGTAAGCCTGCTCCTGTTTACACGAAAAAGAAACCCGCAGTAAAAAGCAAAAGCTTTTTTAAAAATGACAAAGGAACACTACAATCAACACTGTGCTGAAGAACCGTTCCCAGGGGATCTGGCCAGCCTGGTCAATATAGAGAAACATGATGGAAGCACATACTTGTCGTATTACTGATGGTTTTGGGAAGCCGCAAACGATCAAAACTTGCCTAACGTACGTGCAACCCAGGAAACGGACACACATGAGGTAACCAGCTGTGATGCACATGGGCTAAGGAATGAGTGAAAGTCCCTAATTAATGATAATCACATAATGTCAAGTTGATTTTCATGGATGCTGTTGTTTTCCAGAGTTTTCTAGGTATAGAGTACCTAGAAGTGGCTTAAACCTACGGCATTCCCAACTGGGAACCTGTGATTTAAAGCAGGTTTAAACTAGAAGCACTAACATGACAATGCATGCTCCCCCCCCACACACATACAGGTACAGCTGTGTGCTGGGAACTCCCTCCCACAGGAGGCCAGACTGGCCTCATCTTTGCTGTCTTTCCACTTTCAGGCAAAGACCTTTCTCTTCAGGCAAGCATGGCCTCAGTGAATACCAGCCTGAGTAGGAGGGTTTTCAGCAGATTGCTGTGTCTGTATTGCTTTGAAGGTGTCCTTAGTATCGCTTTTGTCTACCTTTTCTCGAAGTGGTATTGGTTTGATCCTCTTCAGTCCTCATCGACTTCCTGCTCTTGAGTTTCACGGTAAATTCTGTCTTTTAATGGTGGAAGCTGCTTTTTGTACAGTCACTGATTGTAGCTGTAAATCCTGTCTTTTAATGATGGACGTTTTGGGTACTTTTTAAGGGGAAAGATGGGTTAAATATATTTTGAATAAATACTGTACAGTATATACTCGAATATAACCCTAGTCTTTCAGCTCTAACTTTTGGGCTGAAGAAAGGGGCCCTCAGCTTATATACAGGTCAATACTTTTAGCCACTGAGGCACGTACTTGGGTTGGTGGCTAAAAGTCATTTTAAACATTGTGTGCCGCTTCTCATGACCTCCTCTGCATCAAAGGGGAGCGGTGTGCGATATTTATAATGACTTTTAGCTACTGACCTAAGCACTTGCATCAGTGGCTAAAAGTCATTTTAAACATCACACACCACTCCCCCAGCTCACAAAGGAGGAGCTGCCAGGCCCTGCTGCATTTCCCACCCTAGACTTATACTCGAGTCAATACGTTTCCCCAGTTTTGGGGGGTTAAATTAGGGGCCTCGACTTATACTCGGGTGGACTTATACTTGAGTATATACGGGTAAATCATTAGCTGCAAATGCCCATGTCCAAAAACCCTGGAATGGAAACACTGAAGATGGCACGAGCTGCAGATGGGGCCACTCCAACTCATGCAGAGTTAACCCAAGCCTCCCCATGAAAATGCATTCAGATTGTTCCTCGGTCTTTGCACAGCAAACAGCTGGCAGCCATTCTTGGCAGCCAGGAGATTCGGCCTGAATTTTAAATGATTCCCCCACTCTATGGCACTGATAGAGAAAGGAGGGCAAGTTGTTTCAACATTTATGTTGTGTAAATCCGAGATAATAGATCTTCTGCTTAATCCTAATGAGGCCTCCCCATTAAAATCTTTATTAGCTTCCAGCTCAGCGGGCCTGCCAAAAAAGCTTCTCCGTATCCTCTCCTCTCCCTCCCCTACAACACACACATACACAAACACACACACACACACACACACACACACCGCTGCCGCCACCCCGCTATCTCTGTATACCAAGATCTGCTTTAACTTTTTTTACAAATAGCTCTAAGATATTTCCCTTGCTTATCAGCATTGGCCAAGCAGCTTGCCTTATCAGTGCTATTGCAGATAAAATAAATGAGCTCAGGATGATATGAATAATGGCATTTTCTGTAGGCTGGTTTCCCATTACATTCTCAAACAGATTGTAGATTTAAACTTCAGCACAAAAGAGGCGGAGAGGAAGGGGGGGTAGAGAAGAAGGTGTTTTTTTTGTTTTTTTAAAAATCTTTTTGCTCTACAGCTTCAGATTCCAGGATGTATTTTAAGCCTACCTGAACTGAGGAGGCAATTAATTTTGAAAGGGACCAGAAGAAAACCAAGGTTCAGCCTCTTAGAAAATCCCCAAGCCAAGCCTACTGTGATTTTTAGCTGCGTTCAGAAATGGAGGAAGAAGAGTCTTCCAGCCATACATGGCCTAATAAAGCTGTCTTCATTAGACCGCCTTTTCTATCTGTCTGTCCATTTCTCTCTCTCTCCCCCCTCCCCCCCGCCAGGCATTTACAGAAACTGGAGTCAGAAAAGGACAATGAAAAGTGAAGGCTGAATAGAAGAATGCATCTCTTGCTGACAGTTCTCATCTGATTAAATTCTCCGGATGTGCCATGTTAGCTGCACATGGAGAATTTTTCAGAGCCGTGGGGATGCAAAGGTGATAGCGGCAAGAGGGTGTGTGTGTGTGTGTGTGTGTGTGTGTGTGCGTGTGTGTGTGTGTGCGCGTGTGTGTGTAGGGGTTGCAACTGTGTAAGTTGGTTGCAGTGCAAGCTACAAAGAAGCCAGTGGAACTTAAAGAATAATGAGGGTGTGGTTTATTTACTTTTGGGTTTTGTCCTTGATGAATGGAATTGCATTCCATGAATAAGGTTTTCAACACTTCAGAAAACTCTGTCGCTGTAACTCAGGCACAATCTCCCCACACCCACACCCACATACAAACACACACACACTAAAATGTGTATCTGGTATGAAATGTATATCCCATCTCATATTATATTACACACCTCATTCTGCTTCTATTATGTCTGAAGAAGTGGACGTGTAGTCCACAAAACATTACATTAAAATATGAAAGTTAGTCTTTAAGGTGCCACATGTTTGTGTCTTTTGTTTTGTTTTGTTTTGTTTTGATTTTTGCCTGAAATTTTTGAAAAGACTAACACGGCTACCCTCTCTGAAACTCCTAAAATGTTTGCATCTAATGACATGGACTGTGGCTCAGAAAAACCTGGGTCGAATAAAGTACATGGGGTTTTATAGCATCCCAAAAGCTTCTTGTAGGCTCAACAGTAGCCAAGATTTGGAGACCTGTCTGGTGTCGGATATTGGTTGAGGAAATCAAGTCTGCACCCTCTTTGCCTCACCCAGCCAACTGCACAAGAAAGCTGTTGAGAAAGTCTGTTGAGAGAGAGAGAGAGAGAGAGAAGAAAACAAAAGAAAAAGAGCTACTGGCTATGGACTACAACCTTAGAACTGCACAGGCTCTATGACCATGGTGGAATTGGAAGAAAAAGAACCTTTCATTCTCTGTCAAGGGCCATAGTTGTTTGAACACAGGTTCTTATTAAGAACACACGTTGTTATTAAAACAATCAGACTCACTCAGGTTGCATGATGGGGGGGGAGGCTGGACAAGAACGGAGAGTCCGAATACAAACAGCACTTTCGGTAGTTCCTGAAGAAAAATTTGCATTTTTCCAGACATGGGTAACAATGAGGAGCATGTGAACTCGTTCACTGAAACAGTACGAACTCTTTCATCTCACGAAGTTATTTAAAATGCATCCAACTTTTGACAGAGGCAAGCCAAACAAAAAAATAATAAGCGGCCTTTCCTCTCCTCCTACCCTTTCTCGCCTTCCACCCTGCCACCACAGTGGGGTTAAATGGTTTTTCCATTCCCTTGCAATCCTAGCCCTGTCACTGTATCAAGGTTATCTATTACTGTCAGTGACAGGTGAAAATTAATCTCCTAATTATTTCTTGCTGCGTAATCTCTACTGAAGAAGTAACATAAAAGGATTACTGGGCAGCCCTTCATGGACGGCTTTTCAGGAGCCAGGCGTGCAGTTCTAAAGGAGGCATGTGTTGGAGAGGCCTTCATGGAGGATTTCCAATCATCCTACTGATGCACGCATGCACGCACGCATGCACACACACACATATACACACACACACTCTCAAACTTTAGAGCTGAGAGGCAGCGGACTGAGGAACCACTTAAAGGTCTCTTAACAGCACAAAAGAAACAATATTCACTCCTCTTGCCAACAACTCAAGGGGGAAAATCACAAGTTAAACACACAACATGCTTCCCCTCTCACTCAGGGCCTGTCAAGTGTGTTCAAAACATGATTTCAGCACCTGCAGGGAATTAATTTCCCCCACAGACATTGTGTGTGTGTGTGTGTGTGTGTGTGTGTGTGTGTGTGTGTGTGTGT
>JAHTLZ010000019.1:4226938-4248642 GCA_023846285.1 Phrynocephalus versicolor | reverse complement strand
TGTGTGTGTGTGTGTGTGTGTGTGTGTGTGTGTGTGTGTGTGTGTGTTAGGTTGAGCACTGCAGTTTTTACCCCATTTCTCTTGCTTTTCTTACAGCAAGAATAAAAAAGTGTAAAAGTGTGCTCCTTATATACTGTATCATAGTGCTTAAGGCAGTATCTGGGTGGTTTATAGTTTAAATACACAGGTTACATATTGTCTCCTTCCCAGCAAGCTGGGCACTTGATACACCAACTTTGGAAGGATGGAAGGCAGAGTTAACTTCGAGCCATCAGCCTTTGCCCATCAGAGTCAAACTCAGTTTGTGAGCAGAGCCTTGACTGCAGTACTGCTGTTTAACCACTATGCCATGAGGTTTGCACAGCCCTTCCTACCTGCCAGATGGAGTCTGATGCTAAGAAACCAGTGGGACTTTCAACAAAAGGTCGCAGGATGATACTCTCCTGTAAAGGGTACCAAACAGGTCTTTCTCCCTGATAATTAGGCTGGCGTAACTGAATCCCGGGTGCCACACAGCAAAGTGAGTTCCCACTGATAACCCCAGCTCCTCCAATCTTTAGGAGCATTAAAGAGCCCCATGGTGCTGTGGTTCAATGCCTGTCCTGTAGGTAAAACTGTGCTCACGACCTGGGGGTTCAATCCCAGCTAGCAGGCTCATGGTTGACTCAGCCTTCCCTTCTTTCAAGGTCAGTAAAATGAGTACCCAGCTTCCAGGAGCGGGGGGCAATGTGTAGCCTGCATACTGGGATTAAATTGTAAACCGCCCAGAGAATACTTGAAGTGGTAAGGGGTGGTATATAAGAAGAACCCACTTTGCTTTTGCTTTGGTTTACAATTCCCAGAAATCCTGACCAGAACCTCTGCTGATGGAGGCTTCTGAGAATCATAGTACAAACAACTCTGGGAATCCAAGAAGAGGAACCACCAATCTAGAGGACTCTCTCTGCCTGTTCTATACAAACCTGAACCCCTCAATAAGGGTTTGACTCGTGACCGGTTTTGACTTAACAGGAAAGAACTGACACAGTTCAGCACTGCGCAGTCAGATCCCTGCTATGCAGCCATTTCGTTAAAAGGAAAAAGAAACTCCACCACATCCCTTTACCTCAGTGGTTCTCAACTGGTGGGTCTCCCAGATGTTCCTGGACTGCAACTCCCAGAAGTCTTCATCACTAGTAGAGCTGGCCAGGATTTCTGGGAGCTGCAGTCCAGGAACATCTGGGGACCCACCGGTGGAGAACCACTGCTTTAGCTCCTGGAAACCAGTAGGGCCCGTGTCCTTCAAATACTGCCATGTAGTTTTATAGCCACAAGATGGCATACAAATTATGGCAAAAATAATTTTTAATGAATGTGTTTGCATGTTGAAGTTACTTCAACAATACATTAAAAAGCAAAGAAAAAAAAAGAAAGAACGGGATGGGTGGGTGGTTGCACAGGAGAAGAGCTGGGAGGAGGAAAAATTCCTGACCAAAACCACCACCAGAGGTCATCATCCTTGTGGTGTGTTTGAGTAAGGAAAAAGGATCACCATCTTACAACTGTAGAACTGTAAGGGACCCTGTGTATCATGGAGTCCAGACAGGGTCAAGGGGGCACCATGGGGAATTGAACTCCCAGCTTCTGGGTCAGTGATGGCGAACCCTTTAGAGACCAAGTGCCCAAACGGCAATTCAAAACCCACTATTTTCTTTCTTTCTTTCTTTCTTTCTTTTTTTGCAAAGTGCCAATATAGTAATTTAACCTGTATACAGGTGGCTATGAAGGGGCGATGTCGGGTGCCCACAGAAAGGGCTCCGAGTGCCACCTTTGGCACCCGTGCCATAGGTTCACCATCACTGTTCTGGGTTCTGCACAGCAGATACCTATGCGACAGAGAGATCCATCAGTTATTAATATCTTTAGTTCAAAAGTTTTTTAATTGATACAATTTAGATTGTGGATCTTCTGATCGCAATTTTAGTGTGATGATTTTAGTATAAGGTTTTTATTATTGTTTTAATTATTTATTCTTGTTTGATGTTTTTAACTGTTTTAATTCTTTGATTGGAAGCCACCCAGAGACCTCTGGGTAGTGGGCGGCATATAAGTTGTAAAAATAAATAAATAAAAAATAAATAAAAAATCATCATTATTTAAATTATACTGTATATGCAAAGCTACAGAACAGAACCCCTCTCTCTAGTAGTCGCAAGCCTTACAAATATTCCCAGAAAAGGAAGACACACATCTGTCATTCAGAGGAGAGGGCCTTTTGACTCATCCAGCTCAGGACTTCTACAGCTCCTCGTTCTGTGTCTCGGCCAGCGTGAATATCTTTGAATCCACTTCTGAGCGCGAATGCTGTACTTTAATAGCCTGGATTTGGGGCTTCCATTATTAAAGGGGCTAAGAGGTCCTGCTAGAGGCCAATCAGAAGAGCCATCAGCAGGCAGGGGAAGTAAGAAATGGAAGACATTGACTTTTTAATGCAAGTGTAGTTGAAAGTTTGGAACATCAAGTAGGCAAATGTCAAATGTCATGTTTTCCTCTGTGCAAGATGCAAATTTCCAGTGTCCTTTATGGAGAAGCTCCACAGAATAAGGGGAAAGGTAGGAATGATTTATGAAAACTAACTGTCCCTTGTTCCCTTGATGTATGCTTGCATATGGGAAATTGTGTTAAATCTTGACGACATGTTGGAGCTGATTAAGGAGGTGTTGGTTGTGTTCTGGAGAGCACGGCTGACAGAGGGCCCTGACTAAGAACACAACCAGCACCTCCTTAATTAGCAGTAATTTTTGCATATCCCCCTTACACAAGACTAAAGCAGCAGTAGCATTCTGGCCAACAAGCTGCATAAACAGTCCTTGGGAAACTCCTACACATATATAAGATAAATCTTGTTTTACCCTATAAAATATTTTTACCCTATAAGGCAATCATCCAGGGGTGATGAACCTTTGGCCCTCCAGATGTTTTTGACTGCAACTCCCAGAATTTGGAGCCTACACTGCCAGTGGTCAAAGACCGTGGGAGTTGTGGTCCAAAACATCTGGAGTTGCCAAAGGTTCCCCACCTCTGTTATAAACAGTTGAGTATATCATGTGGGATTTCCTCTCCATCAGGCATTGCTGCAGCAGATAAAAGAACTGAATGAAAACAAAGACAGAAGGATAAGCCTTTAATGTTTTATATCCTTAGCATTAAGCCCATCTCATAGAGTGATGATTTTTGTCATTCTGCCATCTTGGGAGATTTCTGCATTTTAAAAAAAGTCATCCCAGTAAGTTGGCAAGCCTCAGACACAACACACACAACGGCAGAGTTCTCTTCTCTCTTTCACCCCCTAACCTGCTTTTCTATGTCTAGTGACTTATCTTCAAGCACAATGAAGATCTAAATCCATATACAGTACTGTATACAGATACTTCTCCACAATACTGAGAACAATTGTTCCCTTTCTACTTTTCTCTCCCTAGAGGTCCATGCCTTTCATTGCATCTTCTACTTACTGATCAGGCAAAGAAAGTGTGGTTCCATATAATTGATATTGTGATCCCAAACCTAGGCAGCATCTTAAAGAGAAGAGACATCACTTTGGCAGCAAAGGTCTGGATAGTCAAAGCTATGGTTTTTCCAGTAGTGATGTATGGAAGTGAAAGCTGGACTATAAAGAAGGCTGATCACCGCAGAATCGATGCTTTGGAGCTGTGGTGCTGGAGGAGAGTCTTGAGAGTTCCCTAGACTGCAAGGAGATCAAACCTATCCATCCTGAAATCAACCCCAAATGTTCACTGGAAGGACAGATTTTGAAGCTGAGGCTCCAGTACTTTGGCCACCTTATGAGGATAGAGGAGTCCTTGGAAAAGTCCCTGATGTTGGGAAAGATGGAAGGCAAAAGGAAAAGAGGACGGCATAGAATGAGATGCTTGGACGGTGTCATCGATGCAACCAATATGGATTTGACCAAACTCCGGGAGGCAGTGGAAAACAGGAAGACCTGGCGAACTCTGGTCCATGAAGTCATGAAAAGTCAGACACAACTGAATGACTTAACAACAATATGACTCTCATTCAAACAGCAAAACACTGGAAGAAATGACACAGATAGTTTTGGCAGTCTCTTTGCCTCTCTGCAATTTCCACCACACACAAGGAAACAGCCTTTCACAGTTGGTGGATGGCTCTTCTATGATTCTGCTCTTACAAAGCTCAAGGTCAGTGCTTAGTCCTCCTCCTATAAAAAGGATAGAAGGGGCAAATCCATCCATCATGGTCTGCAGGCATGTTTTGTAGTTTGTACAACTGACTTCTAGGTTGCTCAGGAAAGTCAACCCCTTAATGCCACAAAAAAGGGAGTCTGTGGAGGGTTGTTGTTGTTGTTGTCTTTGCACAGTGGGGACAAGGAGTGTGCATCTCAAAGGGAGAAGGTTGCATGGCATGTATAAGAACCTGGGGATGTTTCCTGATCCTGGACAGGCTGACTATGATGTTCTCATGAATAGCTATAAAGGACTGCATAACACAGTGGGCCACAGCTTGGGCTGTGCATCAGACAACTGTGCTACCAAGCCTCCTGTGAGCAGAGGTGAAAAGCTGGTGCTGCACAAACCTTGGGCCGGCTTCTGTCACTTTGTATTTCGAGATGCAAAAGCTTTGAGGGACCCAACGCCACCCACACATCCCCACCCACCCCTCCTCCGAGTGGAAACTCATTTGCAACACAAACCGGCTGATGGCAAGGGATGGGGTAAATGCACTGCTCCCTCCCTCCGCACCTATCTCAAAGGGGTAACGATGCAAGGACAGCTGAGAAAATACAGTGGACCCTTGTATAACAAACAGTTTGTATAACATAAAATTTGTACAACATAAAAACTTCCAGAGATAGGGGAAATTTGCTTAACATAATTGCCTATGGGGAAAATCCGTACAACATAAAAATGGGATCACTCTGCTTTCAATGCATTCCTATGGGAATTTGTATAAAGGAAAATTTGCTTAACATAATTTGATTTGGAACGAATTAATTCCTTTATACAAGGTACCACTGTAGATGCAAATACAAGGCGCTGTCGGAAAATATGTGCCCAGGGAGTGCTTACAAAACACAGAGGGACACACCATGTCAGGATGGAAAGAAAGCCTTTTACTGGGATTCATGATCTTTAAGGAGGAGTTCGTGTCAAAGATATTTATTTCTCAGCAGAAGCAAGATTAGAACCAGGGATGGACTGGGCACACACACACACACAGAGACACACACAAACACCCCTCAGCTTGCAAGTTACACCCTGCACCAATGCCCTTCCTCCAGCACTGTTCTTATTTATAAATCAACACCGCTTTCCTCCCAAGGTTGTTTTGCTGCAAAAGTGCCCATTGTGTCTGCCGAGATTTATCTCCTCGTTCCACATTCAGCCGTGGCCAAAGGAGCTGCTCATTTTCATGCGACATAATTTATGATCACTGAAACCAGATGTCCACCTCAAAGGCCAGACTGTTTCCAAAACTGTCTTTCCTCCACCTCTGTCGTCTGGGGTGAGCAAATATCCACCATGGAGCTAGGCCTATGTAGGAAAGCTAGATCTAAACAGATCTGAATTTATTTAAAAAAAAAAAACGGGTTTCAGACTTCCTGGAATCCCTTGATTTGCACACAACCACCCCTCTACAAATAAAATCAAGAGGGAATCGGTCTCAACGCGATAATTCTTGCAGGTCACTCCTTTCCTCCAGCCAAGTTGAAATTGAAAGCTCACAAAACCATTCCCCAACCCCTTGTTTCAAAATAAATAAATAAATAAATTTAAAAATAAAAAACACAGCCATATTTGGGGGGGCAGGAGGGGGAGGAGAGGCACATTTTGAAGAAATTTAATACATACAGGTACTAACTAAGTGTCTCTATCTCCAAAGTCATATGTAGAGAAAATTGGATTTCATGCATAAACATAAACCCGCTGCAGTATAATTTTGAGTACGGATGACCAGAGATTTAGCTTCTTAGAAAACGGAGCAGGGAGGTTTTGTAGTCCTGTGTAATACCGTAGCAGTCTTTTCCAGCTGAGATGGACTTTCTTTTTCAGAGGGGATAATGCAATAAATAATTCCAGGTCTTTATTGTAGAAAAGACTGTGCCCATAAGATCTGTATAAAAGCCAGAGACTGTGATCCCAGCAATCTCTGGGAACAACAACAAATGTTTCTTTCTTTCTTTCGTAAATATCTGCAATGGAAACTGTTCCTCCCCCCCCCCTGTTCCTTTTAAAAAGGTTTCCTTTTTAAATGATACATAGATGAAGAAGATACATACATTCTCAGACATAGACACAAAGTTCTTGGCATGGCTTACTCATTCCCATGGGTCATCTCACAGAGACGGCCGGTATTAAATCCACTTCAAAATCACCCCCCACCGCATGTCTCCTGTCCTTCTCTCTACAAGTATTGCTTTGGTGACCCAGAACTGCTGATTTCACACTTCAGAAGTTGCACCCTTCAAGACCAGATCTTAAACCTCCCGTTGGTTGAAGTGTTGTTCACACAGGCCATGCAACTACCGCCTTCTATAGGGACAACACACAGCCTTGGGGTGGGTGGGTGGGTGGGTGGAATTGGCTTAGGTCTTCAACCAAATGATTCCTGATCACACATTCCCTTTGTATGAAGCTATTACCCTTCTCCAAATCACCTTCTTGACTGAAACCGGTCCTAGGATTAAGAAAGGAGAAATGAAGTTGAACAAGAGCCTTAATGAGAACTGAAGCCTCATCCAAAAATGTACAGTACCTAGATCTCACCAGTTAATTGTGTGTGTGTGTGTTGTGTCATTGCAGTCGTGACTGACCCTTCGTAACTCCACATCCATGGAGTTTTCTTGGCAGGAATACTGGAGTGGCTTGCCAGTTCCTACTCCAGGCGCCTACAGCACCTGGTATTCCCTGGTGGTCACCCATCCAAGTACTCGTCAGGGCCGACCCTGCTTAGCTTCTGAACTCAGGCAAGATCGGATGTGCTCAGGGCATCTAGGCACCACCACCAGTTAATTACTGATGTTCAAAATCAGTTTTCACACAGAAGTCAGTTCAATGCTCCTGATCCCAACCAGCCTTAAGAGTTTCCCTTCAAGACCCAATTAAATCCCTGGATTTATGTCCGAAACTCCATTTCATGCCATCGATTTCCAACATGGTGAAATGCGGATTAAACCTAACATTTAGTGGCGGTGGTGGCAGCGCAGGAGATAGGATTGCCTGTCACATATATTACACCCAGATAAATAATCAGATTCCAGTCCCACTGAGTTCAAGGAGAGATTTCTTTCTTGGCCATGTAAGATTGTTGATTTAAAATTGCGATGAGGGCTGTTTCCAAGAAAACTTCACTTGCAACGGAAGATGTCCTGAAAGATCCCCAGACTTGTTCCCAAATATTTTTTAAACTCTTTTAAAAGAAGAGCCCAGGCATCCCTATAGAGCACGGCCAGGGCCCCTCTTGCTATTAACACCTCGCCAGTTGCTCACTCCATCAGGCGCAGGCGGCTGCTTCCAGGTTTTCCTCACCAAATCTAGCATCTGGAAAACACAGCCGGCCGCCTCTCCGCACCAATCCATCCTTTGCCTCCAATGAAGGCAGCTATTCACTCTTCAGTATTCCCTCTCGCTCACCCTAGCCCTCCAGGAGGGGGGGGGGAGAAGTGAAAAAAAAACACCCTGAAGACTGGAAAATAAGACTGGGGAAGAAAAAACACATTCTTGGTTCGCCCAGATAATCCCGGCTCCCTCCACCCTGGCAGAAGAATTCACACACACACATATACACACCCGCACCACAAAAGATCTGTTTTAGATCAGGTTCAGCTCTACTCCTTCTTCTTCTTCTTCTTTTTAAAGGATCTGCACTCCAGCCTTGGCTGTCTGGCTTCGTTTTTTGTTTTTTGTTTTTTTTAATCCTGTCCGTTTTCCCTCCGAGAAGCCGGGCTAGTCGTGCGGGGCGTGACACCTCATGTTTTCCTTTTGTGTGGATGGGGTGGTAGCGGTGGAGGTGGTGGTGGAAGGAAGGGGATTTTAGGAGAGAAGCCCCAAGGAAAATCAGGAAGATTTGGGGAAGCGGGAAAGGGAAGGGGCCACCTTGTCAATTTCACCCGAAAGCGGACGAGAAGAAATATACGGTATAATATATATATATATTTCCGAGCGGGCAAGGAGGCAGAGGGGACAGCAAGCAGCAGACAACACACTCATAGTATTTTCTTAACGCATCCCCCAATGCATTTATTTTTGCTAGCAGTTTCGCCTTTCTCTGTGCAAATCCCAGCTGTGATCGCTGGGAAAGAGAGGGGAAAAAAAAAACCGCCAAGCAAGGAAGGTAAACGGAGGAAGACTATGAAAAGGCACCGATCCGGTTGTTTTTTTAAAAAAAGAAGAACCCAAAGGCGAATCATACCCCTTTATTCGTCCCTCCCTCACCCCCCCCCCCCAAAGCTCAGTCCACAAACGAGGTGGCGGTCTTTGGTGGGCGCATCTGTGCCGTGATTTTACTTACCTCCCCCCCGGACTGCTGGCACGCTGCCGTCCAAGCGAGGCGGGTTCTGACAATGGGCTCCGAAGCCACGATCCGCGGCGGAGCCGAGAGGAAAGGGGTAATAGTAATAATAATAATAATAATAATCCACCGGGCGCAAAAGGAAGAAGGACAGCCTCCTGCCGATTCCTCGCCGCCGCCGCCGCCACGCGCTCGAAGCCGACCGGGGCGGGCGGCTGGAGGAGCGACGATCCCAGATCAAGTCTTTAACTCCATAGGCGAGGTGGCTCGGATCGGCTCGGGCGGGCGATCAAGCGAGAGCAGCCGCCGCCTTCGGCACAAAGGAGCATCCAAGCCGACGCGGCGACCCGCACCGACGACGCCCGCCGACCAGCGACACCCCACCGGGCCGGGGGAGGGGAGGGAGATGGCGGGCAAGGGCGGCCGCCTCTCGCCTTTTTGGCCGCCGACAGAGATCCCCTTTCCGGCGAGGGTTGGCGGAGAGTCCACCTCCGGTTCTCCTCGGGCCCAAGGAATTTCCCAGGCGGCGGAGACCTCAGGTGGAGGGCGAAGGAGAGGCGGCCAGCTTCAGTGCGCCGGGAGAAACAATGAAAAGATCTTTCCCGGCCCTTAGAAAACCCAACCAAAAAAACCCCGAAGTTTTTCCTCGCCTCTTGTTTTCGTTCCTTTTTTTCCCTGTCGTTTCTTTCCGTCCCGGTTGGGGTCCTCTTTCGCCAGCCTTGGTGGGAGCAGGGAGGAGATGGTGGGGGAGAAAGAGAGCGCTCCCCACTCCGATTCTGGATCCAGAACAACACACACGCCTCGGCTCCGATTTCCCGTGGGGTGGCCGCTCGACCAAAGCACCCCCACCCCGCGCCCGTCCGCTTTCGAACCTCTCCGAGCTTTTAGCTCAGCAGCCGCGCCGAGAACCGCCTCTCCTCCATCGAGACGGAAGAGTCATCGTGGCCGAGAAGCGGCGGCAGGAGAGCCCCAAAAGAGGAAGAGGAGAGGATAAAGCAGCTCCGATCGGCATCGGGGAAGCAAGCCAGCTCGGCCGGATGGGGTGGATGGAGGCGCGGCGGGAAGGAGGGGAAAAATGACCCCCCCAAGCCGCTTTCCAGCAGGTCGGCGGTGCGCCCCGGCTTTGGAGAGGGCGCCTAGCTCTTCCCCGGGCGCGCGAGCGCTCTTCCTTTCTCCCCCGTTTTCCTCCCTTCTCTTTCTTTTCAAGTCTTGGTAGCCATTATTATTCCCAAGCGTGGAAAAAAATAATTAAAAAAAGCAGCAGCAGCAGCAGCAAGGAGGCGAATCGGCTGGGAATCTCAAGCCTCTTGTCTAATATTTTTCCCCTCCCTCCCCCACCAGCTCTCCTCCTCCAGAGGAGGAGGTGGTGGTGGCGGCGGCGGCTGCAAGAAGCAACACGCCCAGGTAGGCGGACAAGATCGCCTTCGCTGCTTCTTCTTCTTCCTCTTCCAGACGAGGCTCGGCCGCCTCTCCTTCCCCGAAGCCCGGGCGCCTGCAGCCGAGCCGCTCCGGAGGCGACTGCTCCGCGCGCAGGCGGCGGCCAGCGACTAAAATGTAGCAGAGAAAGAGCGAGCGAGAAAAAGAGAGCCTCCTAGGCGAAACCAATCCAGCCAAGAGAAGCAGATCTCTCTCTCTCTCTCTCTCTCTCTCTGCCCCCCCTCCTCCTCCCAACCCCCGTCTGGGCTCCCGAGGCTGAGGTTGGTTGCGCACACGGCAGGGCGGAGAGACGGCTCTCCTTCCTCCGACAAGCGCTTGCTGGTCAGGAGGGACCAACGACCCTACTACGCCTCTCCCCTCCCCATTTCTCCCATTCCAGCCGCTGCTGCTGCTGCTGCTGCTGCTGCTGCTGCTGCTGCTGCTGCTGCTGCTGCTGCTTCTTCTTCTTCTTCTTCTTCTTCTTCTTCTTCTTCTTCTTCTTCTTCTTCTTCTTCTTCTTCTTCCTCCTCTTGCCTCCCCCCTGAGCTTGGAAACACCTCGAAAGAGATTTATTATCACTTCCACTGGCAGGAGGGAACGTTTTGCAACTCCATCGCAACCTTATGCCCGGGCTTAGAAAGAGAAGCACTGGATCCAGAAGAGGAGACCAAAGGGGACATGTGGGCATCAAGGAAGAGACACCCGTCATCGGTCTTAGTAGGGGCTCATCGGTAAGACCAGGCTTGGGAAACCCCGCTTGGGAAGCTGTCATTGGATGGTTGGTCCAGACAGGCCATGTTGTCAACTGGGCCGGGTAGCAGTTCCGTCCAGATGTTATCAAGCCTTCTGGATATGATAAAATGCAAGAGAAAGAGCCAGAGATCTAAATCCTGTTGAATTTCCCCCCCTTCCTGAGATATCCCACTATGTAGCCCTCAGGCTGGCTCTGATCTGAAGTAAACCTACCCTTCTGCTTGCCCATTACCTGCAAACTGCCAGAACCCACCCTACTCTCCTGGCAGGTCTTGCCAGTCAAGGGGACCTCAATAGGATATTGGACTCTACGTCCAAGCTCAATTCGACACCACTTATGATTCCCTGCTTGTTGTCTCCCATCCAAATGCTCACCAGGTCCACCCTTGCTCAGCTTCCAGCAGGAGACAAAGTTGGATCTATGGGGAAGATCTGTATTCCCTTGAAGTACAGAGATGGTGTACTTTTTGAACCTCCTGTTCCCTTGATCTCCTTCCAAATCTTCTCCTTGCTTCCCTTGACCCTGAGCTTCAGGTTGATGCACACATGGACACAAACACACACAACCAAATCCACATCATAATACGAGCACTCAAGATGCTGCAAAGGACGTGCAGGGTGGAGGAGTCAAGGATGAGTGAGAAAAAGCACTTCCCCCCAGTGCACAGAGTTTTAAACTGTGGAAGTATTGTCACAAGAAGTTGCGGTCCACTGGGAAAATTTAGGGAGAACAAAGCAACCAACAGCTATGTAGAATCATAGAATCATAGAGTTGGAAGAGACCTCAAGGGCCATCCAGTCCAACCCCCTGCCATGCAGGAACCCCCATCACAGTATTTCCGACAGATGGCCATCTGCTTTAAAACCTCCAAAGAAGGAGGCTCCACCATCCTCCTTTGTGGCAGCATATTCCACTGCCGGACAGCTCTAACCATCACGAAGTTCTTCCTAATGTTCAAATGGAATCTCTTTTCCTGTAGTTTGAAACCATTGCCCTGAGACCTATTCTCTGAAGCCGTGGAAAACAAACTAGTCCTCTCTTCAATATGACATCCATTCAAATATTTAAACATGGCTATCACATCCCCTCTCAGCCCTCTTTTTGTAAGACTAAATATTCCCAGATCCCTAAGTCGTTCCTCGTAAGACATTTCTTCCAGACCTTTAACCATCCTGGTCGTCCTCTTCTGGACCCCCTTCAAGGTTGTCAACATTCTCTTCTGTGTTTTAGTGTCTGCTGAGAGGAGAAACAGGAGAGCGCTTTTGTCTTCACAATTTGCTCGTTGGCTCGGCCACCATGACCACAGTGTGTTGGATCAAGCCATGGCAGGTCACTTCTGACTGGGACTACTGGAGTCCTATCTCACAGGAGCTTGAAAGAGCTGTCTTGATAGTCAATCCATGTCCAAACTTGGGCATGTGAAGGTTGACATCTTCCACATGGACCTTCTGGCATTACTTATTGCGAGATGATAGAGTCCTTCTCGGACTCCCTTCCAAAGAAATGATAAAAGATGTGCTTTACCAGGAGGTTACTTTTAAAAGCCCTTGTTTAGATGGTGCTCTTAAAGCCCATGGCAAGATGATGTTGCAGCCAGGGCAGGAGTCTTGTCAGAGGCAGGAAGTCGGAGGGCAGTTGTAAAAGCTGCTTAAGCATTGGATTTCACACACCCCGTTCTTCAAACAAAGGAAGATGGGTCATACACTGCCCCCGCTCCCTCACCCACGTCCATATGGCTCTGCGAGACATACAAATCCCTGTTTACCATGCTTTGGGAGGACTCTCACATCGTTTGAGAGCCAGGCAATGGTTCCCACCTCTTTATCTCATGCTATGCTTTTACTATTCTGTTGCTTTTATCGGTTAATATTTGTTTTACGATATCCTTGCTGGTTTGTTTGTTGTTTTCAAGACTGAGAAGTGCCTGCCTGGCTGGGATAGCTCAGCGGTTTCTTATGGGACCAGATATTGGCAGTTATGGTCCTCAACCCAGATGTGGACATCAAATTTAGTGTTCTTGAGCATCCTGGTTCCACCATAGCTAATACTCACTGTCAGGTTCCCAGAAACTGCTGGGCAGTAAAAGTGCCTAAAATCCTTTAACCGAGCGCAGGTCACTTGGTTTTGTGAATTTATAGGTTGGGCTGCTCATGGAAATGCAGACGTTGAAGGGAGCTGCACAGCTGTCTCTTTACAGTGGGAGAGCACGATGCCAATCAGGGTTAATTTGGGATGAATTTACAAGAGCACACTGCGTGACCCCTGGAGTGCACCTCTTTATGGCCCTACTAGCTGTCTGCTAAATAGATTGCCCTGCCACAGCCCAGGAAAAGCTGCTTGAGCCTACAAATTTGAAATGAGTTTTACAGGAAGATAGGAAGGAGGGAGGGGGGGGGGAAACAGTGTCACAAATGACAACCAGATGGGAACAAACTGTAAATACAAACATCAAAAGGTTAAGCTTTGCTGTCTGGGGAGGATGTAGGGGAAATGTCTTTCCTTTTGGAATTTTTTAATATAAATCTCTTTCGTGAAGGAGGGAAGATCTTACTGTCCCTCATGCACCAAAGAACTTCCTACTGCCTTTGGGCAAAAGCTTGCCATAATGATCACATCAACTCCATCTGCAATGAGCTCATGAAAACGGGCAATGAGTAAGCTTTGGATGGAAAAAGATATATACAATAAGCATTGCTTTTAGGAATTCAACCATGCCAAATTAAGAAGAAGAAAAACCTTTTTTGCTATTATATTGGTTGTACGCAAGGTTCCACAAACCCTTGCTGTTATGTGCCATCCAGTAATCTCCTAGTAGGTTTTCTGAGTTATTATGAGACACTTAAGGAATAGTTTACACTCTTGACATCGAGTTGTTCCAGGGTCACCCGGGCCTAGCCTATGACCGTGCAAAGCGGAGGACAAAAACCAACTGTGTGTGTACGCACGCACACATGCAAAAGAAGAAAGAACTAAAGAATCAGAAGTGCACTGAAGTCGGAGCCCAAAACATCTACCCAGCCGTGGAAGACACATCCAGGTAACAACTTCAGATTGTACTTGTTTAACCTCTCAGTAAAGATGCAACATTTCCAGAAATCCCTTCTTTACATTATAGGGCTATCTATTGCAGGAAATGGCGGTGGAGGAAATTGGGTCAAGAGTTTTGTTTTATTTACTTGCCTATATTATACTTGGGAACTTGAGTGGCGCCTGGAGTAGGAACTGGCAAGCCACTCCAGTATTCCTGCCAAGAAAACTCCATGGGCATGGGGTCATGAAGAGTCGGTCATAACTGTACGAAACAGCAACACCAATGGCAAGGTCTGCTCATGGCAGAGAGCTGCAAGAATGTGTAGCGATGCATTGTTTTTTTGTTTTGTTTTGTTTCTGCACAGCCCTGTGGCTCCTTCCACTCAGCCTTGGAAACGATGGCTCCAATTAGACAGTGTAATGTAAGGGGATCCGTGGTGGGCGTTCTCTGCTGGATTGCTTTTGCCTAGAAGGCTGCTCAGCTTTTTATTAATCCAACACCCATTCACTTCTGCTCTGGACAAAACAATCGTGCAGTTGTTTATAGGGTCCTGTCTTGAACAGCTTTTTTCTCCCCTTTGAAAGGTTGTGGTTGGGTGGGGTTTTTTTTTTACAAGTATAATACCGTTTTATTTTTCTTTAATGCCACTTTGTAAACCGGCTGTACCCTTTTCACCATTTCCCAAACATTAACCATGCTGAACAACAACAACAACAACAAAATCACTGTTCAGTGGTGCATTTATTTATTTTAGAGTATTTTTTGCTCTACCTTCCTCCTTGGAAAAGGGTCCAAGGCGGCTTACAGTAATGAGGGACAATATACAGTCCAGTACAATTAAGACATCTTCAAGTATTGAGAACAAGGAACTGAGGGAATATCTTACAGCATTATGAGTGATGGAAACTAACATTGGAAACATAGTGTCAATGCAATCACAAAGTCTATAAACACAAAGTCACACTGAATTTTACCAAGTCTCCGTCATACATATATTTATATATATATTTTTGTTTTTCTCCTGTTATTTAGCTTTCTATTATTTTCTTCTATTATTTAGCTCTCCATTATTTAAATGTTCATGATGGCTGTTCACGTTGACCAACCCAACCCAACCCAACCCCAAATCTGGTGCTCATCTTCCTTATTTTCATGATTACTCTCTCTCTCTCTCTCTCTCTCACACACACACACACACACACACACACACACACACCCCTCCTGCCCAGTACCAAGGTTTTGATAAGGGAAATAAAGGGATATGCTTCCTGACCTATCCCTTCAAAGGTTGAGAAAGAAGTACCCAATAGGTTACATCAAGGACACTCCCCAGTGTGTGCTCTGAAATGGATTAAGGCACCGGCCTCCCACTAAGCCCCTAGAATTATGTGTGTGGGTAACACAGGCAGTGTGATTACTGTCTCTGCCTTATCAGAAATCTTTAACAGCAGTTCCAGTTTCTTGCTCCAAAGGTAATTTCTCTGTTTAGTTGCTCCTGCTTCTTATGCATCCGGTTGTAAAACATGCAGCCCACTTTTCTCCTCTCTTTGGTTTAAAAGAAACAGCTATCTGTTAAGACGTGTACATTCGGGTTATGAACGAGGAGAAATGGAAGCCTATGAGAAGGTGTCAAATGGGAGGCCAGCAGCGACAGAGAGACTAACTGGGTGTTTGAAGCCTCCTGGAGACTATAGGGCAGCGTTGGTGAACCTATGGCACGGGTGCCAAAGGTGGCACTCGGAGCCCTTTCTGTGGGCACCTGACATCGCTCCTTCACAGTCACCTGTATTCAGATTAAATTGCTCTTTTGGCAATTTGTGAAAAATTAGTGGGTTTTGAATCCCAGTTTGGGCGCTCGGTCTCTAAAATGTTCGCCATCACTGCTATAGGGCAACTGCCTGCTTATCATTAATTAATTAATTTTTACAATATCTAGAGCATGCATGCATGCATACATACATACATGCATGCATGCATAAATGTATGTATGAATTAATTGATTGATTAATACATACATACATACATACATACATACATGCAGTAAAAATAAATCTTAAAATACTTAACACTGATCCACACAATATATCAACAAACAAAGCAATACCCTGCCCTGGAAATAAAAAATGCCTTAGAAATAAAATACATAGATGGCAAACAGGAGATATAAGATGGCCACTCTATGAATTAAGAGAAGATGCTCTCAAAAGCTCCAGTAAAGAGCACTGTTTTGAGCCTCCTCTTGAAAACTGTGAGGAGGCTGGCGGGGGGCAGCTCTACTGGGAGCCCCTCCCAAAGTGACAGGGGGCCATGACTGAGAAGACCCTGCTTCTAGCTGATGACTTCCTGGCCTCAATCAAGGTGGCAACCCTGAGGGGCACAGCCTGGGACGATCCAACGTCACAGGTGGAAGTTCTTAGAAGAAGACACTCCAATAAGTACCAAGATCCCAAATTGGGAAGAGATTTACAGGTAAGACCAACACCTTGAACCTGCCTTAGTAGGAAGTGAATGTAAGCGAAGGAACTCAATGTCTACTTCATTGGTACTCCTGCCATGTGAGGAAGCAAAGGAACCGCAGTGGCTCAACAACAACACCTGAGTCGGAATAAGATTCCACTCCATCCTACCTGAACTGGACGCATGTTGTTGTTGCTTTATAGGAAGGGTAAGCCTTCATTCCAGGGTATTTTAAAGCCTTTTCACTGGAAACTGGCCAGTCTGGTCCTCCTCAAGGGCACCCTTGTGGTTTCACAACAATCTCAGTGAAACAGATGGGTACAGAATAGGACACAGCTCTCACTGGGACATACTGACCCTCAGTAATCCTGGGCTGCCATGATGACTACCATCACACTGGTGTTTGCAAGACACCTGGAGTTCTCCACAGACCCACCAATTTCTGAGCTTCTAGTGGTAGAACGGCCAGAGGCTTCAAAGCACGGGGGGGGGGGGTCACTCCCTGTGCATGGGTTGCCTGCGGAGAAGTGATTTAAAATGGCCCCCAAGCAGAAGCGGTGTGTTTCTTGACCCTTAGATAGCCTTTAAAGGATTTTTCACTGCATTATACAGCCAGTGAGGAGGGGGGATGGGGGTTATGGGCAATCAGTGGGGGAGGCAGAAGATGTTTACATCCTGCTGTCAATGAATCTGGGTTAAGGCTTGCCATGATGGAGCAGGCATTTCAGCACGATGCCATGCCTGGTGCAGCCAGGTCCATCCTTAGCGCTGCCTGCTATTGGCCGGACTCACCTGAGCCAGCCGGCTCCTGCGAGATCACCCATCGCTTCTGTATGAATCCGTGTTCTATCAGACGGCCACCTGCCTCATGTCCTTCCTGCGACCTGCCGGTTTAACCAGCTGTGTGAATTGTATTGGAATGGATGTGCTCTCGGCGGCTGGAAAGTCAAGCGTGGAAGATTCTTTGTTTGTTTTAACCATGTCACAAACCTCAGGCATAACTGTTGGGTGGCCGTATCGAGACCAAGGGTTATAAGTGTTCAGGTGGCCCTGGAATCTGCAGCCGTGTTGATTTCCTAGATGAGAGATTTGGATTATGCAAATGCTTTGAGGTGGTGGTTTATATTGGGGGAAGCTTATACAGACACGATTGGTTCTGGCCTCCTGATCAAAAGTACTCTTACATCTAGTTTGGGAACAATGTGATCCAAACATGCCCATTAGTGCACATTTTAAGCAAGTCCATGTGTTTGTGGTTTTCCCTCTTGGGGGAGTTTACAATGCCTAACTCGGTGCTCTCTGTGTGTGCTATATCCCATTTTGTCTCTTTAATCCATATAGCACAGTGTATACTGCAAGAGTCATGAGCAACTCGCATAATGTGAAACATCAAAGCTTCTTTGTTTTTTAAGTCCGGCGTAATAAAAATTGCATTCCACGTTAGCACTCGGCATGAGAAAATATGTATTACTAAAGGCAAGCTATTAACAGAAACCCATCCCCAGCTTGTTGCCTCTGCCAAAATGATGTATTTCAAAATCATGCTGGGTACACTAATGATCTGCAAGGTAATAGAAGGCAATCGCAGGGAAAAAGTCCTTGGGTGCAACCACAGTGCACCTCTCATGTTAAGCAGTCAATTTCCTTCTACCCACCATAAAGAGATTTTTAACGACATGTTTCATTCTGCAGAACCCTATGGCTCCGACTCACATCTTCTCCGGAATTCATTTTGATGAACAATACCCTTCACTTACGTCCTATGGGCTTACTAAAAACAACAACAACCACAGTTGCTTATCGCTGGTAAAGCCTGGTAACCATATGTGATGCGGCAGGTATGCTGCGGTGCTAGAGAGCATAAAGCTGCTCGCGGTACTATGGCACTAAAATATACCTGACACACTAGCCCAGGTGTATTATCTTTGTGTGTGTGTTTGTTTGTGTGTGTGCATGCGTGCATGCACACATGTGCATGTGCATGTGCACATGTGTGTGCGCACACATATGTGTGCATGCACACACACACACACACACAAACACAATGAATACAAAAGAGCTATTGCAGCCTGTTGAACATAGTCATTTGCACCTGCCTCAACTGATTCTGGGTTGGCCCAAGTTCCTTCTGAATGGCACACAGAAGGGCACCCTGACGTGTCACAGATTTGATCAACTAGTTATCTCTCATTTAAGGAAGTCACTATTTTATCAGCAAAAGGCCAGGTCAGGTGTTTGCGGGTGCACCAGACTAGGAACCCTGAAGGACTGAAGTTGTATAATTCTTTCATTATGATATGTTGTGCACCACTCGGAGTAGCCTTCAGGCTAGATGGCTTGGTCTACGAGTCAAATAAATAAATAAATAAATAAAACTTTCCATCGGCAAAAGAAAAGGAATGGCGGTCGATTTCAGCCCGGAGGCCATCAAAGCTGGGTTTGGTCTTCCATACTGGGAAGGTTCAGTCAAGGGAAACTGCAAGTACATAAATGGGCAGATGGGCTGATTTCTTTCCAGATGACCAGAAGCGGTTTCCAATATTCCTCCAGCTGATTTAGGAAGCTGATTAACACCAGGAATGCTGACCGGTCTTTTTATCATCTGTTCTGACTGGAAGAAGCTCCAGAGAGCCGGGATCTTTCTACTCATCTGCTGTTTCTTTCCAAGCAGATGTCTTAAGGAATACACCTGGACCATTATAGCACACAAAACATGCATAGGTCCTAATAGGCATTAGCACCTTCCCTGTGTTTTCTTCCACCTTCATTCCCGGCTGTTTTATCCTTCATACAGCTTGGTGGTTTCTAGCTAATCACGTCCGCCTGCCTTCAGTTGCTGCTTCCCACCTGTGCCCTGAGCGCTTCCACCTCACAGCGAGACATGGCAAGGCTGCCTTGCAACTTCATAATCATCCTTCAACAGTTTAGTGAAAGAGAGCATGCTCTGCACACAGACAGGTCCAGGTTCAGCCTCTGTTCAAAAGGATCTGAGATCAGGAGTGATGGGAAATACCACTTCTGGGACCCATGCCGGAAATATTATGACTGGTGTCATTCAGAATTGCCTCTAATCATTTTTGGACAAGCAATCTGAACTGGTATACATCAGTCAGGGAAGGCTGGTGTGGTATAGTGGGTTGAGACATGCACTGGGATTCAGGTATCTGGGTTCATATCCTCAATCAGACATGGAAGCCCACTGGGGATAAAGAACTGGCAGGGGCGTGGTGGCTCAGTGGACTAAGGCTTCCGAAAACTGTTGGCTGCAAAGTCGGCAGCTGGGCGGTTTGAATCCCGGGTGCCACGCAGCTGTTCAACCCAGCTCCTGCCAACCTAGCAGTTCGAAAGCATGTAATGCAAGTAGATAAATAGGTACCTCTGTAAAAAGCAGGAAGGTAAAACAGAGTTTCCTTGCAGCCATGCTGGCCACGTGGCCATGGACTTGCACAACACTGGCTCTTCGGCTTGAAAACGGAGATGAGCACTGAGATTAAAGGAGAGACATCCTGTGGTCTGGCCAGCAATTTGGTAACAGCCTTGTGAAATACCAGAAACAACTGCCTTTTCTTGGGAGATCCATTTCTTGAGTATAGCTTCTACTCCAGAATGTCTTTTATCATACCGTACTTTCGTGAAATGCATTTTGTTCTATGATCAAGCAACACATTTCCCAATGAGCCGCTGAAAGCTCTTCGAGATAGGAGGCCCTGATATATCAGCCTGTGTCAAAGTGTTGTCACTTCTAGAACTTTCGGGTTTCTGGATGTAATACTTGGAAGAAATCCCGGAACAAGTTTTAATGGTATCACACAGGAACTCCCAAGTGTGTAAATGCACGTGGACACTTACACACACACACAGAGAGAGAGAGAGACAGAGAGACACAGAGAGAGATCTTTTGTGTGTTTAAACAAAAAGCTGGAGCTTAAAATCTACAGTTTGCAAAGCTGTAATTTGTGGTGTGTGATTGTGGTTCCTTTAACAAGGAAGGCTTTTGGTTTGCCCCTATACGGAGCTCTCACTCCCACTCTTGCTGCCACACAAGCTATCAAAGCAACGGCCTTGCGCCACGCCAAACGCATGATGATCCCGCAATGTGGCACCCTTCCAAACTCCCATTTCGTGGTACACCATGCTATATGCACAGGAACGCTACATCAATTCTCTTGGAGCACAGGCCTATAATTAGGGTTGGCAAGCTACTAATTACATACTGCCATCAAATCTAACAATTTTCCCAATAAAAAGAAATAGCTACTTTGGGGTAGGGTATGGCAAATACAATTACACGCATGTGTTTTACATTTAACAGATCTGCACATATACAGTGCATTGATGCTGTAGGCATTAAACCAGGGAATTTAAGATGGTTGGACAGCATTACATGTTTCTAAGTTTAGGGCTGGAAAGCAGAGATTATATTAAATCTCTCTCTCCCTCTCTCATACATAAACACAAACATTTTTGCCATGACAGTTTTGTAATGCCTTTCTAAAACCTTAAAGCTACCAAGCCAATTTAATGTGGCTTATGGATTTTTGGCAGTGAGAGATTTAGTTTCACTTACTATGGCTTTTGATGAGCTGTGCATGTAAGAAAATTATTGAGTAAGCTGAGTGGAGAAAGATGTAGAAAAATTAATGAGGAGACTACTCTGAAGTTAATTTTGTCATAGGTGCGTCACACAGACTCATTTCAGACCTGGGATGGACTTGGGAAAATCTAACTTTTCATCAAGTAATGCTTGGATGCTAACACTTTTCCCAGGGAAAGGTTGCACCTTATGTTGATGGGCTGGCCCTTGTGTCAATCATGATGCACCAGGATTAAACTCAAATCATGAGCAGAATTCTTCACTGAAGAATTATACTCTTAACTCATTTATGTAAGACTCAACCAGCGGACATGTATAGTGATTCAACCATGAGGGTTTTTTTAATACTTTTTTAAAAAAATCATGATACTTTGTTGTATCTTCTACATTTTCTATTTCTCATCACTGTTTACTCTCTGCGCCAAGGCTGAGTGGGCACGTAAAGACACACTTTGATGCCTTTGCAGGCAGCTGCCAGGATGAAGCGAGGCGCACCGTCTGCCAGCACGGTGTCATAACTTCAGGCGTTGTGCCAGAGTTATGAATCAACCTGCAAAGCCACCCTGATGTAACAATTTCGGTTGGCATTACCACATTGCCAACTGACACTGCTTAAATGCGGCATTGCACCAACGAGGATAGCGTATGATCTATCCTGTTCGCCCAGAGATGGGTCGGATACGTTGATGCCAAGATAAGACCAGCTGGCCCAGTGACAAGGAAAGAGGTGGATTTTCATAGCACACGAAGAGCTTGGAGCCTACACTCTCTAAACTAAAATTTAAAAAACTAAACATTACCTGGTGCCCCCACTTAATGCTCTTTGGGAGACATTCCGTTGCTCAGTAGAAGACATCATCACCTTCATTGTCACATTATCTATCTATCTATCTATCTATCTATCTATCTATCTATCTATCTAT
>JAHTLZ010000019.1:4202248-4226928 GCA_023846285.1 Phrynocephalus versicolor | reverse complement strand
TCTGTCTGTCTGTCTGTCTGTCTGTCTGTCTGTCTGTCTGTCTGTCTGTCTGTCTCTATATTAAGGGTCTGAATCTCTCTCTCTCTCTCTCTCTCTCTCTCTCCATCTACTAACAGTGAATACAAATTTTAAAAAGAGCTTGTTCCATTTACTGAACATTTAACTAGCAATGAGCCCAGTTGTGTCTGCTTCAGATTACTGTAAACATGGAACATGGAAATTATCATAAATACTCTTTCTTTGTCTGACATGCCAGCCGTTCATCTCCCAGAAGAAGCCAACTTTCTTCTCCTACTGTGTTTCGTTTTCAAAAACTGTAGTTAAAAAGAGATGACCGAGGAATGATCCCACCCTCCCCCCAACCCCTTGCTTATTTCAAATTGCAATGTAATGTAAAATGCTCATTAAATGGTTCCACAATAATGCAAAAGCCGGGTGGCCGCATGGCAAAAGAAAAGAGAAGAAAAGGAGGAGGATTTAATAGTCGGGCAGAAGAAAGAAATCTCAATGGATGTAGCTTGTCACCTGCTGAAATTCCATCTTCCACACATGTATTCATGGTGCAGGAGGCATCGTCTCTTTTGTACTTGGTCTTCTTTTGGGAAACTAACTAGCAATTTATATTACTTCCTGCGCTGCCAAAAAACTGTTGATGGAGGTTGCCTTGAAAGGACTGTGAAGCAGGATCCAACCGTTGGAAGAGTTCAGGCCATTTTTTTGGATAACCCTGGTGTTCTTGGGCCACAATTTCCAGAAGACTTCAACACCAGGTGTGCTGGTTGGGTTTTCTGGGAAGGGAAGTCTAAGAATTCTTGGGTTACCCAAGTTTGGAAACCACTGTTTTGGGCAAATTACAAATAACAGACAACAGTTAACAGTAAACCAAGGAAGGAGGGCACCAGGGTGCACAAGCAGAGAATAAATAATAATAATTGCATGCTGTCAAGTCAAATTATGATGAATTTATTGCTCATTAGCTCTTCAAGACAGGGCAATGCTCATTTGATGTACACATACGCCATAGACCTGGCTCTTTGTGTAGGCTTGCTTTCACGCTTGCTTCTTGCTTACTTGCTTGCTTACTTATTAGATTTCTATACTGCCTGATTAGGGAAAGACACTACTTAAGTGAGTGTATGTTTGAAATAACAAAACCCCATCTTCACCTCCCACCGTGGCAATTACAGTCAACAAGAGCATGAGAAGCAAGCATAACCATGTTGTTCTTCAGTTGTTCAGTTGTGTCTGACTCTTCGTGACCCCATGGACCAGAGCTCGCCAGGCCTTCCTATCTTCCACTGCCTCCCGGAGGTTTGGTCAAATCCATCTTGGTTGCATCAATGACACCCTCCAACCATCTCATTCTCTGCCGTCCCCTTTTCCTTTTGCCTTCAGTCTTTCCCAACATCAGGGACTTTCCCAAGGACTCCTCTCTTCTCATGAGGTGGCCAAAGTACTGGAGCTCTAATTTTTGAAAGAGACGAATACAGTAGGACCCCCGTATCCACTAATTTATTATCCACTGATTCAGTTATCCATGGTCGGCAGAGGAAAAAAATTAAATAATTCAGCAGCCACAAAGCAAGCTATTGTCACAAACAGCATCTGTAAAGCAAGCTAATGTCACAAACAGCAGCCACAAATCAAGCTACTATCTCAAAACAGCAGTCATAAAGTAAGCTACTGTCAGGAAACAGCAGTTTGGAGGTGGGTGGGCAGGTGTTCTCTCTTAGCCATGGTTTTCATTATCCACGGGAAGGCCTGGAACCAATCCCCAGTGGATACCGGGGTCCTACTGTATAGTTCTCAGTTTGGAAGACCATAATTTTAAGTAAGCTTTAGTCATCATGACTGAGAAGACCCTTGTGCTGCAATGGTGAAAACTGCAGCCCTGCAGCTATTAACTGTGCTCATGGCTTGGGGATGAATCCCAGGGAGCAGGCTCGATGTTCACTCAGCCTTCCATCCTTCTGAGGTTGGTAAAATGAGTACCCAGCTTGCTGGGTGTGTGTGTGTGTGCAAAGTGTACCCTGCAAAATTACTTGTAAACCCCCCAGAGATTGCTTAAAGTACTATGGGGTGGTATATAAGCAGCATACAATGCTTTGCTTTTATGATTGCCTAGCCAGGGAAAAATACATTGACCAACAACCCAACTCCGAAATTCCATACATTATTGGAAGGAAAACAACCAGCTCCCCCTGCTCTCTCTCTCTCTCTCTCTCTTTTTGATAGGTATGAGATTCATTCGGCATGAATAACAACCAAGAAAAGAAGATTTGCCTTTTCTGAGTCTACTTACAGGTTTGCTACGATCAGAGCTGGAGGATTAAGCTGCTAACACAGTATCTCTGTGGGGAGATACAATTTCCCCCCACCGCTAAAACAGCTTAGCTACTTCATGCAGCAGAGTCTGCAAAGGTTAGCTAGATTCTTATGTCAATAAGAGACTCTGCTATTTATCCATTTAGAAGGTCTTTACTGTGAGGTGTTAAACACTCTAGATTGACAAAAAAGAAAAAGAAAAAAGAAAAACCTGTGCTTTTTTTAAAGTTACATGTTTGCAATAGTGATCCTCTTTTCTGAACACAGAATGAACGGCTAGGAACAGAGATCCTTGTTCGCAGAATGGGGGAAATCACTTTTAAAAAGTAATTGGAAACTGCTACTGTCCCATGAAAGGAGTTATTTGCATTTAGAGGCAATGTCTTTAAAAAGTAACAATTTTTTCTTTCTCCAAAGTAACTCGAATGGTTGCTCTTGGTTAATTTTTTTTTAAAATATAAAAATCTGGGAATATTTTGTGTTCAACAGATGAGACACAATGCAAATTTTTCAACTGTATAATACTCCACAAACATTTAAATCACATTATTTGTTCTCTGCCATTTGGCGAAGTCCTGCTCCTATAACAACAACAACAACAACAACAACAACAAAACAACTCCCCCCAAAAAGTTACATTGTACCACAACAGGATCTGGTTTATATTTCAAAATGATGCAGTCTGTTTGCCACTTAATTCATTGTCAGTACCTAATTCCTAGCAGTTTGCCACTGCTGAACAAAGCAAAAATATTGAGGAAGACCAGGAACATAAGGTGCTTCTTGATCAAAGATCAAGGAAATAAACCAGGGCCTGTAATATAGTGCAGCACTGACCGCACCTATGTTGTTTGAGAGATTCTTATTGTTTTTAATTTAAGCCCGCTTATGCAAACTGCAAACTTAAAAAAGACTTGTGGTCTATAATGCATCAGGTAAGGGCAGTGACTGTATAGAAAAGGGATCAAGGGAGATCAAGGTACATCAAGACAAAAAGGTCTTTAGAATATGTCACGAGAGCGCAAGATGAGTCATCGGTAGTTCTGTCTGTAGCAACAAATGATCAGACAAATGCATCACATTGTGAATATCTTGGCCTCAGTATCCCTTTGTGGCATTTTGCCAGGCAGAGAAATGGAATCAAGATTTGCAGCTTAGCGGCCTTAAAAATCTTGAGGTCCCACAGAGGGTACACAGAATGGATCCTCAGGGCATCCATGTGCAAATCCACTTACAGTATTTTTTCCATGTATAAGACTATATTTTTCTCTAAAATGGCTAGGTTAACAATTGAGGGTCATTTTATACACGGGAGTAAACCAAGAAGAGAACCATGCAGTTGCCAAACTAATTCTGAGTTGGGAAAGTAGGGGAGTCTAATGCATGGAAGCGTCTTTTAGATGGGGAAGATATGGGTAAGTACATAGAAAACAAAGCCAAAAGAAACATGTTCTGCTTATATACTGCCCCATAGCACTTCAAGCACTCTCTGGGCGGTTTACAATTTATTTATGCCAGCTATACATTGCCCCCCACCCCCAGCAAGCTGGTTACTAATTTTACTGACCTTGGAAGGATGGAAGGATGAGTCAACTATGACCCTGCTACCTGAGATTGAACCCCAGGTCGTGAGCACAGTTTTACCTGTGTTACAGGCATTTAACCATACAGTACACCAGGGGTGTGGAACAATTGGTCTATGTTTTGGATCACAACTCCCACAGTCCTTTATCACTGGCAAAACAGGGTCAGAAATTTGGGAGTTGCTCTCCAGAACATCAGGGGTGAGGGGAAGCTTCCACCCTGCTGTGCAAATGATATCCAATTACTGCCTAAAATCCACTGTGCGGGAAATATACGGGCCTCCTCTTATCTAAATTTTGTCCTAAAGAATGCTAATTCCTTCCTGCTCTGCTCTTGCGCTTGTCCCTTGACGCCATGGGTTTGAAGGCATTTGAAGGGTATTTGAATCCAGCCAGGTGCACAACCAGGTGAAATGCCCAAAGGATCTGCTGGTGCTTTTCAGCAGGCATATTATTCCACACACAAGTACATCTCCGAAGATTAGGTGAGCAATGGGAAATTACAGCATTGGGTCCATGCTGGGTCTCAGCATCAGGGCCGGTACTATTTTTCTTCCCCCCCCCCCCGCCACCTCCTGCCATCATCACCAAAGCTTGCTGCCTCTTCCCTCCCTCCCTCCCTCCGTGCTCCGGCTCCTGACAGTCCCCCCCCCCCCAAGGGCTGTAATTCAGCTCTCCTTCTCTCACTCTATCCATCACATTTACACCAATCCCCAAGGTGGGCTGCCTTCTAAATGTCTTTACCTTGTGCATTATCCTGGGGCTTAACAATCCAATATTGGTGCAGCCAAGCATAATTACTCTCCATTGATGATAAAACACCCTGAATCCTGTCAGGCTTGGCTATTTGCATCTGACAGTGCTGAGGATCAATAGGTACAACAAAGCAGTGAAACCTGATTAGATGCTGGCTGCCTCCCCATGGAAAAGGGGAGAGCGCTGGGGGGGGGGCGGCTGTTTTGCAAGATCGAAGCCCTGGTTAAGAGGGAAGCGGATGTATCCCCTTACAACGCTACCGCCGAGGCCTGCTTTGAGAGCCTGTGGTTTGCATTTTTTAAAAACAACAAAGGTCTATCAAAGAATGGAAGAAGGGGCTCATACTGTATATCCTCTGATCACATCCTTCAAGGTAAAGGAAAGGATGAAGTAGACCAAGAACTGAGATATCAGCCTGGATCTGATGGTAGGTTTGCTTGTTTGTTTGAAATATCTAGACACCACCTTTCTCCTAGAGCAGTGGCTCTCAACCTGTGGGTCCCCAGATGTTCTTGGACTACAACTCCCAGAAAAGCTGGCCAGCACAGCTAACGGGGAAGGAATTTTACCCAGGGGAGTTTAATCCAAGAACACCTGGGGACTGCCCTAGAGGAGCCAAGGCAGCTTACAGTATTAATTCAAGCAGATATAGAGAGGGACTAAGGGACAAAACACAGACAGACAATTGAGGACTGAATAAGCTTAGTAGGCCAAGCATGATATAATTATGTAATAATTTTAGAAGTGTAGAGGTGGAAAATACCTTTATGAATCATCAAGTCCACCCCCTGTCAAGGAGGCCCAGTGGGGAATTGACCTCCCGACCTCTGGCCCTGCAGCTGGAGATCTAAGCCATGTCCAAACTTCGGCCCTCCTGATGTTTTGAACCACAACTCCCAGAATTCTAAGCTTAGATTGCTAATGACAAAGGACTGTGGGAGCTGTGGCCCAAAATATCTGGAGGGCTGAAGTTTTTGACCTGCCTGCACTAAGCTACCCCGAATATGGGTGGGGATGGACTCAGAAATTGGTGAGGAGGAGGAATGGAATGGAGTAATATAGGAAGAAGGCTGGACTTGTTCAGTCCCAGCTGATAAACTATAACTGGAAGCACCAGAGAGTATCAGCTGCATACAATCGGATTTATTCAAGGTTAGCTGCTTCAATCTGCAGCTTGAGACACTGGCAGCATGATCTAATTGGTGAGAGACGCGGCCACCTTCCATTTGAAAGAGGAGCTCAGGCCACTAATCATCCAAGTAGATTTGCTCACATGATGTCTGCCCAGGCCTTGTGGAGAACACTGCTAAAACAAAATCGTAATCCTTGCGCTGATGTATGTGTCAGGTAAGCAGAATAATGGCCCCGAAAAGGTGCGGACTGTCACATGGCACATTAGAGCACACCAAGCAACTGCTAAAGCTTTCCCTATCCCATATGCAGCATCTTTGTTACTCAAATACTCTTCCTTATTCGGCCAAATTTGTCATTATTTATTGTCCTAACAGGGAACGATCTACAGCAGTGATGGCGAACCTTTTCGAGACCGAGTGCCCAAACTGCAATTCAAAACCCACTATGTTTTGTTCTGCAAAGTGCCAGTACAGTAATTTAACCTGTATATAGGTGGCTGTGAAGGGGCAATGTCGGGTGACAACAGAAAGGGCTCTGAGTGCCACCTCTGGCACCCGTGCCATAGGTTCGCCATCACTGATTTACAGTACTGGGATTGGTACCCAAGGCAAAAGAGAGAGAGAGAGAGAGATGCTATTTCCTGGCCTCTCCTTCTCTGGAGCTATCTAGCGGTGCTTTCGACCAGAGCGTAGATGTGCAAGATCCACTTTGTCTCCTGGAAATGCATCACTCATCGTGAGCAAAGGGACATGATTACGGCTTTCCACCTGTCAGTCCAAAGTGAAATGTAACGTTGTGTTGGTCTCTGCGCTCGGCAGTCAGGCACGGAAGATTGAACGCTCACAGCTATATTTTTGAAGGGGCTGAAATTGAAACAAAGCCGCTGCGTCATGAGAAAGAGGAGCAAATCTCAATAGCCATTTCTCTCCGGGGGGGGGGGGAAACCTCTCCACTTACCCACCTCTCAGTGCACCTGGGTGCAATTGATTCCTCAGATTGCCAACGCACTTAAACCATCTCAACGTGTCAGAGAGGAGCATTGATTTGTTTTGTGGCAACGCACAGAATGGATATAATGGAGATTATATTTTTTTTAAAGCGATGATTGCTAAGGGAGGATGAAGATAAAACTATATTAAATAAGAGGCCATTAGGTCTTAAAACAAAGCCCGTCGCCTCTCCGCGCCTGCCCTTTTGCGAGGGAAGGGCGATAACTCCATCACATGCCTCCAACACAGGTGAGCAGAAGTGTAATGAATTCACAGGGTGTAATAAACCTGATGGAAATTGGCTTAAAATAGACTTGTTGCAATAATGAATCCTCTTACCATGCAGTGCACTCAAGGACTCTGTCCTCATCAAAATGACATTACGGAGAGCGGAAGGAAATGGAAGGAGGCCCATAAAGACCGGGCTCTTTCTAAACAGACATGACAGGTCCTGAAAGCTGACCAACAGTGTCCTATCCCCAAAAAAATATGATGCTGAATGCTGCAAAGCAAAGTGGAAAAGGCATCCACTGCAAAAATATTGAACAGGAAACAATTAAATAGGGAACGCAGTGCGTGTTGCTGGACTGGGATCCATGCTGCAATGGAGTCTTCGGCTGGATCAGAGGCGAGGAACCTTTGGCCCTCCAGATGTTTTGGACCGTAACTCCCACAGACCTTTATCGTTGGCCATATAGGCACGGAATTCTAGGAGTTGTGGTGCAAAACATCTGGAGGGCCAAAGGATCCCCACCCCTGGGGCTAGATGACTAGTCCCTGTAACGTCTGGAAGCTTGCATGCTGCAAAAGATGGTCCACTAAGACATAGCAATTCCCCTGTCTTGCCTCTCTCTTGACTGACAGGGTCAATCAATATCTGGAACAGCGTTAGATAAAGCAAAGCAAAGCAAAGTGTTCTGCTTATATACCACCCCATGGTGTTTCCAGCACTCTCGGGGCAGTTTATAATTCTTAATTATACAGGCGACACATTGTACAAACTTTAAGAGGCTGCTGGACTACAACACCCAGTATTCCTCGTTAATGTTGGTCAGGGCTAATGGCAATCATCGTCTAAGGACATGTGGAAGATTGTACTCTGATCACTCCGATTTAAAGGGGAGAAAGACCATTATTTTTTGATAGAAGAATCAATGGAATTGCCTAACCAGGGCTCATATATTACCCATCTCTGGTGAGTTCTATGTTCCCAGCCACATAATAATCTTTCTGGCTCTGAAGGCATTCCAGTAAGTTATTATGCAACCCTGCCTGTGGCCCTGGCAATCAGAAGTGTGTGAAAGATGACATGGGACTTATTGCATCCAGGTTTACAAACAGAAAAGACCCAGGAACCACGGTTTAATCGTTTTAGAAGGAAATAAAGTAGAATTCTTTCGGCAGACTTTTCCTTATTGACAGACTGTCTAGGAGAGGTCTTAAAACAAGACTCTTTGCCTGTCGTTGCTTTCAAATCTGTTTTAGTAATGCTTTCATCTAATATTCTTATCACAATGTTATTAATTCATTTAATATAGCTAATTCACTGTTTTTAGCTTTAATACTGTGTTTTAATGACGTATGCCACCTTCGGTTCTTTCCTAGGAGTAAGGCTGAGTAAAAATACTTAAAATAAATAAACTTAAATAAATCTTGACATTGTATCTATTTGCTAATTTGCAGCAGTCAATCATATTAGCAGTGAATATTCTGAGGCTAATTAGGAATGACTCTAAATCCATGCAACTGTGCCAGGAAAATACGCAGATGTGGTTAATAATGCGGATGCATTAGCTACTGCACTGCATGTTGGAGCTACAAAGTCTTGGAAGTCCATAGCTTGGATCAGAGATTCCAAGTCCTGGGTTCCCAGATGTTCTTGGACTGCAACTCCCAGAAATCCTGGCCAGCACAGCTAGTGGTGAAGGGATCTGGGAGTTGCAGTCCAAAAACATCTGGGAACCCAAGGTGAGGAACTTGAAAATCTCCACAGACACTTGGTTTGATATAGGATAGAGATATAGAAATAGATATACCAGTAGATATAGGATGTTTTGTTGTCCTACCATATGATTTTCCAAGGATATGACATGGTTAAAACACTAGCTGAATTTACAAGTCTGATCTCAAGAAAATGGCTAACTGGTGGAAACTTATATTGCATTTAATACCTAGTTCGACCGAGAAAGTGCATAATTAGTCAAGGCTCTCCAATGGAATCCAGAGCTGCCTAGATGCCCTAAGCTCATCCAATCTCGGCTGATTTCGGAAGCTAAACAGGGTTGGCCCTGGTTAGTACCTGGACGGGAGACCACCAGGGAATACCAGGTGCTGTAGGGAATAGGAGTAGAAACTGGCAAACCACTCCAGTATTCCTGCCAAGAAAACTCCATGGACGTAGAGTCACGAAGAGTCAGTCATGACTGTAATGACGCAACACACACACACACACACACACACACACACACACACACACACACACACACACACACACACACTCCAATAGAAACCAGTGTTCAAGCAAAGATTTGAATTCAGACCAATACTATTCCCCCTTATTACTACTCACAATTTGTCTATTTATCCTTGATTGAGGGTTGTTACCAGCCCATGTAGTGAATTCCTTTGGCATATTTAGGCCAGTCGCCAACAATTATTCTTCCTTAATTAATAAGCTGAGCTACTCCACCCTCCTCACTGAGGATTAAGCTCTACCTAATGATGATTGGCCTGTTTATTTAAGCCTGGATTTGGCTCAATCTCATGTAACGCTGGGTTCAGTACGGAGTGAACGAGTGCGTGGTTTTTCAGATCAGATGGGATTAAAAAAAGGTGAGGGGACGGTCCCTCGAACACTTTTCTCCTTGATAGGATCATTATTGTGACTGCAGGAAAGCTATATGGAGTTGGGGGGGCAGATGCAATTCTGGCAACAGACTGATGTGAGTGTTTTGTGTTATCAAGTTGGAACCAAATTACAGAGACATTAAGAGAGCTTCCAAGGTGAGTGAGACCAATTCCAGTCCATGGCTCAGTTTCCATGGCTCAGTTGGGATTTGAACCCCATTCTCCAGCAGCCATTAACTCTATCCATTACACCGCACTGGGAATCCTGGTAACGGACTTACCAAATATGAAACTCTGCCGGACTCACCAAACTTGAGTTTGCAAGAGTTGAGTGGGATGGCGGATGACAGAACATCCTGAAGTTCACTCATTCTTGTGTGTGTGTGTGTGTGTTCTGTCGTTACAGTCGTAACCGACTCTACATGACTCCATGTCCATGGAGTTTTCTTGGCAGGAGTACTGGAGTGGCTTTCCAGTTCCTACTCCAGGCGCCTCCAGCACCTGGTATTCCCAGTGGTCGCCCATCCAAGTACTAACCAGGGCCGACCCTGCTTAGCTTCTGAAATCAAGCGAGATCGGATGCGCTTAGGGCATCTAGGCAGCTCTTCACTCATTCTTAGGATGACCATAAGTTGGAGGCAACCTAACAGCACGTCACAGCAACCCCAAGTCATGGAGTTCCTGCTGCTCACCTTTTGTCCCCTCTTGGCCTTAAAAAAAATCAGCCTTTATTCTTGCTTTATTTGTGACTGGAGCAGATCCAAAGAGGTCCAGTTCTGTCAAGTAGTTTGAAGCTCCGCCTGACCAAAACATAAAAACCCCACACGTATCTAAAGAGATACCGTGTGCCATATACAACAAACGTCATTTTAAGCATCATTTATTATGTTGCCTTTCAGAGGCTTTTTACAGTCGTCAATATGGCTAGCAATTTCAGCTGACTCATAAAGCGGCCTTAAAATTTCATCATTTAAAAAGAATGTTTATTTCCCCTGTCTTCCTCCCTTCCTCCTGTCAAGGCCTCCCCAGTCTCAGAGCAAAAGAGAGAGGGGGAGGGGGATAGATTCTTCCAGAAAAGAAAAGGAGGGGAAGGAGGAAGTGATGGCATATCTTTTATTTTGTTTAGAATGGAAAAATAACTTGTGATATTAAAGATTTAATGAGTTTAGGAATCTAAAAAGGAAATGAAGTGGGAATAGATTATCAGGAGAAATAAAGCCAACCACTGGAGAGTATACCAGTATTAAATATTAGGTTTCTAAACCAAATATATATAATCCATTTAGGGACTTAATGGTGGTTCTCAGAAGCACATTTATCTCCAGCTTATGGTTCAACAAGCAATATTATAACTCCATTTGTCATCGTTAGGCGGCAGGGATGGAAGTCAAGAGACATGAGGGTCAACAGGGGAGGAGGTTTGCTGTCGCAACAGGATGCAGGCACACACACACACACACACACACACACACACACACAACACACACACATCTATTCTACTATACTTGGAAGGGGCAGGAGTCATCTGCCTGTTTAGATCCAGCATGAAGCAATTATAGTACAGTACTTGATCCCCAGCAAGATGGATAGGGTCTGTCTGAATTTTATAACAAATTCCCTCCTGTACTGACTTTTATGGATTGGGACTGTGCTGTTTCTTTCTGTTCAGTTATGCTTCCCCCCAATAAGCTGTCTTATTTATATATTCAGGTGTCTGCAATGGAATAATGGGAGTCTTTTGTAAATCGTTGCAGGCGGGCACGTCCATACGTACAGGCTCACAAGCTGCTCTCCCGGGAGCATATATCTTTGTTTCAGAGTGAAAAGCTTTGTACGCCCTTCCACACTAAAGGCACACCTAGCGCACCCAGAAATGTTGTGGCAAGGAGAAGGGCAAGAACACCTTTAGCTACAGGTATTCACAAAAGATTCCATTGTTTTGACAGTATTAAATATAAAGAAGCAGTTCTTCCCACAATTACACCATGGAACTTGCAGGTGCAAAGGTCCCAACCAGGATCATTAGATGAATTAATGGTGGGTAAGACTATTAGTGGATGCTAGGTAATGAAGGAAAGCTATATACCTTCATGTTCAGAGGCAGTCTATCACTTCACAAAGTGGCTAAACTGCAATACTCCAGTGAAGACTCTGCTTATGACCCGAGTTTGATTCTAGGACCGATCCACAAGCCAGCCTGAGGTTGACTCAAACCTTCCATCCTTCTGAGGTTGGTAAATAGTGTACCTAGCTCACTGGGTGGTGGTGGTAAATAGGGGCCACAATGTGTCTCCTGCATAATTAAATTGTAAACTGGCCAAAGAGAGAGAGAGCTTTATGCACTATGGAGCAATTTATAAGCAGCACACTTTGGTCTGCTGAGAATCCTACCCATGAGGGTAGTGTAAGCCTCATGCCCTGCATCCAGGTTCATTGGACTGGCCGCTCTGTGAAAATACTAGTGTGTCATATATAGACTTTGGTGCTTCTCTTGTGTTCCTATGGGGAGTCAGAGGTATACTTATGATGGGGGTGCGTTTCCCTGATACTCTGGGATAAATGGCACGACAGATACATAATGCACCAATAAATAATGCTCCAGTGCTGAAGGCTGGAGCTGTGAATTCCCTTCTCACATTTATACACACACGTTCTCCTAAGACACCACTGAACCTCTTGTAACAAAGGTCCTACCTAGCTCGGGAAGGAAGTGGCTGTTAAGATGCTTACAGTAATGGCTGGCAATTACAATCCTTGGACTACATAGAGTTACCCCATTTCATCCTGCCTTGATTTGGCTGGTTTAATTTCACAGCCTCTTTGGTACATTTCCCAGAGACTGCCACTTAAGTACAGCATTAATTGGCATTTGCATTGTGAGCAGAAAAGCATTCCCCAGGCAGGACAGGTTCTTCCCACCAAACAATTTTATCCCAGATGATGGTCTCAGTCGCAGGAGGATGGAGAATAAGGCAAGAGAAAGGAATTAAGTTTCCCCCATTCAAAATGCTATAATATAGGGGATGAATAAATAATATACAGTTTCAAAACAGTTATCTATGAAACAGCATCTGGTAATACATAGGCCTCATGTATCAATGTGCTTTCCAGTTGATAATAATAGTAATAATACTGCTCGCATAATTTGCTGATACATCACATAGTCCTAAACGCTTGGGAAGCTGTTCGACTAGTGATTAGTAATACAAAATCCAGCATAGTCTGCTGGATGATGATGATGATGATGATGATGATGATGATGATGATGATGATGATGATGATGATGATGATGATAATAATAATAATAATAATAATAATAATAATAATAATAATAATAATAATAATAATAATAATAATAATAATAATAATAATAATAATAATAATAAAGTGAATTAAAGTCCGTCAGGCTACAGGTCTGTCTCAGATCTTGAAAATGTCATTTTTGTTAGACAACAATTCCCAGTCTTAGATGCTGGGGACTGTTGCCACAGAAGAAAATGGTTTAAAGCCATGGTCTCTCTAAAGCAGCACTTGGCTTGGCAGTGGCTTCCCAAGATCTAATGGAGAAATCCCATCCTTAACATCTGGCCATAAGAAGTCTCTCAGGTGAAGCCAGTGGTTCCTAACTGTGGGTCCTCAGATGCTTCTTGGGCTACAACTCCCAGAAGCCTTCACCACTAACTGTGCTGGCCAGGATTTCTGGGAGTTTTAGTCCAAGAACACCCGTGGACCCAAGATTGGGAACCAATGGATTAATCCCACACTCAGTGTTGACTTCTATGATGACCAGTAGCTCTTGAAGGTCTCAAACACACAGTGTCTCACATTGTGGACGAGGGACGTTTCACGCCACCTGCTATGTAATGCCCATTGAAATGGAGATGCCCATGAATGGATCTGGGACCTCCTGCATGTTTAGCCTGTGCCTGAACGCTGAGTTTTGCTCTTTCTAGCGGTCTACTGCCCCTCCACCATGAATGTGGTGCTGCTTTCTATGAATGTAATAGCCTTTCTAAGGGGAGACACGTCCATGGAATGTTGTTTGGTGGGTTCTGTTCCATTTGGAGAGTCTCAGGTTACACACAACTGGTGAATTTTGCATGGCTGTTGTGTGCTTTCCCCACTGTGTGTGCAACAGGGAATGGGACACTCCTTACTCTAACATTTTCAATGAATGCAAGTTATCATGGAACACAAAGGATCTGTCAAGAGTAGATATGGGCACAGATCGAAAAAATGACGTTTCAGTTTTTCGTTTTTCGTTGTGGGTCCGTTTCAGTTCATTTTCGTTTTTTTGTGAATTTTTTGAAAAAAAATCATTTCGTTTTTCATTTTTCACTTTTACCCACTTTTTGCGCAACTTAAAGCATGGGTTTTCACAGATATTCAGGACGTTTTTTAACATTTAAAAACAGCTCATTTCATTGCAGGTCGCCATTAATGAAAATGAAACGTAATGAACCTAATTTTCGTGGTTCTGTTCGGTTCGTTCCAATTTTATCAAAGTTTTCGTTATTCGTTGCGTTATGTAATGAAACGAATAACGAATAACGGAACGAATTTTTTGTTTTGTTTTGTGCCCATCTTTAGTCAAGAGTAGGAAACGAGGATCATGAAAATCCAAGTTCAGTTCTCATTCTGGTCATTAAGCTCAGTGGATGATAACGGGGCAACTACTCTCTGGTTCTCGAAACCTCCCTCCCCATCTCTCATTATCTCCCACCATATCTTAGTTCATGCAGTATTACCAGTAACGGTACACCACCATATTAAAAAAACCCATCATTAGCAGTGTTGTGCAACCTCTGATGACTAATTCACAGCTCAATCAACAATGGCCTCTTTTACTCGCTGGTCAAACACCATCCCTACCGATCTTATCCCTTTATTGGGAGGACATAACCATCCCCTTGGTTTTTCTCAGCTGGAAGCTTATATGTAACAGATAGAAGGAAGAATTTCCTTATCTAGAAACTGCTTCTGAAGTGGGAGGGTGTCTTTGATGCTTTGGGATGAGCTAGAAGCTACACACACACACACACACACACACACACACACAAATAAGAAAACTCACCCTCCCTTTCTCAATTAAAAAGCAAGGGAAAAAGAAAATCTAATTTAAAGGCATCTGCTAATTGGAACACCAGGGGAGAACTATATATTCATTTTTTTAAAAGCAAGAAATGTATAAAGCCAGTTCTACCATATTAATGAGGGAGAAGAAGAATTCAGTTAGATGTGTTTTTTTCCCCTACCACCCATAATGAGATGCTTTCACTTCTCATTTTAGAGAGCTGTCGTTATTATTACTATTTATTATTATTAGCCATAAATTTCTGCCTGAAACTGCAACCTCTTGGCAAAACCCGATAGGAATTGCCTCAACCCCTCGATCCCTTCCAACTTTACAATTCTAAGATGATTATGATGATGAATTTATTTTATATATTTGTTTTAGGGTATTTTTACCCAGCCTTTCTCCTTGGAAAGGACCCAAGTCGGCTTACGGTAAGGGATAATATACAGTCCAGTACAATTAAGACAAGTTCAAGTATCGAGAACTACAGCATCCTACAGCATCAAAAGACAACATGACATTAAAGTGACCAGAAAACGCGCACAGTTAAAAAGAGAGTAAAATTCCATGTAAAGTTATGAGTGAGGGAAACTGCCATTGAAAACATAGTGTCGATGCAACCACAAAGTCTATAAGTACAACATCTATGTCTTCTTGTATGATAGATTCATATAAAAGTCACATAGTAGTCAGTCCATCATTCACAAAAAGCTTTCCTGAAGAGAAGGTCTTTGCCTGTTTCCGAAAAGACATCAGAAATGGGGCAGTCCTGGCCTCTAGTGGGAGGGAGTTCCAGAGTCTGGGCCCAGCAGCCAAGAAGGCCCTTTCATGGATTCCCGCGAGACGTACCTGTGAGGGTGGTGGGATGGAGAGAAGGGCCGCTCCTGATGACCTTAACACCTGAGCCGGTTCATACTGCGAGATTCAGTCTTTGAGGTAGCTAGGACCCAGGTTGTACAGTGCTTTGTAGGTCAAGGTCAGCACCTTGCATTGTGTCTGATAGCTGATTGGCAGCCAGTGGGGCTGCTTTAGTAGGGGTGTAATGCGATCTCTGTACCCTGTCCCAGTTAGCAGTCTGGCTGCTGCATTTTGGAATGTTGCCTTCTAGAAAAATAGACCAATTCCTATGGAATTGGTAGTGAGTTGGTCAATGCAGTTCCGGTGAAATGGATAAAGAAATAAAGCAAAATGCCATCATTCTCATTTTCTGCTGTTCCCCAAGGTTCTTTTGCATACATTTTCCCAAAGGTCAACACTAAATGTTAATTCCATTTTATCACAGGGATACTCTTGACAAGAAGGATGAATTTTGTGCTTCATGCAGCCCCTAACTCAGGGAGCTAGCTCTTTGAATCTGCAGGACTCTTTGAATCGAGCATGGTTGTTGTTAATGATAAGATTTTTCTTGAGGTGTTTTTAGATGGACTATACAGTTCGTTCTAGCCTCTTGGTACCAAAGGCAGGTGAATTAATGTACTGGGGTTTGCATCCAAACTTCTCTTTAAAAACCTGCTCCTATTATCTTTAAGAAATCTTTAAGAAACCTTCTTGTCTAGAAGAGGTAAGGCTTCCTTCCGCCCCCCAACTTTTACATCCCCCCCTTTCCTCCTTGCTTTCATTAATGCTGACAGCTTCTGAACAGGAGACTCTCATTGTGCTCATGAAGTCCAAACAGGAAACTCTGAAGTGCTAAATTCCATCCCCTCAATAAAAAGCAATACCAAAAATAAACTACACTTATAGCAGGGACCTAAAATGAATAGGAAGTTATGGGAAAGAGCTTTCTATTAACCTAGAACAAGACAAATGTGGTGCAGATGGTGGGGAAAGAGCCAACAACACCAGTCCAGAATCTTGTACAGTACTTTGCGTCTCCCGTTTGGAAAAGCCCGGAGTGAAATAAATTCTAAGCTCTCGGCAGATGATGGGCAACTGTCTTGCAACATGGGCGGGTGGGGTGTGCCTTACAACACCAGTTCTGGTGCAGTAAAAAAAAAAATCCACGCACAACCCTCCTCAGAAATGAGATGTCACACAGTAATCATAGTGCTGAGAGGCAATGCAGCCCAGCAGTTTCTTATGATTGCAACAAGTAAGACAACTAATAGAGCACAGGACAATGGAGAATAGAATAGAATAGAACACCCTTCACAATACACATCACTTCTGGGAAGTGCAGTGCTCAATAGAGATGCATTAAGGAAATATATTGCTATGTCCTTCCTGTGGCCACATCTACAGTGACAGCTTGGCACAGGAGATTTCAGAGCGTCTAACCAAGACAGAAGGACAAGGCATCAGGCACCCATAAGACTATCTAGCAAGCCAGTGAGTTATCTTTATTGTTCAAAAGCTCTTTATTTTTGAATTCACACCCCATTATCTTCTATGCAGTACGCTCTTTAGGTCTCTTGCCGAGATCAAACATACGAAGCTGCTTTATAATGATGTAAAAAAAAAAGTCCATCCAGGCCAGTATTGACTACTCTAACTGGCCGCAGAGGTTTTTAAACGCTTCTTCAAAATGCCAAGAAAGGCCAGGGGTTGAACCCTGGTTTTCTTGAACGCAGCACAATTACAACAGCATTCAGCTATGACCCTCGCAGCTGCCATAGTTTTTTTATCCTAGTAGATATAGTTCAAGAAATGATCAGAGCATTGCCATTTATTGTACATCCATCCCTTGATTTGTAGGCACAAAGAACGAACTCCAACAAACCCAAGCCTTTGCAATAGGTGGAGACAAGGATAACCGCTGACTCACAGCAAAGACACAAACAGGCTTGCAGAGCTCAAATGCTCCTTTCCCAAAGGTGAGGCTTTCCCCTTCATTCCATTCCAACAGACACCTGTTATTTCTCAAATGGCGTCCTTGACACACAATTGTTATCCACTGCTTTTCTATAAACATGCAAATCTCCTAGCTGCGAAGGCGGAAAAAAACATAGGTGACAGGGACAACCATGCAAAAGGTATCTATTCCCTCTGCCCTTCATTATGGCTCTCGGCTCCCTTGTTTTCTCCCTGCTGTAAAAGATGGAGAAACAGCTGCTCATATTAAGTGGAGGGACTTGGCCCAAGTTTTCGTAACTAGCTTGACAAAGAGTCACCGTTGACGCTCAGATCCTTCATAAGTAAAACTGACAGGACGGCTGGTCCAAGAAAAATATTCTAATTATTTCCAGGGGAATGTAAAGAGAGAGAAAGAAAGAGAAAGGGTGGGGGAGAGAAACCAGAGGCTTGTTAACCTTTACTGGCATATTTGTTTCCTGTTCAGAAGAGCTGTTGCATTTCATGTTATGGAGAAACCACGACGCTCGGTCTTGGAGAACGTGGTTTGTCTGTAAAAGGTCCCAGAATCATTCCCTTGCCACTCTAGTTATAAAAGCTGAGATAGTAGGTAATAGGAAAAACCTATTTCTTTCCAATGAGACCCATGAGGATAGACATTCCTGGGTTAGATGGAGAGAGCCCCCTCAAGTAGACACGCCTGGTGCCAAACTATTTTATCCTTTAAGCATTCCACAAAGACCTGTTTGTATTCAAGGACTTAAAAACTCCACCTGCAGTGTTCAATGCTTCTCTCTCTCTCTTTCTCTTTCTTTCTCTCTCTCTCTCTCGACACAATCTCGTATGTTCTATATTTTTGATTCAGATTTCAGAAATGAACGTTTGTGTACTAAACCGTCCAGAGTAGCCGTGCAGCTAGATGGAGTGGTATATAAATTTAATAAATAAATAAGTAAAGAAGTAATAAATAATACTCAGTGTGCAACAGAAAAGGTTTACAAAGGTTTCTTAATTTATAGGAATTGATGCCTAAATGTTACACTGTTTTCCTAAATATGCAGCAGGATTGCAGCTATTATTATGGCTGTGTAGGCATGCATCATATATTGCAGGCCTGCCCAACAGGTAGACCGCGGGCTACTAGTAGCCCATGAAGGGTTCAAAAGTAGCCCGCCGGCCATCAATAAAAAAAGTGAGGGGGCAAGTTCTCCACCACTCCCTCCCCCATCTCAAGGACCACCACTGCCCCAGCAAAGTTCTGGGTCTGCCAGCCCACTGTCTCAGTTGAGCGGGGCAGTTCAAGGGCTATGATGCATTGAAATCTGTTCCCTCCAGAACAGATTAATTGGTTTTCAGTGCATTCCTATGGGAAACTACTGCTCTACTTCCAAAAGTTTTTTCTTTTGAGCATGTGCTCCAGAACGGATAAAATTCGTAAGTAGAGGTTTTAGTGTAGTAGTGCTCAGGCACTTTGGGCTGAAAAAAGTAGACCTTGGCCTGTTCAAAGTTGAACAGCCCTAATATATTGCACTCCTAGCACGATACATTTTTTAAAAAAAAAAATAGGAATGCCTCCCATATAACTATGAAACTGGAGTTTGGATCAGCACCAATTTTGGTATTGATGTAACAGAAAGTCTGCTATTGCTCCGTGGCAAATTTAGAGATGTTTGGGTTTTAGAGTTAAGATTTAAAAAAAAATAATAACAATTTTTTCCTAGTGCAGAAACAAGTGCCCAGGACTCTCAGATGAAATACAGTGAGAAGACAACATTGGCATATTTTACATCCCGAGGTCAAGCAAGGATCATGCCCAGAGAGACTTATCAACAGAGAGGAAAGCTCCTAAGGTTCAAGTCATTAAGATGTACCCATCTTTATCCAAGGAGATGGAGATGAGTAGCAGTAGACCCTTATAACTTTGTGCTTGCATCTCTCCTTGTATGATTACATTGTCAGGCTCTAGCCAAGAGATGTCGTTTTGTGCAGCAGGCCTTGCAAAGCCGATTGTGTGCTGCACCATTTGAAGACTGGCGTAGCTTTGGATCTTGGGTGAAGAACCAGCATGTTTTGTCATGCTTCGGATTGAATTTAACAATGGGAAAAAAAAAGATTAAAAATATATATTTGGAAGTGGTGGTCTAAGCAGGGCCGGCGCTTCCATTAAGGCGAACTAGGCAGTTGCCTAGGGCGCCAAAATGGAGAGAGGGTGCTGGACAGCCTGCCGCCCCCCTGCCGCTGGCCACCGCCGTCCGTCCTCCCACCCCCGCCCCACCGCCCTGCCGCCACCCCCCGCCCCTCGCCTAGGGCGCAAAAATACCTAGCACCGGCCCTGGATCAGGCAAGAGGTAGTGGTGTGAAGCCTGTGTCTCCAAAGCAGGGATAAATTGAAAAATAATATTCCTTTTCTTGTTCACTTTAAAACACGTGGAGCGTTATTAGTTTCCCATGTTGACTTCATGGCCATGGCGGCTCTCCTACTTAACCGCTTCCTCTGAAATCAGGGAGTAAGATTAAACCTGTTGTAGCTGGGTTCCTCGTAATGGCCCGGACAGACTGTTGTTCTTCCTAGGCTTCGTGATCTGGGAGTTAACTAGCAGCCCCCTTCAAAACCAACCAGATCAGCTCTTTCCAGCAGGGGAGGGGTCGTGTCTAATCAGCCGGGGGGGGGAAGCAAGAGGCCTCAGGTCACACATGGAAATCACTAGAGCTATTTAAGTCGCCAGAGGTTATTAATAAATCTCCCACTATTTCCTTAAGTAAATAATTGGAGGCCCATCTTTCAAACGAGTTATGTCTGGTGGTGTTATGGTACCAATTTTATCCTTCCTTTCCCCCCCTCACCCATCACCAGGCAGGAAGCACAAATCTCTGGTGACAACAATGGCAAAACTGTGAATTATAAACATCCGTGTGTCTCTCATTCAAAGGCCTCCTCGGGTTTCCTTGACAGCTGGGAATTTAAAAAAAAAAGGGGGGGGCATGGAAGAATCAGTTTTTTTCCAACGCATCCCAAAAGAACTTGCTAAAAAAGTAGCAGAGTTTATGGTTATGATTTTCACCTCAGCTTGGGTTCTCGCTGGGAGCCGTGCTGGACAGTTTCTTTTGCCACAACACTGCCTTGGAAAAGGTTGAAACAAAACAAGTTGAGGAGCCGTGTAGCCGTCACAAAAAATCCAGATACAAAAGTGGAACAGAAAGATTGAGCTTCAGCTCTGGGGCATGAGCATAAAAACAATGGTGCAGGAAGAAAATATTTTTCACCCAGTGTGTTGTTAGTCTGTGGAACTCCCTGCCACAGGAGGTGGTGATGGCATCTGGCCTGGATGCCTTCAAAAGGGGATTGGACAGATTCGTGGAGGAAAAGTCCATCACAGGTTACAAACCATGATTCAGATGTGTCATCTCCAGGCTTAAAACCGGGGTACTTCAAGGACCAGATGCAGGGGAGTGGTATCAGGGGTCAGATATCTAGTCTCGTGCGCTTCCAGACGCATCTGGTGGGGCCACTGTGAGATACAGGAAGCTGGACTAGATGGGCCGTTGGCCTGATCCAGCATGGCTCTTCTTATGTTCTTAAGTGTCAACCACAAAAAGAAAGGGTTCAGTGGTTTAGATCTCTGGCTGTGGAGCCAGAGTTTGGGAGTTTGGGAGTTCGATCCCATGCCTCCTTGATAGGACCCATGTTTGATGGTCCATGGCGTCCCTTCCAGCACTGCCGTTCTAAGATGATGAGATTATGAAAGAATGACACATGGGAGGTTTCCCCACCAGCCCCAAAACCTTTCGATAGCTTTCATTTTGAAGGGTTTTCTATACAACTTTAGAAGAGATGGTCAAGAGGTCATAAATCGTTGCAGGTGTGAAATGCAACTGTACACCACTGTCTCTTAGAGCCTGGTATTAATGTTTTACTGTACTTTGTGATTGCTGTACTTTGCCTTATATGTTGGAATTAGTGGCTCAACAGCCACAAAAACTTACAAGCAGCAGAAAGAGTTGCTTTCATGAGAGTGGCCTCCTTTACAGTAACTCTAGCCTGACCTCCCAGAAAGGGCCTGTAGCTAGACCTTTTTGGTACTAGAACAGCTAAAGCTTTGGCATGGATCAGGGTACGGCTGGAGTGCATATTCCCACATGTCATGTGATCACAGGAATTAACATATAGATCACACTGAACTAGGGATGGGCATGAAATGAAAAAATTTGCGTTTTGTTTTGTTTCGTGCCCACTCCGTTTCGTTTCATTGCAAATTTTTAAAATAAATTTCGTAACGAAATGAACCACTTGTGAAACGGTTCATAAAGGGCACCAGATTTTGTGCCAGGGGACAACTTGTTGCTCTCCTCTGTACTGGATCTAGTTTGCTGGCATCCTTCTTAAAGTGTTTCTCCTGCTGTAAATACTTTTAAGAAGGATGCCAGCAAACTAGATCCAGTGCAGAGGAGAGCAACAAGGGGGATTAGGGGACTGAAAACTTTCCTCGATGAGGAAAGATGGAGAGAACGGGGCATATTTAGCCTGGAGAAAAGTGTTGCTCCTGCTATAAATAGGGTGTGGTGGCTCAGCAGACTAAGGCTCCGAAAACTGTGGGCTGCAAAGTCGGGCAGCTCAGTGGTTCGAATCCTGGGTGCCACACAGCAGAGCGAGCTCCCGCTGATAACCCCAGCTCCTGCCAAACTAGAAGTTCAAAAGCATGTAAATGCATGTAGATAAATAGGTACCGCCATTAAAAGCAGGAAGGTAAAACAGTGTTTTCTTGCAGCCACATTGGCTCTTCGGCTTGAATACAGAGATGAGCACTGCTCCTAGAGTTGGACACAACTAGCATGCATGTGCGGGGGAAACCTTTACCTTTACCTTTTACCTGCTGTAAATAAGATGCCATCAAGAAGCAGGGGAAGAGGAGGATCAACCAGGAGACTGACCACATAGCAAGGCTGGTCCCAGTTCAGGAAGAAAGAAGAAGAGGAAAAGAGAAGAGAGTGGACACAGGCATTCCTCGCTGGAGGAAGCACAGAACTAAGACGCCGCTTGGGTGTTTAGACAAAGCAGTAACAGGCTGAAAATGAGTGGCAGAGCTAAATTTGTACTTATCCTGCTCGAACACCCCAAAAATGACTCGCTTGCCATCTGCGATGCTTTCAAGTTGAAAAGCAAGAGCAGATGATTGGTTTAAGGATAAACATGTCAATCGTGCACTGCTATGTGCATATGCCCAAAACACTTCTTTTTAAATTCAAAACATGTGTGAAGGCAAACAGATAGGTTTTTTGTTTTGTTTTGTTTTGTTTTAAACCCAGGAGGAAAAGGAACCACTAGCACTCATGTTACTTAGGGCCAAAATGGACATGACACAAGATATTCAGAACAGGGTCTTCTGGCTGTTTCCTTCTGTTCTATTTTATTTTTAAAATGGGATACCAAGGGGAAAATCATACCTGATCAAGGCAGCAAATCTTACCACCTGCATGCCCCTGGAGGCAGTACTGCTGTATGAGAGTAGCCTTGCTGTGGAGCAGGATATAGCAATGTTATCTAGCTCAGTGGTTCTTCAACCTGTGGGTCCCCAGATGTTCCTGGACTGCAACTCCCAGAAGTCTTCATCGCTCGCTGAGCTGGCCAGGATCTCTGGGATTTGCAGTCCAGGAACATCTCGAGACTCACAGGTTGAGAACCACTTCTCTAGCTGAAGAGATCACAGGGACAGGACTGTATGTGAAGATTCTCGGTCACCCAAGTGTGTTTATCTAGACATTGAGTCACGGCAACTGGACTTCTTTTCTTGAGAGACTGAAACGTTTCGCTGTTCATCCAAACAGCTTTGTCCCTCTGAGGAAAGCTAGCTGCGACTCCTCCATTTTTATAGTTCACTTTGACCTTGTGTCACCCTGGTCTGAATCAGGCTCACAAGATGGACAATGGCCTGAATGGGCCCGTTAGGTGGACAATGGCCTATGGTGCTGAAAGTCCCACCTTTAACTTTCCCAACACCTGGTCCAACCTATGTGATAAGCAGCACCCTTCTCAGTTTTATTCTTTGGCTGTCCCCCTGTTAGGAACCGGCAAGCAGAATACAATATTTTGTGTGACACAGGAAAAAGGAATACTTGCATCTGCTTTATCGTTCTTAAATACATGCCCGAATACGATATGAATATTTATTTCAGCATCCTACTGCTATTATTCTGTAGCATCTCTACCCCATCCTTAAACTCAAAAACAAAATGTACATATGTTCTGTATCCCGTACCTGTCAAAACAGCAGGTTAACCGTCATTACATTATCTAACTGATGGCAAATTAATGGTTTTTTTAAAAAAAATCTTCAGTGTACGGAACTATTTTAAGACATCTGGGCATTCTTAATGAACCAGAATGGATTCTTATAAAGGAGCATTTTAAAAACTCTGTACACCTAGAATCCTTTTTTGCTTCCTTAACATTCAGGGGGTCCTTTATACTATTGTATACATACATGAACTATGCGCGTATGCCTGCAAAAAAAATACTGTGTGCTATGTGCCATTAAGTCAGCTCCTACTTAATGGCAATCCTAGTAGGTTGCCAAGGTTTGTGAGAGATTTAATAAGTGGTTTCCCCAGTACCTTAACCCAGCTCTATGAGTTTCTAGGACTGAGCGGGGATTTAAACTCCAATCTGCTGTGTTAGCATCTGTCCACTGCCCTACACTGTCTCTACATATACAGTAGGACCCTGGTATCCGCTGGGGATTGGTTCCAAGCCTTCCCGTGGATAACAAAAACAATAGATAAGAGAGAACGCCTGCCCACTCACCTCCAAACTGCTGTTTCCTGACAGTAGCTTGCTTTATGACTGCTGTTTTGAGACAGTAGCTTGCTTTATGGCCACTGTTTGTGACAGTAGCTTGCTTTACAGCTGCTGTTTGTGACAACAGCTTGCTTTGTGGCTGCTGAATGATTAATTTTTTTTCCCTCTGCCAACCGTGGATAACTGAATCAGTCGATAATGAATCAGTGGATACGGGGGTCCTACTGTAGAAGCACCAACAAAGAGATGAAATATGTAAACAAACAAAACAATCAGACACCCCATTCCCTGAATAATATTGTGCACAAAACAGAACCTAGGGTTAGGGTTTTACTCTGGGGGTTGTAAAAAAAGGTAAAGGTTACAGCGGTACATATTTATCTATT
>JAHTLZ010000019.1:4159303-4197681 GCA_023846285.1 Phrynocephalus versicolor | reverse complement strand
CCCACAGGTTGAGAACCACTGGTTTAAAGGTTAAGAACAGCACTCTGAATTGTGCTGGGAATGGATCAGCATCCAGTGAAGCTGCTGTCACCTTGTCTAAGGTTATGCACACACAGGAAAACCATTACAGTATATGCCGAACGACCCTTAAAAATGGGTCCGGGCATCATTCCTGCATGCATTTTCAAGCATGCCATTGGAATCTCCAACATATGTGAGTCCATCTGCTCCCTGCACCTTTATGCCCGCCAGACGAAAGGGACTCAATAAAATTGGGCTAGGCCATAAAGAAGCAGCTACAAATCAGCCAAGACTACCTGGCTTCCTTTAAGAAAACCATAAATTGTTTACAGCAGCCTTCCTCTTTAATGGTTTGGGGATGGGGAGAGGAAGAAATGTCAAAGGAGGAGAAAGCTTTAATCTAACAATTTCCAACACTTGGAGAACAAGTCCTTCCTGGACCATGCAATTAAAATTGCTGCTCTCCCCTGCTGGAGTCTCGAAAGCCCAATATCCTAAACCAGTTCTATTAATGGGGGGTGGGGGTGGGGAATGTTAAATTGCAGCTAATTAAACCGAAAATTCACCACTAGTAATTGGATGCCCTGCACTCTGAAAGCATTCATCTTGATATGTTGCCTAATGTTGGGTTGTCAGATGGTCAATGTACGCAAGGATTACTAGGTCCCTGACCTAAGTAGGCATTTGAAAAATCTACTTGCCAGGAAACCAGGAAGTAAGGAGTCCAATAATGCAGAATTCTGCCTTTGATATTTGGAGAAAGCAAGAAACCCACTGCAAGCCTGGATGTTGAGTCATAGCAATTGGATGTCTCCTTCTGAGACTGACGAAGCTGCTTGGATGAGTAGCGAAATGTTTCGCTCTCACTAGGAAAGAAGTTCAGTTGCCATGATTCAACTTGCAGACCATCTCACCTGGATGACTGAGAATCTTCACTGACACTGCAAGACTCTTTCTCAAGAAAGAAGAGAGAGACTGCTGCCCTCTTCTTCACAAGCATGCATTTGTACAAAGGAATAAATGTTCCTCGTCTCTCTAAACCCCCATCTCTCTCTCTCTCTCTCTCTCTCTCTCTCTCTCTCTGTGTGTGTGTGTGTGTGTGTGCGCATGCACATGTGCATGTGTGCGCATGCATGGGTGCACACTACAGGTCTCACAGAAGTTAGTAGCAACCCCAAATAATAGCTAGCTAGCAGGCCAAGTCAACATTTGTGAATCTCTGGAACATATATTCGAGTTTTCAAACAAATCCTCTTTTCTTATCATCTCCTGCCAGGAGAGACATGATCAATTGGCTGGGAATTATAAACTCAGTCTTAGCCAATAGGCTAAGGATGATGGGGGCTGGAGACAAACATATCCAGGGGGCACAAGATCAGAAAAGGTTTATGGCTGCCGTAACAATGGTTTAAATGAGTCCGTGGCCTTGCAAACCATGTAGCATAGTCCTCCATGTGTTACCACACGAGTGCTGTTCTCCATGCATTACTGGCTTGGTATTACTGTGTTAAAAATGGGAACACAACATCTGGAGACTCAAGGCTGGGAACCACTGCTTTAAGCATTTCATGGCTACTGGTATTTAGCATATCTGCATCCACCTTGTTTTTTCTGTAGTGTCATGTTGGTATAAAGTCACCAATATATCTCAATACTTACAGATACTGTCAATATGCATCATGACAACTAAGACAAGAAGGCAATAAAATCATGCATGGTATAAAAAGGACTCCCCATTCTTTCCCATCAGTCCTAGAACACAATTTTTGTCCCCAGTAAACCACCCATAGAGTGCAATATGGGACAATATCTAAGTTGAATGAATGAATGAATGAATGAATGAATGAATGAATGAACGAACGAACAAACAAACGAATGAACAAATGAATGAATGAATGAGTATCCAGCATGGGCAAAAGAAGGCACTTCTTTACACCCTAAGTAAATAATTTATGGAATTGGCTGCCACTGGATGCTGTGATAACCACGGGTTTAAGGTGGATTTGAAAGGGGATTAGACCAAGGTATGGAGGTCAGGTCTAGCTCTGAGGATTATCTATGATTGCTTTATGGAACACCCTGTTTGGAGGCAGTATGTCCCTGAATACTAGTTTCTCGAGAGTCTGCAAGATGGTCAAAAAAAGAAGGAGGGCTGTCGACTCCATCTTTTGTTTGCGGCATCCCCGATGGGCTATACTGGTTTAAAATAGTGCTTTTCAATGTTTCATCCCAAGTTACAGAAAGGATCAGAGACAAACACTAAGAGCCAGAATGCAGCAAACAAGGATGACATGAGATCAAAAGGGAAAATCAGTGTCACTGTGTTAGGGTTTTGTTTTGTCTTTTTCATCTCTCAAACTCTGGCTGTATATAACCCTCCGCCGTCCATCATGACATCTTAAGGATTACAAACTGGGTCTTTGTAGCATGGTGAGGAAACCTCATCCTAAGAGGCAGAAGGAATAGAAGTCTCAGCTCCAGTTACAAAATATTGCCATTCTTCTTGGTATGTTTTTTTGAACGCACTTCATATTTGCTTTCCTTTATTTTTCCCCCTTCAAAGCAAAACTCTGAAACAAGGTCACACTCCGTAATTAAAACCCGCCATCAGCACTGGCTGAGATAACTGGGTTATCTTTCTTCCTTTTTTTTCCTTCTTAATTTTTTTCTCTTATTGCCAAAGGACTGCTGAAAAAACATAGTTGGAAATAGTACTTTTAAAAGCAAGCAAGCAAGCAAACAAACAAACAAACAGCCCCTGAAACAACATTTATCTAAGTAATTGAGTCTACACTCCCGAATCAGACCTTCAGTGCTAATTTGGAGTTCTGTCTTATCACATTACAGACGGGCAACTGGGCCTCCGTTACATCAAGTGCAACAAAATAGCGGCACTCGGCATTATTATTAATGAAGTAGATGGATTAATTTCCTATTTATGAGAAGCTAACCAACTGGCTAGCTTGCTGACAGAACTATTAATGACCCTTAATGCCCCACAGGCGGTAATGGGTCCCACTGGGAGATGCAGAAGCTATGCAATTTGTATTGAGGATTTAGACATAACCAAAAAGGAGGGGGAGGGAGACGGTGTGTGGGGGGGAGAGAGGGGGCGGAAAGAGAGAAAAGCACTCCTGGGAACAGGCAGTTGATCAGCGGGCGCCCCAGCGGAACATAGCAGACAAATAATAAATGACAGCCTTGCGATTAAATCAAACCTTCTACTTTAAGTGTTAAAGTGTCTGACTGTCACTAACAATCTAGAGCTTGTTAAACTCTCCTGGGGCCCCCAGGAACAGAGGCAGTGAGCTGGAAGGTAAAAAGAGAGAGAGAGAGAAAGAGAGAGAGAGAGAGACAAGGCAGCAGCAACAGCAGGAGCAGAAAAAGGCCTTCCAGTTTCCACCAGCGAAGCGACATTAAAAGCAGAAATCCAGGGAAGAAGAGAGACAGACTGCTTTTGCCTTGGATTTAAAAGCACTGCCAACCTAGAAAGAAGAATCCAAGCTAAGCAGCTCGTTTGGCTTTAAATGCAAGTTTTTTTTTCTGGGCCATCTGCGAATCAAGCTGAAAGCGTCACCTGCAGAAACGGAGGAGCAAAGTGCAAGCAGAGGAGAAAAAAAATAATACTATAAAAAAGACAAAGGACTGGATTTCTTTTTGTTCCGGTCTGGTGGGTGGAATGGCCCATCTCACCCTTGATGTGTGCTTGGAAGCATTCATGTTTTGGACAACCAGCAGCCCTCCCTCCTTCAAAATTAACATTTCTAAGCGGGTTTTTTTTTCTGTCTTTGTGCAATCAAGAGAAGGTGAAAAGCAGCTAGAGGGCTACAGCCATACAGTTTCAGCTGCTCAAAGCTAGGAACACCCTTCGTTCAACACAGGTGCCATATTAAGAGACACATCTGCATCTTAATACAATTGGCAATGTGCTGTCCAAAGCACACAACCATAGGTGGAGGGAGGGGACACCCAGACAGTGTTCTGGAATTTGTGCTGCTTGTTCTCGGCGTGCAATCAGAATATCACATCACAGCTGATGGGGATACAAGAGAGGGCCTTCTCTGTGGCAGCTCCCAGGATGGCCTTGTATCCTCCCGCCAACAGCTGGAGATCCATTTTTTTTCAGGTAGGCTTTTCACAATCACTATCTAATGCCTTTTAAAAAGAAAGATTTAAGAAAGATGGCCTATGAATAAAGTGAAGAAGAAGAAGAAGAAGAAGAAGAAGAAGAAGAAGAAGAAGAAGAAGAAGAAGAAGAAGAAGAAGAAGAAGAAGAAGAAGAAGAAGACCACCACCACCACCACCACCATCAACAACAACAACAACTGGAGAGCTCAGTGGTTTAGGCATCTGACTATGAATCAAGAGGTTCTTTCTTGAAGCTCTCTGATGGAGTTCCACTACCCTTGTGAAGAAATGAACTTTGTAATTCAGATTTATAATATTAATGCAAACATTGTATTCCAAGTTAGCAAAGGTCTCCTGATTTTTTTAAGCTGGGGAGGGGGGATTCATTTGCCAAATTCCATATAAGGTATCCACTGTACAGAGGACAGCTCTTTGTTTCAAGGGCTACCTAGTTGAAGACTTCTTTAAAGACTTCTTTGGTGGTTATTTCACGTCCTTCTTTGTTCTGCGACTAGTTTAGTACCGTGACAGCATTGATCGCAATCATGTGGTTTTGTCTCTGTTTCAGTGTTCCCATGGTTGTGATAACTTGTCTCGTGACAAATGTTACCTCACGGTCTTGTACTGTGACAAACACCGAATTTGTCTAGCTTCCTTTTTCTTTTCTTTCTTTTTTTTGGGGGGGGGCTTAAAAATCCTTTCCCGATATTTCGCTTATGAAGAGTCATAATTAAAAAAAAAAACTGGACATAGTTTTCTGAGAGAAATGAATGTATTGTTGCATGACAGTCATTATTACACGGTGTCTTGTCTCAGAACAGAAAGCAGGAACAAAGGGTGATGAGGGAAAACCCTACCCCAGCACCAGGTACAGTATTGTCGTGCTTAGCACCCGTTCCGGGGCATGGCTGAGACAAATTTCAGTAGTTGTGCGACAGATGTGAAGTAACTATTTTTGGTACCACTCCTGAGCACAACACTAGCGCAGACAAAACAGATATGAAGTCATTGTTTTTCCCCACAACAGAAAATATACATTTTTCCTACTAAGATTACTGTTATTTCCAAATAGTCACACATACAATGAAAATAAGATACCCACATTTAAAGCAAAATTAAAACATGCAGTAAATCCTATTTCCCTCTAATTTTTGGTGAGGGATATGGGTGGTGGATAAATAAATGTATTTCAAAATAGTGAATTATGAAAATTGGCTGGGGCAACCTATCCATCCAAGCTTGGAAACATATACGCTAGTTTGTTATGGTCTCTAGCCCCAAACTGAACCGATTATAGGGTTGCTTCCTACTGTTTTTACCCTCAGCCAACTTATTTCTGCTGCTTCTGCTGTTTAGGTCTCTGGCTTCAGAGACAGACAGTGGTATTTCAATGTTCCTCCTGCCTCCCTGACAGGGCCTGGACTCCACGACCCACAGGGCCCCCTCCCAGAAATGCAAGACTGAAGTGCAGGACAGCTTGGTGGTTTGAGGCCTCTGGATGCAGAGCCAGAGGTCGGGAGTTCAAGGCTCCACTGGGGACACAGAACCACCAAGTGGTTACAGTGACTGTGGTAGGGGGTATAATAAGACTCTGGGGGTTTGCCAACTGAATAGAAGTCTAGCTCAGTGGTTTAGGTCTCTGGCTGCAGGTCCATAGCCTGGGAGTTCAATTCCCCACTCTGCCTCCTTTACAAGGGCTAGACTCAGTTCCAGCTCTGCAGTCCAAACATTATTATTCTTATTCTGTCTCCTGATCAGAATTTTATTTGGGGAGGGGGGGTCACAGAGGGAAGCAACCACAGCCCCCCCTCCTTCAGGCTTGGATACTGTATCCTGCCAGGATGCAATGGGACTCATGGTTTCCTGTGTTTCACACCGAGTTCTGAAGAGCCTGCTTTTTGGACCATCGCCCATAGAGGCCTCCAGCCTGCCAAGACCACTAGCTGGGGATTCTAGGCAGTGTTTAAAAAAAAAACACACCACAATTTTTAAAGCTCCGGTCCCACAGAGCTGTGATTTGTGTAAGCTTGCTGGACTGTGTCAGATTCTTGGAGTACGTCTGAAATAAATCCACTATTTCTGAGAACAAAGAAATGTGGATGGGGTGCAGAAAAGAACTCTTGATGAGATGCGTTGCAAGGACGGAGCCTCATCTGTTCCTGCATTACGAAGCTGAGCGCTGCCCTGTGCCTTCCTCCACCCATGCTAACCTCCCGTAAACTTTCTTGATATTTTCATCATGAGCTCCACGCAGCACAACATTGCTTCTGGCTGCCTCGTAAAAGACAGGAATGTTGATATGTGTTTCATAAAGCCAACGTATGGAGCATAAAACATATTGTTATCAAATTATATATTGAATTATCAACATGTTTCAGGGAGAGGAGATGTGCACTAAAAAGAGTTAGAATTAAGTTGCTCCCCCCCCCCATCATCCTGATAAATATCCACCGTTGTGACATACAAGGCGGTCTTCTTTTCCATCATTTTCAAAGAAACACCCACATGTAATCAACACGACAAATGGGTGATTTTAGATACTTTTTAAAATAAAAATAAAAATTATGTTTTTGAAGTAAGTGGAATAAGCACCAAATTTTCCATGGAATTTATTTATTTATTTATTTATTTATTTATTTATTTATTTATTTATTTATTTATTGTATTTATATCCCGCTTATTATCAAAAGATCTCTAAGCGGCTTACAAAGCCACAATTGGCACAGATAAACACAATTGAACAAACAGACGATACACACAACAAACTAATATAGTTAAAAACCTGATAGTGTTCCTGATACTATCTAATAAAAATCTAATAAAAATATCATTCAGAGACATGGCGATGGCGGGGTAAAAAAAAAACAAAAAAAAAACCTAGGAATCGCCGAAGGCCTCCCGGAAGAGGTAGGTTTTTAAAGCCTTCCGGAAGGCCAGCAGGGACTCTGCAGAGCGCACTTCAGGAGGGATGGAATTCCAAAGGCTAGGGGCCGCCACTGAGAATGCCCGGGCCCGAATACTCGACTTCCGGGCTTCTCGGGGAGTGGCGACCCGCAGCAAGTGCGCTCGCGCCTGCCGAACGGGACGGGCCGAGGTGGATCGCTGAGCGATACGCTCTGTCAGGTAGTCCGGTCCCAAGCCATGGAGGGTTTATAAACTAAAACCAAGACCTTGAATCTAATCCGGGCTGCAACGGGCAACCAGTGCAGGCGGGCCAGAACTGGCGTGATGTGATCATACCGACGCACGCCGGCCACCAGCCTGGCCGCCGCATTCTGTTAAAAAATAAAGAAATACATGTGACATTTCCTGCTTGTTTTGCATCTTACACTTTACCGAGCTGCCCACCCAGCTGATACTGAGATAGCTTCTATTAAAAGTACTGAATTCTTCCCACCTCAGAATTTCCACTTTGTTTCAGCCTTCCCAATGGATTGGTCACTGTGTCAGAATCCCTGGTATATACCATATATGTCTAATAAGAACACAAAGTGGATTTTATCCATGAAAGCTCATATTAAAATATAGCAGTCTTTAAGTTGCCACACTGTTCCCCCCCCATTTGTTTGTCTTGATTTTTCTTTTTTTGCTTTTGCCTGATAAAATAATAAAAGTGCTGCTTATCCATATTCAGCGCGATGGCACTTGTGAAATTCAAGAGAGGGCAGCCCAGCTTAGGCATTAGAGACCATGTCTCCAAACACTGAAAGACTTATTTGCATACATCCCCTTGTGTACATAGCCACCCAAAACTGAAACATCCTACCGCTCTTTCTTGTCCAACATCTACAGCAAAATAGACACTTAGGCCCACTGGCTTGCTCACTCTCCACCTCCTTTGTCCCCACCTTGAGTCCTTTCCTCTTTAAGCTAGTAAAGAAGGGAAAAAATAATCCTGACAGCCCTCTTGGGGGAAAAAACCAAGAAGGCCGAACCAACTGCAGCCGGGAAACCATCATGCCTGCTCACTCATCACATTTTGCATTCGTTCTGCCACTCGCTGTCAAATTAAAACACGTCCAACAACTCATTTCTCCTGCTCGCACAGTTACAAATTAGTCCATTAAGCTGTCTGCAGCATGCCTTTTTTTCCCCTCTTCCCAGTAATGGCCTTGGAGAATTCCTTTATAATCACCAAGTTCTCCTGGGATGTCCGTGGAAAGCAGATGGGGTGGCTCCCGGGTAATACACGACACTTTTTAATGACACAACATGCTGCGCCTCCTCCCACATCCCTGTTTTTTTTTTTTTTTTGTCTCCCTCCCTAGTCTCCTCACACATCCCATCTTCTCTCTCCCTCCCTGCCTCTCTTTTAACCAGGATGATTAAGAATTTAAGCCAAGGTTGGTTATGGGGGAAGAGTGAGCAGAAAATCAAAACAGGCAGAAAAGTTGTGAGACGATTAAAAAGACATTCAGGCCCAGGTTTGTCTAGAATTGATCCTAATTTTAAGCTGGATGTGGAAGAGCGACAGATGTTGTTGACCTCACCGGTGTGTCTCTGCTCCCAGTTGCATTTGAGGTGGCATTACCGTGCCCAGAGCTTCTTTTAGAACCATGATTCCCAACCTTGGATCCCCAGATGTTCTTGTTATATTTGTCATATTAGATTGCTCACCTCATTCTGCTGCTGTATGTCTGAAGAAGTGGAAGTGTAGTCCACCAAACGTTACATTAAAATACAAAAGTTAGTCTTTAAGGCATCACATGTTTTGTGTCTTTTTTGTTTTTCTTTGATTTTGCCTGGAATCTTGAAAAGACTAACACGGCTACCCTCTCCAAACCTTCCTAGGTGTTCTTGAATTCCAACTCCTAGAAGTCCTGACTAGCAGTGGTGAAGACTTCTGGCAGTTTGTTTGTTTGTTTGTTTGTTTGTTTGTTTGTTTGTTTGTTTGTTTGTTTATTTATTTATTTATTTATTTATTTATTTATTTATTTTTGAGTATTTTTACCCCATCTTTCTCCTCGGAAAAGGGCCCAAGGCAGCTTACAGTAATGACGGACAAAATACAGTCCAGTGCAACTAAGACATATTCAAGTTTAAGAACAAGGAACTGAGGGGTACCTAACAGCATTAGAAGGCAACCTTAAAGCTAAAAGAGAACACAAGCAGTTAAGAAAAGAATAAATCCCATGGAGTCATGTACAGTAGACCATCTAAAAGTTATGAGGGAGGGGAACTAACAATTGATAACATAGTGTCAATGTAACCACACAAGGAAAGAGATAAACACAAAGTTTATAAACACAAAGTCTGTGTTTTGCAGCCCAAGAACATATTCGGACCCAAGGCTGGAAACCTCTGGGTTAGATCAACGTCAGGTGTCAACTGTAGTCTGTCTGTCTGTCTGTCTATCTATCTATCTAGACCAGAGGGAAAGGACAATATCAATAAGGAAATCTAAAAGGATTTACTGATGTTTACATTGGTCAAGGCTGAAACCTGGGTCATTTCTCTGTTAACCTGCATAATTTATTTATTTGACTTTTATACCACCCACCTAGCCCTAGGGCTACTTTGGCTGATTTGCAACATAAAATGGCAGAACAAAATAACAAAGTAACACATTGAACAAACCAAAATACAAACAACATAATATAAGCAAAACATACATAAATCAACAACAATAAACTAAAGTAAAGCTAAAATAAGAGTAAAAAAATAGCCAGGAGATTGATAAATGAAAACAGAACGCAACAGAACAAAACAGAACAAAACAAAAGAAGCATAATGTCACACTAGATGTTTGGGACATCAGGAAAGGCCACAAGTTAAGTCAATGGGCCTACTTTGTTTCTCATCTTCCTTCACCCTTTTAAAAACCAAGTCCAGCTTCAGAGCTATCCTTCATTACTTGGTGCAGGCTTTCAGTGAGTGACAGGCATAACACATTCACACTATCTTGGTGAACAGCCAAAGGTTTTCATGGAACTCATTCCTAGACAGGCCGTGCTAAGGCTGCTTTTCATGGCTACACTCACGAAAAGCGAGTGATAAAAAGGGAAAGCAGAAGGGAGGGAAGCCCCCACTCCTGCTGTTACTTGTAAAGAACGTGAAATGTGCCAAAAGGTGCAGTCAGGGTTGTGTTCCATTAAAATTGTGTGTGTGTGTGTGTGCGCGCGCGCGCGTGCATGCACAGACACACGCACATGATGGGGGAGAAAATCCAAGGCCCTGCAAACAATGAAATGTTGGCTGTCTCTTCAGAATCTCTGGCCAAGACATAATTCAAGTTTGTTCTTTCTTTTCAAAAAGTTAAATAGCCCACATTCTCACCCTCTCTCAGACACACACACACACACACACACACACACACAGAGAGAGAGAGAGAGAGAGAGAGAAAAGTGCCGTATTTTACTCTTTCAAGAAGGGCAAAACAAAGAAGGTAGTGTGCAGGTACGAAAGAGTTCTTAAGTGGAGTTGTTTTGTAATTCCGACAAGAAAATAGGTGCTTTCCTTGGAAAAGTAGAGGGTTCTTTGGCCAGCTATTCCTGCTAGAAAAGCAGAAGTATGAATAGACGCCAAGGTTTCGATGAGTGGAAGGGACTGCCATACTTGGTTTATGGCTGCCATTGTGCACTTTTTTCAAAATTGAGAAGCCCTTCTTGATTCAGGAAAATAAAAATGAATATGTCTAGCCAGGAATTGCACAGGTCGGTGTCCACATTTCAGTGCTTCTTTCCTTTCTTTTATCAAATGTTAGAAATGTACATAGTTATCTCCATTCCGGGATGGGTTTTTGTTTTTGTTTTTGTTTTTGCTGCCTGAAGCTTTTCTTCCCTTCCCATAAGCATGGCAGACGATACTGCTTTTCATGACAGTTAACATTTGCAGCTTGAAGTCACTGCTTTGTATGCCTAACGATGGGGCCGGCACCTTCCCCATTTGAACTCCTGACTAGATTTGAGGTTTCCAAATCACCGGTTCTCTTCTTTTCCAATCTGCTAGTTGAGCACTTCCAATTTCTGAGCTTTGTACGGCGCTGTGCACACGTCGTTTTCAGCTGCTTTGGGTTTCTTTTGTTCATGCGTCAAGTTAGACAAGAGGAAGGAGGACTGGTAGAATCGGTCACCTCTTGTGAATGCACCATTTGCGAGTTTGCACAATGGAGCTTGAGTCCAGCAGCCAGGAAGCTTTGGAAACAGATATGCCCAAGCCTGGACAGGACCCTCTAGGTCTGACCCCCATCAAGGAGCAATCAACCTCCCCCTCCCCCCAAAAAACCTTGTCTCATCTAATTAGGTAGGTTCCTTTTCAAATGTGCTGAACATTTTTAGAACAAAATGCTCATCACCAGTCTTCGGTTAGAATGCACATCAGATGGTTCAGCCTTGCTGTTAACCAACAGGCTGCTAATAATAACCATCCCTGTGGGCAAAGAGGTCTGTGTTTCATATAAGCGAGCAGGGCCAGATAAATTCTTTTGTGGACGGGTACCGTTTGTTGTAAGTCAGCCACAAAACAGAAACGGCTGTCTAGAGTACATATAATATGGATTACAGCCAAGTCCATATATCGTTAAGTCCCTGCTGTAAACTCTAATGCTTAAAGACCAAGCTCTCGGCGGACGGCAATTTCTAATCGTTTGAGAAAAATGGCGTGGCATGTGTGAATGGCGCACATGGCATGGTCTAAAGCTGGTCTCTGGTTTCCATAAAGCTTTCAAAACCAATGTGTATCCATTCAGGACAAGAATCTGGACCACATATTTTCCCATCTTCTTTAAAGAAATATGCAAACATTCACCTCGGTAGTTCTCTGCGTGCCTTACTTGGAAACATGTCACAATGACTACATGAAATCCCTCTTCTCTCACCCCCTGAAACAGATTTCTTTTAATATGCAAATATTAAGAGAAAGGAAGCTTCAGTTTCCTCTTAGGATCCATCAGAATCCAGACAAGATTAGGATGGAAAATTAAAACTCTGCCAGCAGTTTTGCTGGCTTCCCTTGAGCGCCACTCACTCTGTGATCACAACACTTTGCTCCCAGCTATGATATTCTAAAAAAATTTGCATCTCTTTCACTTTGGGATTGTTTCATCCCCCCCAAAAATAAAAAAAGATGTAGGAGGAGGGAGTAAAAAAAAAAAGGTAAACAGAGCAGAGCCGGAAGCCTAAATTTTAGAACAACTCTCTTGTCTTACAACTTTACAGCTCGGTAGCTTTTTTGAAGATGAAAAGCAAAAAGGTGTGGGTAGGATTCCCATCGCTCCTAGGAGCATGAGCAAATGCAATGCTTTTTTAATTTATTTAGTATTTTTTTATATATATATATAAAAGAGGCTGCTTCCCAACCCACGTTGAAAGTGTGTGGCTGTTTTGTGGAGAGAACATTTCGCAAGCTCTCCTGTGATGGCTCCTGGAAGGATTCCCGTAGGAAAAGAGAAGAGAACACGTGCCATGGGAAGGTGCCGTCCCTGCAATCTGCTCCAAAATGCAGCCTTGCAAAGCTGGGTGGGGGCTGCCTCTCGTGGGAGGATCATCCATCCCTTGAACAAATTGAGGGTGTATGACCCATGCTGGCAAATCGGTTGTTGCCTGTGCCATCTCCCTGGGCAACTTTTCAAAGGAGGAGTAGGAGTTATCCTGTGGATGCAAAGCACGGAATTAAGTAGCAGCCCTTAAATATGCAAAACCTGGGAAATATCACACTTATGCTTTTTGAAAGGTGGTCTCTGCAGAAGGAAGCTAATACATGACTACCCGGCGGAGTCATCGCCGTGTCCTTTTCTTCTATCTATGCTTCCCCCATCCTTTTTCTCTTTTTCTCTTTTTCTATTTTTCCAACACAGCTTGAGTCCTGGAGCTCTTTTTTCATAGAGAAGGAAAGAAGAAAAGAAGAAAGAAAGAAACCCCCAAGCAACAAACCAAAAGGGATGGCGCAGGGTGGGGTGGGCTAGGGGGAGAGCGAGAGAGAGAGAATAAGAAAAGATTTAACAAGCTCCCCGCGATAGATTATAAGCCGCTGCTCGAAATTTATGGATGTTTGGATCTTTGCCACACAGAACAGATTGGCAGGCTGATCAGAATCACAGCAGGCTGCCTAATGAGTCCCACACAATTTTTCACCCCATATTTTTCCAATAAAAAAGCAGTTAAATACCAACCACAGCCACAGCAAAGCTTGCCATCTGGCTGGGGTTTTTTTTTTTATCCAGCCATCATTAAAATGGTTCTTGGCAGTTTACACCTCGCTTCTTTCTTCTCAATCTCTCTCTCTCTCTTCTCCCCCTCCCTGACCCCCGCCTCCTTTCTCTGTACAGATGTGGAACGAATTTCCTGACAACCCTCGGATGAAACAAGGGACTTTATTGAGCTTTACAGATTAACTGCCTAACTTCTGGGTCTAATTTTAAGCATCTCTAGCACACCAGTGGCATCGGTTTAAGTGAGCTAATTGCCAAGATGTGAGCCCACTGGCAATATTTTGGGCGAGCCAGAATGAAATGGGAAATTAGCATTTAAAGGGACCATATGAACCAGTCTACACATGCATAGGGAAGGCTGCTTCACCATATTTTCATCTCAGTGACGTGGCAAACGACATAATTATACAGTAGGACCCCCGTATACACTGATTCATTATCCACTGATTCAGTTATCCACGGTTGGCAGGGGAAAAGTAAAGGAATCAGCAGCTGTACAGCAACCTGCTGTCACAAAGAGCAGCTGTAAAGCAAGCTACTTTTGCAAAACAGCAGCTGTAAAGCAAGTTACTATCACAAAACAGCAGTTTGGGGGACATTTTGGCGTTCTCTCTTATCCACAGTTTTCATTATCCATGGGAAGGCTTGGAACCAATCCCCAGTGAATACTGGGATGAGACTGTAATCTAGATCTTTACTGATTTCTTCTGTTTAGGTATGTATCCTTTCCTATAGCCAGGCTTCAAATGAAACAAGAAGAAATGCTAGACCAGGGAGAGAGCATATGTTCTTGTTATATGTCCATTAAGTCCCTTCAGAGATTCTAACAGGGTTTTAAGGTACGTGAGATATTTTAAGAAGTAGTTCTACCTTGGCCCCTCTCCTCTAAGTTTCAGCAGCCAAGCAGGGATGTGAATCCAGTTGTTTTGGGTTCTTTTCTAAAGCTTTCTTCTCCAGTCTTTTTCCTAATCCCTAAGGGCTTCATGTCAAGTCTGGGCAGGCAGAGTCAGCCTTGAGTCAGCAAGCAACTGGCCAGAGGTAAAAATTAACGGGTCTGAGTTGTGGTTCTTCATGATAATGAAGATTCTCAAGTGAAGAATAACATAATTACACCACCGGGATTTCAAGACCAACACCAAACAGACAGCTTCTGCCATGCCTCCTTGAAAATATTCAAGTTGAGATTCTGGAATAAGTTACCAAGGGAGGGAAAAAATCTTCTTTGTTGGGTAGCCACGAGGAACACATTTTTCCTTCTCTTTGTGCTTCAGTTCACAGTGATCTCTGGGGGCCATTAAGGAGAGCAGGAGTAGTCAATGATTCTGGGTCACAGTACACACTCTGCAGACACAGACATCAAAGTGCTGGAAACCCATTCCCCTGCTATAAGTAGATAAGGCTTTGATAAGGACTTTAAAAAAGTCTTAACAAACTTGGCAGCAGCAGCAGCAGCAGCAATAAAGTTTGATCTCGAAGACTGTGGCCGTCTGCTCTCCAGGTGCTAACTCCGAATGGGGAAACTACATGCCTCTTGAAATCTCTTGTTTATTTCTCTTCAAAGCTGTCTGGATCGCTCATTGGTTTAGTTATCTGGCTGCTGTGCTAGAGGTTGGGAGTTCGATTCCCCACTGTGCCGCCTCTGAGTACTGCCAGCCCATGTGGCCTTGGACAAGTGGCACAATCCCAGAATAAAGGGCAAGTGAAACCACATCTGAATATTCTTTACCTGAAGGACTGAAAGAAAGGAAGGATAGAATCATAGAGTTGGAAGAGAACTCAAAGGGCCATCCAGTCCAACTCCCTGCCATGCAGGAACCCCATCACAATATTTCTGACAGATGGCCATCCAGCCTCTGCTTAAAAAAACCTCCAAAGAAGGAGGCTCCATCACCCTTCTTTGTGGCAGCATATTCCACTGCCGAACAGCTCTGTCATGAAGTTCTTCCTACGTTTCAAATGGAATCTATTTTCCTTTAGTTTGAGACCATTGCCCCGTCATGGTCTCTGAAGCCATGGAAAACAAACCTGTTCCCACTTCAATATGACATCCTTTCAAATATTTAAACATAGCTATCATATCCCCGTTCAACCTTCTTTTTGTAAGGCTAAACATTCCCAGCTCCCTAAGTCGTTCCTCTTAAGACATTTCCTCCAGACCTTCAACCAACCTGGTTGTCCTCCTCTGTACCCGCTCGAGGTTGTCAACATCCTTTTAAAATTGAGGCACACAGAACTGGACACAGTACTCCAGGTGGGGTCTGACCAGAGCAGAATAGAGTGGTACTATCACTTCCCTTAATCTAGACACTATGCTTCTGTTGACAAGAACCATAATTCTGCCATAAGTCAGAGTTGACTCAATGGCGTGTCTGAGCATTCCACCCACTGGACCATCTCCATCTTTTTATCTGCATGGCTTCCTCAGAAGAAAGCTAACCCGTAGGAAAAGCTGGACAGAAAAACGTAAACTACGCTTGTAACGGTGCCTGGTAGACTAAGTTCCTGAGGACTGTGTGTCATTTGGGTGCAATTAACCATGTCTGCATGTCCCATGGAGTGGTAGGAAATTAAGAATTCATGCATACCTAACAGGCATAACCCAACGAGAAAGATGGTCTACAAGCATGCACGTCTTCCCCAACCAGACAGCTTCCCGTTACAGAATTCCTGCAGACGTATAACAATCTTTGTGCCTATAAACTGTATATAAACCAATATTCCATCACCCCAGGACAAACCAGCTAACCACCCCATCGTTCAAGCCCGTAACAATCAAGCTTGGTGCAGAACTTCCATCTCTTCAACGCTTTTGAACAGCAGGGACACTAATAAACAACCGGGCAGTAAAGCTACACATCACCCAAGGTTTGTCTTCCTCCTTCACGGGAGACCTGCTATGATAATACGACGTGGAAACATGTTCCGTGGCCAAGCAGCTAAAGAGGAGACTTCTCCACCTCGCAAGCTTCAAGCTGGGCTGCTGTCAGCTATTTTTAAATAGCCGTGTGCAAAAATAAAATAAAATTAAAATTAAAAAAAAAGGGCCCGAGAGATCTTTTTGCCCCCCCCCCGCCATGCTCTCTCATCAACTGCAACATTTCAGTTTCTTAATGTGGTCAGGGAATAAGGAGTGCAAAGAAGACTCTCTGTTCTTAAATGGTTTCCATCCAATCACTGTTCTGTCGCCCCTAAGGCGTTCCTTCCCTACAATAGGATTTGCCTGCCTCATGTTGTAAGGCTCTCATCCTACCCCTTTGGCGAGGGCTCAGCTGACAAAGGGAGTGGGGGAGATTACTGTGAACTTCACCGTGATCCAATTTCCACTGCGTTTATCTCTCTTTCTTTAAGAATTAATTCAGTCTCATGCTTGCCCCGGAGCTGCAAAAACAGCCCCTCTCTTTTATAGACTCTCCCCACCACCACCATTAAAAAAAAACACAGGAGTTTTTCAAGAAACAGGAAGAGTTTCCAAGTTGGAGGCAGTCCAAAAAGCTCTCTCTCTCTCTCTCTCTCTCTCTCTCTCTCTTTCTCTGTCTCTGCCCCCCCTTCTACTACATTTGCCCCCATGCGGTGGATCTGGTACCGTCCCAAGAGGGAAGGGATGCCAAACCGAAGTGACAAGATTTATAGCATTCAACAATTGCTGCTTGTTCTCCTATCAACCCAAAGCAGAGACATGCAGCTAACATGTTGTATAAATACACACACCAGCTTAACCAATGAGCCTCTCTTGGCTTCATGTTATAGAGTCCCCTAGTTGCGCCTGGGTTTCAGATTATTTCATTTATTCATTTTTTGTTAGTGCTATTGGGCTTTGTTAACTGTTACACTACTTACTTACTGCCTTTATGGATTATCCAGGTACAGCAGTGGTCGACATAAGTGCTTCTTGTTACAGGTCTGTAAGGGAGCCTTAGTCTTTTACCAGTTTTCTCAAGGGCTTGTAACCGGGTTGTAATACTTTTTCCTCTAAGCAAAGCTCTCTTCCACCACAATGTTAAGTTTAAAATAAGTATTTCCTTTCCCTTTACATATTAATCAATGGCACCACTGTGGGGGAAAAGTTTTTTTTTTAAAGAGGTAGATTAAACCCTTCAAACTAGAGAAGACCCATGGGGCTGTAGTCTCAGGATTCCAGATATATCACCCTGTCCTCCATAAATAAATAAATAAAAACCCAGCAAGGGAGAGATAGATTTCGAAGTGGAGCAACATGACTGTTCTAAGATCCCAGATCCACCCCATATGGAGTTTCAGAGAGGGTAGCCGTGTTAAGTCTTTTCAAGAATTGCAGGCAAAAATCAAAAGAAAAACAAAACAAAGCAAAAGACACAAAACATGTGGCACCTTGAAGACTAACTTTCATATTTTAATGTAACGTTTCGTGGACTACACTCCAAATGGAGTGTCCAACACACAAAGACCCAAAGCGCAAAAGGCTCTTCTGGTGCGTATCACTGTTTGTTCGTGTTGTGATTGTGTGTTTACACATGCCAGGCTTTGCAGATGGGTTGCCTCACCACAATATACAGCATCCAAGGAAGCTTATTTTCTTCTCCGTTATCTTGACTAGTGCTTCCAAGCTTCTAATGACTGTCAGCAGAGCTCGTCATGTTGTGTGTTGTGTGTTGGGGTGGGGAGGCAGCAGGGGAACCAAAGGCCGTTTGTCTGATTTGGCAAATTAACCCTCTATGTCCTTCAGAGGAGGCTCACCATGCGCAGCTTAGGAGGCCAAATTGCAAACGGAGCAATGTGACCTGACTGCCTGACCCTGATTTTTGTCTCAGAGCACTGAATGGGTATATTTCTCCAGTGTGTTTCAGGTATCAGGATATCTGTAAGAGGGACCTGATGGCCTTGGGAATGGACCTCAACAGATGGGAAACCCTGACCTCCGATCGCACTGTCTGGAGGCAAGAGATACAGCATGGTCTACATAAATTCGAAGAAGCCTTTGTCCAACAGGCAGAGGAAAAGAGGCAGGCACGGAAACAACGTAACCCAAGGACTGGGCAAGAAACAGAATATATCTGCCCCCAGTGCGGTAGAGACAGCCATTCCCGGATTGGTCTATTTAGTCACATTAGGTGTTGTTTTAGGATCCCTACTCCAGGCATGATACCATAGTCTTTCAAGACTGAAGGATGCCAATGATGTTTCAGACTTTAAAGGAGAACAGACACATTTACTGGGCCAGTGGAATAGGGGGTTATGTGGGAGAAGTCTATTCAGGGTGTTATTTATAACACTCCCCCCCCCCCAACTCCACAATCAAAATCCAAGGACTTGAAATTAGACTGGTTTTAGGAAGGCTTCATGATTTCCCACCTCCCTGCTTCGAAGCCCATTTGTTAAATGGATTTTGACTATCTTTATATTGCAGACTTCATTAAGAGATACACAATCCATCACATTATTAATGGGAAAAGTTAAGAAGCAAACTGAGACCCATTTCTAGGTTCTAACAGCCTTGCAGTGAGGTTTCCCATAACACCATTCTCTCCCTCCCTCCCACCTCTTTTTGATTTTCAAACCTAAAGAAGAATTTATAAGACTCTGCGTAGGAAAGGTAGAAGCTCCCTCTTTCCCTCCCCTAAAAGTACTTCCACAAAACTAAATCATAAATGTGCCAAACCAAAGCAAAAAGCAAAGTGGTCTGCTTATATACCCCCCATACTACTTCAAGTAGTCTCTGGGTGGTTTACAGTTTTTTAATTACAGTATGCATGCTACACATTGCCCCCTCCCCCCCAGCAAGCTGGGTACTCATTTTACCAGCCTTGGAAGGATGGAAGGCTGAGTCAACCATGAGCCTGCTACCTGGGATTGAGCCCCAGGTTGTAAGCACAGTTTTACCTACAGTGCAAGCATTTAACCACTGCACCACGAGTCCTTTGAGAGTTGACTGGATAGCACAGTGGTTTAGGTATCTGGCTGAGAAGCCAGCAATTGGGGGGTTCCTTTCCCCCACTGTGCCTCTGGGAGTACAGCTAGGCTGTGCAGCCATGGGAAAGGGCCGTAGTTCCAAGCTGCCCCGAAAAAGCAAGGAACGGAAAACTATTTCGTACTCTTTACCTGGAAAATACTTCCAGCAATGGTTTGAAGGTCTTTCAACCTTGCTCTCTCCTATCAGTGAAATTAGTGTATTCTCAGTTCGTACTAGAGTAGGTCAATTTGATTTAGTGGAAGAAGTAAAGGAATGGACTCACCATATTCCTACTGATGTTCGGCTTAGCCTGGCTTCCTACACTTCCTACAGTGTTTTTCAATATGTCTACTTCTGTTATTGTGTTTAGCACCATACACTAAAACAGCAATTCCCAACCTTGCATCCCCAGAAGTTTTTGGACTACAACTCTAAGAAATCCACTGCTCTATAACAATCAGTTCTGATTTCTACCTCTCCATTTCAGTGGCTTATTTTTCACAACTATAGCTTCTGCGGAATGCTAGAGGACTACACTGGAACCCCAGGAGTGCAAAAATCAGCTCCAGGGGCTGAAGAACCCTATCTCAGGCCATGGTGAGGTGAGTCAACTGCGATTCCATCGGCTTTATCCAACTGTGTTAAGTTCTACCTGCTTATTTGCAGGCTTCACGGGCTGGAGGACATTGATGCCAAGGAAGACAGATGCCTATAGAAACTTGACAACGGGAAGACTTGCACATTTCAAGGCGGTTAGGAGAGTCACACACTTTATTCTTCTTCCTTTACAAGGATGATGTGTGGATCAATGTAGTCGTGGCATTGATGTCCCCATGTATTATGGTAATAAAGAGCATCTAAGCACCTGGGATGGGTAGCTGTCGGGATTCGTGATGGGGGATTGGAAGCATCAGTCCCTGCAGGATCAAAGGCATAAGCCCAGCTGTGACAAGACCTCCTTCTAGGGTTTAAACACTCTACTTATGTAAATGTTGGGCTTTTTTTAAAAAAACCAGAGCAGCAAATTTTAAATGGTGGTCATAGAGTTTTTTAAAAAAGGATTTCTCAAGAAATATTTTCAAGACTTGTGTCCTAAGGCAAGGGACACTGTACAGTAGAAGTCTTCAAATCACATTTAATAGCTTAATCCATAAATTTGGGTATCTTGTTGCTAAAAATTCCATCCCATTGGGACTACATAGGATGCATGAATGCCCTACTAATCTGTTAGTCCTACCTAAAAGATTTCTTACTGATGGCAATTTGACGATGTGTGAGAACCACTGAAGGAGCCTAACCTATTCCCTCAGTTTGGCTAGAATTATCTAGAAATGGTTAAGTAGTTTTAACTAGATTACGACTTTGTAGTGGAAGTAATGAAAACAGTTTTTTGAGGGATGCTAAAGCAGAGAATGTCAACAAGGACAACAAAACAAAACAAAACAACAACAAAAGCCATTATGACACCTTAAACACCAACTGCTATTTTAACGTCAGCTGTTGTAGAACAGGTACGCTTCTGTCTTGCAAGAGTCAGAATACAGAGATTATACAGTTAAACATTGACGCAAGGCTTGAAATCAAGAAAGAGTGGTGTTGGGTTACACATCACACCTAGTAATGATTTAAGACTTCTTATGTAGGAAAATGATTCAAACCCTCCATGTATGCATGACTATATAATCTCTGCCTCCTCCACCACCAATGCCCCAGGTTGGTGATTAAAACCTTTGAAAAAGTTGTTGACTAGGTGTCCTCTAGATGGGTTTGGGTTAGTTTCTGGATTCAAATGGCAAGCGCAACACATTCTCATCGGTTAAATTTCCAGCACTATATGGAATGTAGGTGAAAAATGAAATGAGGTATGAAGCTGTTTTCATAATGGAATCATGACTGTTGGTAATTCAATTAAAATTGCAAACTACCAACCACAGGGGTTTCATTAGATAACTGAGCTAATTTTCATAAAGTAATTAGTATTGCTATGCAACTACAACCTCACCCCCCACAACACATACATACACACATTTAACTACTTATATTGCCCAACTCTGGAAGTAACTGCCAAGCAAAGCTGGAGAAGTACAGTGTTGTTTGTGTGGCATGTCACACTTGGATCTCTCCAAGGTCGGTAAAATAAGGGGCGGCAATTTTTTGCCTGCACAATTAGTTGCAGAATGCTTTAAGCAATATGGGGTAGTATAGAAGATGCAATGCTTTAAGCAACATGGGGTAGTATAGAAGATGCAATGCTTTAAGCAATATGGGGTAGTATAGAAGATGCAATGCTTTAAGCAACATGGGGTAGTATAGAATGCTTTAAGCAACATGGGGCAGTATAGAAGCTGCACATTTTGTTTTCTGCTTGCCTCTTACCAGAGAGGGTCTTCTCTGTCACTGATCCCAGACACCGGAAATACCTCCCATAGGAGACCAGGCGGGCCCCTTCTTTGCTCTCCTTCTGCCATCAGGCAAAAAAATTTCTTTTCAGGCAAGCTTTCCTTTAAATGACTGGTTGGCCAAGGAATTTTAATAGGATCATTTTATTGTGTGTTTTACTTGTGTTTGGAATATTGATTATGAATTTTAATATATATATTGTTTATTGCTTTTTAAAATACTCCAATAATTTATTATTTAGCATTTAACTTTGTTCCCTTTAATACTGGAAGCCACCTTGGATCCTTGAGGAGAGAGGCAAAATATAAACATTTTAAATATATAAATAACACCAAGCCAAATTATTATTCTGCGTAGCTTTGTTCTGTGGGGCAGGTAGCAAGTAGCTCTCCAGGTTTCCAAGCAGAGGCGCTACCTCCCCTCTGCTCCCTAGTTCTTTCAGCTGTATACCTTTTCCAAGAGAAGCTTGCCAATGACAGAATAACTCTGAATCTAAGCTGTACCCAGGGAGTGCTTCCTGATAGATTTGATACAAGCAAGGCTGTCTGCTTGTATCAGATAATCCTAACCTGCAGGTCTTGCTGTTAACAGTAAAACTATGCTGTCGTCCAAAACATTTGCATCAGCCCAACGACTCCCCAAAGCTAAAGGGAGACCAATCCTTCTGCTTTCACAAACTGTCCTCCTAAATTTAGCTGAGCAACTTGTGATGCTCCCCTGGCGAGGGCTGACCTGAAAGAAAATGAGAATATAGTACCATGTTTCCAGTTCAACTTCTGCTACGATATTTCAGGAGATGCATCTAGGGGACAGCACCACTCTTCCTTCTGTTGACTTACATCTGAAGAAGTGGACTTGGTCCACGAAAGCTTGAATCAAACTGTAATAGTATTGAAGGTGCCATATGTTTTGTCTTTTATTTTGTTTTGTTCTGGTTGTTTTATTTTGATTTTTGGCTTGTTTGGATTTTTGCCTAGAATGCCTGTGCAGACTCACACATGTACCTCTTTCAAAGCGACAACTTCATACAGAGGAGACACCAGAGGAGGTGGAACCCAAGACCAAGCTCAAGATGGAATATTTGGCTGAAGAGAGAACTCAAGGCGCACACAAGCGTATACTGTAGGGCTGATCCTGGCAGGGGAAACTGGTCCTGCAGGGCTCAGTTTGGCTCAGACTGGAAAGCCCTTCAGCAAAACGTAACTCAATATGAAGGCAGCTGATCAGCCCAGGAATCTTAGGCATCTGGTTGGTTCAATGGGTTTGCCAAACCTCTTATATGTAAAAAAAGGTCACCTGGCACGTCCCTTTGCAGATGATTTAAATATGTGTGAAAACAACTACATAACATGGCTGGACTCACTTCTGAGTCTTCGCGTTGGGGCCAGGAGTAATCTCTAAAACACAGGAGAGGGTCATAAAACCAATGGAATGTTATCGGAGTTAAGAACCCTCCATTTTACTATGTATTGCACTCAGCCCTGTAACCACAGAGACAGAATTGGACTTGAAAATACATGGTGTTCAAAATCCACTGGCCCTGGTATTAGGTGACTGAGAAGACAATCTCAGGTGGGAGGTATTGGAGCAGGCATCATCCGCAACCCCTCAAAGCCTTCTTCTGGGACTCTTCTTCCAACCATTCCAACCAGTTTCTGAGAGGCCACAATTCAAAGCATCCTATGATTACAAAATACTGTCCTATTGTCATGACTTAAGTAAGATTTGTCTGAAATTCCTATGGACTTCCAAACACTGAAGGAATGATCTAACTGGAGACTGTATTGTAATTTGGATTGCTTGTTGTGTAGCAACCTGGTGCAATCTATTTCCTGGTAGCTATTATTGCCTTCAAGAATACTATTTGCTGGAATTTGCATGGCGCATGGGGAAACGTGCTCCAGCCTGACCCTAATTTGTGCCCTAGCTGGACCTCTGTGGTCTCTCCAGGGCTTCTACTTTTGTGGGCCGGTTGGAGTGATTCCCTGGTTTGTTTTAAGGGAAATCGATTCCATTAAAGTGACTCTTTCCAGGATGATCAAGCATATATGCCTTCACACCCTGTCTGTAGGGGGGCCCTTCTTTTTCCTTGGCAATAAAACACACTGAGTTGACCTCACTTACCCCGGTAGTCCACCTAGTGAGCTGCAGACCTCAGTAAGTGTCCACAAACTTCATCATCACTACCTACATTCTCATCATATCTGAACTGGAGCATGTCATGTACAGATTTACAAGGCGGATATAACAGGAGGTAGGGGAAGGCTCAAGATTTCCTGAATTCCTCAGGAGTAACTCTACTTGACTGTTGGGTATTTCAACCATCAACTATGGCAAAGGGGGTCTGGCTATGTTTACAATGAAGCTTCTATGAACAAAGGGGGTACAGAAAATCACGGTAATGATCCCTCTCATGACGCTCACGAGAGCCTGCCAAAGCAATCTGTAACGAGTTCGGGTTTAATCCTTCTACTGAGTGCTGTACCAAACACATCTTGTGCAGCAGTGAGGAGGAACCATGTGGTTCCTGTTTGTTTGTTTTCGAACTTTCATGTTATAGGCTCCTCCACTCCCTCCGCCCTTCTCTTCTGCGTTGCAAGTCATCTTACTTGACATGCAATATCTAATTAGTGTTAGGTGGCTGCTCTGTTCAGCTTTTGTTTTTCTCATATGACATTTTGCCTAAGCGGAACACCACAAGATCTCCCCTGAAGCACTTCAGAGAGATTTTTGTTTTTGCTTTCATTTGATTGCTTTCTAATGTTAAAACATGCATAAACAGAAAACAACCACGGACAAAAGTAGAAGAGCCGGGCTTTGTCCTCAAATAAGCACACAAACTGGACTGGCTTTGTTCTGCAAGTTTACTGGGAAATAAAGGGCCTTTCACAGCATAAAGGTCTCTTCCACAGGCCTTTTTAACAGCATCTGATCTGCACACTTGGCAAAGCACTCTGGAGTGGACCCATTCAACTTTCTGGGTTGGGCTGCTGCATACACTTGTGTAAAACTGCTAGGCTGCTATTTGAAGCATGGGCTTTTGGGTGGCACTCTCTTTATTTCCATAGAATTGTAGAATAATGGAGTTGCAAGGGGACTATAAAGCCAGCCCTTGGAATCCAAATCAAAGCAGATCTAACGGATGATTGTCCAATTTTCTTTTGAAGGCCTCCAGTGCTGGAGCACTCGCCACTTTCTGAGTTCATTGGTTCCATTGTCATACTGCTCTAACAATCCAGATATTTTGCTGATTAAGCCTAAATCTGACTTCCTGTAGTTTGAGCCTGTTATTACATGTCCTGCACTCTGGAACGACTGAGAACAAATTGTATGACTAGCTTTTGCGTATAGTAGGACCCCCGTATCCACTGATTCATTGTCCACTGATTCAGTTGTCCACAGCTGGCAGAGGAAAATAAATAAATAATTCAGCAGCCACAAAGCAAGCCATTGTTACAAACAGCAGCTGTAAAGCAAGCTATTGTCACAAATAGCATCTGCAAAGGAAGCTACAGTCACAAATAGCAGCCATAAAGCAAGCTACTGTTTCAAAACAGCCATCAGAAAGCAAGCTACTGTCAGGAAACAGTAGTTTGGAGATGGGTGGGCAGGCGTTCTCTTTTATCCACAGTTTTCATTATCCACAGGAAGGCTTGGAATCAATCCCCAGTGGATACCGCGGTCCTACTATATTTGAAAAGTGCTATCATTTTTCATCTAAGTCTAAACATACCCCACTTTTAATTTATTTAAAATATTTTTATCTCGCCTATACCCTGCCTTTCTCCGTAAGAAGGACCCAAGGCAGCTTACATAATTAAAAGACAGTACTGTATTTAAACCTTAAAAAGCAGGCATACGAACGCTAAAAAAGACCAAACAAGTACAACAATAAAAGACAGTAAACAAAAGCAACACCAAAACCACACTCAAACCAGAAATGCAATGCCATCCATTTAAACCCTCTCCGTGATTACTCAGGGAAAGCTTGCCTGAAGATAAAGGTCTTTGCCTCCTTGAAGAAGGACAGCAAAGATGGGGCCAGCCCGGCCTCCAGTGGGAGGGAGTTCCAGAGACTGGGGGCTGCAACAGAGAAGGCCCTCTCCCATGTCCTCTCCAAATTAATGTGTGAGGGTGATCAGGCTTCTCCTAACGAATCTTAACTCCCGTGCAGGCTCATAAAGGGAGACACGGTCCTTGAAAGAGCTTGCACCCAAAACAGCTTGCATAAAAATGTCTTGGGTTTTTTTTCGCTGAAGCACCACTAAAGACCTTAAAGCCGTATATTTCTAATATTATTTATTTCATTTATTTTAGAGTATCCTTACCTCACCTTTCTCCTTGGAAAAGGACCCAAGAAGACAAGGACGGAGAACAATTCAAACATGGTGGTGGTCACCAACCACAGTGACCTTCACTAACGAAAGGAACATAACTCATTCCTTTAATTTCTGAAGCCATGGTCTCTTGGTTTTTAAGCAGAAAGGATCCTCACCAGCCCTACTTAACCCAAAGGCTGTAACCCAAGTGACTGCAATGCTATGCCGAGGCTTGGTCGGAAAATCTGCTCCTTATTTAAGAGGCTGGCAATATGAAAGCAATTACAGTGCGGGTCACGTTTATTGAATAAAACCACTTAGGCATTATGTTTACAAAGTCAAAGAAACATTAAAATCCAGTGAAAAACAATTATTTTTACAGGATACATCTGTAAGCAATATGGGCTAGGTTTTTTTTGTGGGTTATCCTTTTCTTTTTTTCGGGAAATCTGGCCATAATAGACTTTGTTGGTAGTGTGGAAAACATCCACACCGCAGCAGTGAATTATTTTTGAAACGCTAAACTTAATAATATAACTTTTTTTAAAAAAAGAAAGTTTGAAAAAATATTACAGGCCTTCAAAACAAAAAGAGCTATGCTTTTCCTGACCATTCAGTCTTCTTACTCTTGGCAGAATGTTTCAGACCAATCAGAAAGAGTTAGACAAATAGTTATTTTATTAGGGAGACTGTCAAATAAATCAGGATGCGGTCAGCAACTATTTTTTGATCCTTGCAGCCTAGTGGACTAGCTGGCTTCAGAAAAACAACTTCAGAAAACCTTGTTACATACAGCTTACTGTGTGAGAGAGACTCTTTGTAGAACAACATGTAGGCTCCCAGACTCCCAACAAAATTTGTTCCAAACCTAACCCCTTCTTGGCTACTTCCAGAACTTGGGAGCACAAAATGGTTCAAGCAGCCCCAATGGATGTTTTATAACCCACTAAATTCAATCCTCCTTGTTATTCTTAAAGAGGAACTTCTGGATAGCTTTCTGGTGAAAAGGCAATGCAAATATAACATTGGCTTTTGAAATGGCATTGCCAATTTAAGTGTGCCTCAGAGCTGACCTGCTTTGCCATTAGATTCTTGGTTACTTGAGTCTCATGTCTTGAGATTCTCTAGTAACCAAGGTCTCCATTTCCCTTTGAAAAAGACAGAACACAAACTTGGCTTGGGAGCCAGGAAGGATTGAAAACTAACTAAGGAATGACATATAAGAATGCAGTTGGTGAATACATGTCCATTCACTCCAATGAAAATAAAGTTGGGTAGGCCTTGTGAGGTTAACCTGAATAGATACCAGATTGCCCTATGGGTTGGCAATGAACTTAGAAATCTTGCTGTGAAGCGTATCCTCTGCTGAGGAAGCAAAATGAGTACCTTGTGTACATCTGCGGAATTTCTCTTTGCGCCCTCCAATATGTTAGTACGATGAACATATGAGCCTGTGCCACCAACCCTTTATGGAAAAGACAGCAGCAAATCCTCTGGGGTCTAAAACTCACCAGTAATAGGGTTATGACTATAAATGAGCTATAACCCCACCCCTTCCCTTGGCTCCATTAGAATTAGTCTGGCTTTGATATATGTTCACACAGCCGGGATGGCATCACATCCAGGGCTGGGTTGATAGCTCCACTGAGTTTTTTTTGATGGCAAGCAACAGTGGGAAATCTGTGTGAGTGAAAAAGAAAATACTCTTCCCATTCAACATAAGCAATGCTTAGCTAAATGGACCCACACTCTTTCTCGATGTAAGGCAGTTTCCTCTGTCTGAGTTCAATAACCGGCCTTCGTAGACCACTGCACACATGTTCAATTTCATAATGTTCATTTTCATAATATAAGTAAAACAGGTGGATTTGGATAAGTCTCGGAATGAACAGATCATGTTTCTTAAACACGCAAGCTGCTTAAAATTGCAAGATAAATTTACCAAATTTGTTTACTCTCCAAGAGATCCTATGCCTTAAAACTGGGCAGTCAATAAATGGCTTGTGGTGTCTGTCTGTCCGTCCGTCCGTCCATTCGTCTGTCTGTCTGCCCACCCACCACATTTTTTTTAAAAGGGCCCAAGCTGACTTACATCACTGAAAGACAAGATTTAAGCTAGCAACAGTGACAATGTGTGTGTGTGTGTGTTGTGTCGTTACAGTCATGACCGACTCTTCGTGAATCCATGTCCATGGAGTTTTCTTAGCAGGAATACTGGAGTGGCCTGCCAGTTCCTACTCCAGGCGCCTACAGCACCTGGTATTCCCTGGTGGTCTCCCATCCAAATACTAACCAGGGCCGACCCTGCTTAGCTTCCGAAATCAGGAGAGATCGGATGTACTTAGGACTTCTAGGCAGCTAGTGACTATACAAAAATTAAAATGGATAAAACAAATACCACATTTAAAACATAAAAAGGTAAAGGTTTCCCCCGCACATGCATGCTAGTCATGTCCGACTCTAGGGGCAGTGCTCATCTCTGTATTCAAGCCGAAGAGCCAGTGTTATGCAAGTCCATGGCCACGTGGCCAACATGGCTTCAAGAAAACACTGTTTTACCTTCCTGCTTTTTACAGCGGTATCTATTTATCTATTTGCATTGACATGCTTTTGAACTGCTAGGTTGGCAGGAGCTGGGGTTAACAGCAGGAGCTTGCCCCGCTGCGTGGCACCTGGGATTCCAACCACCAAGCTGCCCGACTTTGCAGCCAACCGTTTTCGGAGCCTTAGTCCACTGAGCCGCCACGCCCCATCATTTAAAACATAAGCATCACCAAAACCCACCCAAAGAAGTGAGGAAAGTACAACAATCCATTTTTAAATGCCCCCCCCTTTGGCACCAGTCAGGGAAAGCTTGCCTGAAGAGAAAGGTCTCTGCCAGCTTCCCACCTATGAAGGCGGTGGGACTGAGATGAAAGTTTCAGCCGAGTATCTTAACCCTTGCGCATTCTTGCGCCTGATTCACAAAAAGTGTTGTTCGTACGGCCAAGCTGTTGCGAGTAATTGCAACAAACGTGTTTTTAACATGGCGGGAAAGACAGGCAGCGGAAGGCCAGGCATGAACTCATTAAAGGTCTGTAATTGATAAGAGAAACACAAGAGCTTTTTCTTTTGCCCAAGACAACAAACAGTTTCCTCTCTGCCACCGGAGTTACAGCTTCAATAAAATCCCATTGACTTTTCGCGCTTGCACTATGCCTCACCGTTACACTCTGCTAATTACCCAGCAGTTATACACTGGGCCATAAAAGAAAGGCGTATTGATGCCAGCTGCTACTCACAAGGAAGTTGGTGGCCAGTAAATAATGCCTTGGGGTAATGCCTTGGGCTGCAATTATGATGCATATGAAGACATTAATGGACCAAGGCTGAGACCAAGGCAGACTATCACAAAGGCATGTACAGATTGAAGTGTGAGGCTTATGTTGCTGTCAATTGTGCGAACAGATGGGGGTGATGCCTCCCAGTACAGCCGTCTTTGGAAATGTTTTATTTCCAAAGAACTTAAATGAAGGCAAGCTGGGATATGGTTTAGCTCATACATCATAGTCACAACCCACCACTCTTACTTTCCTACAGAGACGGACCTATAATCATGAACACAGAAGAACTACACAGCTTGAATGTTGAAAATGAAGAAATTTAAATGGAGATCTTGCATAACTTGGCTCAATCACCAATCCAGACTGAAGCCCAGAAGATTGGGACTAGGAAGGGCAGCCATGAAGCAAGAGATCATAATGGTTGTGTTCCTGGAAACCAAGATCATCCGCATACTTGTACAGTGGTACCTCTTAAAAGGAATTTAATTTGTTCTATGGGTCAATTCGTTTTATGAAACCTTTGTATTACAAAATGCTGTTTCCCATAGGAATTCATTGGGACTGGATTAATCTATTCCAGAAGCTATGGGTTGCTTTTTTTTACGGTTTCCCATAGGAATGCATTGGGAATGGAGTAATCTGTTCTGGAGGATAGATTAAAGACAAAAATAACCAACACACAGAGAGAGAGAGAAATACAGTGGTACCTTGTATAAAGGAATTAATTTGTTCCAAATGAAAATATGTTAAGCAAATTTTCCTTTATATAAATTTCCCACAGGAATGCATTGAAAATGGAGTAATCCCATTTTTATGTTGTACGGATTTGCCCCATAGGCAATTCTGTTAAGCAAATTTCCCCTATCTCCGGAATATTTTATGTTGTACAGATTTTGTTATACAAACTGTTTGTTATACAAGGGTCCACTTGTACGTGTAAAAATACTGTATCCCCAGAGGCAAGCATGTTGAAAATTAGAGTGTCTGACTTTAGGCACATCATGAGAAAGCAGGGATTACGTGGGAAACCCTGCTCCCCACCACCCCCGCAAATAATGCCGTGAAAGTTGGTAGTAACAGAAAAAAGATAAAGATCAAATAGGAGGTAGACTTATTCTTTCAAGGAAGCCACAGACTTTTGCCTTCAGTTGCTGAGGAGAGTTATATCGGACAGGATATTTTGCAGCTTGCTTATTCCTGGGTTCACTGTAAATCAGGGGTCACTTGATAGCACAACAACAACAATAGGCAATAGAAACCCTTCATTTGTCACAAGTGGTGGAAGACTGATCCTTGCGCTTACTGATTCAGTTCTGTACGACGAGCAGAGAAGAATTTAATGACTATCCCCTCGGATTCCACTTTTTCTGTGCGGATCAGGATTCCAGATTCTTTATTAAAGAAAGAATTCTAGAAGACCGGGATCCTTGCTGATCTGGAGACCCTATGCATAAGTAGCACCCTCTGGGCTGGCACCCTGGTCATTTGGTGCAGAGAAGCAGGTAAACAGTTACCGCACAGTTAAATAAGGGTTGGAACCTCAGAACATTTCATAATGAAGACTAAGAAGGAGTTACTTGAAAAGCAGCCCTCCTACTCACATATGCTGTTGCTCAGCAAGCCTTCTAAACATGTTTAGGAAACACTAGTACCAGAGACATGAGTAAGACATGGCTTGGACTCTTCCGTCTGTTTATTCAACAAGTTTGTGGTGAGTCAATCCATTTACAACAAAACAGATGTGCAGGCTTTGCACAACCTACGGGGAAAAATGTGTCTGCATGGCTGCTCTTAGCCACTCACTCATCTGCCTGCTCCTGCCGGGCACTGGCCTCATTATACCCAACCTCACCACTGATCAGGACACAGCATGAGCTGCCCGGCAGCCAGCTGCAAGAGCAAAGCCGTCGTGTTTTGTGCCACTGTGCACTTGCAAGGACAGCAGGTGCCAAAGGTAGGAAGGAGAGTGGCTGGCACTTTCGGCAGGGTTCATTTCATAGGACGGTAGGGGCTCCTCACCTGCAAGGCACCAATATTAATTTCCGTGGGCAAGCCTTTGGGTCCAAGTCCCAAGACTAAGTCCGGGTCTTTGTTACCAAGTCCAGATCCCTATTAAAAATTAACTCCCGCCCGAAAAAAGGAGGGGTGGATGAGTTGCAAATCAAGTCTGAGTCATTGCACACACAAAAAGAAAAGAAAAAAGAAAAGAAAAAAAAAGATGGAAAAAAAAGCTGAGTCCAAGTCAAGGCAACAGAGTGACTTAAGTCTGACTTGACAGCAAGTGAGACTTAAGGAGTCCCCATCCCTGCCAGTTACTGTATCACTTCTTTTTCAGCCAAATAGGCACCTGAAGTGGTGGGCCAATAGACACAGGGATGAATATAGCGCAACCTATTCTACACTGACTGGCACAGCTCTCCAGGGTTTTTGGACACCCTGGAGAAAGAAACTGGGATCGTTTGCATGAAAAGAATCTGCTGAGTTATACCTCGGTACGACTCTGCACTTTGATGCAGACAGAACGGCGCAGCTGTTCAGCGTGTTGGGCGAGGACTGAAGAAAGCTGGTTCAAGTCCTTCCCCAGCCCATGAGACTTGGCAGGTGGACTGTGGGCCAGCCAACCCTCTTGATATCTTGCCCGTCACAGAGTTCAGAGTATGCATTTTCCTTTGTACAAATCTCCTATAGGAATGCATTGAAAACAAAGTAATCCTGATCGCGACCATTTTTATGTTGCATGGATTCGCCCCATAGACGATTCTGTTAAGTAAACTTCCCCTATCTCTGGAATTTTTTATGTTGTACAGATTCTATGTTATACAAACTGTTTGTTATATGAGGGCCCACTGTATACTGGTCTTTGAGAAGCTGGAGGTTGGGAATTTGATTCCCCACTGAGCCTCCGGCAAGTTAGAGCCAGCCTGTTAGCTTTGGGTGAGCTGCATGGTTCCAGGGAATAGTAAACCACTGGAAATGATTGCCGGTACATCAGAATTGACTTGACAGCCTGCAAATATTATTATTTTAAAAAATGGCCTACCCCATTTTGCTCCCTGACAGAGAATTCTTGGATTTCGCCTTTCATCTAGCGTGCAAATAAAGCAGCTAGTAAGACAAAGGCTGTGTCCTTGAGCATGATTTTAACGCTGTTTTTCCCCCTTCGGTCTATGAAAGGGACAAGAAAGGTAACTGAATAAGTCTTTAAACTCTCCTTTCTTAAGACTTAATATTTCACATTGTCAATGGGGAAAGGAATTAAAAGTGCCAGCAGCTATCCAGATAGATTTTTAACCCCCCCTCGCTTCCCCCCCTCTTGCTCTCGCGCTGCATCCCTCAGCTTCAGAGAATATTTTCCCCACAAATTGGTTTTAAATTAAAGGAGGTGATGAAGGCAACGTGCTGTCTCAGCATTTTCCCAGGTGCACTTAATCTAATTTCATTAAGGAGATCAGAACTGATGATTGCTACAGCCGAAACATTAAGTCTGTCCATTTTTGTATAAAAACCATTAACTCTGTCAAAGCATCTGCGGGTGGGCTGTTTATTATTGGAGATGAAGGCCCCCGCTTTGCTTCCCCAATAAACTGTCAGGAGCACTAAGCCACAAATTAAGTCAGCTGCTGCCAAAGATTCAGGCAAACGGCCCCCAACTAGTTTTGACACAGGTATACGAGAAGCTGAAGGAGAAGGACCTTGGAAGCAGCTGGAGAATGCTGGGGGGAGGGGGATCCATGAACTGGCCAGTGGGGAGGGGAGGGGAGGTTACCTGCACAGTCCCTTAATAGCAGAAACAGTAACAGTCCTCTGTTATTGGTGGCTCAGTGGACTAAGGCTCCAAAAACTGTTGGCTGCAAGCTACACAATCCATTTGATTGCATGCCCCCCCCCCACATCAGCCTCCCACCAGCTCCCTCCAGCACTGGCAATGGTCAAAAATTATAAGGGAAATAGACTCCATCCTAAAAACATCTGGAAGGCCACAGTTGCCTTCCCATGGTGAAACCCGAGGAGTGTAAGAGAGCTGATCAGCTAGACCAAAATAACATGGGCTGTCACGTAAATATGATATCATGGGCACACTTCCCCCCCCAAATCTGCTTTATTGATCTTTCTAGCAGCTCCTCTATCATGTATATATGTATTTAGAGGCATGAAGAACGGTCAACAGTAGAGTATTGATTGGGTGGTGGATACAATGGTTCCTATTAGGAAAGTAATAGGGACATGAGCATACATCAAGAAGTGCTACTTAGTGAAATATTAACACCTGTAGATTGCAGAATTCAATCTTCTCTTGAGATCTGCACACAGCCCACCCCCATCTGGTTTCTCGGAAGTGTTGACTATTCTTTGTATCCCAGCCCTTCTTTAAATTGGACCATCATGGATGAGCCTACTTACTCAACAATGGGCCAAGTCTACTTCTAAATAGCAAAGCCCTTCTTTCCCAGTGATTTCTGGGATGTTATTATTTCGTTTAAAGCCCTTTTGTCACTAAAAGGCTACAGCATTCTTCGAAACATAATATCATGACTGTGTAACTCAGGAAACAGATCAGGTTTCAATACCGATAAACCCTGTATATTGTTATGCCGATCAAAACAAGTCTTTCATTAAACCAACCACTTTTAACCAGGCATTAGACCAATGTCAGTTTTGTAACTCTCATTGTTTCTTCCTTCCTTCAGCTAATGTCTCTTGAGTTCTCATCTTTTTAATCTCCAGGAGACAGGAAGTCTACTCCATTCAAGTGGCCCGCATACCCTTGCTGGTGTGTGTTTTCTACCTTTTGTGTGGCTACAAAGACACTAAAATCATACATGCTTTATAACAGAAATGGAGAAACCAGAGAAGACGAAGCGGTAAACAAGGTGCCTGGGGGAAACCAAGAGAAAAAGGCATATACAGTAATACCTCGTAAGATGGATGCCCCTTAAGACGAAAACTTTGTAAGACGAATGAAATGTCCGGGAATAGGAAAACTTTGTAAGATGAATTTTTCCTATGGGATGCTTCGCAAAACCAATGCATTCATATGGGAAATCGCATTAAACCGTGTTTCATAGGACGAATTGACCTGTAGAACGAATTAAATTCGTCTTAAGCAGCACCAGTGTACGAAAGAAAGGAAGGAAGGAAGGCAGGAAGGAAGGAAGGAAGGAAGAAGGTCCAAATCTCTTTAAGATCAGCTGTGGGCCAAAGGAGTATTAATAAAATTTTAGACAGTTAGAGAAGCCATTCGTCAAATCTGCACAATTTACATACAACTAGTGTTTAAAAATTCCAACAAGTTTTGTAGCTCTGTCCCTCCCCCTCCACCCCAAAAAATACCTGGTCTTTGTAAAAAAAAATGGCCCCAAGTCTATTTTCCAGCATGTACCAGTATAGCTGCAAAAGCCCTAAAGGGCTGCTGCCTATCAAGGAATATACAATCTAAACAGATTGAGAGAAATATGAGAATTAAACTACTGATGACTGTTTCCAGAATCTAAATAAGTGCTTCCTTCTCCTGTTGTGGTCTTGAAAAAAAACCTCTTTCTCTGAAGCCAGGGTCTGTTTAAGGGAGGAATCCCTCAAAAGCAGCAATGTAGGATTTTTGCTACATGCACATACAAGCTTACAGAGGGATACATTCTCTCAAAAATATATAATGGGAGGAACAAGGCTGCTTTCCCTCTCCCTAATAATTATCAGTCCTGTGCATCATGTTTACATTTTAAAAGGCCTGTATTTTACACACAAATCTGTATTTAACAGTGGCCTTTCCTAGATTATGACACTGTCCCATTTCCATTGGTTTGCCAGAATGCCTCACCTGAAAGGACGCATTCCAAATTTCCCTTTACACACTTTATCCTGAAAAAGAGCTCTCGACCTGCAGAAAGCTGCCCTCTTTTCTCATTCCAGCTCCAGATCAAAGCTGTCCAGGTCCTTTTAGCTGTTCTCCTGCCATTGTGTGAACGCCAAACGGAACCGCAGCACAAATGCACAGCAAATGTTTAATTAAACGTAGAAATGCAATGGCATCTGTACCCCTATTGCAATTTCCTCGCCGTCTTAGTTAGTAAATGAAGAAATGCCTGATATCAAACCCTTGATTTGTGGCGCTCACTTATGCACCGGGTCCGGGCAATTATCCCGACAACCCATAATTTTGTTCACAGCAGTTGGGAACCCAAGAACGAAAGAGCCTGGGCGTTGAGCTGCTTCGAAAGAACATAAGAGCTCTTCCCCTCCCCTCCCTCCCCCCTAAATCCCACATATTATAGTTAATACTGTTCCAAACATTGTTATTAGCCAGGGGAAGTGGGGGAGGGAAGGCTTGGGAACATTTTGGAACTGCGATGAGAAGGAATTAGTCACCCGCTCATTTTATGTGACTTTTGGCTTTTGCAGAATGCCATTTAACGGTAGTCATTACCAAGCTGCTCGCCACTTTTCATTGGAACGCCGAAGCAGGTAAGAGACAATGAGAGGAACTGTTGATGGTTTATATTACTCTATTATGTTAATGTTCACTAAAGTATGCCATAAGCTCTCTCATTACATGTGTATAAACCAATTCTCTGTGGTGTTATTCCTGTGCTAAATGCTATAACTACATAAATCTTGAATTAATGGAGACTTTATAGTTCCTGAAAATGAAGGGTAATTGCTATCTGTTAATGCTGTTGTAGCTAGTAAAGGAAGTATATATTTTCGGAAGCAATGTTTATGGGCCATCGGAGTAATGGCGCTGCCACTACAGGATGACTCCAGAAGAGACGCAAATATCATTCGGCGTCCATATCTTTTCATTCCTGCACCGGTTTCCAACCTTGGGTAGTCCAGGACTTAGGTAGCCCAGGTTGCCTTGGACTACAATTACCTCCAGATATGTTGGGTGGGGTTTCTGAGAGTCCAAGCCCAAGAACACTTGGGTTACCCAAGGCGGGAGACCACTGTTCTAGAATGGGCATAATGTGGCCCTACATCTACTGTTGAGACTTCAACTCCCAACAGTTTTCAGCAGCACACGTCATGTGAGGCATGCTGGGAGATGCAGTCCAGAAACTCACAAGAGTCTATACTTTAAATATAGAAAAAACAAAAACAAAAAGGGAGATCCTGACATTCAAATGAACCAGTAATCAGGGCATAATGCATAACGTTCCTGGCTCACTGTAACAGAACACCTCCTTGGGTCTAATTTGGTTTTGCATTGCAGACTTTGTGATTTCCAGTTTTGGAAGGATACCGGGATTCCCTCAAACACAACCGAGCTCTCCTTTCTTCTTAAAGGCAAATTGAAAACTTGGTAAACAGAAGCATGTTAAAAAGACCGAAACTGCTGTTGAAGACAAGTAATGAATATTCAGCGCTGCTCTTATGAGCCTACTTTCCAATTCTGGCTCACATTCGAAGGAGTACGAACAGAGTCTGTGCATGCTGGATCCCAGCTAAAAAAACCCGAGGACGGATGGAAGAGGATAAACGAAGTGTGGTTTGGCTGCAATGCGCTGTAAGTAAAATGAGGCACCAACTCTCCAGACTTTCCACTGGTCTTCTTCGTTTTGGCTAGAGAGAATACAGTCATCTGAGGTCAGCCATTGTGCAGGGAACAAGAAGGAAAGCATGGAGAGGACGGCCACCATGACCGATGCGATCCGCTACGTTAGCACCACCGACCAACACAAATGATGCATGGAGGAACCAAAGTTGAGGTTCGGTGCAGATGCCAAACCAGCTAGGAAGAGAGCTCCCTCCACTTCTGCGAACACAGATGCAATACATGTATTTGTCTTCGCTGCCATTAACACAATACTATTTCCAGGCAGAGACCGAATTAATGAAGCAAGTGCCTTCTTTTGCATTTCTGCAGATCAAGGCGAAAATGACAAAAAAAGTGTTTTTTACCTCTCTCTCTGCAATGGCTTGTTATAGCTCGTCCATAAGTTGAAAATAAACATGACAGTCTCTCTCTCTCTCTCTCTCTCTCTCTCTTTCCCCCCCCCCCCCCTCTGTGAAACATTATTGGTATAGATAGATATAATATTCTCCCTTTTGCTGAAGAGGACAGCTAGGTTACCAGCGATACGCAATGCAGCTTCCTCTGAAGGTAACCTCAGATCCCACATTCTGAAAGCTAATCAATGCTGTTCAGATTTCAATTTCTCCACTACAAGGTGAAGTCAAACCTAATCTAACAAACGTCAGTCTCAGATGTAATGCTGCTAGCCGGGCCTACCCAGTGTAATTTAGATAATCATTAATAGCATAGCTGTGTACTAAAACTACATGTCACTTACAACTTCATTCCGGCATTGAGTGGCAGATCTTTTAGCGAGGGCTTTCTTATTTTCTTTTCTTTTTTTCTGCCCCCTAGAAATGATTGCTTCCCCCCCACCTTCTTTGATTGGGAAAATATCAGAAGTGCCACAATTCCCCCATCAGAAATAAGACGAGGGAAACCTGGTTTACCCACATCATGCCACCCTCTGTTATCACGAGGCTAGACAGAAGAGCAGACAGAAACCTAAAATACACACTGCAAAATAATGATACAGAGAAGCATCAAGGCAGAGAAAGCTTTTCGCTGGACCTACTCTTAACTCCTCCAGAAAAGCCACTTGTGTGGCACATCTAATCCTGATGTTGTCAACTGGCGTGCCAGGCAGCCGCTAAGACATAGGGCAGACACCAACACTTACCATTTCCGATGACAGCTTAAGAATCTTTTCATTCTCCCAGGCTTTTAATGGACGATGGGAGATAGCTGCTGATTTTATCAGTCTGTTTGTGTAGAACTCAACTCCTGCTGAGGTTGCTGCCCATAGTCATTCTTACTTTGACTTTCAGGGATCGGAAGAAACTTAGCATATGTTTATTTGGTTTTGGATTTTTTTTAAAACTGACTTTCCGTCATTGGTCTCCAGAGAAGTTCAGATCATTACTTCAAAAGAAACCCAAAGTAGAACAAAAGCAACAAAAAAGGTAAATGGATAGAGGTATCTGGAGATCATATTCTGTATAGAGTTTGCTATAATCCACATTTTCAGCATCCATGTTGGTGAGGGAGGAGGGGGCTATGTATGTATGTATGTATGTATGTATGTATGTATGTATGTATGTAT
>JAHTLZ010000019.1:4147369-4159293 GCA_023846285.1 Phrynocephalus versicolor | reverse complement strand
TATGTATGTATGTATGTATGTATGTATGTATGTATGTATGTATGTATATGCTACCTTTTTACCCTAGACAGCTTGCAATTAAAACTACACAGAAGTCACAGATTTGGAAACACCATAAGAAACTGAAGAAACTATAGTAAAAACCATTAAATATGTATCAATATTAAAAAACACACACAATCAGTAACAATTTTAAAAACATTAAAAAAACATTCAAACTCTTCCCATGAGCCCTTCTTTATTTGCCTGGCCAGGAAGATACCAGGGATAGCAATCACTTCTCCTGGACTATAAAAGCACACACACACACACACACACACACACACACACACACACACACACACTTAATCCGACCCCTCAGATGCCAGGCTTGTGGGTTGAATCCCATCTGTGTTTTCATTTGGGGGAAACTTTAAACATCCAGCCCGACTTTTAAGCAAAGACAATGAAAAGATGAAAGGCCAGGCACACAGTTCTGATTTTTAACAGATGTGAGAAGGATCTGCTTTATTAAAGCAGGCTTCTTGGTTATCTTCCTGGATTTCTTGTACTTTTACCTCCTGCAGTTTTAGTAAAGGTCAAGTCAAATTGCTTTTGTAAATCTGTAAGCCAAATGGTGAACTCCAATCTAAATTTGATAATGTGGAAAGGGGAAAAAAATTCCAGTCCTTTTGGTCTTTCTCATTGGTGTGATCAAACTTTGACAGTAGGGGAAGAGAATAAGGAAGGCACTGAAGACAAGTGGAAAAAATATGGAGAGACACATTGCTCCAAATTTCTGTTTGTTGCATTTGCAAGACATCAGGTTCCTTCACCAGGGGGATCTGATAAGAATTCAGAGCACCTCTACCCACCCTCTCTTAAATACTCAAAAGAAATCACAAAATCCTTATCAGATGCCCTTGGATGAAGGAAACTATCATCTTCTGAAATACATCAGACCATGCAAACACTTTGAGATACATCTTCCTCTTCTGCTTTGGCTGCAAAACTTTGATACTTCCAAGAAAATATTCCACATTGTCAATTTTCTTGGGGCAAAGGTGACAATTAACAACGCCTCATTTATCCCCCAAATGGCATTATATTTTTATGTATTTATGTAAATTGCCTTTAAGTTTGCATCGGAGTCTCACAGATCTGTTTCAGGTTAAAGTTTTACATGCAAAGGCTGAACACTGGAACATATCTTTACTAGAAGGGTTAAACTTCCACAAAGATCCAGGCAGCTTTCTCTCTGACTGCACTGACAAAACTCACCATGTGTCATAATAGTACAACAGTGCATGGTTCTTTGACACAATCTATATACTGTTTATCATCAGTGACACATCATATAAACAATTATCCACATGGTTTTCTGCAAGACAGAGCAACTGGAAGGAAACAGATTCAAGGCACCTGATTGTGTTTGAAGTTTGAATAATAGTGGTATGTAAGAAAATAAATCATTTTTTACATAGTTATGCACATCCCAAGACAGGGACCAAAATATCTGTAGACAGAGCCATCACCTTAAGCTGACATTGGCTAAGCTTGAAAGATAATAAGCAAAATCTATGAAATATCTTTCCAAAGCAACCTGAGGCTGCAGTCTATAGCACAGTGCAACAGATAGGCTCATTAAAGGCAGAGGGTATGCTTTAGATTTAAGTAGTGTTAATTAAGGGTTCATCTTCTGTAGGGAAGAAAGGTGTGTGGGAGGTCACTAGGATGCATACATGCATCTCTCTCTCTCCCCCCCCCCCAAACCTTTGACTGGAATCAACCAAAGACTAATGCAGGCATGAAGCAAAAAGATCAGAGGGGGCGGACAATCCTCATTATCTGCATAATAGATAGGTATACTCATGGGCAAAATATACCCTGACAGTTACAGTATCACCTGTCTAGTGATGTTACTGGTTGACCATCGCCCAATCCTATTACAAAAACGGCAGATACACAATTCACTATAAATACTGTAAAATATTGCTTCCCAAACATTTAACAAGAGAAGTCTTCCTCCAAAGTAAGATGGCAGGAGTACTAATGCAATTCTTGAGAAGTCTCCTGATCCGTGCACACGAATCGAGAAATTGATTCACTTGAATGCCAATCCCTGTTGCATTGTGACAAGCCAAATTGATAAAATGCCTGGCCTAATAAACCCAAGGCATCTGGGGGTCAGAAACAGAAATGTCTAAAATCAAACAATAAGGAGAGGGGGGGATTACCATTATCTTTTGAGTTTCTTCTTACCAAGTCTGTTAGTAAATTTTTAAAAAAGTGCATCCAGAGACTTAAGAAAACAACAAGAAAAATAAATGAATGTTTAGTCTTACCTTATCATCAATGTCACTCTCGCTGTCACACTATAGATGAAAAAAGGGAAAAAGACTATTACAAAAAGGAATTGAAATTCCATCCATCCATCCATCTGTCCACCTGTCCGTCCATCCACCCATCCACCCATCCATTCATCCCCACACTTTTCTTCTTAAAAGAGATGCCAGGTGGCCAACAAGACAGTATTTAAATACAAGACAGTATTTAAAGATAACATCTAGGCAGCTTATAACTGATTTATAGGTCCCATCAATTAAAATAGGCCTCCTCTGACTGCAGCTCACTTTGCTAAAGTAATGCAAGTTAATCAAAGAAGCATACAGTGCGTTTTTTATAAATATTTGACAAGGAAACCCAGCTGACAAGGTCCATCATAAGCTTTTGTCTTGATCCTGGGTTAAGACCAACATTCTTGTTATGAACCAAGAGCCCCTAAGCCTAAGGCAACTAAGAGATTAACAAGTTTTATTTGGCATCTGATTTTGTAGACAGTAAACCACGTCATCCGTGGCATCTGATAATCCAGGCTGTGGGCCATGACAGTGCGTGTCATATAAAACTTGTCCCCCCCCCCCTTTAGAAGGCCATGAGATTCCCATTTACGGTGCAACAGCTAACATTGGTTAAATCCTGCAGGTCCTTACGATCTGACAACTGGGTGGAAATACTGTAAAGCAAAATAGGAAGGGTGAGAAAGAGTTCAGATTTAGCTTGGGCTTACATGCAACCATGCCTTCTCTGTGGCTGGCCCCTCACTCTGGAACCATCTCCCAAGTGAGTTGCACCTTGCACAGTCCCTGCGTGCCTTTGAAAAAGCACTTCAAACCCTGCTTTATCGGGAGGCATTTGGCAATCTTTAATTTCATTTAGGTTTTTTTACGCCTCTTGCTGATGACTCTCTTTTATTATTGTATTTTCTCTCTCTCTCTCTCTCTCTCTCTTGGTGTTTTCTTGTTCTTTTAACCTATTGTAAACTGGCCGGAGTTCCTTTGGAAGATAGGCGGTATAAAAAAAATATAATAAATAAATAAATAAATCTCTAAAACGGATTCATTTGAAATACGGTGCTAGAGAAGAGGTTTTTGTACGCTCTGGACTGCCAGAACAACAAATGATAAGAACCAAGCTATGTAGAAACGAAATCTCTGTTCAAGACCGTCTCAGAGATTGTGACGGGGGGGGGGGGAATGCATGGTCATCCCATCGTACATCCACATAAGGTTTGCCAGGAACCAGGTGGTCTTATGTCCCATTATTAATGCCAAAACTCAGAACAGGAGAAAGCAGGTATTCTCGAGACACAAAGCGATAGAAGAATTTATTTCAGTGGGCCTTTTCACACGACCCCTAAGATCCGCTGGCCACTTAAATTCAGACCAGAGATCTTGGGGGTTCCTTGCTCTTCCTGTGATCCCACCCCCTCCACACTTCCTTGCTCCTTTCTGCATGAGGGGAGGGAGAAAAAAAGAGAAGAAAAAATGCAGGCTCACCTCCAATCTGCCGGTTGAAGCCCCCCCCCCCCCAGGCCCCGTCCTCGTCCTGATTCCTGTCTCTTAAAGGGGCAGGGGCAAAACAACAACAAACAGAAGCGAGGAGAGCCCGGCACTGACTCCTTTACATCTGCATCAGGGATTTTCACCCCCGGAGAGCAGGTACCTGAAAAGTGTGCTGGGACGCGCTTAGGTGGGCGTGGTTGCACTTAATTTTCTGTAAACTCCTGAGCTGGTAGGGAAACAATTTTAAGCTCTGGAGTTGGGAGCCATTTGCCGCGGTGTTCAGGGGTTGTGTGAAAAGGCCCTATGTGGTTGCAATCTCATGCCACCAAACTTCTGAAACTGTTTTCTAAATGAAAAAAAAAAGGAGCAGAGCCAAGGAAGGGCAGCTAGGAAAGTGCGTTGAAGTACTTTCACATCCAACACACTTGTTGACTTCAAAACGAAAACGGTTCCGTGTTGAATTGTAGGTTTGGCAAGATAATAAATGTTTGGGGACGCACAGATCTCACTGGCTGGAGATGAGAAAGCACCAACATTGTAAAAGCAAAAAGGAAGCTATTTGGGTCTTTGGCAGGAGCACAAAATGACCTCTGAACAGCAGGTGGTTTCTACATTAGACCCAGCAGCTTCTCTTTCATTCGACATGCATTACAGCCCATCTTGCCAGTTTCCCCATCGACATTATTTGTCGCAGAGGGTATGAATTAGTTGATTCTGGGTTTAGACATCAAAGCGCTGGCAACCAGTGGGAAACACATTTGATCTTTCACATCTTACGCTGCTTTTCTGCTGAGGACGATTCGTGGGCCTTCCCCCCCCCCCCAGTCTCTCTACATTTTCTTTTTGTCAAAATGTAATATTTCTAATTTTTTCCTCTAATGCAAGGGTCTCCGCTTCACTCTTTACACTTTTAGCCATGGAAGTAACATAACTATGATTTATCGATCTTTGGTCTGTGTTGATTAAAAACAGGGGGAGGGGTCTGGAACATTTCTCAATAGGAGACACTAAAAATGTATGGCATTTAACATCTTGTACAAGCCTAGTAACATCTCTTCCAGTACAGTATATAAGTATGATTTTCATGATGTCTATCATCACATCCCTTTCATGATTTGTGAGGAAACTTCACTCCTTTCTCACATCATCCTACCCTCTTTTAGGAAAGAAAAACCAATTCAAATAAAAAAAAAACAAATCCAAAGTTTTAAAAAATGGTTGTAAATTAAAGAAAAATAAATAAATAAAATGAGAAAGCTTACTATATGGTACTAATATTAATTTCTAACAAACTTATTGAATGAAGAACGACGTAACATTGCTGTTTATAGCTGACCCCTCCCAAGTCAATATAATGATATCCAGCTCCGTAAAGAGACGAGCCACCCAAGTAGACCCCAATGAAATCAATGAAACATACATTGGTTTTGATAAATAAGCACAATTTATTTCAACAGGCCTCTTCTTGTTGATATTGCAATTGGATTTCAGCCTTAAAGGTTTTGCCATTTTATTATGGCATAAGCTTTCATCGGCACTGACCACTTCAACAGATGGACGGTGCCAATGAAAGCTTATGAGACAATAAATAGATGCAGCCTTAATGCACCACACAATTGTTGTTCTTCCAGCGATGCAGGTGATCAATAAGACATTATCTTTCCATCTCGCAAGTTAACATGTGCAATGATATACTGAAGCCATCTCTGTAAATTGGGTTCTTGCTTGAGAAATCAGTCCCCTAGCTTGCAGTCGCTGCCAGGAGAGATCAGAGGCGTAGGTACCTGTCTGAGAAGTCCCTGGTTGAGAGTTCGATTCTCCGCTGGGCCTCCAGGGAGAAGAGCCAGCCTGTGTGGCCTTGGGCAAGCTGCACAGTCCCAGGGAACTCACAGAAGAAGGGAACAGTAGACCACTTCTGTATGTTCTCTATCCAGAAAACTCTGGAAAGAGTCGCTGTAATTCAGAACTGACTTGACGGCATGCAACTGATTATATTACTACAGTGGACCCCCATGTAACAAACGGTTTGTATAACATAAAATCTGTACAACATAAGAAATTCCGGAGATAGGGGAAAATTGCTTAATAGAATCATCTATGGGGCAAATCCGTACAACATAAAAATGGTTGTGATTAGGGATGACTCTGTTTTCAATGCATTCCTCTCGGAAATTTGTATAAAGGAAAATTTGCTTAACAGAATTACATTTGGAACGAATTAATTCCTTTATACAAGATACCACTGTAGTTTGCATTACTTTCTTGCAAGCACTGAAGCAGCCCTGTCAAACTGGGGCGGGGTGGGGGATAGGCAAACATTTTCTGGATTAATCTAGGCAACACCTTAGCACACACAGGCTTTTCCTTACAGAATGTCAGTCGTGGAGAAATGTAAAGAGTTGTGGGGTGGGGGTTGGGGGGGTAGGGAGGAGATGAGAAAGCTCCCCACATCTTCACCTCCCACGCAGCTGTTGTCAATGGGACAAAAGCTCTTGTCAAAACACACCGGGAAAGAAATGTGAAGAATGGCAACCGTTGACAGCTATGGGGGCTCATTGAAAGACAAAAGCCTCAATTACCTGAATTTTCCTACAGGCCTGTTAACACTCCTGGTCTATAAGTAAATCTGTAAACAGCCTATTGTGCTGTGTTCATAAAGGCTTGTAAAGGGATTATGGGCAGAGTTTTGCCAATTGCCTCTTAATTCTGCCAAGAATGTTTGCAAAGCAGATCCTAATTGCAGCACTCCCCTCCCCCTCTCTTTTCTTTTCTTTCTTTTCTTTTCTTTTTTTACAGCTGGAGGAGGGATGCGACAGGTTTAAGCCTGAAAACTGTTTGAGAAAAAGTAAGATTTAAACAAAAGGGGGGTGGGGGATCCAAGCAAACACAATTTTGCATAGCTACTTCATCTCTCACCAATCAGCAATCTCTCTCTCTCTCTCTCTCTCTCTCATGCACACACACACACACACACACACACACACACACACACACACACAGAGAGAGAGAGAGAGAGAGAGAGAGAGAGAGAGAGAGAACACAGAGCACTTTGGCTTCAATGTTCCTTCCTGGACAGAACTTGTAAATAAACTGACTCATTAGTTAGTTGTTTTCACACAAGGCACTAGCAGTACTTTTCAGCTTCCCTTCTGCAATGCATGTGAGTCAGTAGCAAGGTTTGGAAAGTTATTTATTTCAGGCAAAAATCAAAGAAAAACAAAACAAAACAAAAGACACAAAACATGTGTCACCTTAAAGACTAACTTGTGTGTGCTGCTCTATGTCTGAAGAAGTGCACATGTGCACGAAACGTTACATTAAAATATGAAAGTTAGTCTGTAAGGTGACACATGTTTGTGTCTTTTGTTTTGTTTTGTTTTGTTTTGTTTGATTTTTGCCTGAAAGACTAACACGGCTACCCTCTCTTAAAGTTATTTATGTGAATGAGGGATTCTGGGAGTTGTGGCCCCAGAAGGAAGTTTCTGAAAGCATTGTTGCCAATCTGGGAGCTGAGTCCTAGCAAGTAGACTTCTTTTCTTGTGAAATCAAAGCATTTCACTACTCATCCAAGTAGCTTCTTCATTCTGAGGAAAGTTGATGGGACGCTTCCAATTTAGAGTTCACCTTGTTTTCACACCACCCTGGTCTTGTTAGGTGGACAATGGCCTTGGGTATATGAAAGTCCCACCTAGGAACTTTTCTGAGTGGTGAAGACCAGAGTAGATTGTGAAGAGCTCCAGAAGGGTCTCTCCAAACTGGGAGAATGGGCTGCCAAGTGGCAAATGGATTTTAATGTAGCCAAATGTAATGTAATGCACATTGAGGCAAAAAAATCCAAACTTTATCTATCAACTCATGGGCTCTGAGCTATCTCTGACAGATCAGGAAAGAGATCTTGGTGTGTTGGTGGACACCTCCATAAAGGTGTCTACCCAGTGTGTGGCAGTGATGAAGAAGGCCAACTGCATGCTAGGGAATAATCAAAAAGGGGAATGAAAATAAAACAGCCAACATTATAATGCCATTGAACAAAACAATAGTAAATACGGACCCTGGAGTGTTGTGTACCATTCTGGTCATCACATCTCAAAAAAGACATAGTGGAACTGGAAAAGGTGCAGAAGAGAGCGGCTAAAATGATTACTGGCCTGGGCGACCTCCCTTATGAGGAAAGGCTAAAATATTTGGGGCTCTTTAGTCTGGAAAAAAGGTGCCTAAGGGGGGATAGGATTGAGACGTACAAAATAATGCAGGGCATGAGTAAAGTGGATAGAGGGACACTCTTCTCCCTCTCACAAAATACCAGAACTAGAGGACATCCACTCAAACTGAGGGCCAGGAGAGTGAGAACAGACAAAAGAAAATACTTCTTTACCCAGCATGTTGTTAGTCTGTGGAACTCCCTGCCACAAGGTGTGGTGATGGCATCTGGCCTGGATGCCTTCAAAAGGGGATTGGACAGATTCCTGGCAGAAAAGTCCATCACAGGTGACAAACCATGATGGAGATGTGTCATCTCCCGGCTTAAAACCAGGGTACTTCAAGGGCCAGATGCAGTAGAGTGGTATCACGGGAGAGATATCTAGTCTTGTGCGCTCCCAGACGCATTTGGTGGGGCCACTGTGAGATAAAGGAAGCTGCACTAGATGGGCCTTTTGGCCTGATCCAGCATGGCTCTTCTTATGTTCTTATGAGAATTCGATTCCCCACTGTGCCTCCTAGGAAAACAGCCAGCCTGCGTGGTCTAGGGCTAGCTGCACAGTCCCAGGGCATTCCCCAGAAGAAGGGAACTAAATGTGTATTCTCTACATGGAAAACTCTGAAAAGGGTCTCCATACATTGGAATCAATTTAATGACACTAAATGCATCCATATATAATGTAAGGCAGAAAGCTGAATGTGTAATTTTCAAACACCCTTTAAGCCACTGTAAGTTTTCAGATAGCTTTCCAATGAACTGGATTTGAAGCTTCATAGTAATTTTTAATCTATTCAGTTATTTATTTGATTTTTCACAGTTAAATGTGTTTTATTGATTTGTATGGTCCGAATGACTGAAATTTTACTGTGAGCTACAGAGAACTCTGCTACTGAGTGATCTGCAAATTTATTAAAATAAAATAAACTGGGATATGAAAATTATAGGCTTGTGAAATATGAAAGGCGGAAATGAGAAAAACGACCTCAATTTTAGGGTTAAGGGTTTGGTCGTTTCCTTTAGCTTTGCTCCCAAGTGTCCTTAATAATAAAAAAAGTCCTTGGGATGAACCTAATTTTAAGCTGTCTCTAATTGCAAAAATGTTGCTTATGTTGGCTAAGTTGTTCTGACCTTCTTGATTTATGACAACTCTATCTACTGGAATGTCTAGAAGAGAGAGAGAGGGAGAAAATGTTCAACCTTGTTTCAAGGTCCTTAAGGCATCCTATCTCTTGATACAACAGATACCTAAGCATTTGCCTCATTAGTTATTTAGCTGCCATATTACTGAAGAAGCTCTTAATGGACATTTCCTTCTTTGTGAAGTCCAACAGAACTGGTCTGAATAAATGAAGTTGATTTATGTTTGCCCCTGCTGAGGCCGACACAGCCAGCAACTGTTTTTTTTTTAATAAATGGCAATAGCGCACCAGCACTGACTTTATTCGGAGACTCTTTTGATATATCACTGCCTTGATAAGTGAAGGGCTGCTATTTATTTATTTTGATTTATATACTACCCCTTTAGTGCAAGCACGACTCTGTTCGCTTTACAGATTAAAACCTAAAACCCTAGAGAGGACGCCACCTGACACACATTTAGCAATATGGCAATTCACAGGCATAGACCTAAAATTCATACAAAAAGAAAAAAGGAAAAGCAGTGAGAGAAATAAAGTTAAACATTAACAGCATCAGGAGGATCAGTTATTGAAGACAGCTTTATATCTCAGATGGCAGCTTTTTCCAAAGATTGGGGGCAACCACCAGAACAGTCTAAATCCTTGTTGTTTTGGCTTTCCTCAGTGAGGCCATGTTTAGCAACATGGGCTGAAAGGAGCAGGTGATATGTGCAGCTCGTGGTGCAGTGGTTAAACTGTTATACTGCAACTGCAACTGTGCTCATGACCCGGGGTTCAATTTCAGGTACCAGGCTCAAGGGTCATTCAGCCTTCCACCCTTCCAAGGTTGGTAAAATGAGTACCCAGCTTGCTGGGGGCAGGGAGAGAGGCAACGTGTACCCTGAATAATTACTTGTTAACCTCCAGCCCTCCAGATGTCTTGGACCTCAACTCCCACAGTCCTTTTGCCATTGGCAATCTAGGCTCAGAATTCTGGGAGTTGTGGTCCAAAACATCTGGAGTGCCAAAGGTTCACCACCACTGACCTAGGGGTTGCTTTAAGAACTATGTGGCCTTATATAAGAACCACACTTTACTTCACTTTTTGTTTTAGCTGATTTCTGGGAGAGACCTTCCCAATCTTTCTTTGTAGTATCATTGAAAACAATGAATATTAGTATCAGGCCAAAACAAATAATGAAAAACACAACCCAAAACAAACACCTCACAAAATACAAACATGTTACGGTGCCTTAAGGACTGCTATATTTTTCATGTGAGCTTTTGTGACTCAAGTCCACTTCCTCAGACATAAGAATGATCCTAAACCTTTGTTCCGTATTATCCATTGATCTGTATTTCTGCATGGAACAGGGGGTTGTTCCTGGTGGCCTTAACAGAGGAACCTTCCAGCATTCATCATTATTCTATGATTCTATGACTGTCATACTTAATGCGTGGCTTGCAGAGTCTTCTTAACATGTCAAAAATTTAATATTATCGGTCTCAGACATTCTGAGTCTACGTCCAGTCTGAGGTCGAGAACTTCAGACTTGGCATGGATTCTCCATACTTTTATAGGCACTTCTTACCTCCCTGTACCTCACGAACAATGACTCGTTGATGGCAAGGGGTGTGTGTGTGTGTGTGTGTGTGTGTGTGTGTGTGTGTGTGTGTGTGTGTGTGTGCATGTGTGTGTGTGTGTGTGTGTGTGTGTGTGTGCGTGTGTGTTCTTGTCCTAAAGGTTGGGATGTTGGTCAGTTCCTTTCCTCTCCATTCCCTTTTTGGGGTTGGCACCATCTTAAACCTCTCCAGGGTCTTGGCTTAATAAGACGTGGGGGGAAAGGGAGCTTTATTATGAGCCGAGCTGACAGAGAAGCCTGCTAATGGGCCTTGAGGCTTATGCGTGCAGCGCGCACATGGAAGGAAAAAAAAGGGGGGGGAAACTGCCAAAAACATTAAACTCTAGCCGAATGTCAGAGGAGAGCTGATTTATTGCAGCAATTTTGCCACTGTGTCCTTTATAAGGTCCCCCGAGTCTTCTCCCGCTGGCATGAAACTGTGAGCTGTTGCAGCCCGGGGAGAAAGGGCACAAAGTGGCCGAGAGGGTCCCCCCTCCCCCCCGTTCCCCCCTCCTCCTTGTTGCTTTGGTGCATGAGGTGGGAAGACAGGGGAGACGAAGGGAGTGGGGGCGGGGGAGCAAAAAAGGGAGAGAGAGAGAGAAAAAAAGTGAGGAAATTGAATGTTGACGTGAACTTGCCCCAGGCAGGAAAGAGTCCTCTTAGCTCCACTAGGTCTTTGACAGCTTGATGAAATGAGTCCAGGGCCTCCCTGTGGCTAGACCAGCTCAGACTTCTGAATGCTGAGTCTAGTGGGGGTGAAGGGGGTTATGGACTTGGGGAGGGGGGGGAGGAAGCTGTAAGAAACAGACTATGCCTCAGGGCAGCAATTTCTTTCCTTCTCCTCCTTCCCCACCAAGTCCTTTTCCCCTTTCCTGGCATTGGTTTTTTCTTCTTCTTCAGAAAAGAGGGTTATTATAAATGCTGCTGCCGCTGCCCATGTAACAAGGCGAACACATACATTTTATGTATTTATTTCCAAACTCCCACACACACCCATTTGTCCATTCAGGCCAAAGAAGAAGAAGAGGGACTTCATGCCAGCGAGCCAGTTATGAGCCCTGAGCGCTATAACTAATTTGGAGGGGCAATGAGACATCAGAGGGGTTGGCCTGGTGTGTGTGTGTGTGTGTGTGTGTGTGTGTGTGTGTGTGTGTGTGTG
>JAHTLZ010000019.1:4127284-4147359 GCA_023846285.1 Phrynocephalus versicolor | reverse complement strand
TGTGTGTGTGTGTGTGTGTGTGTGTGTGTGTGTGTGTGTGTGTGTGTCTGTGTGTCTGTGTGTGTGTGTGTGTCTGTGTGTGTCTGTATCTGTCTCTCTCTCTCTGTGTGTGTGTGTGTGTCCCTGCTGTGGAGGCCATTTCCCTGAGATTACCAAGAGCTGCCCTCTGCAAATCATCCATCCATCCATCCATCCATCCATCCATCCATCCAAGGAAGGCTCTTTGGTGTGCTTTTCTGCAGAAAAGAGAAACCCAGGATGAGGTGGCGGTGGCAGAAAAAGAGGTCCCTGCCACCTGGTTTTGCATCCCACAGAATCTGTCTCCATTTCAGCAGCAGCAGCAACAACAACAACAACAACAACAAAAACGACAACCAGACCCACTCCCCCACCACACACACTTTCCTGGCCCCGTTCCTCAATTTGCATCATTCTCCACCACCACCCTGCAAAGAAACCTGCCCCCCCAAAAAAAAGATGTTCCCTCTGTGGTTCGCAGGGCGAATAGTTAAAAAAATAAAAAAACAACCCCACCCTATTTAAAAGTCTCCACGAAAGCAAATTACAGCTGGGGGTCAATTCCTAAGGGGGGGGGACTTTGGTCTATGTCCCAATGCTGACAGCAGCAGCCCCCCCCTTTTCTAACCCCTGCCTTCCCCCCTCCTCTTTCTCTCTTTCCCCCCCAATAAATTAATCAGGAAGGCCCGGAGAAGTCATTTCATGCTGTACAACATAAAAGGAAGTCCCTGGATGATGCTCTAACCTAGGATCTATTAAAAGCAGAAAGAGGAGGGGGAGGAAAATGAGGAGGAAATAGAGGTGGGGAGGCTTGGTGGGGGGGTGGGGTGAGAGAGAGAGAGAGATGCAAAGGGGGAAAAATCCCTCCACTCAACCTTTTTGATTTTTTGTTAGGATAAAAGCTAGAGGACTTTGTTACCAATTCTAGCCTACATCAAAACACCTTAAATAATTCAAAGAACATGTTTAAAGAGAAGGAGCCGAATGTTACTCTGATGTTCAGTTGGTTGGTACAAAAGCGGAATATTGCCCCCAAACAGCACAGCCTGTTAAGGGAAGCTGAACGGGTGTGCTGGGGAGTGGGGGTGTGTGTCAGCGGCGGGGAGGTGGGGGGGGGGAAGAGAGAGGTTAGACGAAGCAGCCTTGAGCATTTCAGTTCTTTAGAAAAATGTCAGAACCTGTAAAAATCATAATTTCCAGCAACTCCCCTCCCTCCTCCCTGCCTCCCTTCCTCTCTCTTCCCCCCTTCTCTCTGTATGTTGCGTGCATGATATAAACTCAGCCAGACTGAAATGTAGGTTTCTGACAAGCTGTTAACAAGACAACTTTCCAAATCTGTCTGGAGCTCTCTGGGAGATGGGCTGCCATTTCACTGCTCTGAAGAAGTTCATGACATGACAAGCAAAAATCAGAGAACAGAGACCTAAAAAAAAAAAAAACACACACCACAGTGTAATTTTCATTTGCTTCTGTCGCAAAAGAATTCAGGCAGAAATATTAGGAGGCTGAACAAGGTTGTGTGTGTGTGTTTGTGTGTGTGTTTTTAAAGAAAGGAAAGGGGGGAGAGGAGGAAAGATAAGGTAGGAACCCCAGAAAGCAGGAGTCAAGACTTGAAAATCATTTCTTAAGATCTGACAAGCGGTTATTTTAGGCTTTTGGAGAAATAAAATGCAATAGAAATAGGGGATTATTTAGAAAATGTTTGTGTGCGGGACCCTTAACTGTGGAGCTCAGTCACGGGATTTAGAGAACTGCTATTTAGATGTCTAAAAATGGCATATATCCTGTCACAAACTTCTCATTCGGGGAAATGCATACCACCTTTTATTTAAGATCTCTCCATAGACACCCTGCCCCCAACTGCAAAAGCTAGTGCTATATTTTCTTCACAAGATGCAGTGCCTTTTGGGGGCTTACTGGCGTGCAAGGGAAGCAGATGCTGTTCTACCTTCCAATGGTTAAACAAATTAGACACTGATTTAAAAGGAGGATTCTAGCGGTCCTGGTGAGAAGCAAGTTGTAAAGCAACTGAAAACCCAGGGTTCACACCAAATTAAAAAGGTGGGAAAGGTGGGTGTTTTTCTTTTTGCCAATCTATAGAGCAGTGTTGGCGAACCTATGGCATGGGTGCCAAAGGTGACACTTGGAACCCTTTCTGTGGGCACCCGACATCACCCATTCACAGCCACCTGTATTCAGGTTAAATTTCTGTATTGACAGTTTGCGAAAAATTAGTGGGTTCTGAATCACAGTTTGGGTCTCTAAAAGGTTCGCCATCACTGCTATAGAGAAACAAACCAACAAACAAAACCACTCAAATGAGAGGAAGTTGGCAATTCTGATGGCACATGGATGGATGGATGAAGACAAAGGTAAAAGTTCCCCCTGCATATGCGTGCTAGTCCTGTCCGACTCTAGGGGTGGTGCTCATCCCCGTATTCAAGCCGAAGAGCCAGTGTTGTGCAAGTCCATGGCCACATGGCCAGCATGGCTGCAAGGAAGCACTGTTTTTACCTTCCCACTTTTATATTTTTAACGGCAGTACCCATTTATCTACTTGCATTTATATGTTTTTGAACTGCTAGGTTGGCAGGAGCTGGGCTTATCAGCGGGAGCTCTCTCCGCTGCATGGCACCTGGGATTCAAACCGCCGAGCTGCCGACTTTGCAGCCGACAGTTTTCGGAGCCTTAGTCCGCTGAGCCACTACGCCCTTATTGAATGAAGACACACAGAAGATAAAGACAGAGAAAGAGAGATATATAGCAGAGTAGGCCAAACTGTGGTTGATGAGCCATTCACAACTCCTGGGAAATTTAGGAAAATGAATAAAAAGCAAAATGAAATGAAGCAGCCCTTACTATACACTTGGGGCACAAGGAAGGCTTAGACTTCTTTACGTTTTCTGTTTCTGAAGTCATGTTCTATGCCTGAGGCCAACGGATGTGGGCCACATAAGAAAGTAACACCCACAGGGGACTGTGCTTTGAAAAAAAGAGGTCCAAATGGCCACCTGGAAAGTATTATTGTATAGATGCACAGGTGTGTGCACAGCATGGTGGAATGTTGGCCATACATGCAAAGCAACCTTACCGCATTACAGCTGCAGGTAAGGTAAAAGCACATGCTATGAATGACAAGTGCAAATTATTTCTGTTCACTTGTTCATCTGAATAACGGAAGGATTAAGTGGAATCAAAAGAACCTGGAATGGGGGAAATAATGACACATGTCGGCAAATATTTACAGAGAATGGAGATTTAATCATAATAATCTTAGAAAGGCAGAGCCGGAAGGGATACTGTGCACCATCAAGCCCAACACCTGTCAATGGGAGCACAGCAGGGCATCAGACTGCCATCTTCCAGCTACGTACCCAGGTACTAAACCACTGAGCTAATAGTTCTTCTTTCTCATTGAAGAGGAAACAGCTAGATCAAAGCCATGTTGGGCCCAGATATTATGCAGGCAAGTCCATTGTTTAAATGCCACCTTTCTGCCCAGAGGCCACTCCAGGAAGCACACCAACATTTAAAACTACACAGTATTCTGCTGCCAAATGTCAACCCACCTCTGTCGGGATCGACATTTCAAGAAGCTCCTGCTGCACCATTTGGCACCCATTCCTTCCTTCCCCTCTCTGATCCGTTCACAGTGCTGTCCAACCAAGATGCATCAGCTAGGCAGGCATGTCCAAACTTCGGCCCTCCAGATGTTTTGGACCACAGCTCCCACAGTCCTTTGTCATTGGCAATCTGAGCTTAGAATTCTGGGAGTTGTGGTCCAAAACATCAGGAGGGCTGAAGTCTGGTCATGCCTGCTTTTAGGAGTTGTGGCCCCAAGAGCACCTGGGGAACCCAGGCTGAGAACTGATGATTCAGGGCATGGTTGGGTTGGTCCCAGCATGCAGGGATATCATGGAGGTATCTCCATGCCCTACCACTCATCTATACAACTAGACACCCAAGGTTTGGCTGAATATCAAAATGTTAAAATGTACACCAGTATCAACACTAAACAAATCAATTTAAGCCTGAAGCAGAAAAAAACCGAATAGGTTGCAAGGCACAATTTCTATGTACTTTTGGAATGCAACTTTTTAAAAATTAAGATACATTTTCTTTCAATGTGCCAGACATCTTCTTTGGTGGCCATGCTTGAAGAATGAGGACATTAGTCAGTGCCAATTCAATGATGAATACTCATAAATGAATTCACGTAAGGTTCAGCAGACAGCGTTTTCCCTTTTTCGGTGAACCTGCTCTCTGCTGTATCCTTGATCACATATGAGCTGGGCTTTATCAAGGAAACAAATGATAAAGATGTTCTATAAATGAATGTTAAAGGAAACATGTTTATGTCAACTAATTAAAAGAAAAGAAGCCCAAGAAATTCATTCAAAAGTCAAATGAAATACGGAGCATGTTGACAAATATAAATACCTGAGAATTTAGTTAAGTGATGGGCCGCATCATATCCATGCCATAAAAATCAAAGGAGTAAGGGCACCTTCTTTATGAGGGAGAAGGTAATATGCAATGAAAACATAAACCATGCTTAAAAGTGGGCATATGTACAGGTCTATGAATTTTTTGGTTCTAAATCATCAGTTCTCAGCCTTGGTTTCCGCAGGTGCTCTTGGACTGCAAACCCGAGAAGCTTTCACCACTAGCTGTGCTGGCCAGGTTTTCTGGGCGTTGTAGTCTAAGAACATTTGGGGGCCCAAAGTTGGGAAGCACTGCCCTGGAAGAAGTAAACAGTGAACAGTTTCACATAATAGCAAAAAGAGGTTTGCAGCCGTGCAGCCATTAAAACAAAATCAAAACTAGACGGTGGGTGATACCTTCATAGGATGCTAGTAGAAAAATTAAAAAGTGGCTGAGCTTTCGAGAGCAAGCTCTTTTTCCAAAGCAGGTACAGTAGGACCCCCATATCCACTGATTCATTATCCACGGTTGGCAGAGGAAAACATAAATAAATAATTCAGCAGCCGCAAAGCAAGCTACTGTCACAAAGAGCAGCTGTAAAGCAAGCTACTGTCATGAAACAGCAGCTGTAAAGCAAGCTACTGTTGCAAAACAGCAGCTTTAAAGCGAGTTACTATCACAAAACAGCAGTTTTGGGGACATTTTGGCGTTCTCTCTTATCCACGGTTTTCATTATCCACGGGAAGGCTTGGAACCAATCCCCAGCAGATACTGGGGTCCTACTGTATGGAAGTCCAAACATGGCAAGGAATGTAATTTGCCAGGAGAGAGTTCTTAAAAGTTCAGTTGGCAAGATGGAAACCAGGCTTCCTCTTGGAAGACATGGTCTGATGGGGCTGGACTTTACAGGCCAATTCAAACAAAGAGCTGAATGGTACAGGCACCTCCCTCTTGCTTATAACCACCATCTCTCTGTTAGCTCTTCAAAGCACAGAGCATCTGCATTGTAAAACATTTCTACACTGGCAGTCTAATGAAAGTAACCAAACAGGTTATCTAATGCGCAGAACATGACATTTCATCACCCCTGGAGTTCCACCATCTTTTGGAATTAGAGCTCCACCCCAGCTGAGCACAAAGCGGCTCAATGGCTCTTCTTTGTGCGAATAAAAAATGAATCCACCCCCCTTCATGACATAGTAGGAAAATCCCTGCACCCTCTCCCCTGCACAGCTGTTTCCTCATGACGGTCGCCTAAAAGCTACTAGCCAACACTTGGGGTAGAAAACAAGACTTTGTATCTTGTTATATTTTATGCACTGCTTCTCTATCCTGCCCCCACCCACAATTGCTTTTTTTTTTCTTTCTTACAGCAGAAATGTAATTCAAGGCAGACCAATTTGTTAGCTCAGGGATCAAAAAGAAATAAATAAAAGAAACACACTCCTCTTGAAACCATGGCCATTTTCCTTTAAAAAAAGGGGGGTGGGGGAGAAAATTCTTCCTAGCAACGGCAATTATGATACTTTCATGTCAAATGAATTATATTACTGAAAATAAATCTTTCTAAGATGCACAAGAGGGTTATCTGGCTCCAGTCAGACTTATGCATTACTGGTTTTATATGTTGTACTCTAGTTGATTAATATAGGTAATCAAATTATATAGCTTTCCACTGTGCTCTCAAATTCAAGGCTATAATGTTTTCAATGACAAAGTTCATAGAGTTGTATAAAAATGTACCTCGTGCTGTACCAGACCTTTATTGCGGTAGTAAAACACCATTTTCAATTTAGTAATAAGTGATATAAAACAGAGCGCTTTGATTGGCAGGGTTGTATTCATTCTATGGGACTTGAAGACAAGGTGCTAAGGTTACTGACGTGAGGCTGTGAACAACCAGGAACAAAAGTGTGCAGCCCATCATATCCCCAACTGCTGGCTGGTGAGGAGACCCTGGGCGTGAGGTAGGATGGCAAACATTTTTGGTGGAAGGAGAGTCCACCTCTTTAAAAGCAGACGGCTGGTGTCACAAGATGCCTGGACCATGAACCCTTGCGAAGGCAGAACATGCAGCCATCTCAAGAACCACAAGATCTGCCAAGAGTTTCCTGGACTTTAGAAGGAGCGTTCTAGAACTCGACTCCTCCTGAGCAGGAATTACTTCCTGTTCAGGCAAGGATGTGGCCTTGACAACAACTGTATCCTCAGCTCTGGCATTCGGCTCAGGATTTCTGCTGCTAGACCTCAGCCATGGCAAATGCTGTGATGCCTGCTCAAGGGGGAAAAAATGCAATGCCTGCGATAAGAAATGAAGGTTATAGGATTTCACCTGAGCAAGGATTCAACCTCAGAATCGGTTCTCAGGGAATAAGCGTTGAGACTCGGAAGGGCAGCAATGAAGGACCTAGAAATGACTATCAAATGGAAAGATGTCTCACTGGAGACCAAGTCCATGACAAACCATACACATGTATCTCCATTCATAGGAATGAATGGGAAACCGATTAATCCAATCTGGAGCCTAGGAAAAAGATATAGACACCTGTTTTTTGTTTTTGTTTTTGTTTTTGTTTTTTTGCTAAAAACTCTCTTTAAAGTGCACTTTAAAGGTATAGATGTGATGAAACCCGGGATAACTCTTTTTTACTTATGCATGCTGGAAGTTCATTATCCGAGGCAGCCCATGGGGAAAAAATTGTTATCTGAAGCAGCCCATAGGGAAAATTCGCTATCCGAGGCAGCCCTATACCTGGAAAATGCGTTTTGTTATCCAAAAAAAATTGTTATTGGGGCATTCGTTATTTGAGGTATTACTGTACCTCGATGGCCGATAACTGAAGGTATGAACCACTTCTGTTGAGAGCTATCCTTCTTGTAGTGCTTTCCTCTGCCACAGACATTGTATACCTAAGTGGTCCATAAGCTGTATGGTTTTTTATTATTCATTTATACATGCAAATCAGGTGGTGGGCATTTATGTGTAGCCCTTGGAGACACCATAAGAAGTTGTCTCATGCATCATAAACACTGGAGGAAGAGAGCATTGGACTTCTATTATATGAATTTCATTTATATTTTTAACTGAATGTTAGTGCTCTCTCTGTGTTGTATTTTTAAATTTGAGTTCCATTGTCTTCCTTAATTTGATGTACTTTTGTTGTTGCTGATTATTGTTTTGTTTTGCCCAGAATGGTCTTGGTAGCCAGATGGGTGGTAGATAAATCAAATAAATAATAACGTATCATTTTATAGAGTCCATCTGAGCTTAAATGTAACCAAATCAATAAATCAACCAAGGGAGGACTTACTTGTTCTTAACTATTTTCTTTAGAGTAGGCAGAACAAACCCAGAAGCTTCCAAAATCATGGCACTGAACACCTACCATGCTGTTCTTTTACATCCCTAAATTAGTTGAAGCTAATTTAGCCAATAATTCTGCAACTATGATGGAGCACCGGGATTAACTATAAACTGAAAGGCTCCAGATGGAATTTGTTCCACATATGAGAAAGATGTTGGAGGCTTAAGATCAGCCCGTTGGATAGGTAGGCAGCAACATTGCTGCCAGATTGACCAAGCTAGCTTTAAATAAATACTAAATTAAATACTGAAATCTTGTTCCTGCTGGTCAAGAGAGCAACTCCTTACTTCATGCTCTGCAGGTTCCCATTTCCAGCTTATGTTACACCTTGTCCCACATAAAGGCTCATATAGCTGCAGGCTGGCTTTACCAATAAAGATTTATTGAGCCCAGTTGAATGTCACTTCCCAGGACAAGAAAGACAATAACATAAGCAGCCACCAATACTTTCAGAGCCTTTTTAAAGGGGCTTGGGTTTCTCTTGTTTGAGATCTGAATGATTAATTTCCTGAGCAAAGGTTGTTTGTTTGTTTATTTATTTATCAAGAGACAGGTGCTTTAAATCGCTTCATCAACAGTTCTACGAACCTTCAGAGCACAGGGCATCTGCAATGGGAAGCATGGGCAAGGAGATTTAATAAATACATCCTAAAGCCATTCATTAGTTTCTTGCAATGTTTACAGGCACTGATGATCAGCAAAAGAATGGCCAAGCCTGCTGAGATTCTGTTGACCAGACTCAAGACTCTCAGAACGGATTGGGAAGATTGATGTCCCTGGGTTTATTCATTTATGTATTTAAAGCAATTTTAACCCACCTATCTCCTTAAAGAGGACCCAGGACAGCTTACAACAAAAGGCAGTATTTAAGTTAGTAACAACGAGCGCACAATATCAAAAGCATCAATACCCCAAAACATAAGTAACCTCAAAACACATTCAATAGAATATGGTGCAACAATCCATTTTAAAACCCATTCAATCAGCCAGTCACTTGTGAAAAGTTTGTATGAAGAGAAAGGTCTCTGTCTGCTTGTAGAAGAACAGCAAAGATGGGGACAGCCTGGTCTCCTGTGGGAGGGAGTCTCAGGCTCTGGGAGCAGCCACAGAGAAGGCCCTCTCTTGTGCCCCCACCGAATGCACCCGTGAGGGTGGTTTGACTGAGAGAAAGGCCTCCCTGGATGATCTTAATGCCTAGGCAGGGTCATAAAGGGAGAGATGGTCCTTGAGATAGTTGGGGCACAAGTTTTGGGTCCCAAACTATCGGTTTGAACCAATACTTTCCATTGTGTCCAGAAACAGATCGGCAGCCAGTGGGTTAACAGGCAGGTTCTATCCATATCTCTGTTTCTAATTAGATGAGGCTGCTTCAATACCTTTTTACAAGATTTCATAACCCAGGTATACGGGAATGATATAACCCTGGCAAGACATGCATCTGCATATATAAGGTCTTGGTTTTTGTATTATACACACAATATAGGAAACAGAGGTGTGCCTAGGAGATTGTGGCTCTTACCAGCCCTCTAAAATAGCCTGGTTTTGCTACACCACACTTGTTTTTTGCAATGGGAAGTGGAGTTTGCTGTCAGAGAAGCCTGCAGTTTGGTTATTCAGTTTCCTGTCTCATCTTCGGCAGACAAACACAGGAGGAAGTGGGTGGTGGTGGTGTCGCTAGTAAAAGCTACAAGGGCATTAGCTGGCTGGATAGCTCAGGGAGTTTGCGCCGCAGAGCAGAAGGCTTGTAGTTTGATTCTCCACTGTGCCAGTGGAGGCCTTGGTCAAGTGGCACAGTCCCCGGGCACTCCCAGAAGAAGGGAACAGCAAGCCATTTCTCGGTGTTCTCTACCTAGAAGATCCTGGAAAAGGGTCGCCGTATGTTAGAACTGACATGACAGCACATGGTTATGATTATTAGATAAGGGCACTGCGTAGGATAAGGGCACTGGGTGCATGGTGGGCACTGGGGAAAAAAGGGTAATAACAAATAATGAATTAACAAACCAACTAAACGAATTTTTCTGCAAAAGTTCGTGAACAAATGAAACGAAACAATCCAGACCTCTCAACGAAACGAAACGAAACGAAACGCCATTTTTTCGATACGTGCCCATCTCTAATTAAAATTAATATTTCAGAAGCACCTTTGTGCATTTGACCGATGCCCGGACAGAACTCAGCAGAAGCAGCAGGGGAGGGGACCATTTTGAAACAGGCTTCCATTGTACCTCTCTTTCCAAGGAAGGGGTCCTTCCCGCGAAATGAAGTGACAAACAAGGATAAGAAGAAAAACTGCTGAGGTTCACATGGAATGAATGAAACAAGGTGGGACATAGTTTTGGACAACGTTTTCATCGTCTGAATCAGGGCCTTCTCTTGACACAAAAATGAAACGAAATAAAAGCCAAGCCTATAAGAAAATAGATGGGTCGCACACTACGTAATGTTGTAATGTAAGGAATTACATGTGGGGTTTTTTTTGCAGCTTGTCTCCTTGGTAACTTGACCTTTCCTAATGGTTCTACTTCTCCTCCCCTAAAAAAAGAAAAGAAAAAGCCATATCCCTTCCAAAATCATATCACAAGAACCTCGTGATTAAAAGCATAGCCAGAATGTGGCCTTGCTGCAAGATGGAGAATTAATGACTCTGTATTAAATGATCCACTGATGTTAAATCAAATTAAAGTAGCCTTGCAAGACTATTTAGCACTAAATGATAGGCTCTGTATCAGAGCAGGTTTAATCTAGGATGCAGCTATAGATGTCATGAGAAGGAATTAATCAGCATTGCTCCCACTAAAACAGAAATGCAAAATTGCTGAACAGAATGAATTAGAAACAGATTAGAGAACTAGGACTTAAACATAAAAGAAACTAAGCCGATGCCACCCTCAGAGAGCTAATTTGATATACAGGAGAACTTAATTTGCCTTTAACGGTGGAATCAGACTGTTTGATGTTATTAGAAGAGGAGACTCCATTATGAACCAGGGAAAAAGGGGGTAGATATTTCTTTGCCTTGTCAATTCATATGAATTCTAGGCAAAAGAGAGAGAGAGAGAGAAAAAAGGAGCCCAGATTTAAAATCCTGGCTATTGCTGCCTAAGGGAAAGTGAGGATATTCTATATGTCAAATTTGGGGGACGTGAGAAGTTTTATGTGCATAAAACATAACGGGACATGTTGGTGACAGCTTCATGGGTGAAAACCCTGCAGTGACAGATAATTCAGTCTTAAGGGACTGCATACGTGATAACATGCCCAAAGTGATGGAGCAAAATGAAACTCTGATTATTCCAGATAATTTGCTAAAAATCTATTTAGGAGGAGGCACTGTTCACAGTACGACTTTACAGCATCTTCACAAAAATACAGATTTTTGGAAAACAGGGATGGGTAGAGTCAACTTGTGAGGGATTCCAAAATGAGCCGTCAGACTACTTCTTCTGAAAAAGCAAAGCAAAGTGAGGTGCATATATATTCCCCCATAGGCTCCCTGAGCTGTTTGCAATTTAATCATGCAGGCTGCATATTCCACCCACCCACCCAGCCAGCAAACTGCGTACTCAGTTTACTGATTTCAGAAGAATGAAATATTGAGTCAAAATTTAGTTGGTAACTGAGCTTGTTAGGATTGAACTCAGGTCATGAGCAGAGTCCTGACCGTGCTACTGCGTTTTAACCACTTCACCACCATATGTTTTGACTGCCAATTAGCAGTTTCTTCCTGTACAGTAGGACCCCAGTACCCACTGGGGATTGGCTCCAGACCTTCCCGTGGATAATGAAAACCGTGGATAAGAGAGAACACCAAAAATCCCCCAAACTGCTCTTTTGTGACAGTAGCTTGCTTTACAGCTGCTGTTTTATGACAGTAGCTTGCTTTACAGCTGCTGTTTGTGACAGTAGCTTCCTTTGTGGCTGCTCTTTTGTGACAGTAGCTTGCTTTACAGCTGCTGTTTGTGACAGTAGCTTCCTTTGTGGCTGCTCAATTATTTATTTGATTTTTTCCTCTGTCATCCGTGAATAACTGAATCAGTGGATAATGAATCAATGGATACGGGGGTCCTACTGTAAAAGGAAGGTGTGGAAGAAGGTTGACTGTTGTTCAGGCCTACTTTGAGGCTCAGGAGGAGTCTGGCTTACACCTCAGAAAATGCCCCACAGTCCTCTGCAGAAGTCCTTCCCCAGTCTTGAGTAACCAGAGGTTCTTGGACAACAATTCCCAGAAGGCTTTACTAACAAGTATGCTGGCTGGGGTTTCAGTCCAAGAACCTCTGGGTTTCCCAAGGTTAGGAGACATTATGCTGCAGTAAACAGCATGTGAAATCATTCCCTGAAGACAAAAACATAAAGACATCTCACGTTGATTAGGACCATGGGCAAATGTGGATTAATTCTTTAATTAATGAAATCCGCCTAGACTTAAGTAGGAGAAAAAGCAGCTAAACATTTTCGAAGAGGAAAACATGCCAACTTTGTTTACAGATCAGGTGCAAATACGCCACTGGAGACAAGAAGAACTACTCTTACCATTTGCAGAAATATTCTTGTTTAAGATGGCTCCTACCATTTGTGGCAGCCAGGGCACTTCTTTTTAAAAAGAACCCAATCAGCTGATTGGCCTCAGTCATATTTACCTATCTACTCTAACAATTTAATGTTTACACATATCCTATCTAAATTACGGTAAACTGCCATGAGTTGACTGATCTGTAGTAGGCAAATACAGAATTGTACATTGAACAATCCGGCATCCTTGTTATCAGCCACTGCTTTTGTAGAAAGGATACTCAAAGACTCCTGTCTGTGAAAAGCTAGAAATAGTTGATTTGACTCTCTTATGACACCCCCTTACCTACTGTGTCCAAACATTTTGCAAGGAGGGCCAAATTTGGTGAGGTGAAAATGTGTGGGAGCCGACCATTCAGCTGCATTTGGCCCCCGGGGCCGGACTTTGGACAAATCTCTCTGACATGCAAGGAGGCGGGGAGGATGCTATAGCAATGGAGCCAGGGTTGGGTAGGCTGGGCAGGTGGCTCTGTGTGTGTGTGTGTGTAAACAGAGGCGGGGAAGGCAGGCAAACCGTAAAACTGCAAGCTGATGTCCCCATCCAGTATGGGGGGGGCAGCTGGCGGGGATGCGTGACAGGCTGGGGGAGAAGAGGCCGCGGGCTGCTCAAAATTTGAAAGCGGGCTGCATTTGGCCCCCACGCCTGACTTTGGACATGCCTGGTTTAGGTTTTAGTCATCATTATCATCATCAGGGACCCTGTGGATAATCAAATCCAGCCCCTTCCAGGAGACACAGAGAGGGAATTGAACCTCTCAACCTCTGGCTCTGCAGGCAGATGCCTAAACTGCTGAACTATCCAGCAGCCATGGTGGCTGGCCCGTCCCCACCCACCCATGACGCTCAGGTTGATTCTGCCTCCCCTCGTTATCTCACACCGGCTCTTCTAGCGCACCTAACAGTAGAGAAGCAGACAACAGATTTTCTATTTAGGGATAAGATATAGGGATTATTTTAGAACTGTAGAGCTAGAAGGAACTCGATGGACCATTGAGTCCAGCCCACGGTCAAGGAGGTAGCTTAGAGAATCGAATGCCCAACCTCTGTCTGGTTCCGCAACTAAGGACCGAAACCACTGAGCCATCCAGCAGTCCTTGAAAGCATTAGCAAGGAACTGTTTACAAATGAAAGCAAGAAGTGTGCAGTGAAGCCAACACCATGTGCTCCCCCCTTTAATTTAACATCCCACTCTGCCATGGGAAGCCAGCCTTTTATCTCACCCATCTGGGATGCCCAGAAGCTTGTAGAGCTTACTCACTTGCTAGAATGTAACTCTTTCTCCTCTAATTTGTTGGTGGGCAGGTTTGGTGGTATCCCCTATTCTCAGAGGATCCGTCCATGTCAAACCAACTGTGTAGAAACACTCAAACATATTTTTTTCTACTGTCCATGATACACTCCGTAAGAAACATCTGTCCTCAGTCCTTGGCAGGATGCAGGGGTGGGAAGACTCAACTAAGCTTAAATTTCTTCTTTCTACACATGTCACTTTCTTTTTGGAGGAGCTGGCAACTTTTGCTTCTAGAATTTTAGCAGCTGGTGACCCTTGGTTCTCCTCTCCTCCCTCTTCTGTTTTCACTATTAGTTGCTTATATCAGAACTATTAGCTGTTTGTTTCTGGTTTTCCTTTTGAACTGTACTATCAACTTGTTTTTTGTTTTAATGCCAATAAAGGTCTCTTGACTTGACAAATGAAAGCAAGGTCAGCTGAAGAAGTGGAAAAACAACACCTCCCATTCTAAAACTGTAATCAGAAAAAAACACCAGATACAAGTACAGTATATGGTTCTTATTTTCAAAGGACTAGTATAGTATTTCCAAAACTCTGGTCATTAATGTGAAAGGTTGTAATGCATGGCACATGACAGAACACATGCACGTCGGTATAAAAATTCAGTGTGATTAATATAAGATTAGCCAATGTTTGTACAAAGCTTTGAAGATGTAAAGTACTAATTAGAATTTCTAGATTAGCTCAGTTTATGCCCCAATGCAATCCAAATCAGTAAATAAAATGTGCCAAGATTTAAACACACACTGGCCCATAGATTAGGGCACCCAGGAGGCATTATGAAACACTTTAATTTTAAAGAGGATAAATAAAAATTAATGAGAGAAACTGGAGTCAGCAAGTAGCTAGGAAAGGCAGAGGAGATGAGGACACTTTATAGGGCAGAAATTGACAACTTTAGCCAACATCTGGAAGGGTCAACATCAAAGACACCTTTAATTACGTGCAAACACAATTCAAGGTGCTAGTTATAAACTAGAAAGCCCCCTGGTAACCTGGGGCCCTGAGGTTTTTAAGGTATATCCTTCTAGCGGGAGTTAATATAATCTGTAAAATTGACTGGGCATGCCCTGTTAATACAATCATCCTTGTACCATGTAAGATCTGGAGAAACACATAGGAATGCATGGTCAGGAGCTATTTTGTAATTCTGTAATTTGATCCGAAGGAAATCCTGCCAAATCCATACAACCCTTGCAAAATCAGTCTCAAGTTAATACATTTTTGGAAAGTTTCAAGAAATGTATAAAGGTAAATCCACAGTGATGGTTACTCTGTACTTTTAATAAAGCTTCTCCCTTTTTTATTTTAAAAAAAAAATCCTATGCATATGCCAAATAAGATTCTGAGACATTTGTATTGTACTTAAGTGTTTGGTGGTGTGGGCAGCTGCAGTGAGCTTGAAAACAACAACACAAATAGGATAATATGAAACAAAGACATGCATAGGGAAAACGTGATGTACAAAATTGTGTTCCTGAGTAACAATTCTGAAGTGCTATTCATACAAACAGCTTTGTCCCATCTGACAAGATCTAACTATCCTCCAGAAAGAAACTACTAACAGTGCAACCAGGAAACCCTTCCTCCCCTCCATTGCCATGCTAGAGTGATGAGAAATTTGAACCAGAACCTCCCACAAAGGTGCTGCACAGACCTATGTAAACAACAACAACAAAATTTAAAGAATTAGAAAATTGCAACCCATCTTTTGCCATAGAGTAGGCCAAGAGATAGAATCTGCCTCAAGAGGAAGTACAAGAGAGAGAAACCAGCTTCAGGACACTTTCAACATCCCAAAACACCTTCAAGTTGAATACTGAAAGGAAATAAGGAACTAGAAAGGGAGACAGCAGAAACTGGCCACATCTCTTAGGGCAGTGATGGCGAACCTTTAGGACTCCAGATGTTTTGGACCACAACTCCCAGAATTTCAAGCCGAGATTGCCGATGGCAAAGGACTGTGGGAGTTGCAGATCAAAACATCTGGAGTATTGAAGATTCACCATCACTGTCTTAGGGTTTCAGTAGAGATCATGTCTTCTTTGTGGACTACATACACTGATAATCCAACTTCTTTACAATTTTATCAGTGCTTCCTTCAATATGCTCTGGCCCCTGTCCCAGAAACATCTTTTAGTATGCCTATAACAGCCAAGTCCACCTGGCCTACAGCTATGGCTCGAGCCAGGACTTGCTAACTGAAGTAATTAACAGCTTGACAGCCTCATTCCTCTGTTAATAAATCATGGTTGCTTTGTTTATTATCTGTATCCTCACCTCTTCATGGAGATATGTATAAATATACAGGTCATGCATTTGCACTCCGAGGTCTGAGGAAGTGGAGTTTGACTCATGGAAACTCGCACTGAAATAAAATTGTCAGCCGCTCAACTGCTAATTTTACACACACACACACACACACATACAGAGAGAGAGAGAGAGATTAAGTGCTATGCTGCTTAAGCACTACTCTGCCTGCATAACAATAATAATGTGCCATCAATTCTGACCTATCCCATTCGATTTTCAAAGTTTTCCAGGTAGAGAGTACTCCAAAGTGATCTGTACTTCCGTTCTTCTGGGAGGGGGGTGCCTTGGGATTGTGCAGCTTGCCCAAGGCCACCCAGGCTGGCTATTCTCTCAGGAGGCACAGTGGGGAATCTAACTCCCAACCTCTGGTTCTGCTACCAGATAGCTAAACCCCTGAGCTATCCAGCCATTGCCTACATAGTGACAATGTTTCTTGTCGGCAGGTCATGGGGGGGGGGCGTGGTGGCTCAGTGGGCTATACAGCACTGACATGTCGGCTGCAAAGTCAGCACCTTGGCAGTTCGAATCCTGGGTGCCAGGCAGTGGAGTGAGCTCCATCTGTTAACCCCAGCTCACGCCAACCTAGCAATTCATAAACATGTGAATGCAAGTAGATAAATAGGTACCGCTCAGAAATGCGTTCAGACATGCTGCCCACATGGCGACGGACTTGCACAACACTGGCTCTTCGGCTTGGAAACATGAGATGAGCACTGCCCCTAGAGTTGGACATGACTAGCATGCAAGTGCAGGGGGGAGGACCTTCATTTAATGGGAATATATCTTCAGCACATCTTTACTACCCAACATGCAATGGCTCTGCCTACACAGAGAGGGATGCCTCTTTTATGTTGTGCTCCAACACGTCCTCTAAGAAACAAAGCAAAAGCCAGAGCAGGGGAGCCAAAGCAATGGCATTATTCCTCTGTAAATATATGTAGATGTAATCAACTCCTTAGTTAAAAATAACACAATTAATCTTTAACGAGGGAATATAAGAACATAAGAAGAGCCATGCTGGATCAGGTCAAAGGTCCATCTAGTCCAGCTTCCTCTATCTCACAGTGGTCCCGCCAAATGACTCTGGGAGCGCACAAGACTAGATCCCTGTTCTCCTGTTACTACTCCCCTGCATCTATAGTACCCTTGAAGTACCCTGGTTTTAAGCCTGGAGATGACACATCTCCATCATAGTTTGTAACCTGTGATGGAATTTCCCTCCAGGAATCTGTCCAATCCCTCATTTTAAAAAGAAAGGTCTTCAAAAGAGCAAGGAAACGTATGCACCAAGGGAAGGAAAGAGTAGGGTGAGAAAAATACCTAGTATGGTGGAAAAGATGCCAGCAGGAGGAGGAAGGAAAACAAATCAGAACATCACTTCTGACAGACAGACAGGCATTTTGGGAGAGGCAGAGTGCCATCCAACAGAGAGAGAGAGAGAGAGAGAGGTTGTCTCGGCTTCCAATCTGGTCTTTTCCTGCTTAATTGAAGCTACTGAACACTTGAGCTGGAAAACTGTAATCCCCCATTAAAGTGTCATTTTAGCTGTAGGTGATCAGCCCTTTCAAGCTACACTAAGTAATTATGCTAGCAGGAAACATGTGCAGTATTAACGGTAACCCAGGACAGGCGCAAAGGTGTGGGATTATGGGGGTGCCCGAGGGGTGCTGCGTGAGGAAGGAAGGCAAGAGTGCAGAGCGCATTTTCTGGAAGTGTATCCCAAAGTACGACCTCATCCACTCTCCGCACCACATCCATCAATAAGACAGGGCAGAGGAAAGCCACATTTTGACACACACCATTTCTTTCTTTCTTTCTTCTTTCGCCAGTGGAGGAAAAATATAAGTGGGATCTGCAGTAAATGCTGAAGTGTGTTAGGGCTTGACCGGGGGCGGGGCGTTTAAAACTTTCCCCCCCACTTCCCCAAGCCCCAGGCTCCAGTTGATTGGTGCTGGGGTGGGGAAACAAAAGGTTTTTCTCTCCCTCCCCCCCCCAGTGCCAATCAGCTGGAGCCCGGGGCTTGCCTCCATGGAGGGATTGCGTGCTATTCCCCCGGACCCCAGGGGGGTTGGGAGAAATGGTGCACAATGTTTAAAATGACTTTATGCAACACAGCCAAGCTGGTTCCATTGCTTAAAGACATTTTAAACATTGCGTGTCCCCCAGGCCCGACCTGACCTGCACCTGCATATCGCAGATTTTCAGTGATCCTGGGTTGGGCTGGATCCCTAACCCCACAATAGAAGGGGGGTTACTGTAACCCTAATTGGATTCTAAAAGGTCTTATTCTCTCTCTCTCTCTCTCTGTGTGTGTGTGTGTGTGTGTCTGTCTGTCTGCATGTGTGTGAGCGACAGGTTGTTCTATCCACCAAGCACTGTTTTACTTGTGCATCCATAACAACTATGGACAAAAGTCACCATTGTATTTATATATGAATATCTACATAGGGTATTTTTAATAGTTAAAAGTAAAGTAGAAACTGGACAGAATGGACCCATGAATTAACACAGGCCCGGCAGTTGTTGATGGAGAAAAACAAAACAAAACAACCAGACTAGTCCATGCATGCCTAATAATAAAACTTTGAAAAACCTCTCCTAATGCCAAGAGGTTATTCCATGGGATAAAGGATGAGGCACTAACAGAGGCCTTTGGACAGAAGATCTGGTGCTCAGAGGTCTACAGATCTCCAAATCTTAAAAACAACAACAAACAAAAATAGATAAGCCAAAAATAAGCCATAGAAAAGTCAAGCCATGTGAAACAAACATTTACAATTGGTATTAAAATTTGTGTTCTTATTAAGAAGCGGGTCCTTTCATCATGTACTGCAGTCTTGAAATAAGAATAAAAGCCAGTACAGATTTGATTACTATCCCACTCATTGTTTTCTTTGAAACTACAAGGAGCAAGTATACATAATCATAGGTCAAGTATTTAGCAGCAAATATTTTGCAAAACTTTTCAGCATTTCATTGAAATATTAATTTTATTGGGCATGAAGGAACATATACTACTATCCCCATCCTAAAAAAATAAGTGGATGTAAAATGCGCACTGCATGAATCTGTGTAATTAAAAAAAGCAAATCATTGTCATTAATGCACAAGCAAGATCATAAATGAATACATTATTAAGTCCTACTGAATTAATGTTTAACTGCAATAGAGTTGAAATTGAATGAGGCAATTAATCAGAGTAAGGACAGGGAGGGGGGGGAACAGCATTTGTCGTGCTTCCAACTCCTGGAGCAAAACGACCTTCAGAATTGCACTGTCAATCAAAGCAAGCTGTCTACTATTTTGATAGCCCTAAATGGCACCCCAATTGGGGGAAACATTGGTTTCCCATGACCAACTCCACAACTTCCAATCTGAGTTAGATGGGTTGTGTGGAAGGAATAAAGTATTGTATCTCGGGGACCTTGTGCTATAAGCCCAGGCACAGAAGATTAGGTGAGCTGCAAATGTGCACAGTTTCACAAAAGTATTCATTCATTTTCATCACTATGGTGTTTGTGATCCTCATAGCACTTCACTGGGAGAGTATTGTGATATCAGGTTACAACTGAAAGGACACATAATCCATGGTGGTTCTCCATTATTAAGACAGAGAGGCACCCCATAATTGTGGTCTATCTATTTATAGTTGGGTTCCACTTAGAATGAAAGGGACCTATCTGTGATAGGGCAGAAGCCTGAAATTAGTTCCTAGTTATGAACAGGGGCAAACTCATATATACTAGCCCCGAATGCAATACTCAAGGTTATTATGGACCAGCTGCAGACCACGTGTCTCTTATGAAACATGGTTTCCCATAGAAATGCCTTGAAAATGGAGTTATCCATTCCGGAGGCTAGAGTGAAGACAAAAATAATCAGTTTTTTTCCCCTGGGTACATGTGGGACAGTTTTTTGACTTGCAAAGCATCCCATAGGGAATTATTTTATTTTATTTTTTGTCATGCAAAGCATGCCTATTCCCGGAAGTTTTTTTCTTCCTACGAGTTTTTTTATGTCTTACGAGGCATTTGTCTTAAAAGGTACTACTGTATTCTGTATGTAGAAAACTCTGAAAAGGGCTTCTACAA
>JAHTLZ010000019.1:4076495-4107923 GCA_023846285.1 Phrynocephalus versicolor | reverse complement strand
TTTTTTTTATTTTTAAACATTTTAGGCCAGCACTGTTGTGCTAGGCTAGCCTTGTTTACAGCTTATTAAGTATTTATAGTGGAGTTTCACCTGTTTCAGGCCTGCAAAAGAGCTATACTGTACTAACAAGCTGCGAACAAGGCTCTTTACTCACTTTCCTCCTCTTCCTGGGTGACCAGTTAAGATGAAAAGAACTGAGGAAACCTGTTGCAGGTGTAACAGACTTGGACATACTTTAGTCATCCTCAAAACCAAAATATAACTTGCCAATAAACAGGTTGAATATATCATCACTCTCATGGTAAAAATAAAAGGGCAGTGAAATGACTACTATTTGGCTGGGTCTAAGTGGAAGAACATCTAAAACTGGTGAAAAGCATAGCTTATTAGGAGAGCAGATAATGACATCTTCAGGTAAATTAGTGGAAGATACCTGTCTGAACTCTACAACAGCTTCTGCAAGACAATATAAACAATACTGCACTGGGTGGATTAAGTTTTTGACTTGTGTAAGGCACCTTACATCCTCCTCTGGGCTGACTGTTTTTTAAAAAAGTCAGCCCAGACAGAATAACCTTCCAGGAGGAAATTTAAAATAGAGAGAAAAATCTTATCCCCAGAATGATCTTGCCTTTCTAAGGGGGAATTGTGAACTGTCTCCCAACAACACTCCTGAGCATGAATCAATTTTCTTTCCGTCGATAACTAGCACAAAGGTTCTAACCTTCATTTGCGCTCCAAATACTCAATCTGGGATGTAGAACACATACCAATTAAGCAATTCAGCTAAAATAAGAAGGCCGTGAACCAACATCGTTGCTGCTCCTGCCCCTGAGGGACCGGAGGGTTATCAGCTTGGGGAAAAGTTAATTTATTGAGTTTAATATGCTGCGAAATGTTCTCATGATAATAAGATTGTAAGATCGTTTTAATATCTGAAGTCATGTTGAAAAGGTCATTCCTCATCTTTTACGCCTACCTAAGTTATGTAAATTAGAGCTACTCAAACAGGGTTGAGAATGTTTGCTACCGTATTCTCCCTTTCTTTTTTTCTTTTCAGAAAAAGGAGGGGGCGAAATGGAGCAGATGAAGGACAAGGAAAGGTCACTGGCCATAGGTCAGGCTCCCTCATGCCAAACTGGAGTGGCCCCATCAGGTTCACCCTCAAGAGGACCCTCAGATTCATTTAAGTATCTTCCGCCACCCCCTTCTTGGACTGGGAAACTATTTTCACACTTTAGACATACCAAATCGCAGCGTAGATGTATATAATCCAGAGAACCGGAGAGTAACAAACATCAAACTGCCAGAAATGTTCTTATTGAGATGGTCCAGGGATTTGGCAATAAGACAAACAAAGCTGTTTTAAAAACCTCTTTTCCGAAGTTCCCCAGGGAGCTAATTTGGAGATTTCCTCCTCCCTTTCTTTCTGCTTTTTAGGCAGAAAACTCCTACATTTCCTCCCCGTAACAGGAGGCTGCCAGAGCACTAAAAATGTACTTCAGAGCTGTCCTGAGTGTGTTCTCTACTTCAGCTCAACAATTGCCAAGACCACCTGCGTAAACATTGAAGGAAGTGAGACTTCTCGTGCAACCTTGTGCAGCAGAAGCCAAGACACAGGGTCTGGTTTTAGCTCATGAAGACCAAGGGGGAGACCATTGGTTAGTGGCCAGGTGGAGCTGTAGAGACCTGTAGAGGAACACGCACTTCACCAGGAAGCTAGTGATGCAAAAGCTATGCCATAGAGCTCATGAAATAAAGAAGTGTGAGCACTCATCTGAGAAGTCTCAGCTACGTTCCCCATTATATCCAGGTCCCTGAAGGTTTTTGAAGCTTAACTAGGATGAGGTTTCATCCAAGCTTCGTCTACAGAAACAAAGCTCCCAGCGAGCATCAAGGCAACAACATGAAACCTAGAGTTAAGCCTAGCTACGCCAACCAGTTTAGGACTTTCCCCCCATATATACCACATTGATGTGTCCGCAAGATGTGTGTAAGTCAGGTCAAAACTCCCAGAATGGGGAATCATAGGATAATGTAGTCCAATATGTAGCAGGCGAGGGACACAGGTGCACAATGTGGAAGGCTGGTCACCTCTCTCCAGAATCCTCTCTAGAGCGCTCTCCAGAATCCTCTGTGACATTGCATGAGCTGCACACAGAGGCTCCCATAAAGGCACACTGATGTGGCCAAAGAATAGATAACCAGCTCTTAGGTGGTGCTGTAAGTGGCATCACACACAGCTGACAATGCTGTGAACACTCACTCAGGTTAGAAGACCTCAGGAATACTTCCTAAGTCTGTGAAGAACCCCTACAAGGTTAGAAGTCTAAAACTGTGATAGATTCTAAATTTTCACTCGTAGGAAACATTAAAAATTTACTTAAGATTCACTTGCTGTCAACCATTCCCGTCTGTGTAGAAAGGGTTACAAAGGAAGAGGGTTGTTGAAATAGATGCATGCACTAGATGTTGGTTTACCAACAAAAAGGATGTAGCCTTTTTTAAAAACACCCACACAGTCAGATGTGTTTGATTTGGGCGTACACCCTGTGAATGTAAATTGAATTTCCCCAGCAAGGTTGCGTAAGAAGTTTTTGGCTCCTGCTTCTAAGGAGATGGGAGACCACAGTAAGGTGAGACCTTGGTGTGTTTTTCTTTCTGCATTTCTGGTTGCATGTTAATGTAAGTGGGGAAAAAAATATGAAATGGTAATGACATCAAACTGCTCTCGCTGCGGCACACTTTTGAGGTTTTGCCGAGAGACTAGTCTTTTCTAAGCTGCCAGGTGGAAGAGATGGTGGTTCTTGACACATGTAAGACCTGAGAGTGAGAGCAGTGTTTGGGCATTTATCTCACATAGTCCTCCTTAGAGCCCTACTTTTCACTCTGGGACTCTATAGACATCACTGGCAGAGGTTCAGAAAAAAAGATACAAAGAGCAAACAAACCCAACAAAACTTTCCCAAATTGGAGCAGTTACAAGATAAACCTACACCACAGATTTTTTTTTTGGGGGGGTGTCAGGCTGTCATTTGTGAGAGTCAGCACTTGTTGTTCAGTTGTTCAGTCATGTTCAACTCTTCGTGACCCCATGGACCAGAGCTTGCCAGGCCTTCCTATCTTCCACTGCCTCCCGGAGTTTGGTCAAATCCATTTTGGTTGCATCAATGACACTGTCCAACCATCTCATTCTCTGCCGTCCACTTTTCCATTTGCCTTCCATCTTTCCCAACATCAGGGACTTTTCCAAGGACTCCTCTCTCCTCATGAGGTGGCCAAAGTACTGGAGCCTCAGCTTCAAAATCTGTCCTTCCAGTGAACATTTGGGGTTGATTTCTTTCAGGATGGATAGGTTTGATCTCCTTGCAGTCTAGGGAACTCTCAAGACTCTCCTCCAGCACCACAGCTCCAAAGCATCGATTCTGCAGCAATTAGCCTTTATAGTCCAGCTCTCACTTCCATACATCACTACTGGAAAAACCATAGCTTTGACTATCCCCACCTTAGTTGGCAAAGTGATGTCTCTGCTCTTTAAGATGCTACCTAGTTTTGCCATTGCTTTCCTCCCAAGAAGCAGGCCTCTTTTAAGATTTGCAAACCCTCACTCATCTGCAAAAGCACTGAACAGTGGGTTGGACCTGATGGCCTTAGACGCCTCTTCCAACTCAATTATTCTATGAGTCTATAATTCACACGATGTGATGTTGAGCTGGCTTCTATCTCTTACCAGTAATAAGCTATATAAAGACTGGTGGAGGCCATTTCCACTTCACCATAATGCCTGACATGCAGGATATGAAGGGAGATGTAAGCGTGCATTGACGTCCTGAGTAATATGTTTCCAGTAGCTTCAGTGTCTTTGTTTGTTTGTTTGTTTGTTTTGAAAAGGGTTAGGGAGGTTGGTGGGTTAGAGGGGTTTTCAGGAGATATCAGCACAGCATTAATCAAGAATGGAGTTTCCATTCTATCAAGCACACTACTGTATCTAGCATAGCTTCCCCGTTGACATGCTAATTCTGACTGTGCACAATTATTATTTTTTGTTGTTTTAACAACTGAGACATCCACTCAATTCCCTGATATGTATTCTGATCTGGAACAACCCAGAAAGAGATGTAATCAGAAGGGACTCTCTGATTTCCCCACCTTAGGTCTGTTCTTCAGCCGCACAGGTGGCAATTCAAGAATCCTACACTGTCAGCTTCCCAACAAGGTTCACAGGACTTTTTTGATACAATGCACTCTCCATGCTTCTAGTCTTCCTTGATCAGGATCAGGCCAAGGAATATGAAATAAACCTAGTGATTTTCAGATACCGGTAGATTTTTTTAAAAAATGTATAGATGTTCTTCTGAGCCTTCTTCAGGTTTATTTCCATTTGTACCTCTCCTCCCCAACCTCCCCACCTGATGCAACCACCAGGGGAAAAAAGAAATAATTATAATAAAAGGCTTGATTAATTATGTGCAATAACCTGGACAGCATATCATGAAAATTCCATTCTTGTTTACTCAGCTAATTCACTTTTTATGAGTGTTTAGGCTTTAAAGCAAAACAAAGCACTAATTACCCAATTAACGAGCAATTAAGTTACTGCAGCCTAATAGCCTGTACAGTGGCTGCCTTTATGAGTCTGATGGTGAGTTAAGAGACCCATTAAACAAATTTATACACAGCTGTAGCAAACACTACATTTCCATAGATGTTACATTACATGCTAATTTTTTTTACAGCCCACCCCACCTTTCTAACATCAGTGCCTGCTTTACAGAAGAAAATTTACTGGTTTGAAGAGGCCAAGGTCTGATTTAAGGAGAGTTGCATGTTTTGTGTTTGGCAAAGTGACCATCAAAAAGAAGGATGGTGGACATAACAGAGGAGAGGGCATAGTGGATAGTCTGTTAGGATATCCAGCTGTTTTAATGCAGCTGTACAACATTTATCATTGCCTGGAAAAAAATGCTGCACAGTGATTCTCCTGCTCTGGAGACTGCAGGACTGTCATTAATCCTTGAGTTTTCTCATCTGGACCATCTGCTCTTTCTCCTTGCTCTCAGCATCTGAATTCCCAAGCTGTGTCCATGAAGGATTTAAATATATTCCAGTGGTCACTCAACTCCATTGGGAACCAAGTGCCGAAAATAAAGTAGAAGCATTGCTTATCATTTTAGCTCTGAAGAAAGTCGGGAGTTCCAACTCAATTTTCTAGGCAACGTTAAGCCATGGTAAGTAAATGTCTAGAAGAACAGTGGTTTTCAAGGTCTTCTCCTGGGTGACCTCTGAAAGTGTGCTTGCAGTCTGTCCACTGGAAGATAAAGAAGGCTGCGGTTGTTTCAACAAAGGTACGCCAGTCATTAGGGGACATGTTAAAGTGTCCTAAAACTGGCAATCCAACCACTGATTCCTCTAGCTGTCTTCAGTCAGCTGTAACCTTCTAAGCTATGCCCCTCCACAGCATCCAGAGCCCAGCAGACAGAACTGGTCATATGCACAGACTGATTGTGCAGCCTGGGATGTGGCCAGTGTTCCAATCCACTTGTGAATGACACCATTAATTGGCAAAGTGGCAACTTCCATGTAAATTCAATCCCATCTGATCAATGATGGCACTGAGGTAGGGTTCCTCAAAGACCCAGAAATTTGCAGGGGAATCCTCCCAGATGAGTGTTGCTGTTTTTACACGACCCCTAAAACCCGCTGCAAAATGTTCGCAGATGCGGAGCATAAAATTGTTTCCCCACCAACAGCGGACTTTTAAAAAAATAAAGTACGACCACGCCCACTTTAGTGCGCCCCAGCACATTTTACAAGTACCTGGTCTGGAGGAGATAAAATCCTTGTTGCTGTTTTAAAGCATTGCATGCCTGGTCCTCCTCTGCTTTTTGTTTGTTTTTGTTGGGTCCCCCCCCCCTCTTTAACAGACAGGAATCCTAATGAGCCGGAACAATGAGCCTGCATTTTTTCTCTCTCCCCTCATGGCAGACAGAAGCAATAGAATCAGAGTGCGGGAGGTGGGAACACAGGAAGCAGAACAAAAACCACATTGGGGGGATCTGCATTTAAGTTGCCAGTAGATTTTAGGGGTCATGTAAAAGCATCCTGTGTTTCACTTCAACTTTAGTATCATTAAAGGCAGGTCTACCAGAATCTTCTGTGGTTGCATGACCATTAAGACTACCAAGATCCAAGTGAGCTACAACTGTACTGTACTATCATGTTCAAAACAGTTTTGTGTCAAAAAGTCACACCTGCTTCTCATGTCATCCATTCCTGTAGAGAAGACACTCCTTTCCATGCCAGAGAGAAGAGAGAAGATGCTGCTGTTCCTTCATTTCGTCCTTACAACCATGTGACAGTTTGTGCTACAAATTTAAGCCTTGGGGACCGATGCGCATTTGGTTTGCTGTGACCTAAGTATGGCATAAAACTGCCATGCATCCACTGGTCACCCATTCAGATGTAAACCACCTATGACTGCCAGTAACGCCAGAGGCTGCCTTGCATCAGATCAGATGTTTTTGTCCATGCAACTTGGACCTATAGCAGCTCCCTAGTCTGAAGTTTTTCTCTGTCTCTTTTAAACACCAAATACTAGGGACTGTGACTACATTCACATGCAAACCCAAGTGATCTATGTCCTGCTGAATAGCTCAGTGCTTTAGATCTCCAGCTGTACAGCCAGGACTTCAATTCCATCACTGTGCCTCCTTGACAGAGGCTGGACTCAACAATCTATAATTTGTAGTTCTAAATTCAATATATAATCTGTAGTTCTAAGATGATGACATCCCTCCCTGAAACTCATGCCCATTTAACTGAAGCACACCTGGGTGCAGGTGTGCTTCAGCTAAGTCTCTGCATCCCACATCTCCTGCAAATCCACCCTGTTGCCAAGAGATTGTGCAGTGCCGTACCTGGTCAACCAGGTCTCTCTATTCCCTTCCCTCACACGCACACGCATCTGCGCACACCTCAAGTCATTCCAGAGAGTGTGTGTGTCAGATATCAAACCCAATATCCTTTTTCTCATTAGCACTTCTTCCCGCTGCAGACCTTCAAATGTGGTAATAATTAATGAGCCTGTGTCAGAAAATGAATAAAAGATGGCTCAGATGCTTCACTGTTCAGGGCTGACCTTTTGCTGAGTCTACTGTATTAATATATTCTTGTGTTGTCGGACTCAAAAAGAGAGAGGGAGAGGGAGAGAGAGTGAAAAGGGGGGTGCTAACAGCCTTATGAATTATTTATCAACACAAAAAGTCTTAACCAGAAACAGTGTTAACATTAATTCCTAACCCTCTGTGTCACAGCAAAGCCTGCCTGCACGGAATAATTGAATTTTAGTTTTAGACAAGCAATCAAAGCGCGCGCACGCACACACGCGCGCACACACACACACACACACACACACACACATAGGGGATGGCCCAGGGATAGTGGAAGTGAGTTAGTCCTTTGAACATCTGGTACTGCTGTGCAACATTGCAGAAAGCTGGTGGCAAGCAAACTCAGGTGCTCAGCAGCTCTTAATAACAACTGTTGTTTGTGGTTTGTGTGCTGGGAGGGGCCCCTCTGGATTAGGGTGACCGTAGGTCTTTCCAGCAGTGACCAATTGGTCCTTTCTGGCTCTGAATTTGAAGAGAAATCAACCTCTTGGCTGGATCTTTCTCCTTTCCTTCTCTTTAGCCTGTTGAAGTCACTTTGCTTTGGTATCTGGTCACAACAGCAATGAAACATTTTTCATCATTGCTTTCATTCTTTCTCCTACAGATGTCTCAGAGTGAATTACTGAGACTGTAAATGCCAGGTAATGAGAAGGGGGTGGACCATCTGGGGAACTTGGAGCGATTATCCTCTCTGGATCTCTGTGCTTCTACTGCGTAGCAGAATATATTATTTTGTCAGAAATTCAAGACTTGGCAAGACAAATTAACATTGTCTCCCAAAAGAAAAAAAGCTCTTGAACGGACTGAAATTAGGGTGGTGACTTTGCCCAAAATTTCTGGACAGATGCATCCTACTCCCAGTAAGGTAGAATGTACTGGATGTCCCAATGTTGATCATAAAAAATCTCTTGGCAGAAAGATCCTTCTCTTCAAAGGAAGGAAGGAAGGAAGGAAGCTTTCTCAAGGCAGAGGAGATTACTTGTCCATGGTGAAACTAAGTTTCCACACTATAGCTATGAGATTCATCAGTCAGCCTGGCCACTGGCTATACTGCCTTGAGGAATTCTGCATAGGTTACCAGCAACCCACACCCCTTTTAAAGAGCCAATGGTTTTTTTTTAAATGGGAGCAGTTAAATTCTGCATTTTAAAACTGTTCTTATGAGCTTCAATGCATCTGTTTCATGCTTCTTTTAAATTATTGCAGCCATGTGCATCTGGCTTCTAACTTGTTCCTTTTAATACTGTACATTGTCTTGGATCCCTCAGGAGAAATGTGGTGGATAGATAGATAGATAGATAGATAGATAGATAGATAGATAGATAGATAGATAGATAGATAGATAGATAGATAGATAGATAGATAGATAGATAGATAGACAGACAGACAGACAGACAGACAGACACAGATAGAGTAAATAAGCAAGCAAGCAAAAAAGAATGAAAATAAACCTTGTTGCCCCATGACAGTTTCATTCACCATAGGACAAGTTGAGCTTCAAATGTGATCCATCCTTAGGACAATTGAAGAGGGCCAAATCCTAATTGCTGAAATGGAAATCTGGTAGGATTTTGCCAAAAAATGCCATCCACAAAGTGTTTCTGGGATCAAGTCTCCCAATTTCTGGTCCCCGGTGGGGATGCAGGGAAGAGCTTCTATTTCACTGGTTCACAGACTCTGGAACTCCCTCCCACTGGAGGCCAGGCTGGCCCCATCTTTGCTCTCCTTCTTACAAGCAGGCAAAGGCCTTCTTCTTCAGGTAAGCTTTCCACGAGTAACTGACTGGCTAGGAATGGTTTTAAAATGAGATGGTTTGTATTTTATTACTTCTAAACCCATTTGGTAATGTTTTCAACTAACAAGTTAAATGTGGTGTTTTTTTCAATATTTGAAGACCTGACTGTGGTTGGCTTTTAATATTGTGTTTTGAATTACACAGGCTGCCTTGAGTTCTTTTTTGGGGGGTAGGTAAAAATACTGTATTTTAAATAATGAATATATAGACTTTCCTGTCGGTACTTTGTTTGCGGAAACCCAACCCAACCCAACCCCCACACACTTCACACACTTTGTTCTACAAAAAGGCACTTCTTCACACTGCTAAGGGCTCACAGCCCCACTGCGGAAAGCACAGAAAGATCCCACCACTAGTTTCATATGACCTGAAAAGTCACTAGACTTTCCACTGCTTACTAATAGGTGCTTATAAATGTTCAAAGCTATTTTAATGAGACCTGAAGGGCAGATAAAAGCCCTCTTGCAGTGAGATCTGGAGTTAGCCCAAACCTCCCTTTTCCGTTTGGAATTTATTGGGTTTTATTATCTCAAAAGCATCCATCCCATTTGTTTTCACACAGGATGCCTCACTGGGCTGCTTGGAAATGGAGTGTTCTATAAACATTAGAACTTTGGACTTGATTGATACCATGGGGTGTGATTTTTATTTTTTTGTGCCCATGCGGAAACCCTGAGGTAGAGCGTCTCTGTTTCTCCAAGACTGTCGTACTCTGAAAGCAGATTAAAAAAGAGTTCTGGAGTTTCTTGCTATTTCACGGTGGTGGGTGGTAGGTGAACTGGGGCTCTTTAGTCTGGAAAAAAAGGCGTCTGAGGGGGGATATGATTGAGAGGTACAAAATAATGCAGGGCATGAATAAAGTGGATAGAGGGAAGCTCTTCTCCCTCTCACAAAATACCAGAACTAGGGGACATAGGCTCAAATTGAGGGCTGGGACAGTAAGAACAGACGAAAATATTTTTTCACCCAGCGCGTTGTTAGTCTGTGGAACTCCCTGCCACAGGATGTGGTGATGGCACCTGGCCTGGATGCCTTCAAAAGGGGGTTGGACAGATTCCCGGAGGAAAAGTCCATCACAGGTTACAAACCATGAGGGAGATGTGTCATCTCCAGTCTTAAAACCGGGGTACTTCAAGGGCCAGATACAGGGGTGTGATATCAGGAGACAAATATCTAGTCTTATGTGCTCCCAGACACATCTGGTGGGGCCATTGTGAGGTACAGGAAGGTGGACTAGATGGGCCTTTGGCCTGATCCAGCAGGGCTCTTCTTATGTGCTTATGTTTAAGCTAACTGTCATCTTCATCTAAAACCCTCCCCGTGGGTTGGAAAAAAAAGACACAATTGGGGGGGGGGCTTGATGGCAGAGAAGAGTGAACGAAAGCCTTCGTTCCAACACACCAGACCAAGCTAGTAAAAAAAACAAAAACAAAATAAAAATAAAAAACAGAGAAGAGAGGAGCCTGGTCCTGCTCTTTTAAAATAACAAAGCACCCACTCTGGCAGTTATGACATAACCTGGCAGATTTTTCTTGTTACTTTGCTGTTTTAAGTGCCTCCCTCAATGTGAATCCAATTACTCAAAGCCTTTGTTTTCCTCTAACAAAGGGACTGTGTTTTGAGGGGGCCGGGGCCTCAAGTCTGGCTTTAATCAGATCTCGGCAGGGGAGCTCCTCCGTAACAACCACCTTGGGGGTAGGGTTTTATGATGGCTAAGCGATGGGGAGGGGGTGATTGGAAGAGTGAGAGAGCAACAGTAACCTCTCCCACCTCCTTTGCATCCCTTCCACAAGAAATATGCAATGTGCGCACGGAAAAGCTGCATAATCGCTTGAGTCCGTCCACCCCCCCCACCATCCCATCCTTGCTGGCTCTGGTTTTTATGGGGGGGTCTTGGAAAGGCTCATTTAGTGCTCCCCGCCCACCCCCTCTGCAGCCTTCCTTTTCCCCAAGGTCTCCTCTCCATAATGGAATATCACTGCCATCCCATAAACATGTTGCGCGAATTAAAATACGACCTGGCAGGAAGAGCGAATCACATCTAATGGTCTACTGGAATCCAAGCCAGTGCCGGCCCTGTGATTAGGCTCAGGGAGGCAGACGCCTTGGGCAACAGATTTTTGGATATCATGAAAGGGCCGTGAATGTAACCCACTCTTACGAAAGGGCTGCAAATGATTGCTTACTTGAGTCTCCTGGTTTCACTTGAAAGGGATGTATTATGAAAGGCTCGTAAATGGTTGCTTATTTACCCTGTTATTATTTTTACTGTCTGAGATGGGGTGGTGGAGGGGGTGGGTGGGGAATTCTTCTACTCTCTGTTTCATTGTCAAAAAGGGAGACCGAGAAGCAGCCTTAAGAACATAAGAACATAAGAAGAGCCCTGCTGGATCAGGCCAAAGGCCCATCTAGTCCAGCTTCCTGTATCTCACAGTGGCCCCACCAGATGCGTTTGGGAGTGCATGAGACTAGATCTCTGTCTCCTGATACCACTCCCCTGCATCTGGCCCTTGAAGTACCCTGGTTTTAAGCCTGGAGATGACACATCTCCCTCATGGTCTGTAACCTGGGATGGACTTTTCCTCCAGGAATCTGTCCAATCCCCTTTTGAAGGCAACCAGGCCAGGTGCCATCACCACCTCCTGTGGCAGGGAGTTCCACAGACTAACAACGCCTTACGCTGAATTCAATCCTCCTGAGCCTTTGCTGTACACTCTGGTTGGAAGCAGCTGTTTAGAGTTCTAGACAGAATCTTCCCTCCACTGTAACTGCAGGTCTCTGCCTCTGGTATCCATGGTGGTCTCCCATTTAAGAAGGAAGCAGGAGAGACCTTGCTTAGCATCGAAAAATGAAGACGATTGGGGTGTGTTCATCGTGGAGCACCAAGTTTCTTGGTTTGGAAGGGCAGGGGTGGGTCTCGCCAACTGTTCTGCTGTATCTGGAAATTGATTCATGGCAACTGGACTTCTTTGTCTTGAAAGATTGAAATGTTTCGCTCTAGGCCAAGTGAACTATCAAATGGAGGACTCGCAACTAGATTTCTTCAGACTCATGATGCTGTTTGCATGAGCAGCGAAATGTTTTGATCTCTCAAGAAAAAGAGGTCCAGTTGCCATGACTCATCTTTCAGTTAAGCTCACCTGGATTGACTGAGAATCTTTACAGACAATCAAGGCTGTCCTTTCCAAAGTGGTTTATAACCAAGAGAAACACACTAAAGGCAAAAGACAAAGAAAGGAGACAAAACGGTTGAGGAATAAAAGCAAGAGGTCTATTAAAACAATTCAGTTCTTATAAAAACATGGGTAAGAGACAGTAACAAATTTAAAAAAAAAAACACTCTGGAAATCAACTGGGTAAACGGGTAGGATTTCAGCTGGTAGCAGAAATAGCCACAACTTGGCTCATGTAGTCCCAGTGAGAAGACTGTTCCATATTGTGGAGCCACAACTGAGAAAGCCCTGACCCATGACTGGAGACCCTGCTGCTAACTTCCCTCAGACTGATGAAGCTGCTTGGATGAGCAGTGAAATGTTTCAATCTCTCAAGGAAAAAAAGAACTCCAGTTGCCATGACTCAGTTTCCAGATAACCTCACCTGGATGACTGAGAATCTTCACAGACATACTACCCCATAATGCAAGACAATAAATCTCACTAGACCATGAAACCTATTGCCTTGCCATCCTATCCCAACCAAAGCAGGGACTGGTCGCACAGCCAAAGAAGCTTCTTCAGACCACCGGGTTAGAACTGATCAGATTGTACGTCTCATTGCTAAGCTTCAGGTCAAGTTTGCTTGCTTATCTTGGCAGTTAAGAGCCCTAGCCTATCTGACTACACGCAACAACCTTTGGTACCTTAGCAGATTTTTCTTACTCCCCTCTGCTCTCAACTGCCTTCACAACCAGTGGTACAAATGCTGGTCCTGTCAACCTCTCTCTTGACCTCTAGCTGGTGTTACACAGTGAGCGATTTTTATATGTGAATGCAACATGCGGAGCTATAAATGTTCAATCCACAAGCTCATCTGACAACAGCATACAAATCACCTTGCTTTATGCCACTTAGGTAGCAACCCAGCCAGCATGATTTACCATTATAGGAACTATCATACATTTCACTTTGATTTACTAGGTCTTCCATCAAGTGCCTCTCTGAACTGCAAGGTACACTTGGTATCACAGAGGCAAATAGATACAGTACAGATGCACGCGTCCGTTATCCTAGTCTGGATCAGAACCAGGAAACTGCAACATACAGAATTCCCATTCAGTCTAATAATAACAGCCCTGGTGGCATGCTTGTTTACTTAGGAGTAATCCCCCTGCACTGTGATTTGAAAGAAATCATGCCTAAGGTTGTATCTCCAAAGCTGCAGCCATTTCCAACAAGGGTTATTATGGGAATCTCAGCAGTATGTACAAAACTGCTATAGGGGTACAATGGCCACCTTAGTTTTGACTCCGGTGCTAAGTCTGGTGTATAAAGGGAAAGGTCCTCTCCCTCGCTACTTATGGGGAAGCAGGGAAACAAAACCCAGTGGTCTCTTAGCTGCATCAATTGCTGCACAGAATATATTTTTCAGTGCATAACCCTACATGCAAGCATATGTCACCGGATTTGCAACCACGCTGCTAGAGAGACATACTCTGCAAACCGGGCAAAACGTTTCTGGTTATAGTGCCGGATAATGGGATAATCACAATCCCATTATTGCTGAGCACTGTGAATGCTTATCGAAAAAATGTTTTGGTTTAACAAGTTGTGCTATTGGCCTCCCAGATTCACTGACGCTCCAAAATGCAAGGGAAATTATTTCTTACCAGCTTGGATTTTCTCCACTGAGTTGCATGCATGCCTTTGTTCTTCTCCACTTTATTCTCTCAAAAAAACACTGGGCATATGACTGCACAAACATGGGCTCTTGACGTAACACTATCATTATTTAGGGAACCTTGATATGATACAGTAAAGGAAACAATACTGAGGTTATCTGTTATCTAGTTGCACTATTCCGGTCTGCACCTGTGGGTTCTGTGCCATCAAGCGGAAATGACTTGTATGTGTTATGTCATTACAGTCATGACCGACTCTTTGTGTCCCCATGAACATGGAGTTTTCTTGTCAGGAATACTGGAGTGGTTTGCCATTTCCTACTCCAGGCACCTACAACACCTGGTATTCCCTGGTGGTTGCCCATCCAGGTACTAGCAGGGCCTGACCCTGCTTAGCTTCCGAAATCAGGTGAGATCAGACGTGCTTAGGACAGTGGTGGGGCGAACATTCAGCGCTCCAAATGTTTTGGACCACAACTCCCAGAATTCCAAGCCTGTATTGCCAGTGACAAAGGACTGTGGGAGTTGTGGTCCAAAACATCTGGAGTGCCAAAGGTTCGCCACCACTGGCCCTAATAGGGTTTTCAAGATAAATGAGATATTCAGTGAGTAGTTTTACCCAGTTCCACTCCTCCAGTGAGTGTCCCTGTCCAAGCAAGGATTCAAATCCTGTTTTCCAGAGTCCATCACTCTATCCACTACAACATACAGTACCAGGAATCCTATTTTGGGATGACTGTTGGGTTATATAGTATGTTCTTCTGCAAAATAAATGCTCTAAAACCACTCAGATTAGCAGCTCACCACCAGATGGTTGGGATGAAAGAACAACAAGCAAGCCAAGCAAACAAATAAAGGACATACATAACACCTCCCACTGCATTTAGAAAGAACAAAATCTCCAGACTTTGTTATCTGATAGATTGGACTTTCTCTGTGTTTCTCTCTCTCAGTAATGAATACTCCTTCCCTGCCTCATTTGCTGTCTGTGGATTTGTTTCTTCCAGGGCCTGAAGATGCCCTGACCCATGAATTTGAACTGTCTGACTGAAGAACAAAAGAAGCATTCGAGCTCCACAGTAGAGATGGGCACGAATAAAAAAAATGGCATTTTGTTTGTCGTTTGGAGGGTCCGTTTCGTTTCATTTCCGTTTTTCACAAATTTTTGCAAAAAAATCATTTTCATTTTCATTCGTTTCGTTACCATTTGTTACTATTTATTTCATTTTTTGTGATTTTTTTAAGGATTTAAAGCAATTCACTCATATTGCAGCAAAGGAAACGAAACACACAACAAAATTTCCGGTGTTTCTGTTCGTTTTGTTTCATTTTAGAGACAAAATTCGTTTGTCGTTTTGTTATGTAACGAAACGAAAAAATGAAAACGGAAACGAAAAATTGTTCGTTTCGTGCCCATCTCTACTCCACAGTTCTAAAATGATTATATTATTTTGGCCTTCATGGAGCAACTCTATAGGGGGCACATCTTTCTAGGAAGCATGTTTCATGGTGAGCAAGCAAGGGAACCCTTCCAATAGGAAGGTTTTGTGTCACCTTCCAAGTCGAATCATTGTCATTTCTGACTTGAAATAGATTGGCCACAATCCTGTTGGTGTTTGCATAAGATTAACATAAACGGCAGTGACTAACTGCTGCTGGCTGACAAGGCGTTGGGGCATGACCCAATCACATGTATGTCCAACGGTACAACTGAGACGTGTGCAGGAGACCTAGATTCAGAGAAAGAATTTTCATGGAGACTCACGGTAGAGGAAGAAAAGTTATTAAGACTCCTTCCACTAATGATTCTTAGGCTAGTCTTCAGAGGCTACTTTTAGCTGGAGAAATTTAATGTTATGATGTCTCATAAAACTGGTTTAGACATTTGGTTGCAAAGCCAAAGGTTGGGGGTTCAGCTCTCTCCTGCACCTCCTTGACTGGGCTTGGTGATCCAGAGAGTCCTTCACAGCTCAGCAGTGCTAAGATGCTTATGACTGTTGTAAACTGAACAGAACTTTCATACTGAGTTGAGTTCTTTGATGGGACAGTAGAATCATTAGAAGCCAGTGGTTTTCAACCTGTGGGTCCCCAGATGTTCCTAGAATGCAACTCCCAGAAGTCTCCATCACTAGCTGAACTGGCCAGGATTTCTGGGAATTGCAGTCCAGGAACATCTGGGGACCCACAGGTTGAGAACCACTGGAAAGGTGGAAAGGAAATAAACATTAAGTGATTTAGTGACATTGACTGGCTGTGCACCCAGAGGCTGGAAGTTCGATTCCTCACTATGCCTCCTGTGATTAGCGCCAGCCTATGTAGCCTTGGGCAAGCTACACAGTCCCAGCACAGCATGGAAAGAGGGAATGGTATATTGCTTCTTAATATTCTCTACGAACCGGGTAAAAAGCCTGAAAAGAGTTGCCTTAAGATAGCACTGACTTGACAGCACATGGTTATTGATTACTAATTAGGGACAGGGAATTTAATTTGGGCAATAACCATCTCCCCGGCCAGCATGAGCTGCGTCTATTCTGGGTAAGGATGCTGGAAGTTGTAGTCCAAAACAACCTCTATACCATAAACCTGGCCATGGTTTTATCTTATTTTAGGGATATAGACAGCTTAGTAGAGTATGTAATTTATGAATCTGTAAGTAAGGGTTTATTTATTAATATTTTAATGGAAGACTGTATAATTTGGTACTTATTTCAAATTTTGAATCGTATGTGATTATTGTGGATTGTTTGGTATTTTTGGTCTTTGACCATAATGAAGAATTTAATCTAATCTAACCTCCATTGGCTTGTTTGGGTTCTAAAACGTTGTCTGGTGTGCCAATACAGAGAAATCCCGACCAAATGAAGTAGTCTTCCTCCAAATGCACCAAGCAGATGTGGAGCATACACGAAGACCCCTGGTGGCCAAATCATTACAAAAAAGTGATATCCAGATGGGAAGTGCCCTCACGGTCTCTCCCCAAGAGACAGAACGAGACCATTATCTGGAAGATAGCTTTAGGGGGGCTTGAGATAGGAAGAGCTCTGGAAGCAGCCAGGGAGAACTGCAGACATTTCTTCATGGTTGTTAACAGCACAGATTCCAAGCCCCCAGCCCATATGTGGCTTATTTCGGATGCTGACGTTGGAGGCTTGGAATGGACATACTTTATGGTTTACCAGGAGAGCAAAGCACTACATTTGCATCTTTCCACCATATATAAACTCTGCCTCCTGAAGAGAGAGGCCTCCAGTGCCTCGACTTCCCATCTGGAGAGCTGCTTGAAGACTGTAAAATAAATTAATGGAGAACTGTTAAAAAATAAAAAATAAAATCCAAACTCCCATCGTGATAAAAGATCCCCCACTGAACAGGTGTTTTCCTCCCTCCTCTCCATTCGCCAAATTATAAGTTGCCAGGAAAAGGCAAGGGCCCCGGCTCAGTTTTATTTCACTCCCAGCTCCTTCCATTAAAATAATAACAGGCTTTATGTTCCTGAAGCTGTAATTAAACAAGTGCTTTGGGAGGAAATCCTGAAGCTTGTTGTACTAGAAATAAAATGGGAAAACAGGAGCAGAGAGGTTTTTGATTGGCTGGTCCTGATCCAACTCAAGTCTCACCAATGTCATTCAGAAATCAAGGATCCAGCTCATTTCTGCCTTCTCTCTCTCTCTCTCTCTCTCTCTCTCTCTCTCTCTCTCTCTCTCTCTCTGAGTGTGGGCGTGGGAGTTAAATTGAGATGTGCATATTAAGTACCACGGTAGAATTTCTAACCAGGGTTTAAGCACCAGACACAGATAAGCCAGGACTTCAAAGAGCACCATAGAAGAAACACGGCACTTAGTGAAACAAAGCAGGCATTTAATGGCTTACCCTTCATTACCTTTCTGGGTATAACAGTGATGATTGTGCCAATTATAGCAGATATTGATCTTTGCCCTTCAACTAGGAAGAGTTCGGTTCTGCGAACAGGTGAAAAAAGTTAGGGTTGGGAGTTTGGTTTGGTTTGATTTTTAATGGCAACTCTAAGACTATTTCCATTATGAACTGCAGGACAGTTCAATGGTTTAAGTAGAACGGTGCCTCCCTGACAGGCACTGGGCTTGATCCATGGTGTCCCTTGCCCATGATATGATTACATTATATAGTAGGACCCTAGTATCCACTGGGGATTGGTTCTAAGGCTTTAAGTGGATAATGAAAACCGTGGATGAGAGAGAACACCAAAATGTCCCCAAAACTGCTGTTTTGTGATAGTAATTTGCTTCACAGCTGCTGTTTTGCAACAGTAGCTTGCTTTACAGCTGCTGTTTGTGATGGTAGCTTGCTTTACAGGTGCTGTTTTATGACAGTAGCTTGCTCTACAGCTTCTGTTTGTGACAGCAGCTTGCTTTGCGACTGCTGAATTATTTATTTATATTTTCCTCTGCCAGCCATGGATAACGGAGTCCGTGGGTGTCCTACTGTATGTTCACATGAGAGAGCTCCCTAACCCTAACCCTATACGTTGACCCATCCCAAGGCATATGAGGTGCCGTAGAATGCAAGCAGGCATTCCAACTGCTCCAGAGAAGAGACAGTCATAGGATATTGATGGCTTGTTTGGGGAAGAGAAAAGCCGAAAGACCTTTCTGGCTTGAGGAAAACAAGGGATATGCACGCTTGGTTTCAGTTATTTTGGGAAGCTGAAAAGAAACACATCTCCAGGCTGATCCCAAATGGAAAGTCTGCCGCATAGGCAGAGAATTAATAAACACGGTGGTGATGGGTCCTTGGGAGAAAAACTTGTGCAATGCAAAAGAGCAGCACCAGCTCACACATCCCTGCCAAGCTGTGCTCTGCCTTCTACCTCCCCAAGTCTAACCCGCAATGCATATTTAGCAGGAGGAACCAGAGTAAATTGCCTGCCAATGAGCATGCTTCAGCACTGATAAGCACATTTGACTTTTTTTGGAGGGTGGAGTGGGAGAAATGTAATCTGAATTGGCCGGCAGCAAAAAAAAATCATTGAAGGTTTAGGCCTCTCTCAAGGAGCCGCCTGCAGCATATAAATAAAGGGCGAGCTCTTGTCACAGGTATGTGGCGAGAAGGAGATCTATTCCGATGGTGTAATTTAGTGTTGTCGTTTTCAATGAAAGAGTTTGGAAAATCAAAAGCACATAAAGCACTTGGATTTACAGCTTTCCTTGAGACCGGTGTCATGATATACTGAAGGTGGGGTAAACCATTCCAATTATATTTCTGGGTTCCCACCCTCAGGTTAATTTATCACTTTTGTATCCTAGGGTCCTCCTCCAAGTTCCCAAAGGAAGCCCAGATTTATCTTCACAACACCAGTCAAAGAACCTTTGTCCCCACAGACTGTGGAGTGTTTAGATGTAATGCAGGCATAGCAGGAACACCTCTGGCATGGTTATGCACCGTTAGATTGCCCAGTGTATGGCAGCCTAGGGAGCCTCATGGTTAAACCATGGGACTGCAGTAAAAACTCTCCTCATAACTAGAGATGGGCACGAAATGATTTTTTTTTTTTGCTTCATTTTCCATTTTTCGTTTCGTTTCAGAAGCAATCCTCAAAAACACAGAACTGATCTGCTTCCAATATTGCCTTCAAGAATGGAGGACACAAGGTTCTGTATTTGAAACAACCAAGGATTCCCCTTATGAGACCAATGCTACGCAGGACAGAACAGCAAGACAACACAGGCTTCCCAAATGCAATTACACAACCTTCAGTCTGAGCAATTAAAAGGATTGGGAAGGAATATGTGGTTGGAAACCCTGAAAGGCCAGTCTTCGTTGTTGTTGTTGTCGTTGTTGTTGTCGTTGTTGTTGTTGTTGTTGTTGTTGTTGTCGTCTTCTTCTTCTTCTTCTTCTTCTTCATCATCATCATCATCATCATCATCATAATCATCATCATCATGGGCTATCAAGTCAATTCTGATTTATGGTGACCCTTTACGGGGTTCTGCACCTCTTCATGAGTGGTTTTACATGCCCTTCTTCTGGGGACTCCTTGGGACTGTGCAGCTTGCCCAGGGGCACACCACCTGGCTCTTCTGGGAGGCACCATGGGGCACTGAACTCCCAAGTACTGGCCTGTAAACACCCTCAGGTTCAGTGGGCAAGCAGTTTTGGCTTGCTCACTTCCTACGTTCCCATGTTTGGTTAAATCCATCACAACTGATTGCAATGGGGTGGCCAAGCTGCAGGATGTATCAACCCTTTTCTCACCCCCCCCCCCAAAAAAAAGAGAGATTTGTATGTCTCCTAGTGCCAAATGGAGCTGGGTAAAGGAGTGGGGGTTATATATGACCCATGTTACTTTGTTTGAAGAACAGGGGTGTGACTTAAGAAGCAGCTTTTTACAACTGCTCATCTTGCCTCTAACAAGACTCCTGCCCTGGCTGCAACATCATCTAGCCATGGACTTTAAGAACACCATCTAACCAAGGACTATAAAAGTAACCTCCTGGTAAAGCACATCTTTTACCATCTCTGAACTTCTGGGACCTGCTTTGAAGAAGGGTGATTTACACTCAAAAGCTTGCATTGTTCCTTTTTTTAAAATTTTTAATAGTGGCCTATAAAGTTATCGCCTGTAACCTATTTTTCTAATTATTCAGTGAGAGTAACAGCATGTACATATTTAGTCAACCTCTATATCTCAACTTATTTATTTATTTATTTATTTGCTTGGTTACAACAGCATCACAGCGACCCAACCAAACCAATGACACTGTAATTATAGGGAGAAATCATGCCTGTTGCAAAGATTACTGCGACTACGATAATATTATGGATAGAGGTATCTCCCCTGCCAGGTAAGTATTGTATTGTATGTTTGGTTTGATGCTAATAAAGGTCGTGACTGACAGATAATATATGGAAAATGCTTAGAAAGCTCTAAAATGGCATATCAATGATATTATTATTCTTGTTGTTGTTCCCAACCATAGACACTTACTGGACAGCGATCAGGCTCACTGGACTAGGCCATTAAAAAAGCAAGCAGATCTCATTTCTATCAATTCCTATACCTGAGTTTTATAGGAAAAGCACCTTCTGAAATACCACATAGTTCAAATAAAATCTGGCACAAGTGTGAAGGAGCTGGCTTTTTTTATCTATGCCATCATTAAAATGACTCTATATCATCTGTATGCCTTGCTCTGGGTTGTCAAAATGGCAAGGTAATCCGATTAACGAGAAAGACTGAAGAGGAGAATGGTCTAGGTAGCATCTGCTGTGTTTGGGAAGACATACTGGGTATGCTTAATAATTAATGATGATGACGACAACCGCAGCAGCGACAACAACAGCAGATACTTAGGTTTTTGCTTAAAGCTTGCATCTGTTATATAATACCAGTCAATGTTTTAATAATTTTGATCAATCAAGTTTGGAAATTTTTTGAATAATAACCTTAGACCTGCAAAGCTTGAAGGGATCGCATAGGACAGTGATGGCGAACCTTTTAGAGACCGAGTGCCCAAACTGTGATTCAAAACCCACTAATTTTTTGCAAAATGCGAATAGAGCAATTTAACCTGAATACAGGTGGCTGTGAAGGGGCGATGTTGGGTGCCCACAGAAAGGATTCCGAGTGCCACCTTTGGCACCCATGCCATAGGTTCGCCAGCACTGCCATAGGTAATCAAAGTCTAGCATTGTCAGGGAGACCCCACTGGGAAATTGAAATCTCTATTTCCGCAAGATGTCTAAACCACGAGCCACCCAGCAGCGTCCGTGTATCAGGTGATAAAAGTCACATATTTGGAGGACAACCACAGAAAGATCGGGCTAATATGGCTACTAGCCACACTGACCCGGAATATCAGAGAATCAATCTCTAGTCACAATGTGGATTACAAGTTGATTCACTGTATCCACGGAGCTACAGCTCAAGGAAACACCATGGACTAGATTAGTATTTAGATTTCTTTGATGAAATAATGGGAAAAAATGTTCCATTAGGCTACACGAGCTGCAGCAGCTTCTCATCCTGAGACACTGATGTCTGCTAATACAACAACAACAACAACAACAACAACAACCTTTATTGGCTTACAACAGAACACAGATATGTAGCATGTCATGATGGATATCCTTTTAAAAAATCAAGGGTTAAATTTCTTTTTAGAATAATCAGGGATATGACAAGGACCAACACATGGATTTGTTGCAGACATAAAATAATAATAATTATTAATACCTGTTTAAAATGGATACTAGTAAGTATCCTGAGCACGAGCCGTGACAATCGCCGATAAAAACATAGCTACTTTTTCAGTTATAAAATCAGATATGGACGCAAGCAGATATTGGATTTTATCCTGGTCAGACAACACTTTTAGCTTCCTCAAGATTTGTTCCAAAAATTTCTCACATGGTCTTCTAACAATAACAAGCGTGCTCCTGTCAAAAGTGGACCTCAACCCTTTATCTTTGACCCATCTGGGAGAAGACACTGTAGAAGAGTGATGGGCCATATTTCTTTGATAAACTCTGTACACAGATTGAACAGATAAGAAGATAAATTGCACCCTTGTCCGACACCTTTGCCCTTGAGAAACCATTCCATTTCCCCCGACTGTGTTGTATTTTTGTAACGAACAAAAGCTACACATCAGGATGCACCTATGTCATAACTCTGTCTTTTCTTTTGGAATGTCCCATATGTCCCTCATAGCTACAGCCTCCATCATAATCTATAAAGCACAGATATATCTTCTCCTGAAATTCCTTGGCATGCACCAATATCCAATTTTAATTAACCGTAAATAAACTGTAAGTGTTTCTTCCTTTTTCTGAATCCACCTTGAATCCCTGGTTTCTCTCACTCCAAATATAGTAAAAGCCTTCCTTGGATGTGTTCGACCTTGACACGAAAGCACATCCAGCAGAGGGTTGTAAGTATTTATATAGACAATTTGTAGATGGTTGCTTGGCTCTAACAAGGACCTTCATATGCATTCACAAGAGAATTAATATAAATTTGAAACAAACAGTTTGAACAGGAAGAAACAGGGATGAAAACCCAGGGTATGTGGAGGATATCCACACAGATGCACACCCAAATTGATGGAAGAAGAAATTGAGACGGTTTCTTGAGATCGAGTCACTGACAAACCTCGTTAAGATATGGCCAGCAAAGCAAGTAAAGCTCATCAGGCTTCAGCTAGTATTAAGTCTAAAACAATTTCCAGCAGAAATGTGATTAATCCATGCACGACAGCTTAAAGGTCAAAGCTGGCGAAGGCAGTCCCTTCTTGACTGCAAGGAAAGAACTGACTTATTTTTTTATCTCTTCTTTAAAAATTACAGCAGCCATGAAGTGGCTCAAGGAGCAGAGTAATGAACGCCATAAACCTGCCTCATAAAAATGGCATTCATGCAGTAATACAGCAGGTCAGATGAGCCGGGAACATTTCATTAAAAATTCCCCTTCTTGCCTACCCAAGAGAGGCTTAAAACTAATCATATAAAATGGCTGAGTGACACCATTAACGAGCATTAATATTTTAAAGCTTTAATAGTACAACAGAGCGGGGCTGTTATAGCAAAATTATACAGCCTTATTAGACGGTGCACTTGGCTGTATTACATTTGAAGTATCGGCGTCTCAGCCTGGAAATATTAAAGGTGTCTAAGGTACAGGGCATAAATATTTTAAGCAATGGTTTATTTGTTTGGGCTTCAGAGGAACTGTAGATCCTTGATGTGCGCTGGTTTTCTGACAAACTATTTAGTGAAGGGGAAGGAGAAAAAAATAAAGAGACAAACTGAGAAGAGAAGAGAAGAGAAGAAATGAAATGAAAAGGAGAAAAGAAGAAAAGAAAAGAGAAGGGAGAGAAGGAAGGAAACGGAAGAGAGATTCTTTGTCGCAAACCTGATTTAATCTATTAACTTTTAAAACAGATGAAATAATATCCATGGGCCGTCAATCCAGTTTTTACTTCGGGCAACCTTTTCCAGGTAGAGAATACTCAGAAGTGGATTCCCATTCCTATCTTCCGGGGGTGCCCGGGGGCTGTACAGGTCGCCCAAGGCCACTTAGGTCGGCTCTACTCACAAGAGGAAAAGTGGGGAATTCAACTCCCAAAGTCTGGGTTCACAAGAGCCTCGTGGCACAGTAGTTAAACTGCTGTGCTGCACCTATAACTGTTCTCGCGACTTGGGGTTCAATCCCAGGAAGCAGGCTCAAGGTTCACACAGCTTTCCAACCTCTAGAGGTTGGTAAAATGAGTACTGTACTCAGCTTGCTGGGGAGGTGAGAGGGGCAATGTGTAGCATGCCTAATTACTGTACTTATAAACTGCCCAGAGAGTGCTTTAAGCACTGTGTGTGTGTGTGTGTGTGTGTGTGTGTGTGTGTGTGTGTTGTGTCATTACAGTCATGACCAGCTCTTTGTAAACCCATGTCTATGGAGTTTTCTTGGCAGGAGTACTGGAGTGGTTTGCCAGTTCCTACTCCAGGCGCCTCCAGCACCTGGTATTCCCTGGTGGTCTCCCATCCAAGTACTAACCAGGACCGAACCTGCTTAGCTTCTGAAATCAGGCGAGATTGGATGTGTTTAGGACATCTAGGTTGCTATGGGTGGTATATAAGCACCACACTTCGGTTTTGCAGCCAGATACCTAAATTACTGAACTATTCAGCTTGCTATCTAAAATAGATGAAAACAGGTAAAACAGTCATATTGAGAGAGCACTGAAAATAAAATAATATAAAATAAACCAAACCTAGCTTTTGACTCATACAAGTCTTCATCACTCTGCATACCTCTGAACTGTGTGGATGTTGCAGAAAAAAAACTTTTAAAATTATGGCAGATATTCTTGCCTGGTCTGTTTCTTAAAAATGAGTTACAAAATGCAGGCTGCAAACACCAGTTGGGAGTGTAAATTTCAGATTCCACTCCTGGTGGTACTTGGTTGGATTATCTGTTCCAACTCACTAAAGATTCCTGTGTGGAGCCAGGATCCCAAAAAATCCACTGTGCAAATATGAGATCCATTCTCTTAGTGGAACATTATCTAGGAATGGATGCTGCGGCCATTTTATTAATTCGTTTCTATGATCAATTCAAAGTGCAGGTTTTGACCATTACAAATCCTTCCTTGGTTGGGATTATTGCAATCTGGAAGGAGACCTGAAAGTGAAGGTTCTTACTGGAGTGCACCCAAGATCTGAGGTTCAGCAAATGGCTACCAAAGAAACATACATTATTTTTCTGTGTATAAGACTTAGACTTAAAATTGAGGGTCGTCTTATACATGGAAGTATGAGAACTGTGTGGTTGCAAAATTGTAATTTTGAGTTGGAAAAGTGGGGAGGGGGAGTCATTTTATTCATGGGGGACATCTTTTAGATGGAAAAATATGGTATTCTTGAGACACCATTTCATCTGCAGCATGCCATCCCCAGGAACCGCACTTGAAATCTGCTTTGCAGTTCTATTTATGCCTGGAAAAAACATGTTTGCACTCTACAGTTATATGGTTTATTTATTTATTATCAGTTGTAGGTTGCCTTTCTCCAGCTAAAAAGGGCTCAAGATGTTTCACAACATTAAAGTAAGTAGAATGAAAATCCCAATAAACAATACATTAAAAAGTAATTAAATCATAATTACCGTATAATATTATCTGACCTTCTCAAGAGATATGAACAGTGCTTTCTCAAAATCATTGACAATAGCAGTTAGGATGCTTTGTATCATTATCGTTGTCACTATTTGCATGCTGATTGGTCTCCAGTGCAACTACCCACTCACTTTTTTGCAGATTGTTCTGGTCTCTTCTGCCTCCTCTGTCAGCCTCTTACTCAGACAAGAAGGAAGGACAGGGATTTCTACAGCTCTGCAGAAGGTGGAAGAGCACACTGCAAAAGCTGAGTTGAGCTGGGGAGGTGGGAAGGGAAGTGTGCGTCACCCGAGAGATGGGTGAGCAGGCATTGAAGGGAAGAGGGTGCCCTAGGCACACAACACTGGTGCAAGTGCAGCAACGGATTGGGCTGGACCACCAAACTGAGGTTTGTGCCCATCTCCAAAACAAAATTTAAAATAAAGCAGGTGCCATTCAGCCTATAATAGTACAGACAGCAGTGTTACCTCTTCACGGCTGCCCACCAGACATAAAACAGGCCGTGGCCCCATCTCCCTCACCAGAGGTGTCTGCAATGTGGTGTTGTTGCAGGAGGAAATGGACACAGGCTTATAACATTTAGAAAGGGTAATTTCAAGTCATGGTTACAAATAAGGCATTAGTTTTGATATGTCCTGTAATAAAGATAAGCATGGAGGCATCTGCACCCCCGCCCCATTCAGTACTTCCTTTGAAGTGTTCAATAGCAGGAGATGAGGCAAACGTGTGAACTGCTTCCACACTGGCCACTGCCTGTAAGGTCAGCTTTGGAGGCTCACTGAAGAACAGAAGAGGACAGCAAATGAATTTCATATTTCAGTTTCTTCACATAATGCAAACCTTACATTAACATTGTAAGGAATCCCAACAAACCATTTTTACATTAAATTAGCCAGTGAGAGCAAGAGCAGGCAATGGGGAGTAATACAAATAATTTGGAATTACAGAAAATAAAAAATGCAGACATTCAGCTTTACTAAGAGCAAACAGGTATTGTCCAAACAAGCAGTATAATCGCTAAAACACCCACCATTCATATTTAGATAGCCTGCAGTACCAATCTGATCTTATTGATTGGAAAATTGTCTCAGTGGTTCTTTTCCCCTGGCTTAAACTTTTATGATTTGTAGGATAGCAATTAGTCAACACTGACAATAACATTTACAATACACTGCCTCTTTACCTGAGCATCCTACTTAGGGAACATCTAAAAGCTCAGCAAAGTTATCATTTAAGAGAACCTCTTAATTACTTTGGCATTATAATGAAGACTCCTCACCCAGGCACCCAGCTGTTTTGTTTCTCCTTGTATGAAAGGGTGGGGGGGGAGGAGAAAACACTCCCTGAGTGATAAGACACTGGGATTCTTGAGACTGAAGAGCTAACTAATGCTGATAACCTTGGGTGATTTTCTCTCTCGTTTTTCCATCTTTGTTTTTCTTTCTCTTTTGGTCTGAATGCTATAATTTTACTAAGCACTTTAAAGAGATTGCTCAAAGTGCACACACATCAATGTCAGCAAAGCATGCTACTTAGACAAAGTTGATTGCCAGCTGACCCTATGATTCTATGGCTGTGGAGGGAAGGAGAAAATGGGCACATCTATGTAAGATGGGCTAAGAAAAAAATGACAACAGAAGCTTAAAACCCCCCAAGGGTTTTATGATTTGACTGTGCTCCTGGAGCAAAACGTTGAGATCCGGGGACCAACTCCCAGTGCTGCTGCTGCTGCTCCTCCTCCTCCTTCTCCTTCTCCTTTTCCTCTTCCTCTTCCTCTCCTCCTCCTCTCTTGCTCCTTCTTATCCTCCTCATTCATGACTCCTCCTCCTCCTCCTCCTCCTCCTCCTCCTCCTTCTTCTTCTCCTCCTCCTCCTCCTCCTCCTCCTCCTCCTCCTCCTTCATTTACCTTCTCTTCTCAACCTTTCCATTTCTTCCATCTACTGTCCACTTCATTTCCCCCTCCAGTTTTATATTATCTGTTTTCGTTTAGCACAAATTGGTTATTATAGCACGATTTAGACCAAAAAAGAAAAAGAGAAAAGAGAAAAGAGAAAAGAAAAGAAAAGAAAAAAAGCTTTCTGGAGAACTCAGTGGTTTAGATATCTGGCTCTAAAGCCACCGTTTGGGAGTTCGATGCTCCACGGTGCTTCTTACAATATGATTACACCCAGCCTGGGTTGCTTTGGGCCAGCTGCCCCGTCAAGGGTCAGATCTCTACTCTATCCTTGACAAAGCTCAGTTCTAAAAAGAAAGAGAAAACGGTCGTTGTGTTCTCAGAGAGTGTGGATGTGGTGAGTAAATCTGTGAAGGTGAAACACCCCCTCCCTGCTTTGTTTGCTGCCAGCTTAGAAAGATGCAATCCTTTGGCTTCTAGTTTGAGCAAATTCTAAGATAAATAATCACTGCACTGAGCCACCACTGATGTGTTTAAGGCAGAAGCTCATCCCCCCAGGCAACCATGTTTTATTTCAGTCCCCTTATCAGCTGAGGAACATCACTATCCTTCTAATGATTTGTGTGGCCTTTTTTTTTACTCCTCTCTGCCCAAGGCCACTCATCTTTCATTCAGCTCCATGGAAGGAGCACCTTTGCCCACCATCTGCAAATATATGAAGATCCAACAAAGAATTTTGCAGCTGGAAATGGCCCCAATTTGTTACAACTGGCATGACGTCCCTCCTCAATTTTTTGATAGGCCTCAATCTTTTTATAGGCCTCTGGTTGTTTTGAGGACATGTCCTTTTTTATTCGGACTTGAATCAGAGGTACTTTTACACACTGCCATAAGAGGAGGGCGGAAATGTCTCTTTCGCCTCCCTGCCCCCCCACCCATCATCCAAGTCTCAGCACAATTGAGCATACAGGAAGCATAATCTGTTCGCCTCACTTCCTTTCATTATTTCCATTCAGCCCTAAGCTGTGATCGGCACCACTTGGCAAGTTATTGGCAAAGACAGCCTCATCTCTTCCCCATCAAGAAAAGAAAAAGGAGGAAAATTGGATGTGCAAAGAATCAGTGTTTGCATACAGACACACACACACACACACACAGAGAGAGAGAGAGAGAGAGAGAGAGAGAGAGAGAGAGAGAAGGTGGGTGTACAAATAAATTCTAGACAAGGACAAACCAAACCCACAATAGGGCATATAAAATAACAAAACCCAAATCAGGTAAAAATACAAAAACAAGAGTACAAAGGCAAGATGGCAGAAACACAGGTGGACAGACACCCCCCCCAAAAAAAAACCCCACCATCAAACAAATCAACCTCCTTGATCACTGAAAGGCAGAGGCAGAAAAAAATGCCCCTAAGTGTCCCACTGGCTTTGATGGCAGCAGAATTCTGGGAGTTGTAGTCTTGCACTACTTTTTAAGACCATTGTTGGAGATCCAGTAATTGCCTTGTGCTGGAACAGGTTCAGCAGCTCTGGGAAAAATCGAAGGAGCCTCATCTTTCTTCCATCCATCTTCTCATGAAACTGATACGGAAAGGCAAAACTCCAACTGGCCTAGTAGTTAAATCATTATGACGGTTATGGACCTCATTCTGTGTAGCAGAGGCTGATAAAATACACCCTTTGAAAGACTGTTCAAAGTAATCATCTCTTCTATGTGCCAGACTAAAGTGTATCTGGAGGACATTTTACAAATAATTGCCAGCAATTGTGGTAAAAGACTAAACATGATGAAGTGGTGGTGAGATAAAGGAGATGCAACAGAATCTGTGTGTTGAAAGAAAAACAGAAAGAGAGAGGAAGAGAGACAGAGACTCTACAAAGACAAGGCAACAGCCTGGTTCCACATAAGAGGCTGAACCACTCAATTTAAATGGCTTTCACACTGCTCTACTTTTGAAACACCAATATTATTCCAAACACCAATATTCTTCCACTTTTGTCTCTCTTTTCTCATGTGCCTTTCCCTATCTTTATTCTTAAGGGGTGGGGGCGGGAGCAGACAAACCAACCAACAGTTCAACACCAAGCCAATTCCAGAGCACAATCTTGTGGTTAAGCTTGTTGGAGCGGGACAAATGTAGAAAGGTGATACTGAACTGGCAAGCCACTCCAGTATTCCTGCCAAGAAAACGCCATGGACATGGAGTCATCAAGAGTTGGCCACGACTGTAACAACACAACACAACACAACACAACACAACACACACACACACACACACACACACACACACACACACACACACACACATTTAAAGGTAAAGAATTACTCCCCCACATGCATGCTAGTCATGTCCAACTCTAGGAGCGGTGCTCATCTCTGTTTTTTAAAGCCAAATGCTGTGTTGTGCAAGTCTGTGGTAGAGATGGGCATGAATAGAAAAAATGACGTTTCAGTTGTTCATTTTTCGTTGCGGGTCCATTTCGGTTCATTTTCATTTTTCGTGAATTTTTTGAAAAAATTTCGTTTCGTTTTTCATTTTTCGTTTTTACCCACTTTTTGCACGACTTAAAGCATTTCCGTGTGCCCCAGACCAGAGGGAAAACACTTAAAAAAATGATGCTAGCAGAGGCACAGTATAGACTAGGTACGCAGGGAGGCTGCAAAGGCAATGGCGGGCGTTGCCCAGAGCGTAAGGCAGCTGCAGAGTGACTGCACTGTGGGGCAGGGGAGGGTACTCATCGAGAGGTATGCACGCACACAGGGAGGCTGCAAGAGAAATCTCTTCTTTCTCTCCTCTTCTCTCTCTCTCTCTCCCCCCTATTTCCTATGAAAATACTGTATACAGCAGAGTTGTACAAGGGGAAACTCAAACCCTTCCCATCGTTTGCTTGACATATTTCTTCACTCAATAAATCCAGTCAAGCCTTCTACATCAAAAAGTGTCATTCTCTACTGAAAAGCGAAGGAAAAAAAATCCCTAATTTGACGATGCATGAAAGGATATGGGCTGAAAGAAGCAGGACCCTCCCATGCATTTGTGGTGAAGAAGAAGAAGCTACCTGCCATCAAGGTGACATGAAGAGAACGAATCAAGAAGGAATGGTGGGGTGGGTATTCTGCAAATCCCCTGTGCAGGCAACAAGATTCTTAGGAACTGACAGAGTTTCGCACCATTAATTCCAAATACCCGTTTGGCATGGTGGGAGGAGGAAGTAGGACAATATGCATTAGGTATTTGTTGCAAAAGTATTATGTAAACACCATCTTTAGTGGTAAATTATGACACTACTGAGGATGCCACTTGCATAAATCAATTGGTCTCCCACACTTGGCTGGAGTGTGAAAAAAAATACAGTAAAGGAAAATAATCAGTGCTATTATTTCTCTGGGTTAGCAGCATTCTTCCTGGAGTTTGGTGTGTGTGTGGGGGGGAGGAGGAGAAGATAGGGCATGAGATGGGGGAGATCTAGAACCTAGCCCCAAAGGAGAAGATGGCATGGGTGAAACAATAGGTGCACAAGCACTGTATCAATGTAACACCGTGTAGAAATGATGTTGTTGTGGTGTGTGTTGTTCCTTTGATATACTATTTTTAAATGAATTAAAGAAGGCCAGCAGAATGGTGTCCACAAGCCTTTTATCAAATATGAAATGCCTGTTCCTGCTGGGGTTTTGTGTTGGATGGCTTGATGTCAGAAGTGTTCCTTGATGCAGGAAGAAATTTGATTTTCTTGCCTGGTTTATCAACCCTACAGTGATTTAAAGGCAACGGTAGTTTGGAAAGGTCAACAATCTTAAGCAAAGAGACCGGGGGTGGGGGTGGGGCTCCTGGCTCGATTGTTATTTGATCCAGGCAAAATTAACATGGGATGAAAGACAAGGAAGAACCTCAGGTTTATAATCAGCTTTTGCTCCAAGAATGCTATACAGTATATACTATACCAGTGGTGGTGAACCTTCAGCACTCCAGATGTTTTGGACTACAACTCCTAGAATTCTAAGCCTAGACTGCCAATAACAAAGGACTGTGGGAGCTGTGGTCCAAAACATCTGGAGTGCCGAAGGTTCATCACCATTGCCCA
>JAHTLZ010000019.1:4036239-4068219 GCA_023846285.1 Phrynocephalus versicolor | reverse complement strand
TCTATCTATCTATCTATCTATCTATCTATCTATCTATCTATCTATCTATCTATCTATCTATCTATCTATCTATCTATCTATCTATCTACAGACACAAAAACACACACAACCACAACAGTCCATGCAAGAATACAAATCAAGAGGTAAAACCCTGTGCTTTAAACATAGTTTTTAACTTTAGAGAATGATGTGTGGTCTTCCATCTGTTGTTGGTTTCCAAATCCTATTATTTCTCTCCACTGGCTCTGCTGGGTAAGAACAACAACGGCTTGCAGTCAAATAATTAGGAAAAAAAACTTTGGAATTTGTCCAGTGTTTGTCACACAGACTGTATAAAGCTGGATTTTGTTTGTTTCCACAGCATTCTTTACATTTACAATGCCATATCCTTCATGAGCTGAGCAGTGAAAAAAGAGCCACATAATCCACCTTAACATTGAAGAACTCTTAAGGCGCTTTAGAACAAGACAAATGGAAAACATCTGATCTAAGAAATGATTATGCCTATGTGAGCACTCCCTCCCATCACCAAGAGTCACTGCTTCCTTCTGTCTATTTCAATTCCAGTTACCTGCCCATAGTTTCTATCCACCCAATAATACTGGGATAATAAAATGATATATCATTTTTAGGATGAAATCAAATACTTACATGCAACAAACAAAAATTAATCCACTTTCTTCACTAGCTAATAACTTGAAAACAAATAATTCCAAAAAAGTAAACCTTTGCTCATGATCATTTTATTTCTACTGGGGGGGGGGGGAATCCCACTATGATTTTAATGGGGTATTTTCAAACCAAAATGTTTAGCCACCTGAAAATCTTAAAAAAAAAAAAAAAAAAAAAAAAGAGTTCAGAAGACTCTATAGTATGAGTTTAGTTACTAGTTGGGTGGGATAGAAATGTGAACAAACAAACAAACAAACAAACAAACAAACAAATTGAAGAGATGCTTATTATACACCACCCCATGCATTCCTGTTGCGCAATAATTGGTCGCAAATTGAGATTAGTGAGTTTGTGAAGTTTGAAACAATTTATCGACCACATCAAGGTGCGCCTCCAGGTCATTTATTTCATGCCAATATCAAGTTCTCTCCCTATTGCACTAAAAATAAAATACAATTTAAGAAATGGAAGAAAACCAGTCCGTCAAAATAAAATCCCATACCCATTTATTTAGGGAATAAGACCCATTCAGCACAATGGGCGAAATCCTGTTTATCATTAGCTGAACTATGGTAGGCTCAGTGAATGAGAAGGGACTGGGCAAGTCGACTCCATTGTAAGTTCCACTATTCAATGGGGCCACTCTAGTTGTGATGTATTGCCCTTGGATTTCAGTGAATGGGCCCTCCTTCGAAGTAGATGTGTAGGACTGTATTATGAAACAATGCAGGACCAGTCATCTCTGATCATTTTGAAAGCTTCAGACAGCAGAACTACAGGAGGACTGCTTAGGAATTGTTCATAGTTGCCTTATTCATATCCTCATCAACTCCTTCCCTTGACGGATTACTAGAGGAGGAATCCCTGGTTGCTGGGGCTGCATCTACTGAAATAAGAGCCAAGTCAAGCTATGATGGACTGGAAGCAGTCAAATGGGTCTAGTGAGGGATCCTGCTGAGAGTTAGAAGAAGACAGATACAAGAAAGACGACCTTGGCCGTAGCAAAATCCACATCTGAAGATGTACCCCTCTTCACTTGTACTGCTGAAGGAAATGAATGGCCAGCCTAGAAGGCAAGAGTCACTTCATTTGCCTGGGAACTCTTCATTGCCTAAGGAGATGGCACAGGATGTCTCACCACATGGATTAGTATGTACGGAGCAGGGAGTTCACAGTCCTAATCCTAGTAGTTTCTCACATGCAGGGGGAGCATGTGCTACATTCCCAGTTACTTCACTCAACCAAAACCCTTCCCTTGTTTTTAGGCTATGATTCTTCACAGCCACAGCGGATGCTTACCCATAATAATCAGAGGTACTAATGCCAATTACAAATCCCAGTTTTCTATTTGGATGCATTTGCTCTATTAACATGCACGGTCTTACCACTCTCTCAACCTCCCAACGATGAACAGAAAGGATTAGTTTGAGTGCATTTTGCTCTCTTGAGAATACATCCCATAAGCAGAGGATAAAAGCTGAAGCCTTCATCTGGAAGCAAGGCTAAGGGAGCTACACTGAGCCAGAGAGACAAACGAGAAGAAACAGAGGCTCTGTCAGTATTTGCTAGACAAGGATGGTATTAAGGCAGTCATATCCATTTTCTTCCTTAGAGAAGGGAACTGCCTGTACCCTTCCCCTCACTGACATTTCTGTGCAAAATGCTCTATTTCTCTTCAGCTTGTTATATGTGCCTTTGTATCACAATCTACAATATAGTCACTATATACATGAGAACATAAGAGCAGCCTTGCTGGAACAGGCCACAGCCCATCCAGTCCAGCATTCTGTCTCACACAGCGGCTCACCATTTGCTTCAGGGTATTCCCAAGAAGATGCCTGAACCTGCTTACGATTCCCCCAAATGGCATTGAGAGAGATCCTGCCTCTCTCTCCAACCCGGAGGTTGTCCTTAGGCATCCATAATGATAGCCATTGATACCCTTGTTCTCCATGAATGTGTCCAATCCTTTCTCAAAGCTGTCAAGGCTGACAGCTGTCACCACTTCTTCTGGCAGGGAGTTCCACAGACCAGTGATCCTCTGGTTTAAAAAGTACTTTCTCTTCTTTGCTTCAGATCTAGCCCCCAAAAGTTTCATGGTGTGCCCCCTAGTTCTAGTGTTGTGTGATAGGGAAAACAGCTTTTCCTTATCTACTTTGTCCACACCGTGAATGATTTTATAAATTTTAATCAGGTCACCTCTTAGGCACCATCATTCAAGAGTGATTCCCTTAATCATTCTGGTTGCCTTCTTCTGCACTTTTTCCATCTTCCATACAAAACATCTGGAGGACTGATATTTGGACACCCCTGATTTGGAGCATTTCAGACTGTTTTGTCCCACCCTTTCTCTGTGGAAAAAAAATTCATGGCAGCTTACATCATTAAAAGACAATACTTTCTAGAAGAATTTTAAAATTAGGCAGATAGTCCTTCACAGCCCTCAGTTACACATTGCTGCTATAGACAAACACAGGATTATTAGTCATAATTAGAGATGGGCACAACTCAGAAAAAATTTTCGTTTTCGTTTTCGTCTAGGGGTCCGTTTCGTTTCGTTTCCATTTCCATGAGCTAATTTTCAAAATTTTTCGTTTTCGTTTCGTTTCGTTACGTAACGAAAACAAAAAACGAAAACGAAAACGAATTTTTTTGTTTCTTCCCATTTAGCTCCATTAAGTGCTTTTCCAGTAACGAAAAACGAAAAACGGCTCAAAATTAGTTGTTTTGTTTCCATTTTCGTTCCATTTTTGAACCGTTTTTCGTTTCGTTACGTAACGAAAACGGAAAACGGAAACGAAAATTTCGCTAAGTCGTGCCCATCTCTAGTCATAATTCACTTGACCCAGACTAAAATTAATTAACCATCTTAGCCACCTGTTATGGTCCAAATTTGAAGTAACCCCCCCTCTTACATTCTTTAGAAGCTAGTATTGAGCCTCAACCAGTCTGCATGTAAAGCAAATTCTCTCTGTCACATATACAAGATAATCCTCTCCAACCATGTTCTCCTACATAGTGGAACTGGAAAAAGTGCAGAAGAGAGCGACTAAAACGATTACTGGGCTGGGCACCTCCCTTATGAGGAAAGGCTAAAACATTTGGGGCTCTTTAGTCTGGAAAAAAGGTGCCTGAGGGGGGATATGATTGAGACGTACAAAATAATGCTGGCCATGAGTCAAGTGGATAGAGGGACACTCTTTTCCCTCTCACAAAATACCAGAACCAGGGGACATCCACTCAAATTGTGGGCTGGGAGAATAAGAACAGACAAAAGAAAATATTTTTTCACCCAGCACATTGTTAGTTTGTGGAACTCCCTGCCACAGGATGTGGTGATGGCATCTGGCCTGGATGCCTTCAAAAGGGGATTGGACAGATTCCTGGAGGAAATGTCCATCCCAGGTGACAAACCATGATGGAGATGTGTCATTAGAACATAAGAACATAAGAAGAGCCATGCTGGATCAGGCCAAAGGCCATCTAGTCCAGCTTTCTGTATCTCACAGTGGCCCCACCAGATGCGTTTGGGAGCGCATGAGACTAGATATCTGTCTCCTGATACCACTCCCCTGCATCTGGCCCTTGAAGTACCCTGGTTTCTCCATCATGGTTTGTAACCCGTGATGGACTTTTCCTCCAGGAATCTGTCCAATCCCCTTTTGAAGGCATCCAGGCCAGATGCCATCACCACATCCTGTGGCAGGGAGTTTCATAGACTTACAACGCGCTGGGTGAAAAAATATTTTCTTTTGTCAGTTCTTACTCTCCCAGCCCTCAATTTGAGTGGATGTCCCCTAGTTCTGGTATTTTGGGAGAGAGAGAAGAGCTTCCCTCTATCCACTTTACTCATACCCTGCATTATTTTGTATGTCTCAATCATATCCCCCCTCAAGCGCCTTTTTTCCAGACTAAAGAGGCCCAAATGTTTTAGCCTTTCTTCATAAGGGAGGTGCCCCAGCCCAGTAATCATTTTAGTCGCTCTCTTCTGCACCTTTTCCAGTTCCACTATGTCTTTCTTGAGATGCGGTGACCAGAATTGTACACAATACTCCAGGTGGGGCCTTACTATTGTTTTGTATAATGGCATCATAATGTTGGCTGTTTTATTTTCAATCCCCCTTTTGATAATCCCTAGCATGGAATTGGCCTTCTTCACTGCTGCCACACATTGGGGAGACACCTTCATGGAGCTGTCCACCAACACACCAAGATCTCTTTCCTGATCCGTCACGGATAACTCAGACCCCATGAGTTGATAGATGAAGTTTGGATTTTTTGCCCCAATATGCATTACTTTACATTTGGTTACATTAAAACGCATTTGCCATTTCTCAGCCCATTCCCCCAGTTTGGAGAGATCCTTCTGGAGCTCTTCACAATCTTCTCTGGTTTTCACCAAACGGAAAAGTTTTGTGTCATCTGTAAACTTGGCCACCTCACTGTTTATCCCTGTCTCCAGGTCATTTATGAACAGATTGAAAAGCACCGGTCCCAGGACCAAGCCCTGGGGCACACCGCTTTTCACTTCTTTCCATTGTGAAAATTTCCCATTGACACCTACTCTTTGTTTCCGGGATCTCAACCAGTTCTCAATCCATAAGAGGACCTGTCCTCTTATCCCCTGACTGTGCAATTTTCTCAGCAGCCTTTGGTGAGGGACTGTGTCAAAAGCCTTTTGAAAATCCAGATAGACTATATCCATCGGTTCACCCAAATCCACGTGCCTGTTGACCTTTTCAAAAAATTCTAAAAGGTTTGTCAGACAAGATTTACCCTTACAGAAGCCATGCTGATTTTCTCTCAGCAAGGTTTGTTCTTTTATGTTGTCATCTCCAGGCTTAAAACCGGGGTACTTCAAGGGCCAGATGCAGGGGGAGTGGTATCAGGAGACAGATATCTAATCTCATGCGCTCCCAAACGCATCTGGTGGGGCCACTGTGAGATACAGGAAGCTGGATCAGATGGGCCTTTGGCCTAATCCAGCATGGCTCTTCTTATGTTCTTATATTATGTTCTTACGGTTAAGAAAAAAAGTTTTCCTTCGAGGGCTTCATAAATCACAATTGCAGCAACAAAGTGGTGGGAGCTCTGTTCATACCTTACACACATCACACACACACACACACGTCTGTAAGGGGAGGGGAGAGAGAAAAATAAAGTAAACAGGAAAGGAAATGTACCATGATATACATTTTCCCTGGCTGTGATCTGTTACCCATTTATGATAACTTTGTTCCAATAATGTTTTTTTTTCTGTGGCTTGCTGTCAATACTGCAAGATGAAATTCTAAATTCACGGTTGAGGATAACACACTCGGCTTCCTTTCAATTGCCTTTCTCTTTCCTTTCAAAGAAAGCAATCAATGCAGAAGTAACTCTGCAGGGCAGGGCAGTTAAATTGGTCACAGGGAGAATATAATGTGTGTGTTCGTCTGGCTTTTAAATTTGCCAGGTTGTTCCCTGCAAGAATTGGTCAGCAACTGAACACATTTTAGCACCTTAAAAGCTCGATTGTTATCCCTTTGTGATGCGTGATCTAGTCCTCTCTTCTTGGAGGACTGGGGATGTTACAGCAACATCATAATGTGTGGTTGAGAGTATTGAAATTTTAAGAACAAACTTTTCATGGACTCACCCTAACAAATGAAAAACCCATGGCTTAACACTATTCAAAAGCCTTGAGTTTGCATGAGCTGAGCAGGGCTGCTAATCATGGGGCATTTATGCAGTCACCCATTCAATGGGTTGCCTTGTTGTGCTGTAGTTAAATGCCTGCACTGCTGCGAAAACTGTGCTCATGACCCGGGGTTCAATCCCCGGTAGCAGGCTCATGGTTGACTCAGCCTTCCATCCTTCCGAGGTCGGTAAAATGAGTACCCAGCTTGCTGGGGGGGGGGGCAATGTGTAGTCTGCATACTGTAATTAAACTGTAAACCTCACAGAGACTACTTGAAGTGGTACAGGACGGTATATAAGCAGAACATTTTTGCCATAAACAGAAGGTGATCTGATGGCAGGTAACAAAAACACTTCCCTTAAGACCAACTACTTGCACCCCCTCCCCCAAAACCAATTTTCAAACACAGACACATTGTAGGAAAATGTGCCTCTCTGAGGCCAGTTTTGCACCCCTCTCAGGTCTGCGGCTGCGCTCTAGGTGGTCGCCTAGTTTGGCTAGTGGTAGCTCTGGCCCTGTGTGCGCTGGATGCATTAATTTAAATAAAACACAATAGTGTGATGGGCCTTGGGCCCTTAAATGTTTAATCCTTGTGAATATAAACTTGGTTTTTAAAAAAAAATTACATATTTTTAAAAAGGCAACTGGTTGTCCCTTAATTCAATAATTAAAGGGTTAATTATAAGCACCATAAAAATGCATTCTTATGATTTATGATGCACACCCACCCCTTATAATCTGGTCATAAATAAAAGGGCTGGTGATAAGGAAAAGCTGCAGGCAAAAGACCAACTCACCATCTTTAATGGGCAGTTATATGACATGCCTCTAGTACATTGGCAGTAAATCAGCAGAAACATCTTTTATAGAGTCCTGGGTTTTATGATGTCATTAACTTTCCTCCTTATACTTAAGGCATAATGAAATAAAGTCATGGGGAGGGATCAAAGGATGAGCCCGTGCTGTGTAAGTCTGGGGCAGCCCTAAGAGAGCTGCCTTTTGCTTAATTCTGCTTGCAGGCAAGGAAACTGGCGTGGATTGGGTGGCGGGGGTGGCGGGGGGGGAGCCCTTGGGGAAAGCAGACCAGTTGCAGGGCGGCAACAGGGGAGGAGGCGAAATACCGCAAACTTTTTTGGCAGGCTCTGAATACGGTGCAGAGCATTAATGGAAAGTTTTACGAGAAGCAACTCTTTAATCAGTGGTCTACGGCTCCCAAATACCACAATTTAGCCTGCCTTTTTAAACCTACTGGATGGCAAGATCAGACTGAAGTTCAAAGCTGTTCCGAGACACAGAAGCTGCATTTGAAATTGAAGGTTAATGTGACTGTCTCAGGGGAATAAGCCTCCGCATCGGTGCAGTCTTTGTAATCATAGCTAGAACTACCCACAGGTTGGGTAGGCTGCCTCAGAATCCCAGCTTTTCTGCAAAGCTGTTTTTGATGAAGTCAGGTATCATTCACTCTAGAAGGAAACAAATCCCCACCCCACCCCACCCGAGTTGTGCAAAGATGTAACAGCCAAAGCCACCTGACAAGTTTCTGGGCACAAGCCTTTCTTCATAAAGTATAAATAAGTGTCATACTAGATCAGTGGTTCTCAACCTTAGGTCCCCAGATGTTCTTGGACTGCAACTCCCAGAGGACCTCATCACTAGCTGTGCTAGCCAGGATTTCTGGGAGTTGCAGTCCAAGAACATCTGGGGACCCAAGGCTGAGAACCACTGCACTAGATCATGCCAAAAAAGATCTTTCTGCATGAATGCCTAGACCAGTGGTGTCCAAACTTTGGCCCTCCAGATGTTTTGGACCGCAACTCCCACCGTTCTTTGTCATAGGCAATATAGGCTTGGAATTCTGGTAGTTGTGGTCCAAAACATCTGGAGGGCCAAAGTTTGGACAGCCCTGGCCAAGACAGCAGTGGAGTGGGTGGGTCTACAGATCAAGTCTCTGACTCATGCTTGCCCATTCTGGATGATTTCAGACTTGGCAAGACTTTTGAGCCCAATCGGGATTGGGCCAGCTGCCAAGACGCTGCCCTCTTCATGCTCTCTTTCTGCCTAGAATGAACCTCTGAAAAGGGACCAACATCTTATTGCAAAACTGCTTACGGTTTCCCAAAGAAATCTTCAAACATTTTCAGAAGTTAGCCTTCTGCCATTCTAACGCGTGGGACAGTAGCACCGTGGTCTTATCATGCTTGCAATCAGACGGAAGATCACAAGCCCAGGAAATGAAAAACAGCTACATGCAATTGTTCCCTGACACCAAAAGACCATTGTGGCCCAGTGGTTAAATGCCTGTACTGCAGCGAAAACTGTGCTCATGATCTGGGGTTCAATCCCAGATAGCAGGCTCATGGTTGACTCAGCCGTCCATTTTTCCGAGGTCATTAAAAAAGCAAAGCAAAGTGTTTTGCTTATATACCGCCCCATACCACTTCGAATAGTCTCTAGGCGGTTTACAGCTTAATTACAGTATGCAGGCTACACATTGCTCCCCCAGCCAGCAAGCTGGGTACTCATTTAACCGACCTCAGAAGGATGGAAGGCTGAGTCAACCATGAGCCTGCTACCGGGGATTGAACCCCAGGTTGTGAGCACAGTTTTACCTGCAGGACAGGCATTTAACAACTGTGCCATTGGGTAAAATGAGTACCCAGCTTGCTGGGGGGCAATGTGCAGCTTGCCTAATGTAATTAAACTGTAAACTGCCCAGAGACTACTTGAAGTGGTATGGGGCGGTATATAAGCAGAACACTTTATTGTGCTATCTCATATGTTAGAGAAAAACCAAGGTCATCACCTAAGTGCTGAAACTCATAAGAACCCATAGTGGGGTGAGCTTTTTTTGGTGCAACCACCATAAGTCACTTAATATCATCTTGTTTTGGAAATAAACAGGCCCAGGCATGATTAATACCTGGACTAGAGTCTGCTGACGAATACCAGGGATCTGCAAGTAAAGAATGATGAGGAAGGAATCTTAATTTAAAACCTGGGAACCTTGACAGGAGCTGATGAGACTGGCCTAGATGGATTAACGATTTAACTCAAAAACAGGCAGTTTCCTCAGTTTCTGTAAAAATGTCACTAGACACCACAAGGGAGTGACAATTGTATTGCTCCTAAGAAAGTAATAAGTGATCCAATTATGTTGTTGCAGAGGATGAAGGCCCTGAGGTATAAAGGCATATTATATAATGCTAATTTTGCAATAAAATGCTGCTATTTAAAAAGTACCATAAAGATGTTTCTCTGGGATACTACAAGCTTAGGCTGCTGTTGGTCATACTGCTATTAGCTGGGAATATCAGCTGTAAATTTTGATTCAGGCTATTAAGCATGTGGGAAGCTCTGTCGGGAGATCTCTTTGTTAAAGTAAACAGCAAAGGTGTTACTTGTGAGCTTTTTGAACCCAGCTTATTGCTCTATTATTCTCTGGAACAATAAATGAGGCAGAAGTGACACCAGTTGTTATGAAGTGTATTTAGAAAATAGGAAAAGGCCATTCTAATTAAAACTAATACTTCACGTCCATCTCATTGCTGTTCGTGGTCCCGCTTGGGACCGGTACGAAGTAATCTAACTGCACGTCCACTGCGGGATGAGGGGAGTTTGTCCCAACCACGCCCCCTGAATTGCGATTTAAGTGGGATGAGAGATTCCCCTCCGTGGCCTCGGGAATCTGTTTGTCACGCTTCTCATTCCGAGACAAGTGCCCATGAAGTAAGGCTCATCACGCAATGTGCCATTTTTCATCTAGTAGTAGGAGTGTAAAGTGCCATTCGCCAGTACATTCCCTATGGAGTCAGCAACGCAGTGCAGAGAGATTAAAAGACAAATGCCTCAAACTTAGCTCCGTAACACATTGAAGGCAAGGCTTCGGAGAATCGAAACATCGAAAAACAGAAGGTTGGGCCGGGGGGGGGGGGAACAGAGAACAAAGGCATGGAATTTCACATCTCATCACAGAATGAGGACGTGCGGTAAGAGTCATGCTGGTATCATCCATCACACCTGTGTGTACATGGGAACAGGGACAGAACCGGAAGAAGACCATGTGACTGCGACTGACATCAACACGCAACGAACTTCCTCCTGGGACGAGAACGGATGTGAAGTAACTGTCTAAATAGAGGAGTGTGTTCCAAGGCCCAAGGGATTAAGTAGCAAGAAATGGTGAATCTTTAGGTAGGGGGTTGAAGGAAGGTGAGAGATAGCAGATGAGAAGAACATAGATACAGCTTACTGTTACTACCAGAACACCACATTTGGCAGCTGTGGGTAGAACTGACAGAAGCATGGAGCTCCAGTAGATTCTTCCAATCTACTGACTAGACATGGGCACGGAGCGGCGAAACTGTCATTTCCGTTTTCGGTTATCGTTTCCGTGACATAACGGAAACGGTAACAATAATTACGCCACTCCAGCTTGAACCCGACCCGAAAAAAGAAAAAATGGGTCGGGTTTTTCGTTGTCGTTAATGGCATCGCGACGATCGCGCAATGCCAAGCAGCACAGAAAAAAAGTTTTAAAAAGTAAAAAGAAAAAACCCGACTCCCGGCCAAAAAAGCAGGTGAAAATATGTTTGCCTGAGGACACCTACCAGAGGGGTGGTTTTTTTTGGGGGGGGGGGTCCCCCGGCCTCCCCCACTCCTGTCCTGGGCTGCTTGCACCAGGCTGGGGGGGGGGTCATCCTCGTCGTCTGTGTCGCATGCCATGCGGTGTGTGTGTGTGGGGGGGCCAAAATGGCGACCACAATTTTTCTTTAGAAATCGTGGTCAAAAAACACACCAAATGACCACAGAAACATGTGAAATTTATTTATTTTAAATGCCTGATTTTTAATAGTAGCAGCAGTGGGTTTTTTATAGCAATAAAACGTCGCATTGATTTTTTTTTATTTTTTATTTTTTTAGACCTGCCCATTTGGACTGGGCATGAGATGGGACCATGCAATTTTTTTGAACCATTCCACCAATGGCATGGCCAGGTTTTGACTGACACTTCTTGATGTGCCAGAGGGCATAAAAAGCTGAGGCACCTTCCAGAAGTCGCAGTCGGGTCTTGGATGTGGAGGGTGGAGGGCTGTGTGGCTGGCTGCTGCTGGCTGATTGGAGGGAGGCTGGAGGCTTTAGATTTAAGTTAGGCAGGCAGGGAGGGAATTGAATTTAGAAAATAATTTCTTTGATTCTCTGCAGCTTTGTCTGGGGAAGGGAATAGCAGTTTATTCTTTTTTTCCCCTCTGGCAGTTTGTGAGGATTTTTTTTCTGATATTGGGTCAAGGGGGAGGTTCAACTGGGAGGAGGTGTGGATTTATTTGAAAAATATATTACATTGGGACGTCAAATCACGCTATATCGCGGTGGAAACGACAAACGACAAATGAAACAACGAAACGACAAATTTTTGAAAAATTTCGCAACAAACGGAAAGGACCCAAAACGGACCCGTTCCGACAAACGAAAACTCGAAACGTCATTTTTTCTGGTCGTGCCAATGTTTATTACTGACTGTTAGTAAGTATCTTTCTTGGGAGTATGGTTTTAACTCTCATCCTGGAACAGTCCAGAGGTAAGGTGGTTTAAGCAATGCCACTAAAAAAAAGGTAGAGTGAGGAAGGGCAAGGGTACAGGCAGTCTCATTTGCTATGACGCTTCCCAAAATAAGAAAATCTGTTACGGCAATGCTTCTTAGAGGGCATTATGCATTCAAACTTCTCTAAATGAAGGACTGTTCCATGCATCAAGCATAACTATTCAGATACCATTACTGGAAATTGAACTGAGGCTGCACAACCTAGGCAGAATCCCAATTTATCATAGGAAACGGTTTTCGCCAGCCTATTCACATAATGAATGTGGATATAAAGTTAGTACCAAGCAAGATGAGAACCCTCTGGGTTGTTTAATTCACCCTCCTCCTCTGTCACGGCTTGCATTATTTCTTTATAAAATATGTGAAGCTTTAGGCAAAGGAAACGTAAGGGTGAGAGAGAATCTCTCTCCAGGTTCTTCCACCATGAAAAGCCATGACCTTGGTGCAAAAGGACAAGAAACAGAGATTTAAAAAAACCCACCCACACCTTAGCTTAATATTATTGCTGCTAACAAGCAACTTGCCCAGTAAAATCAGAAGGCCAAGTACTAACAGTATCTAAGAATAAACTAGCAAAAAGGCAGCCAGGAGATAAACAAAAGTCTAGAAGATATGCCAGTGGTGTTCCAAGACCAGTTTAATCTCCCATGAAGATTTTGTTATACGCATGTATATGCCACTCTCCACATCATTCCCAGAACAGTTTGTAACAAAATGAGTAATAATCAACACCACCACCACGACAGAGGGACACTCTTCTCCCTCTCACAAAATACCAGAACTAGGGGACATACACTCAAATTGAGGGGTGGGAGAATAAGAACAGACAAAAGAAAATATTTTTTCACCCAGTGTGTTGTTAGTCTGTGGAACTCCCTGCCACAGGAGGTGGTGATAGCATCTGGCCTGGATGCCTTCAAAAGAGGATGGGACAGATTCCTGGAGGAAAGGTCCATCACAGGTTACAAACCATGATGGAGATGTGTAATCTCCAGGCTTAAAACCAGGGTACTTGAAGGACCAGATATAGGGGAGTGGTATCAGGAGACAAATATCTAGTCTTATGTGCTCCCAGACACATCTGGTGGGGCCACAGTGAGATACAGGAAGCTGGACTAGATGGGCCTTTGGCCTGATCCAGCATGGCTCTTCTTATGTTCTTATGTTCTATATCATGTGCCACTGAGTTGATTCTGACTCATGGTGACTCCTTTTTTGGGGTTTGCCAGATACAGAATACTCAAAAGTGGTTTCCCATTCCCTTCTTCCAGAATTGCCCTGGGAATGTGTAGCATGCCCAAGGCTACACATTCCCAACCTTGCGTTCCCGGATATTCTTGGGTTGCTTGGAACTCCCAGAATTCTTCAACACTGGCCAGGATTTCTGGGAGTTGCAGTCCGAGAAGATCTGGGACCCAAGTTTGGAAACCACTAACTTAGAAGAATCCGGTAGCAGGTGATGGTGGAATCATGTCAGTAGACATTAAAAGTTCGAGTATCCAAAGCCATCTGCTGCCTGTCCTTAAGTTTCACAAGTTCTTCCATCGCCTTAGGCTGGGGGTCTCACCCCTAACCCTAACCCTAACCCTAACCCTAACCCTAACCCTAACGAGACAAGACTAGAACCACACTGATAGCTTTTGAACAGTGCACTGAAGCATTCAGGGCATTTTCTTCTTTTATCACACTTTACTGAAACAGAAACTCTGGCAGACAGATCAAGGTGTCAATAACATCTCACTAAAGTAAAGAATTACCTTCTATTGGAATTGCCTACATGCCTGCTTATTTTATTGGCTCACTGCCTGTCTTGATCCATTTCCAGACGGCCAGTCCTGGCATATATCAAGAGCCTAGCTCTCAAAACACTGTAATTTTCTGGCAAGCTGGCAGGAAGAGACCTCTCTGGAAGGGGGGGGGAGGGCTTCATCTCCATTTCTGCTCTACTGACAATCCCACAATTTTCTATCAGCCTGGAATAAAAGGCAGTCCACCCTTCTTCTCCCCCACTATGTGTGCAAAAGAAGATGCAGCAAAGGCCGAGAATAACACTATTGAAGTAGCCTGCTTGTGCTCGAAAGTACTCTAAATAGCTTAAGAGTTTAACGTGTTTTTTTAATTTCATATAGATCCATCATTTTAAATGGTGCAGCGCTCAAGAAAGATCCAAAACATGCTAGAGCAAATGTCAACAGCAACGTATCATGATGCCCTGTAGAACCTTGACAAGCTCTCATTTCCTATAACCACCATCGCTGCAAAAAGAAAAGAAAAACCTCGTAGGATTTTGGTAGCAATCTCTGGGCAAGGTGAATGTTTGTGATTGCAATCTTAAGAGTTAATTAATTACACCTGGCCACATGCTTCCCAGCAGCACTGCCAACTCTGAGTCTGAGTGACTGTCTGGTGTGAAGAAGGGAAATTGAAGTGCTACAGGTAGGAGAATATGTCTGTGAAGATTCTCAGTCATCCAGGTGAGTTTATCTTGAAGTTGAGTCATGGCAATGGGACTTCCTTTTCTATCTCTCAAGAAAAAGAAGTCCAGTTGCCATGACTCAACTTCCACACGGGTAGGAGACTGAAACTTTTGGTGGAACACTCAAAGAATCTAATACTGCAGCAAAATTCTGTTCATACTGTTTTAAGTAGGGGAAAAAAAATCAAAGCAGGAGAGCTGATACCCTGGAAGCCCAATGCATTGTTGTTGCCATGGGCCACCTAATCACCTCTAATTGATGATGATCCAGTCCTTCCAATAGTTCTGTCCTGAATCCCCCTGTGCTCTTTTTGTGCCCCCCTTTTGGGGGGGGGACAACATGTGTTGTCCTTTTTTTGTTTGGGTTTGGTGTTTCTTTTTGGTGCCAAATGGGACACCAGACTATGGTGCCAAATTTTTAAGCAGAACCACACACAGCCATTCCCTGTCTTTGGTATGAAAAAAATCTGCACTGCTTTTCCATATTTCCAGGAAGAACCCAAAGACTGGTGCACACCAAGCCAGCTCTAACTCTTGGCAATGTAAGGTCTTAAGTTCATATGAACTTCCCAGTGATTATGCCCATGCTTTGAAGGTGCTATAGGGATATTTCATGAACCAGATATTCTCTCTCATCAAATTTAGCAGTGTCCGTTATTACTAAGATTATGATCAGTAGGATTTCTGATCCAAACTTTTAATTAGTATTACAGTTTTAAAGTTAATTTTCTGCAGTACTGCTGTGCTTTACCGTGTGTTTTCAATCTGTTTTACTACTGTTACATTATTTCTCAACCTCGTGTCCATGGAGTTTTCTTGGCAGGAATACTGGAGTGTCTTGCCAATTCCTACTCCAGGTATACCCATGTCTAGAAAAACTTGAGGAAATTGTGGTGATTTTCCCATTTACCGGAGGGACCAATTATCGTGTTACTATCATGTTGCTTTATAAAAATAATGTCTGTGCTCTGTAGTTAGACTTAGAACATCTTATTCATGGAGCCTCATGGCGCAGTGGTTAAATGCCTGTACTGCAGGTAAAACTGTGCTCACAATCTGCGGTTCAATCCCAGGTAGCAGGCTCAAGGTTCACTCAGCCTTCCATCCTTCCGAGGTCGGTAAAATGAGTACCCAGCTTGCTGGGGGGGGGGGGGGAGTGTAGCCTGCATACTGTAATTAAAAACTGTAAACTGCCCAGAGACTACTTGTGGTATGGGGCGGTATATAAGCAGACCACTTTGCTTTACTTTTGCTTTGCTTTATTTTGATTATTTTTGATTATTTTTACAATATCTATATCTATATCTATATCTATATCTATATCTGTAGTAAACCCAATGGAACAGCATAAGATTTATGGGGAGAGAAGCAGGGAATATATTTTGAGCTCTTAGATTAAAGTGCAGTCGGAGGGGTCAGTATTAATGATCAAAATATTCTATCATTTCCATATTAACTCAAATCTGCAATACAGGTAAATTGCATTCAGCCATGCCTCCTCTGAAGGATTAGCGAATTAGAAGAACAAAATCCACAACCCACCAGGCTTTGAGCCTTGCAGTTTCTCATGGCTAGGCTGCACAACATGAAGACAGGATGAAGAATTAGCTCTGCCAAGGAAGAAATTTGCTACTGTCAAAGTTATTTAGTTACCCATTTACAAATAGGATGTGATGGAACTAAAGAGGGGAGGAGGAGGACATATTAACTGGCTAATATTAAAAATTGTAATTCAATCTCTGGTTATAAATCTTTTTAATAAAGTTAGGGTGAGGACGATGTTATTTTTGTATATGAGCACGAGAGATTAATTTTTATTTAAATTAATAGCAATCCAAAAGTAATTAAATACTTTGCAGCTTTGCCATTTCTTAAAAAAAAAAAAAACACCAACAAAAACCCCTGGAGTTCATTTCAGCAGTCTTCCACCACCCCCAACCTCCTCCCCCCCCCGCCACCAAAAACCTACTAAAATCAATGTATTTCTCTGGCCCGCTGGAGTACATTTTGCATTTAACCATTGAACTTTTATGTATTACCCTTGCCCTGAACTTTTTAGGGTGCCTTTTATTATTGGCTAAATTCCTCCTTTTGAAACGTGCAACCAATTTGAACAAAAACATTCTTTCTTTTTCTTTTTGGTCTCTCCTTTCTTCCCCCTCCCCTTTAAAAGAAAGAATCAAAGTGGGTCCCTTCCCAGCCCCCTGAACAGAAATTAAAAGGTGTGTGTGTGTGTGTGTGTGTGTGTTTTGCAGCAGGACGGAATTATCCGGCCTACACCATAGCATGTTCAGCCACTGGAAGTTATTCCGAAACAGCCCCGAGGACAGAGGCCAAAAGGCCTCGGAGCCTTTATCTTGGACCACATGATTGATGTGTTGTAGCCCCTGCTGGGGTTTAACAGTGATGTCTATCTGTTGCTACCGGCAACAGTCAGGGGCGACCCAGCGTGAAACCAGCAGCCAGCCTCGCTGCAACAGCCAGAGCGCCCGCACACAGGGGCAGACAAATAGTCTTTTCAGCCGGACAGGTCTCATGGGTTATTTTCTCTCTCTCTCTCTCTCTCTCTTTGACATAAAGGGCCTTTTGGAAAAGCTGGAATTGTCAGCTCCTTTGATGGCCCCATGCTGGGCCATTAGCTTCTGTTACTAATTTGCAGTGTATGAGGAGAGGGCACAGCCGCTAAGAACACCTGCAAGCCGCTCAGGATGCATTGTGGGAAGGATATTATAGGGAATGCAAGAAAAAAGGAGGAGAGGATGGGGGGGAAGGGAGAAAATTAGAGGCATAACCCTTCCATCTACAAGGCCAGATGACACAGGCTATTATTGTTTTAAGTCCTCAGAAGATAGCTGTGAACTGACCCCCAACAAGCGTTTTACCTTACTCTGAAAAAAAGAAGAGATTTTTTGTTGGAGGGGGCAGCAGCTGCAAAGGAGGAAGAGGAGGAAGAGGAGGATTTTTGAATTTTAAACAATAATAGGGTGTGTGTGTGAAAGAGAGAGAGAGAGGGAGGGAGAAGCTCTCCACGGTAACTGACATGGAAGATGGGTTTGACAAGTAAAAGTGCAAGAGGCAAAGCTATCTGTGCTGGAAGAGCCAGCTCGAGCAGAGTTTATTAGGAACAGAATTTCTAAATTAAAGCTCAATCTCCCTTGCTTAACTTTCTTTGCTTTCTCTAATTCCGCACCTGGAAGCGGTATTAAGCTAAAGCTGAAGATCAGCATGTGGGCGAAGGAAATGTTAGTAGGCAGGATCCCCCACCCCCTCCTTTAAATTATATCAGGAAAGGGCAACTCGGTTAAGTTCCCTACTGCAGAAAAGGTGACAGTTTTCCGCTACTTAAAGAAGGAAATGTCTGACAAACATGATGTTAGGATCATTATTAGATAGATGACCATTCCTGCTCAGACCAGCTTTGAGACGGACTCAGATGGTTGTTGTCCGGAACACATTTAATATTGAATAAAATGCAGTTGGTTGAATAATGCTTTCAGCACGAACAGGCTCTGCTTTGGAACTTTGCACTCCTCTCACAGAGGTGACGTCCAAGTTGGGAAAGAGATGACATAGTAACATCCCATCCCTAGGACACATTTTGTCTTTATGGTATCTCTGAATAGGTCTCAAGCGTGATCAGTGTGAAGGGCTTGTGCCATATCAGCCACAGATATATTTCCCATATGACAGTGGAACTCTGTTGGTTGGTCTACTGCCCATTTTGTCAAGAAATTCCAATGGGCAAATTGTTGGGAGTTTTAACAACCTTGCATGCTCCCTGAGTGTAGATTGTTTGGCTGGGAGGGACTGCGCTGTCTTGGGGTGACTTTCTGTCTATCAGGCATTGGCCAACAGTTCCTTCCTGCCTCTGATTTCAAAGACAGCCCTGCCTCTGCTCATGCTTTTTTTGCTTCTTCAAGTGTCATGTCCTAGTAGAATGTCAACAATCAAGAGCACAATCTGTTTTTTTTAACCTAAATAACCTCTGCAGCCACAAGAGAGAGCTTATTCATACATCAAAGTGTTCTGCTTACATACTGCCCCATAAGCTATATTCTGCTTATATACTGTCTCATACCTTCAAGCACTCTCTGGGCAGTTTACAATTTGATTATGCAGGCTGCACATTGCCCCCACCAGCAGGCTGGGTACTCCTTTTACTGACCTCAGAAGGATGGAGGGCTGAGTCAACCATAAACCAGCTACCTGGGATTGAACCCCAGGTTGTGAGCACAGTTTAAGCTGCAGTACAGGCATTTAACCACAGCACTATGGGGCTCTTTTGACGGCTCTTTCCACATTGAGCATTCACATCAGTTCAGATATCTTAGTTATTTAAAAGACTCACCAGTACCTACCTATGTGGCTCAGTGATCAAAATGTTTCTGAAGTCCCATGCCAACTCATCATAAACTCACATGCATTTGGGAGGGTATAAATAAAACACATGTGCAGACATGTATTGCCGATCGAAACTCACTGGTGGGGGCCTGAAACTGGTAAACCCTCTCCTTAAATATCTCTCTTACCTTGAAGACCCTATTACAGTGGGTCTAACGCAGTTCCCACTTGACTAGAGATGTAAAATTTCCAGAAAAATGGGGGTGGGGGACAGATTATTTTCCAAAGCTAGGTTTCCCCTCCCTCTTGGGAAAAATATGGAGTGTGGAATAAAGCAAAAGCAAAGCAAAGTGTTCTGCTTATATACCACCCCATACCACTTCAAGTAGTCTCTGGGCAGTTTACAATTTTAATTACAGTGTGCAGGCTACACATTGCCCCCCCCCCGCAAGCTGGGTAGTGGGTACTCAATTTACCGACCTCGGAAGGATGGAAGGCTGAGTCAACCACGAGCCTGCTACCTGGGATTGAACCGCAGGTCGTGAGCACAGCTTTACCTGCAGTTCAGGCATTTAACCACTGTGCCACGAGTACAGTGATATGTCTATGGCAAGGTGTTCAAACTATATAACAAGAAGAGACCTTGATGGAAGACTTCTGAGACTTCCATGGCTTCAGAATTTCTGGAAATATGACACCCCTGGACTTGACAGCACAGAAGGCCAAGTCTATCTGCAAAGCTACTGCATCCAACACAAAGCAACGTGACTCCAGTTTTCCTCTCCCGAGAAAGTTGCAAGCTGAGTACTGTTGTTCAGTTTCTAATGGCCCATTTGCCAGGCACTGGAACACACACAGTGGGGAAAATGACACATGAAATTGGTAGAGGAAGAAAAAGAGAAAGAGAGAGAGGAGGAGGAGGCCAGGGTGATTGTGGTAACTCATAGATACTAAAATCTAGAATCACACTTCCGTAAGTATCAATAGTCAAGGCTCTGGAGGGGAAAACACCTTTAGCTGTGTGGGAGGATGCCACAGGAATTATTATTTCATTTTCTTCTTCCCAGCAAACGATCAAAACAATGCCAAGCACATGCGGTACAACAGTTGATGAATTCAACCCCCCTTCTCTCTCTCTCTGTTCAAAGCAGCTAAATAAAATGTTTGTTCCCTGAGCATCTATCCTCCAAAGCACAAGTTTCCCTGCCAAGCTATAAAACAGGGTCCCTAATTGAATCGCTGACAGCTCTTGCAGTACAACGGTGCTCACAGATGTCTATTTAATAAAAACAAATGGTAATAAGGGGATCAATAGCACGCTAAAAATAATCCTGACTTTTACAATGTTTAGAAACCCTTTAAACACATTTTGCCCTGCCTGTTTTCATAGCTTCTGTGACCAGGGAGGATTTTTGACATAGTCCAGGTTTCCTTGTTTTTTAAAATCTTTTATATAACCCCCACCCCACCCCCAGGCATTTCCTGATCATCACATAGTGAGAGCTAATCTATATCCCTCCCCTCTGTAGGTTTACTTAGAAACCAGAAATCCGGCTCCAAATTTAGCTGTAGGGGAATTGTTCCCCCATGTAATAATGTAAACCATCATTTCTGGGTAACATTCCCAACCCCCAAAAGCAAAGCAAAGCAAAGTGTTCTGCTTATATACCGCCCCATACCACTACAAGTGGTCTCTGGGCGGTTTACAATTTTAATTACAGTGTGCACAAGCTACTAAAGTGGTGTAAGGAACCACGGTGCTATCCAGCATACTATTGTTTCAAATTTCCTCTGCTATGATCCCCCCAGATTATCTCAGGTGAATTATGACAGCTGTTCTCATATATGTGTGTGTGTGTGTGTGTTGCGTCTTTATAGTTGTGCTCGACCCTTCGTGACCCCGTGTCCATGGAGTTTTCTTGGCAGGAATACTGGAGTGGTCTGCCAGTTCCTACTCCAGGCACCGACAGCACCTGGTATTCCCTGGTGGTCTCCCATCCAAGTACTAACCAGGGCCGACCCTGCTTAGCTTCTGAAATCAGGCGAGATCGGATGTGCTCAGGGCATCTAGGCAGCTCATATACAGTACAGTAATACCTTGGTTTAAGAGTGACTTGGATTAAGAGCCTTTTGCAAGACAAGGAAACATTTCTTCTAACTTTTGCCTTGATCAACAAGCAATGTCTTGATACGCAAGCACTGGAGCAAGGATATAGGGGAAGGCAAACTTGCCTTCGCCATGTCTGGCAGAGCTATATATATTCAAAGCAAAATATTTGACAAACACACACACACATGGGCTGACAACAGTTGCCGCTCACTCAGAGAACATAGCAACAGAAGCACTCTCCAAGAGTGTGCCAACAAAACGGCAGAACACACGGTGACGCGTCGGCGCACCGCTCAACGAGGCTGGTGGCAGAACCCACGGTAAACACTGCCGACGGAACGGAACAGCGTGTCAGTCTGGAAAGGAGGCAGATGGCCCTTTCAGCACATTGGCAGCAGAACAGGTTGGTGGCTTTCATCATGTTCAAGATGTCAGTGGGTGGAAGCCAAAAGCACATATCTCTCTTTTAGGGCCGTTTATTAATAAGGAGAGCTAACAGGGAAGTAGAAATCCCAGGGGAGACCCACCTGGTTTTGTAGAACTAGATCTCTCCCTTCCTGAGGAAGCTCTCATCCTCGTCCCGCTTTTGCCACTGCAAGTGAAAGGGAAACAGGTCTTCTGCAGAGCCGTAGCGAAAAGATCTGGCACCAGGGCCTTGCTAGAAAATTGGCTAATGCTGGCTCACTTTCAGTGGGGAGCAGATTTATGAAAGGGAAGTGGGTGGTCTCAGTCTGAAAGCATGGCGGATATATTTGCACCCTGCTGAACCACCTTGTTCTATGTTTCCTTCTGGCTGAGGAGGGGAGGCTGGAAGTGGGTTCATACTCTTCCAGAGGAGCAAGTACCTATAGATGGGTTCACACTTCTCTGGCAGCAGTATTTGGCATCTTCTCCGTTTCCGTATCTTGGGTTCTGTCCTAGTCAAGTGGTAGAGTTTTGAATTCTGGTAAACTTTCTTTTGCAACAGACATGCAAGAGATTCACAGAGGAGAACAGCTTCACATTCCCCAGACAGCTCACCCCTTTCTCATTCACTGGTACTTAAGATGCCCCCTAAGCACATCCGATCTCGCCTGATTTGGGAAGCTAAGCAGGGTCGGCCCTGGTTAGTACTTGGATGGGAGACCACCAGGGAATACCAGGTGCTGTAGGCGCCTGGAGTAGGAACTGGCAAACCACTCCAGTACTCCTGCCAAGAAAACTCCATAGACATGGGGGGGTCACAAAGAGCTGGTCGCAACTGTAATGACACACACACACACACACACACACACACACACACACACACACACACAAAGGTCTCTCTCAATAATTCGGTTTGAGACATTTGTAGGAGAAAGAACCTGGGACTTTTACCTCACAGATGCTGCCCCACCTTCCTTGGTGGGCTGAGGAGAAGCTTTCATGAGGCTGGCCTTTTTGTCTGGAAGGATGATCCTCTCCCTACGCTTGTAAAAGGAAGGCACCCCGCTCACATCTCATTGCACACACCCCGAGCGGCTTCCTCAGTGGCAAAGCTGAGCAGCACTCCCAGCAAGCGAAGTATTATTCATCCCCATCCTAATTTTCTAAATAATTAACGAGAACCTCGTATTCACCAGGAGGTACTTCAAACAGCCCCCTCTACCCCCACACACCCAAGTTCAGATTTCCAGGGAGCTCCACAACAAGCATGTTAAATACCTTATTACTATTAAAAACAAAACAAGGAAGGGGGAGGGGGAACCACGCCGCCCCACCAAATGGCAAACAAACTAGAAGCTTCCAGACATTTAATTACTAAATATATGCCTATGAAAGGCATCAACAAGCCTACAGGAGATTCCTGCTCCAGTATTCAAGCAAAGTCTCAATAAATATTTCAGGGTTCCAAATGGAGGCTTTGTAACCATGTGCTTTTCATTTGCACAAGTGCCGGAACGAATCTTTCAAAAGTGGCTTTGAGCGAAAACAGAGTATTTTTTCCTGTAAAACTTTAATTGGGAAACTGACACTATATAATCTGTACATCATTGCCTCCAAGCTGTTGTTAAAAAATTAAAGCAGCATCAAAGAGCTGCTTTGTTAAATTAACACATGTTGTATATCCCAGACGTGATCTGCGCCGTGGAAGGAAACTGGCTTGGAGCCGTAAACACGTTTGACTGCAAGGACTGGCAAGGGGGCAGGAAGGCACATAATGAGAGGTCTGCAGCTACAGGAGAGTCTATTGCTGCAGAGGCCAGAATGCCTTAAGATTCAGAAGCAAATCAATCATGGATTGGGGTTTAGGGCCTTTGCAAAAGAAAGAGAGTTTGTGAGATGGAAGCCCGGGGGTATGAGAAAAATGAATTAGCAACCCGTTTTCCAAATGCATACTGTATTTATTTTATTTTATTTTATTTTAGAGTATTTTTACCCCACCTTTCTCCTTGGAAAAAGGACCCAAGGAAGCTTACAGAATGAGGGATAATATACAGTCCTGTACAATTAAGACATGTTCAAGTATTGAGAACAAGGAATTGAGAGACATCTTTCAGCATTAATCGACAAGGTTACATGAAAGCGACAAGAGAACGCGAGCAGTTAAAGTTCCGTGTATAGTTATGAGTGATGGAAACTAACATTGAAAACATAGTGTCAATGTAAACCCATAAGGTTATAAGTAGTTATAAACACAAAGTCTATGTGATCCTGTAGATTCATATAAAAGAAACATAATAGTTAGACCATCATTCAGGAAAAGCTTGCCTGAAGAGAAAGGTCTTTGCCTGTTTCCAGAAAAGAGGCAGTCCTGGCCTCTAGTGGGAGGGAGTTCCTGAGTCTGAGCGCAGCCGCTGAGAAGGTCCTTTCATGAGTTCCCACGAGACGTACCTGTGAGGGTGGTGGGATGGAGAGAACGGTCTCTCCTGATGACCTCAACACCCGAGCTGGTTCATACTGTGAGATTCGATCTTTGAGGTAGCTAGGACCTAGGTCATATAGTGCTTTGTAGGTCAAGGTCAGTACCTTGAACTGTGCCTGATAGCTGATTGGCAGTCAGTGGAGCTGCATTAATAGTACACTATCATCGTGGCCAGAGCTGGTTTCTCAAGAAACCGGCGTAACTTATGTAGTAGCCTTAATTTGTGCATATGCGCTCCTGGCCACAGCTGTGACCTGGGCTACTAAGCTCAAGGATGCCTTTGCTCAAATTATGACATCAAATGTCTGTGAACTCTGACTATCCCAGTTCATGGGGCAGCCAATAAGCTGAAAGGTGCTACCCTGTCGATCAAATAATCTCTCCGCTGTACTGAAACATCCTGACTGTCCTTAAGTGACCACTGAATTACAGCCACATCCAGCAGGCTGAGGGCAGGGGCTCCTGTGCAGCTGCATAACTAAACTGTAAGCTGCCCAGAGTGTGATTTAAGCACTATTGGGTGGTGTATAAGCACCACACTTTGCTTTGCTTTGCATTGCATTATTTACCGAATATCTGGACACCAAGAGAGTACGCTGGGGATGCTGAAACTCAAATTGCACAGTCTTCTGTGCCCCAAGGTCCCTTTTGGCCCACTCAAAAGTCAAACATTTTGCTATGCACTACAAGAAGGCTGTTTGTGCATAGATACTGTACTTTGCCCCCTAAGAAAAGAAGCACTATCAAAGAACCATTTAAAGAGGCACACACAGCTACTGTCTCTCTCTATCACAAGCACGATGCCACAGGGCTCTTAGATGGTTTTGCTCTTAAGACAGACAAAGCAACACTTGTGAAAATATAATAAGTGTTTTATCTTAAACCTCACATGCATTTTTTTAAAAAAATATCTTCTGTGAGGTTAAAAGCAAATGTCTTCTGGGTTTTTTAAAATATATATTGTTTTTGATGTTTTCTCAGAAGAGAACCCACAAAATTTTATCAGCCTTTAGAGCGACCAGCAGATAACTGGACTCTTCCTGTCCGAGCCGCTCCGATGCCTCTCTCATCTTTCTTTCACTGGAAATCCACAGGGTAGCCCCGAAACCTTCCTCAACGGCACAGCTTAACTGATTTAAACAGGTGGGAACCGATGCCTGATCAGCACAAAGGCTCCTCTTTGCTAACCAGAAACTGGCCGCAAGCTGTGTCAGGGGATTGACCGCAGATATCATGCTGATAACAAAGAAGCTTGAAATTACAACATCCTGTTCCAGGGCTCTCACGGTCACATGCAACCTCAGAGGGGAAACGTAGGCAGGAAGAGAAACTCCTTTAAATGGGCAGGAAAAATGTGGGCGGCCTGCGGTTCGTTTTGAGCAGCGGTGGTTTTCGGCAGGACGAAGGTGTCCTGCTCAAACGGTGTCATCACGAGAGTTTCACAGCCACACGCCTACACACCAGTTTTCACAATTAGGGCCAATTCATGTGACAATCTATTTATTTTCTCAGCACAGTGAGTCAGTAAATCAAATCTTTTTTTTTTTTTTTTTTTTTTTTTTTTTAGCAATTCTTCTTGATCTGAAAGTTCATGATCTGGGTGTTTTGCACCTGCCGTACTATTTTCTATAGTTTTTTTTTTTAATTGACTCGAAGTTTAGCATCTTGGATAAATTCTGCAAATTGCCAAAAGAAACCCAGAACACTTCAAGGTTCATGTTTTTGTCCCCTTACCCTGTGCACTCTATGGAGAAACCTGCTGCAGCAGAGACAATATTTGTTTCATTTTCTGTCATGCACAAAATTATTTTCTGACATTGCTGCACAGTGTTTTTTTTTCACTACTATAATATGATATTAAAATATTTGGGGAAGAGGAAAAAAACACCTCTTTTTTTCCCAATGAAAACAAAGCGAAATGTCATAATTACCATATATGTAAATGTTCGGCAGATAAACAACCCTGTTAATTTGGTAAAAATAGATACACCGGCATTCATTCTTTGGGAGCAGCTTCAAGGTTAATATTATTGGGTGAATTAATTTTTTAAAAAAGAGAATACACTTAGAAAATCACAAACAATACATAAACAAACAAAACCCTCCATAATCATCATTAACAGAGGATCCTGTTTAAGCCAGCCTGAAGTGCAGACTGAAGGGAGTTGTGTTCTCCATGATTCACAATGTGGCACAAAGCCGACTGAGGCACAATGGCAGAATTAAATTAATTGTGACTGGGAGTGTTCACAGGTTTGCTTTTACTTCTGGAACAGTGCTTACTAGGACTCAGAAGATAAGGGTTCAAATCCCTGCTTGGCTATGAACTCTCACAATATGTGTTTGTGTGTGGCAATAGTAAGGTTTGCTACTTGTGCAACAATCCACAGTGATTAAAGCACACTCTGCGTGGTTTACAATGTAATTATGCAGGCTACACATTACCCTCTGCTCCACCCACCCCCAATTGCTGGCACAGTACTCCCCCATTTATTGCGGGAGTTAGGTGCCTGATCTACCCGTGATAAAGGAGAATCTGCAAAATGCAGACACCTCAGTAAACTGACCTTGAGCTGCTTCTGCTGGCTGTGTTTTCAAAGAGAGGTTTTAACCCCCTCCTGACACCTCAGCAAACATTGCTGCCAGGAGCTCAAGGTCTGTTTGCTGAGGTGTCAGGAGGGGGTTAAAAACCTCTCTTTGGAAATGCAGCCAGCAAAAGCAGCCCCAGGTCTGTTTGCTGAGGTGGAAGAGGAGGATTGTTTTAATGATTTTTAATGACTTTGATGGTTTTATACCGCAATAAAAACCTGACTGACTGACTGACTGAGGTGCCAGGAGGGGGTTAAAAAACTTTATTTGGAAACCTGCTTCTCTCAAGAAAAAACCCGCAATATACTGAGACCGTAATATATGAACCGTGTTGTAGTGGGGGACTACTGTACTCAGTTTATCAACCACGGAAGAATGGAAGGCTGAGTCAACTCTGAATGGACTACTGAGCCCAGGATTGGCCAGAGCCCAGTGAAGCAGTACTGTGATACTACACGCAAGACTCAGGTCATGAGCAGAGTCTCTAGTGCAGTACTGCAGTAATCACTGCACCTCAAGGCTCCTCTCGTTGAGTACCTCACATACTTTGAACAGCACATTAGGGTCATCATAAATAACTGGACAACACAGAACAGCAAGCTCTTGTTTGAAATTCAGATGAATGTTTTCTTGGAGAATATAGTGGAAGGACAGATGAGGATGGAGCATAGATTTCTGTCCAGGTTATTGTTCTGGGAATTATGTGCAGAGCAGAAAGACTGCATCCATGTATAAGAGAAGCCTAGTAAACCTTCACCAAGAGCAAATGTATTTTAAAAGCTAGTGAGTGATATGAAAACAGCCGAATTGAAGAGCCCAGTCACATTCATTTCCTCCCCTAAAAGGCTATGGATGCTGCATAAAGAAAATAACTACACACAAGGTCTCCTCACCAACACAACTACCTTCTCACATGGTAGTGAAGAAAAGAGTCTGCTTTTGAGGGGGGGGGGGAATTACCCTGAGGTTATAACTTCTGCACACAAATCATGCCAGGAAATGCAGGGACAATTTCCATCAGAAGGAACAAGATAAATCTGAAATGTGTACAAACCAGAAAGTTTAGGACTTGACTAAAAGCAACCTGGAGATATTATTTTCAGACCAGAAGGAAGGTTGCACAATTGCACTGCAAAGAAAATCCAGACCAAAGAACTAAAACACACATACATATACATATACATATACAGAGAGGGGAGAGAGAGAGAGAGAGAGAGAGAGAGAGAGAGAGAATAAAAAATGGGGTCAGGCTTGATGAATAATAGCTTCAGGAAACCCTGTCTCTCTTAAGTCTAGCCCAGAGTTTTGAGGGAAAGGTGGGGCTGATGTTGTAAAAGGAAGACCTGAAATCTCAGCACCTCCATGCACTGTCTGGGAAACAGTTTCTTGAAAACAGACTCCTCTGAAGCTAGCTGAAAGAGCCACCTTGTAAACTCAAGCTGTGAAAACGATGAGAAGGGCCTTTCTCTCTTTCGACGCTTTCTCTCTGTGTGCCCAAGTGATGGGGTTCACTGTAAACGAAGAACTGATTGCTCTGTTTGGTTGCTAAATTTATGTGCCACATCCAGAGCTTAGAACCTCTATTTTAGATGACAACTCCTAGAATCTTTGAGGTCCCTTCTTTGGCAGCCATGATGGATTTGGACTCTGTAAGATGCCGTCCAAAAAACATTTCCAGGCTCCGAACATGGGCTACGAGCCAGTGTGACAGTCTACTGTGGATGAAGATGCAAGCTTCTTTAGAACAGAAGGGGGATCAATAGACTCATGCAGAGACCACAAAGTTATGGGCGGGTTTTGACTCACTATCACCAACTCCATGAGTGCACGCATAAGGATTGATGCTCTGTCCTTTCCAATATTCACAGACTACTGCTAACAACCAACACTTAGACGGACACCCATTTATGAGGCAATACAAACCAGAGGATCTTACTAAGAAGTGATAATCTACTGAATAAATAAACCTCCTCTACAAAAACACGTTCTATTGGGAGGCAGTCAAGAGAGCATGTAATGTGATTTCTATTGCAATCCTTTATTATTTAACTTGTATACCGCCAACTTAGTAACTCCCAGTTCTTTTTTTAGGGGGGGGTTTACAAAAAAAGACTGGCAAACCCCACCTACCCAACCATATTTATGTTTTTTAATTGGGTTTCTATACTGATTCCCTTAGTGCTGAAGACATTACTCTGGACAGTCTTACAAATATAAAAGACAGAATAAATGAAAACAAAGCATTAAAAGCTATTGCAATGACAAAAAAGGAGATGGCGATCAATGGTAGACTATGGGTGATACCTTTATGAAGTTATCACCTATAGTCTGCTCTCGCTTTCCCCTATTTACTGAATTCAACATGAAAACAATGACAAGCAAAACCTATTCTTGTTGCAAAGGAGGAGGAGCCAAAGTTCCCTCCCAGTATGTTAATTGTGGCTAAGGAGAGCACCACAGCCTGTGCAAAAAACACAGGAGGCTGCCTGCCTTTATGTGGTGACAACCATATTAATGAAACCAGGTGACTTGGAACCTTTGCCTTGGCGGTCTAAGCTCATCTTGATAACACAGACTGTAGACAGCAGGAAATACATAGGGAAACATGGTGTGAACTAAGCTCACCGGAGCTTGCTTCAAAGGCAACATGAAATTCACAGTGCTGGCTTGCTGAGAAAGAATTGGATCCATTTTTTTAAAAAAATAAAAAGCTTTTGTTTATAACAAAGTGGAGCGAGAGGAAGCTTCAAAAGAGAAAGGAGTAAAAGGAACACTCAAAGCCAGTTTGTGGTTGTCACGCCATCCTCACAACGCAACGAGCATTGTACCTGTTCAGTGAGATACATCTTTCTGCCCCAAGGGAGTGAGAGAAGCAGTGGAGTGAAAATCTTCCTGTGTTCTGGCGAGTTAGCTATTATTGCCCTTATTTCTTTCCATTTATCTTGTTCCCTTTTTTCTTTGGCAATAATAATGTGCACATGTGTGCACACAGTGATACCTAAACACACACACACACACACACACACACACACACACACACACACACACACACACACACACACACACACACACACACACACACACACACACACACACACACACACATAATGCAAGCAGAAATCATTATTTGACAAACCTTGGATCTCCAGTCTGAATTTTAATTAATTTATTTATTTTTATACTTATATCCTGCCAGATTTTCCTGAAAGGGAACTCAAAGCGATTAACAGATATAAAAATTCCATAATACAGAGCACAAAGGAATAGTAATCGGTTCCAAAGATGAACACAAAAATAATGAGCATACCAACAATGGAAACCAAAATTAAAAAAGGAAAACTAACTAACAAACAAGAGAATGATACTAATAATAATACTAAAGTAAGATGGTGAAAGAAAAGCGGGCAGACATAAAAACTCAAATCCCTCCTCAAAGAATAAATCAACCCCTGTGGTCATCAAATGCAGCTGTATAGAGCCAAGTTTTTAATAACTTCTTGAATGCTGGGAGGGACTCCACAGTTCTAATGTTGCTCAGGAGATGGTTCCACAGAGTGGGACCAGCCACTGAGAAGGCACGGTTCCTGGTGGAAGTTTTACTTGTTTTATTTGTATGAAACCACTAGGAGGTGCCTCAGAAAGACAACCAGGTTTTATGACCACGTTTCTTTCCGAAGCCCTCAAGTTGTCCACCCTGACTCAAATGACATATGGGGAGAGGGGTAGGATTTCAATGTGGGGGGAAAAGATTTACAAATAACAGCGAATGCAGCTGCAGTTCATTAACACCTCATCAAGCAAATTGCTCACTACTCTTCCCACAAGCCGGCAATTAAGATCCAAGAGCAACACAAGGCGTTCTTCTCAGAAAAAGAAAAACACAGAGGTGTCTTTCTCAGAAAGAATTTCAGCCTTCTGTGGCTGCCATTCCTCATTTGAGGTCTCTCTCCATGGCCCAAGTTAGGGTCAACCAAACCTCTTGTGGTCCCACGTTTCACTGGGACAAGATGTGCAGGGGAAAGAGGCAGTAAAGGAACAGCCACCATCCACTGGAATGGGGTGGGTTTAGTTTTCAAATATGTCAGGCTAGAGCACTAACGATGGATTCAGGACGGAGCTCCTCAATTCAACAGAGAATAAAGAGCACAGTATTCTGGGAATTTTTATCAAGGGAGGTTTCTCTAACCACTGCTGATTTATAAGACAGCTTACAGATGAGATTCCTCTCTCTCTCCACCCCCCTTCTCCTTTCCTGCCTCCTCCCTTTAAAATGATGTGGTTAAAAACAAAAAAACAAACTCACTCACTCAGATACAAGTCATATGCCATCTATGCCTTGAGGGGCTTTGCCAAGATCACAATGTCAGAAGCGGCTTTCTGCAATGAGAATCTGTAGGTTTATGTAAATCAGCGTCATCCAATTATGCCCAGGCCTTACAAGCAAAAGGGTGTTTGTTGTGTATTCAGTACGACAGCAACATGAACCTCAGTGTTGGACTCCTGTGCCTCTGTGTGTGTGTGTGTGTGTGTGTGTGTGTGTGTGTGTGTGTGTGTGTACTTACTCATGGTTTTTGTGGATGAATGCAAACTTATAGGATAGTCTGCCATTCTATCCACTTCTACACCATTCTTGGTACCATGAAAAGTGCATACAAATGTAAATGATTTTTCGAATGCATAATAAATTTGCTCTAGTACAGCAAAACCCTAAACAGGCCACCATGAGATATGGCAAAACCATATGCCTCAAGGAAGCCGAGTCTGTCATGCCATTGCTATCATTTAGGTGAAACAGCCCGTTTCTTTGTAAATAAATAAAGTGATATCCAACAGGTTCAAAACATCAGGTTTTTTTTTTGTTTGTTTTTTTGCTGAATCAAGTTAGCCTTTAATCTGAAGATATCTTCGGTTTTGAAGGGAGGGCAGATTTCCATTGGTTAAAATTGTGCTGGAATGCTTAGAAACACACACACACACACACACACACACACACACACACACACACAGTGCTGAGGACTTTGACCTCTGATTCATGCGGAAGGCAGGTGACAAATGGTCTGTTAATATCCACGTGCATACGTGCTTGCATAAAGTCACAGAGAATAATTTCTTAACAGCTATGAATGGGCTGCTAAAGTCCTATAATTTCTTAACAGGAAAGGAGTCAGAATGGACTGCTAAACTACTTAAGGGACCAATGCTTTCCACATTAACACAATACTTGTTCAGATGAACTATGAACCCCTTCCAAAAACAGCCATTGCTTTTCTATTCTATTGTTTGCAAAAGGTTTGCAGACAGATTGTGTTCCCAAGTTTTGGGTGAACACATTGCCAATAGATCCCACAAGCATTCCTGAGATAACTGTGTTCCAAATGGAACACAATAAATGGCCTGTTGTTCCATTTTTAGGTGTGTTGATCATGTCGTAAGAGCAAAAGATTTTTCACGGAAGCTTTGTAGTCACTCTGACCTTCAACTTTATGTGCATAATTTATTTAAATGGCAAATTTACTTTCTCGGTAGTGATGAAAAATAAATGATAGCCTGCAATATGTGAGTGTGTGCACCTCTCTCTCTCTCTCTCTCTCTCTCTGTGTGTGTGTGTGTGTGTGTGTGTGTGTGTGTG
>JAHTLZ010000019.1:4021764-4036229 GCA_023846285.1 Phrynocephalus versicolor | reverse complement strand
GAGAGAGAGAGAGAGAGAGAGAGAGAGATTGTGTTTGTGCAGATTCATATTTATTGCAGCCAAAAAGGTCTCCTTTACATGTATCAATTAAATGTATCTTTCCTCCTCCAAAATCCTATGTCCCTTTATCTTAGAGTCCTGAATGTATGCTTTACCATGTCATCTCTGTAGTTTCACTCCTATGTCCAAAGAAGTCTGTTTTATGAAAACCTACACTAAAATATAGCTTTAGTCTCCAAAGTGCCACTGTGTCTTTTGTTTTGTGCTTTTTGATGATATACTTTTTGATACTAGCCTTGGTGGGACACAACATAGAAAATACACGCATACACTTGCCTCAGTCTTTTTCTGTTCAACATTTGACCGGTTTCTCCTACAGCGAACCCTTAGGCACTGGGCAAGCAGAGAGATCAGCAAATCAGAATGGAAAGGTCAAAGCAACACTGAAAGGCCAATAAAGGCCAATAAATTATCCATATACCAACTCTGAGTGAATTAAAGCATGAAGAACATGAATTATTATAACTTATTCCACCCCATCTCCATATAACATTTAGAAAAGTTACGTTGTTTTAAATATGTCACAGGTATCAACAATATTTATCACACACATTCTCTAAGTCTTGCTATACATCTTGCACCTATCTTTAAAAATGACTGCAAGGGAAATTATTGTCAATGGAGAACTTCTACCGACTTCTTGCCATTTATGGCCCACCCACATGCACAAAAGGAGATCTAGCCAAAACAGCCAAGATAATGATGTTGAAGTATCCCACCTTCTGGTCAAAAACAGCCTAAGGATCTTAACCTTTTAATCTGTAATTATTTTCCTATATTTCATATACGCCGGTGATTTTAAATTGTGCAACGCTCTGAGATGAAGAAAGAAAAGGAAGATTTTTAAGGAAGGCTTAAGGTGAGATTCTCAGAATAAGCAAATTTCAATAACATGGCAATTTAAGAAAGGCATCTCACACAATATCAGGGCTTGGAATTATTTCAGGAAGAGCAGCCTTTGCCTCGTCATAGGTGTGTGTGTGTGTGTGTGTGTGTGTGTGTGTGTGTGCTCTGTTCAATGGAATACATTGAAAATCTTTCTGCTCTTTAATAGAACAGATCTGTGGAAACATTATGATCTGGCAGACTAGTTGGGACTGAAGTCTAAGCAATTTTTATTATTGTTACTCTATGCCAACTTCCTATGTCCCATAACAGAGTATTCAGATCAACTTTTCAAGCCCCAAACATGGTGAGTTTGGGGTGCGTTTAATAGCTCTTAGCTTATGAAGGAAACAAAAAAAAAGTATAGATCACATGTGCAAGGGGGGAGTAACTGCTTATCTCCAAACTTCATGCTTTCTTTACCCTGTTTCGCCTTTCAGAGTCTTTCCAATGTGCCTATTAATGTTGAATTCTACTTGCCCAAGATGTATAATACTTGAGGCTGCAGCTCAAAGGAAACTGATATGGCTTTGTTTTTGGTGAAAGCACAGAAGCCTTGAGAACATGAAACAGGAGGGCGGCAACATCACGAGACCTTGTAACATCAGATAAACAGACTTGAGAGATTTGTTTTGAGAGATCTGTGTGTTTGTATCTCCGGATGACAGCTTTTACCAGTTTTGCAGCCTCGGCAAGTTAGAGTCGAAAATGCCCAGTGGCTATGCAGAACTGTAACAACATAATCATGTTATCTAAGTGATCCCGAACTAGCTGGACGGCATAGAAAGGATGAAAAATCACCATCATTTTTTTAAATTAAAAAAGTTCCTTCAAAGCAGCCACCAAGGTCTGCAGCAAGAAGGCAGACAAGCAAACAAACAAACTATGGTGGTAAATACCTCAAAGCCCCAGATATTTCTTACATGGGAAATATTGTCAAGGTGAAAAAACAACAACAGAAAAACTGAGTCCCGGAGCCCCCGTTCTTTCGGATGAGTTAAACCCTGTCTGGCAGCCAACTGGGAGGTCTGTGGAGAGACATTTTCGAGAATTATGGCTTGTTACTCCAATCTTTATAAGACCCAGCAATGGAGAAACAAAAACAGATCAGGGCTCTCCAACGGCTTTATGATAAGCAGCCCAGAATTGCTACACACTCATTTGTTCAGCAGATCAAAAGGAACTCCTTAGAAAAAAAAGAGATAAAAATGTCTGCCCAGTGATTTATTAGAAGCCCGATCGTGGCAGAGCCTTTGGCCTTTTTTCCATTAAGGGACTAGAGCCAGAGGGAAATCAGCTTAATTTGCAAACACAGCCTTCAGATATGAAACATGACTCTTTATCGTTATGCAGGGTAACAAACAAGACTGTTGAAGGGGTGTGTGTGTGTGTACACACACATTTCGCAGGCAAGTGGGGTATGGGGCTGCAGCCCTTCTCACTGCAACCTCAAAGCATATATTTAACATTTTTAAAATTGATTCAAAACTATTCACAAGTATACCCAGACCAAGCACAATTAATTTGTTGACACTGGGTGTGCAGGGTTGTTTTTTTTTTTAAAGTTTTCAGCAGGAAAGATAAGCTTGAATATTTACCTGACAAACAGGACATGTTATGGTTTCACAAACTACTATGAGATGTAAATAAATTCCATTTCACCGACTCAGAAAATCCCTTTCAAAAGGTTCAAAGCACACTACCTTTGGAAGTGCATAATAACCCATCTCTATGCCAATATATTGCAGGCAGTGATCTAAACTTTTGTCATCTAAAAGATCTGACTCAAAATTGTAAAAAACCCAAGACTTCTCCAATGACAGGGTATGCAAAAATAGTAACCATTGTCAATTAGAAATGCTAAATTGCCATTAAAGACCTCTTTCTCTCTTTTTTTTTTCAACCTGGCAAAGAACTTAATTTAAAACTCTAAGCAGAATCCTGGTGTACTGCTTTGTTCAGCTCTATCATGTTTTCACGATCTTCTTAAGAACAAGGCTAGTGGAGAAACAGAAGCACCACAAAAATGCAACCCACCTTCCCAGATTGGATGGATATGACAACTTTGCTTCCAATCATTCACTCCCCTCCCCACCCATAAACTGCAAAAAAGTTCAAATGATAGATATAAGGGGGGGGGGGATTAGATCTCTCGCTGTAGCAAGCACAGTCACAGACCATCAAGTCATAACCACCGTACCACTGATTATTTATGAAATAAGTTCCATTCGCATACAGACTGACTGGCATTTTGTTTTTGTTTTATACCAATTGCTTTTGCAACCTAAGCCTTTAAATATTGCAATGTGTTGATAAGATACTGATGCCCGTTCAAGCGTGACTACCATCGTTGCTGTTATTTATTACAAGAAATGTTTAAGAACATATCTTTACTACGCAGTACTGGATTTAGGAAAATGAGAAATACTGGTTTTCATTTTTCAGATACTGGCTTTTGTCAGCATCTGAACACTATTTAACACCACCTGACAACCCCCTCCCACATTGACCTCCATTGTGCCAGTGATGTTTGCTGGAAACTGATCTGTTTAGCATTATAGAAATAAGTGGCATTAAGCCATGGACACCACACTCTTCCTCTAGGACGGCAGCAAGAAAAATAATGGAAAAATCTGTGCCATGCTTTAAACCAAAATTTTAAACAAGGTGTATGTGTTGTTGTGGTTGAGAAGAGGTAACTCTGGTTAATTTTAAGCAAGGGTATGAATTGCCCAGTTCAAAGGATGCATATACAGTATCTTGAGGCGTCTTCTGTGTGTACCTCCTAGATCAGTGATGGCGAACCTTCGGCCCTCCAGATGTTTTGGACCACAACTCCCACAGTCCTTTGGCATTGGCCACCTAGGCTCGGAATTCTAGGAGTTGTGGTCCAAAACATCTGGAATGCCAAAGCTTCGCCACCACTGTCCTAGATTCTCCTAAGCATTGAATTTGGGCAGAAATCGCCTTCAGAAGCCTCTGTCATGGGTTGTCAAGTTGCATCTGATTAATGGAGACCCTAATAGAGTTTTCTAGGCATGGGACCCATTTAACAGCTACTCTCCCAAACTTTAAAAAAAGCAGAAGCCCCAAACAGCCTTTCCACAAAACCAGAAGTGACCATCTTATCAATTCTGGCTTTGAAGAGGTGGACAGGCCTAGCCAGTGTGTGTGTGTGTGTGTGTGTGTGTGTGTGTGTGTGTGTGTGTGTGTGTGTGCGCGCGCGCGCGCGCATGTGTTCGTGTGAGGGGGTGTCAAGTGGTGTTAAGAAATGGGGTATAGCAGCGCCTGGATACTCTGTAGCTGCATGTTCCCTTTAAAAATGTTGGCTTGTTCAAACAAGCAAAGGTCATAAATTCCTGGGGAAGCAGAGCAGTGATGCAAGACCATGACTGTATACCAGCAAACCATGGTTTACAATTCCATTTTAATTGGACAGTCCAAGCTATATTTTGAAACTGTGATTAAATCCAAGAACATTGCAGGGATGTGCCTGATGGATTTATTTGTCATTTTTAATTTTTTAATTAGAGGTTTTAGTTTACAGTGTGTCGAGCATATACATATAAGCCTACATTCAATGAAGCATGAAAATATATAACACATAACAACAAGAGCTGGTAAAACAATTCATTCTCACACAGCCAATGGTATTCTGTATTCAGGTATGATATTTTGATTTGTTATTCTACAGTTTTGCATAATAAACTGAAAGACCAAAGCATAAAACTGGGCGACTCAGAACATCAACTGTTGAATAAAGATTGCCGCTTGAGGAAATATTGCAACACTTTCCCTCAAAATCGGATTTTCCATGCTGTGTTCATTCTGTTGGTATCTCTGAACATGCAGCAGGTGATATAAATTTCACAACCAAATAGCAATAGACATGAAATGGATGAATTAGCCGTTAAGGTGACTTACCGAATAACCTTTTCCCGAAAGTGATTGAGCAGAACTCTGTGAAAAGCAAAAAAAAAAGAGAGGCCATTTTCAGTAAGGAAAGAAATGGTACACAGAAAGAACAACTGTGAGCTTCCGTCCCCATTCAATGACAAAGTGCCACTTCTCAGATAAATTGAGATCTACCACCCACACATGCTGCTTTATAATTATCTTATCACGATGCCTCCTTCTTGCTATCATGGACTGCTCATGAACTTTTCAAACAAAAAGCTTGGCCATGATGTTCTCATGGAATTGACTAGCCTTTTGTGTGTGTGTGTGAGGGTGACCTGAAACAAGACTGTTAAGGGCAAGGGAGGTGGCATGATTTAATATCTCATCAAACACAGAACATAAGAACATAAGAAGAACCATGCTGGATCCATCTAGTCCAGCTTCCTGTATCTCGCAGTGGCCCAACCAAATGCCTCTGGGAGCGCATGAGACTAGATCTCTGTCTCCTGATACCACTCCCCTGCATCTGGTCCTTGAAGTACCCTGGTTTTAAGCCTGGAGATGACACATCTCCCTCATGGTTTGTAACCTGTGATGGACTTCTCCTCCAGGAATCTGTCCAATCCCCTTTTGAAGGCATCCAGGCCAGATGCCATCACCAGCTCATGTGACAGGGAGTTCCACAGACTAACAACGCCCTGGATGAAAAAAATATTTTCTTTTGTCTGTTCTCACTCGCGCAGCCCTCAATTTGACCAGAGAATGATCTGACTGAACACTTGCATGGGGGGTGGGGGTGGAGAATCACTGATCACAAAGATAAGTTATAAATTATATAGTTCATCTTTTGTACTAGAAGAAAACAATTCAATCAAACTCACAGCCCTGGAGGACCCAAAATGAAAATGGGGTGTAGTGAAGTTTGAGCTTAACTGATGGAAAAGGAGTTGACTAACAAGTCAAAAGATCAGATCTTATAGATGGAAGATCTGATCCTCCTGCTTTCATGACCCTCTGATTTTAATTACTTTAGAGATCAGCAGTTCCCAACCTTTTTCGAGTTGCAACCCCCTTTTGTAACAGCAAATTCACCAGCAAATTCACCAGCATGTCTGCATTTTAAAAAGCATTTTTAATAGGTTAAATCCATCCCTTCACACAAAGTAAAGGGTTCTTGCTCCCCCAAAGGGCCTCATACATGCACAAACACACTAACTTTAATGCCTGTCTCCAAAAGGTCAAGGAAGAAGTTATTTAGCAAAGGCTACAACACATACAACACATATCTCAGCCAGCTAGAGCACTGAAAACTGTCGGCTGCAAAGTCGGCAGCTCAGCCGTTCGAATCCCGGGTGCCACGCAGCAGAGTGAGCTCCCGCTGTTCACCCCAGCTCCTGCCAGCCTAGCAGTTCGAAAGCATGTCAATGCAAGTAGATAAATAGGTACCATTATGTTTCCTTGCAGCCATGCTGGCCACATGGCCACAGACTTGCATAACACTGGAGCACCGTCCCTAGAGTCGGGCACGACTAGCATGCATGTGCGGGGGGGGGGGGAGCCTTTACATTTACCTTTCTTTTTTTCTTTTTCTTTTTACAACACATACAAGGCAACTCTTGACCCCTCCAAAAATATTCTATGATTCCCCAGGTTGGGAAACACTGCCTTAGACCTTAAGCAACTTCCAGTATCTTGACATCATAAGTCAGGCATGTCCAAACTTCGGCCCTCCTGATGGTTTGGACCACAACTCCCAGAATTCCAAGCCTGTATTTCCAATGGCAAAGGACTGTGGGAGTTGTGGTCCAAAACATCTGGAAGGCCGAAGTTTGGGCATGCCGGTAACTCTTCGCCTCACCCCTTGTATATGTTCATTCTTTCCCTGCCTGCTTTCCAAGCAGAAAACTGCCAGGGGTTAGCAGAGCATCAAGTAAAACCCAAATGTGTTAACATGCTTTACTGTCATTTAGGCCCATTTAAAGATATTGGAGCAAACACTTAATACTAATGCAAACCCATTATGTACCTGTTTACAAATCTCCTCAGTTCACACAAGGTCCCCAGCACCTCCCGCTTCCAACCCAGCTTTTATGACATGGCAGCCGCTCCAAAACATTTTAATTGATTTTGTCGTATGTGCTCAAATTGTTGAAATGGGCATCATGGCTTCACTTCCATGAAGAGAGATGGCCGCTGTCTCAAACATGACACGGCTCTGTCTTTCACAGGGGTGGCATAAAGGAACTAGAGTGGAGTATTGGCTTGGGGGGGGGAGCCCTTAAAACCTGTTTCAACTGACACTGGAAATTACGTCGGGTGCAACTCTACAACCCCCTGTCATTTTTTTCGATCTGGACCTGATGAAATGACTATGAAGCATGTGGGTAGAAGGAGCAGGTTTGGGACAGTGGATCTAACTCTGAAAGCAGGGCTGCTTCATGGGTGACTTTGTGCCATTAAATAACTGAAAGAGCTGGATACATCCAGAGTATCGATCTTTCCTTTAAACAAAAGGAATGCATTTCAACGACAATAATGGTGTCAGTCAATTCTGGTTTATGGCGATTCTTTCCAGGTTTGTTTTAGGTGGAGGATACACAGCAGTGGTATCCCATTTCCTTCTTCCAGGGGTGCCTTGGGACTGTGCAGCTGGCCCAAGGCCACACAGGCTGGCTGTCCTCATAGGAGGCATAATGGAGATTCTACCTCAACCTTTGGCTTTGCAACCAGATACCTAAAACCCTAGTGCTGACTAGATGCCCTAAGCATATCCGATCTCGCCTGATTTTGGAAGCTAAGCAGGGTTGCCCTGGTTAGTACTTGGATGGGAGACCACCAGGGAATACCAGGTGCTGTAGGTGCCTGGAGTAGGAACTGGCAAGCCACTCCAGTATTCCTGCCAAGAAAACTCTATGGACATGGGGTCACGAAGAGTTGGTCATGACTGTAAGGACACAACACATACACACACACCTAAAACCCTGAGTTATCCAGCTATCCATCTAAGTAATGATATATAAATATATCATTATAATATATAAATCTATCAAATAAATATATGTTTTAAAATCATCTCCTCATGAAAGAGCTTGGATCCCCCAACCTCTGGGGAAATGAGATTAAGAAATCCATAATAAATTGGTACCTTCGCAGCAAAGAGGCTTCTTTTGTGCCTTCAAGTTTTCCATGGTAACACCCTTTGTTCTTCCTTAAATACTGATTCCCAATTCTCTTTGGCTGACCAGTCCCTGAACTGCAGGTTGCTTCTTTAACAGTGACTAGGCTCTTTTCAAGATTTGCATTCTTTTCTATTGGCTATTTTTGAAAATACCTTGCGCTGTAATGAGGGCAACGCTTATAATGGGTCACTAGGTGTCAGCATAACGCCACTGCGTTTGAACAGCTATCTTCATTGTCTTTTTGCAAAAGATGTCCTCCATTTTGTGTGACGTAGAACATGTTCCCTTGTTTCATGGAATTAAGTGACATTCCTTTTATAGAAGGCGTTCAGGGGAGAAAGAAGATATGAAACTTATATGGATCAACTTGGGCCAATGGAGGACATGTTTGCACTTGCTTCCTGAGATCTGGAGCAAGTATAGCAAAGTGACACGAACTATGATGTGGGAGACCTAAGTTCAAATCCATGTACAACTACGAAAACTCACAAGAGAGTGGGACTGGTAAAACCACTCCTTAAATGTCTCAAATACCTTGGAAACCCTACTGGGGTGACCATAACTCAGAACTGACTTGACAGCACATAACCCACCTACACTGTGATGTGAGAAACAGCCATAAGTTACAGGTTGAATATAATTCTCTATCCTGTTTTGGTGTTTTTATCCCCTACACAAGTAGAACGGCATGACAGTGAGGAGAGGCAAGGAAACTACCCTGTTTCCCCAAAAATAAGACATCCCCTGAAAATAAGACCTGCTTAACAGTTTTGCTTCTCGCTGAAATATAAGACATCCCTTGAAAAATAAGGCCTCCCTGATAATAAGATAACAATAAATGTATATTCTTCTTCATGGAAAAATAAGACATCCCCTGAAAATAAGACCTAGCACATTTTGGGAGCAAACATTAACACAAGACACTGTCTCATTTTCTGGGAAACAGGGTAGTTACACCATATAGGGTAGACTTTGTTGCTATCTTCTTCCATGGAACCGGGGTGGGTTGGAGAGTCCTTTATATGCATCTTGCATAATAATGTTCATAATTCTTAATCCAATAGGAAACCAACACAACTACAATGAACTAACCATTAGAAACCTTCCCTGCAACATGTGGGGGCTGCTGTGCCTCCACTGGAGGCACTGGCAAGGAGGGCATAGGCTCGTTATATAAGACTCATTATCACAATAAGTTTCAGTTCCAGTTCCAGGAAAAACTACTTAGGAATTATACAAGCAAATAGTTTTCATCATGGAACTGGAAGAAGTTCTGCGGCACCTCATTGAGTATCAGCTTTCATGGGCTGCAATCCACTCAACCGGGAAATTATTGCTATGGGGGTACCTTTTGCCTTTTTACTGTATTTCTAGGTTTTCTCCCTTTCCAGGAATATATGTATATCTCAGTAGCAGGGATACACTTTGAACTGCAGCCCATGAAAGTTTATGAGAAGTAAAATTTGATTGCCTTTAAGGTGCCACAAGAGTCTTCTGCATTTTTCCTGCAACAGACATAGGCTTAGAAATCTAAACTGGAGTAGGCTGGATGAAGCTCAACAGGGTTCTTCAAGGTTATACAGAGGTGCAGTATGCTGTTTGCTGCAAGTGTTGCATCTACCTGGCATATGCACCTCACTTGATTCTTTTTTTGTGTGTGCCTCCCTTAGGAAAACAGAAACAAACAAACAAACAAAAACCTCTCCTTGCCCTCTATGGTCTCCTGCTCCTTTTGGGATAAAGCTATCATTGTTAATTCCTCCTCCCCACCCCCAAAAATGTAAAGGACATCAGTGCTGCCCTAATAGGGTTTTAAAAATTAACTTTCATTCTTCTACAAAGGAAGTTTTCCATTTTTCAGTATCATTAAACTGTTAAGATTAACAATATTAGAGAAACTGAAACTAGGTAGGAATTTTTAAGCGGCCAGCTCTGCCTTGGTTTGATCCCAGCAATTGTACATGCTGGAAATGAACCAAAACAGAGTGATCCAACTTATATCTAAACAAGTGTTGGCCCTGATAAAGAGCCAGAGAGATGCGGGTAGGAATGCTTTGGGGGCGGGCTGGTTTGCACTGGTATTTATGTCATCTGGGCTGGTTTGTATTGGCACTGGTACTTATCTGGCCACCAGCAACAAGACTGAACCAAGCCTGTCCTTGTAGCAGACCAAAGAGTGGGACAAACTCCTATGAAATGACACCCTATCATGGATATCCAAGTCCTTAAAAATAACTTTCCAAGCTTTGTCCAGTTGCACAGTCCACTGAAAATTCCTGAGCTTACTTTTCCGCTATAAGACTTGGTGTTAGGCTGTTATAAGGTTTTCCTAAAACAAAGGGAATAGACGAGAAGCAAATCTGGCCGTTTCATGGCTCACTCCCCGATGAGATATTAAATGCAGCATGTGGAGCCCTTCAAAAGGTAGAGCTGGCACAATGATTTGTAACACATGCAAGTTTCCTTTGGAATTCTTATGTTTTATTATTTTGGAATGTCTGGAGGTAAAAGTTCCTCATGACGACGAATCTATTTTTCTCGGTTCCCTGTTTCAGATTAACGTTTCCTGGAACCGAATGCTGGATGCTGTTCTTCTGAACTGAGTCTGTTATTGCCTATGTAAAGCTAGTAAAATTGGTGAAGTCTTTTGGATCAAGGTCTTTGAATCCTTTCCAGAAGTTGGATTGATAGAGAAAAAACATTCTTTCCAGAAAAGCCCATGCATACTTCACACGTTAAGTGCCCGACATTTCATGTAGTTCAAAGGAGTTGTAGAGAGAGGGTTTTTTTGGAATGTCACAGCATGGGAAATGTAGAAGAACTCAGAAATAACTTGCAACTCACAATGAGTTCTTCCAATTCTTCTCCCCAAGGATAAAGGTGTAACTTTTAATGTGTCAAGGTCAGGAATACTCTTCCAGAGGAGCAAGTACCTATCGATGGGTCCACACTTCTCTGGCAGCAGTATTTGGCATCCTCTCTGTTTCCATATCTTGGGTCCTGTCCTAGTTAAGTTGTGGAGTTTTGAATTCTGGTAAACTTTATTTTGCAACAGACATGCAGAGATTCACAGAGGAAAACAGATTCACATTCCCCAGACAGCTCACTCCTTTCTCATTAACTGGTACTTAAGATGCCCCCTGAGCACATCCGATCTCGCCTGACTTCGGAAGCTAAGCAGGGTCGGCCCTGGTGAGTACTTGGATGGGAAACCACCAGGGAATACCAGGTGCTGTAGGTGCCTGGAGTAGGAACTGCCAAGCCACTCCAGTATTCCTGCCAAGAGAACTCCATGGACATGGAGTTACGAAGCGTCAGTCACAACTGTAACAACACAAGAGACACACAGTGGCACCATTTCTGCTGCTTTGCTGCTGTCACTGCTCCTACAGAGGAATGAACCCGCACCCAAGAGAGCGCCTTTGCTGACACCACTGGCTACTCCTTCCTATGACCAAAGTATAAAATAACCTCAGTGAACCCCCCCCCCCCCCACACACACAGAAAGCACTCTGCCATTGCTTTGCAGGGGACCACGATCCATGGGTTGCGAAACAGTGTTTTAAAGGAACCAACACAGTTTCTTCACCTGAGCATTTCAACAACCTGCCAGGTGCCATTCATAATGTTTACCAACCCACGCCTTGCATGTCAGAGATCCTTAGAAGGCTTTATTATCCCATTATCAAGCCCCTGAGATATTCCTCCACTCTATAATTTTGGTTAAATCTCCCCTCGATCCTTTTTTAATAAAAGAAAATCAAACCCGCAGCCTTCTCTGCTTGCAATTTGGAGGAGGCTTTAAAAAGTGCATTGGTAAACGTTGGAAGACCCCTGCAGGGGGTTCAAGCCTGACATTTTAGGAACTATCTTGCATTATTTCATTTGCAACAAGATATGATGCACATGTGAGAAAAACCAATAGGTAAAATTGAGACAAGTGCCAGGATATAACCCAACAGTTGTAAAACAACCTTATATTGGAACTGCAGGGCAGGAAGGGACCTTACAGATCAATGGTTCTCAACCTGTGGCTCCCCAGATGTTCCTGGACTGCAACTCCCAGAAGCCTCCACCACTCACTGTGTTGGAAGGGATTGCTGGGAGTTGCAGTTCAGGAACATCTGGGGACCCACAGGTTGAGAACCACTGTTATAGATCATCAAGTCTAGACCCTGTCAGGCAGGCACAGTGGGGAATCAAACCCCCAAACTAACTGAGCCAGCATCTCAATAAGTAAACCTATTAAATGAATGGGATTTGCATTCATGTTTTACTTTTTTCTTTGATTGTTTTGCCTGGAAGTTCAAAGGCTTCCCAGCACCTTCTCTGCTACAACCAGGCCCTGTTAAAATGATTCCATATGTTCATCATGAAATACCGAATGATGGATGTGGGTTTGACGGGAAGAGGGCGTTTATCGCCATTTCTGATTTCTGCCCTTTCCAAGGTGGACAGATGGATGGAAGGGTTATTTGTTCGTTTTATGCTTGCTCTGTTTCAACAGCCACAGGGTTTGGCCAGCCGGAGGAGAGCTGGAACCAGAGAAACAAAACAGCTCCTGGGGGGGGGGGGGGGAAATACAACCATGGTTCCGTGCAGAGGAGGCTGACGTAATTATGCTTGGGGCCCATTAAATCAACATGGCCCTCCTTCCCCCCCCCTCCCCACCTCCTTAGCCATAGTCTCTAAAGTGGCCAGTACCCCTTGCAACACATTTCCTAATCAGCTGGTATTTATGGTTGATATTTTATATTTCCAATTTCCCCCCCCCCCCCCCGCAGGGCTCAGAAGAACGCGGCACACCTGCCAACCTTTTCTGCTGGGCCCATAATTGGCAATTTGCTCTTTGCCTTTAGTATATCACTCAATTTAGCCCTTGCTGTGCCCTGCATACCTACTCATTCATCTAGATGCTCCCATGACAATTAGAGCCTTAGCTTCCGCTAACTAGGGCAACTCTTCTACTAGGGGCAGGGAGAGACAATTATTAGTCTATTTCTCCCCATCTTGGGGGCGACAAAATTGAGAAAGCATGACAATTACACGCGGCAATTGCACACACCGCTGGCTTGCTTTATCCTCTGGTTCCCCACTCCTCCTGTGACTCTCCCCCCACTGCCACCCACCCCCCACCCCCCTAAAAGCACCCCCCCACCACCAACTTCCATACATTTCAAATTAACGCAGCTCTACCACCACATTCAAACGCTCTGTGTTTGTGAGGAATAAGGGCCCCTATTTAAATGATAATGAGGAACGATCCATTCAATTTAGTGACGGAGAAAATCCATTAAAAAACGCAGGCAGTTCTTAAGCTGGTGGGTCAAGAAAAAGATAAAACCCCTTTTTAAAAGCCATTATGTAAGGGCTGTGTGTGGATTTTTTTTTTTACACCATTTGAGACATCAGGAAAGATTAGGACAATTATGGAACAAGGAGTAGGAGAGGGGAAGGAGGGGAGGAGGCAAAACAGAACACCCTCTTTCCCTCCCGGGATCAGCCGGAAACCTCCCCCTATTTAATTTCAATCAAAATAATAAAATAGTCACAGGAGTGGGTTTGTCTCTTAATTCCGTCGTAATGCCCCCTGTGCCTAGCTGTGAAGGAGAGGAAGCTAAGAGATAATTTTGGAGAACTGGCTTATATTTCTAGGGTTCTACAAGAGTGAGATAAGATATTTTTTCACCCTCCATGCATAGCATATGGGTAGCAGCAAACATCATGTTCCTGACAAATGAACTGCAGCCACATATTGCACAGTCGATACCTATATATCTTGGTTTACTAAGCTAAGGTACATAAAAGGCATATACTTCTTTGCTTTGTGCCTACTTACACCAACCCCTTTTCTCCTCTTATCTCGACATCTTTCATCACCTCATGCATCAATTAACTATGGCTTTCCTTTCTCTCTCAACTGGAGAAATAGCATCTATCAGGGACTAGAATCAATCAGGATCAGAAACCATGGTTTGAAGGAAACTCCAATGCTTTTTTCTTGGTCTGAACCTGGATTAATTCCAAACAAGCTGGTTTGTTCTAAGCCTTCCAAATGCAGCTTGTTGGTTCAGGTGCTGAGTCTGGAGGTGACATGCTTGTTTGTTTATTAATTATTTATATTGGTTTATATTAATTTATATATTAATTATTATATAAAAATATTTATACTTCCTCTTCCTCCTTAAAAAGGACCTAAGTCGGCTCACGTACATCATAAAAAGATAGCATTTAAAGCTAAGAAAAGTATAAACGCTAAATAGGATCAAATACCATACTTTGAAAATGATGAACAAGAGTTATAATTCTGAATAGTTCTATGGCTGAGGTCTCTAGCTGAGGAGTTAGAAGTTGGGAATTGAATTCACCACTCTATCTATCTATCTATCTATCTATCTATCTATCTATCTATCTATCTATCTATCTATCTATCTATCTATC
>JAHTLZ010000019.1:4007917-4021754 GCA_023846285.1 Phrynocephalus versicolor | reverse complement strand
ATCTATCTATCTATCTATCTATCTATCTATCTATCTATCTATCTATCTATCTATCTATCTATCTATCTATCTATCTATCTATCTATCTATCTATCTATCCATCCATCCATCCACCCATCCATCCATCCATCATTGGAAAAACAAGAATGGAGACTGAGCATTGCTATCTTGTCTGTTGTGATTATATCCTGATTTGCCAGGAGGCATCTGATGGGCTACTGTAAGAAATAAGCATGCCAAACGCTACAAATCTCGTCTGATCCATCAGGGTTTTCCTCGGGGGCAGCATACACAAGAAAAGATGAAAAACCACAGACACTCAAGGGACGAGATTAAATAAGACCAGAGCGGTCCAACTGCCCTCCTTCTCTGCTTCTCCCCTCTTTGCTTTTTTTATTTTGTTTTGCATTCACGTGTTTCTTTATCAGATCCTAGGCGTGTGGCTAAAACCCCACCCTCTCTTCAGCCCATCGTTTTGCTTTTTCCACCACACGGGCTGTTTATAGCACCCCATTCACACTCAAAACATGTACAGCGAATTCTACCACCCTTCGCCGCCCCACCGCCCCCTCCCCAGCAGCATCGACACCATCACATTTCCCTGTCAAATCTGTCAAGCCGAATCCCACTTTAATCTGCCAAAAGCACTTTTCTGCTGACATTTTTAATAAATACTTCCAGCTTTTAAACACATTTGTGGGAGCCATTTTACATCTCTCCCCACCCCTTCCTCTCTTCCTTCCACTCTCCTACTTCTCCTTCTTTGGAAGGATAAGGTCTGAAAACCTAAATAGCCAATACATTACTCTTATCAAAGGCTCCCATCCTCCCCCCCTTCCTTTTTTTACTTTTTTTCTTTCTTTCTTTTTGTATCCTGAAACAGAGGTAGTGTTTTCAATTTTAAAGCTAAATTAACTGTCCAATTGAGTTTGGCTGGTGTGAGCCGTTTTAACTGTGACAGGTTTTAGTTATGAAGCATATTTCACATTAATAGAACTCAACATGAACCCCCCTCCACTCTCTCTGGGACGCAACCGTGGCTCGTCATTGAAATGTTAAATTTAATATTTCAGACATGCCTGGTGCCAGCGTTTGATTATTGTTCGCCATTTAAATCTCTCCTAACGGGGAAGGTCCTAATTAGCAAAAAATCATGTTTTAATGAAGGCGAAATGCTAATTGCTAACACAAAAAAAGTCTTCACATAAAATTATCCCAGCGTTTCCATTGATTTCTTGGCGGTGGCGGAGAGAGAGGAGGGAGGGACCCATTTGTGTGTTTACACTCCAAACCATCGCTTTTGTTTTATCATAACATTTCACTCAAAGGGAGGATCGGGCTTTGTTAGGAAAACACCATTCATCCACCTGGCCCGTACCCCACCCCACCAAGCGGGATCACCCCTTTTCCATATTCAAAGCAGACGACACCAAAATACACAAGCTGATCCACGCGATTCAGGGTTATTAATCATGTGCCCTCATGTTAATTCTGATTGGCGACCCTTTTCTGTGCTTCCCAGGTAGAGAATATACTCAGAAGTGGTTGACCATTCCCTTCTCTTCTTGGGTATTAAAACAGCTCCACTGGCTGCCAATCAGCTGTCGAGCACAATTCAAGGTGTTGCTGACCTTGACCCACAAAGCACTGCACAACCTGGGTCCTAGCTACCTCAAAGATCGAATCTCACCATCTGAACCGACTCAGGTGTTAAGGTCATCAGGAGAGGCCCTTCTCTCCATCCCGCCAACCTTACAGGCACATCTCATATGGGAACCCATGAAAAGGCCTACTGAACTGCTGCGCCCAGACTCTGGAACTCCCTCCCACTAGAAGCCAGGACTGCCTCATCATCTCTGTTGTCCTTCCGGAAACAGGCAAAGACCTTTCTCTTCGGGCAAGCTTTCCCTGAATGAGGGACTACCTACTCTGTGTCTTTTATATGATTTTACAGGATGACATAGACTTCGTGTTTATAACTACTTATAGCCTTACGGGTTTACATTGAAATTATGTTTTCAATGTTAGTTTCCATCACTCATAACTTTACACAGAACTTTACTCCCCTTTAACTGCTCGCGTTCTCTTGTAGCTTTAATGTCATGTTGTCTATTAATGCTGTAAGATGTCCCTCAATTCCCTGTTCTCAATACTTAAATATGTCTTAATTGTATTGGACTGTATATTGTCCCTCATTACTGTAAGCCCCCTTGGGTCCTTTTCCAAGGAGAAAGGCAGGGTAAAAATATTCTAAAATAAATGAATAAATAAATATTCTGCAGCTTGGGAGTCCAAATCTCAACTTTTGTCTCCACAGCCAGATGCCTAAACCACTGAGTGATCAAAAGTAATTCACTGCTGATTCTATTTCAAAAAACATACCTCACCTCCTCCCCAGCTCTCATATGGTCACCCATAGCAGACACATCTTTTCTCCCCAACAACCGAATAAATAAATCATCTGGCCCACTTAAAAATAAACAAGAAGCTCAGGCTAGGGACACAAGCCGCAACAGTTTCACCGCAAACCAATCTGCTCCCTTAGGAATAATAACCATTCTGCTTTGTTTCCCCTGCTTCTGATCTTTTAGTTATCATATTGTTTGTGAAATGATTATAGTGTTTGCAAGGGAGTTTAGCACTCAATCATGACATGGGGGTGGGTATGGGGGAGTGAAACAGAGGCAAGTTATTATGGGATGACCTCTGGATGACGGTTTGTTCAGCAAGATTTATGGAGCTGCCACCATGACAGAAGCGGCATCAGCTTCTCGGGGAGGTACTCACATCACTGAGGCAGTCCCTGGAGCTGCTGAGCTGTGAGCTGGTGGCTTCTCGTATGCTGTCCTCTTCACTGTTCCTGCCGCTCCGCTTCACCGGGACCTTCATCTAAGAGGAAGAGGGGGAGAAAAGGCATCAGGGGGTTAAGAAACATGCCTTAAAGAAAGCATGGGTCTTCTTTCGATCTCCGTTCGGTGCAGAAACCCACAAACACAACCAGAGATGTTGGAAAGGTCTTATTCTTCCTTCCCAAGTCCGCGTTCTTTGGAAACAAGTCCCGAGTCCCGAGTCGGAATTCGAGCCCAAGTCTAAGTGTTTGGCACCATGTCCTCGGTCCTAAGCCCCACGTTTGAGTCCCTATCAAAAACAAGCTTTTCTTCCCCCTCAAAATGGCTTCAAGTTTTCACAGTTCCAGCTTTCATTGATTTCAATGCAACTTATTTGTGAATCGTTAAATCCAAACAAGTATTTGTCTACTATTTGGCTTACTTGGAGACGGGAGCTTCATTTCCACAGAATTTGGAAACGACCTGTTAAGACAACTACTTTTCTCTCCCTTTGGATCTTTTTGTTTGATCTGAGACTAGTGCCATGGTCATGATTGTGTCTTTTGAGATGCAGCCTGGAATTCTGGGCCAGGAGAGGCTTAATAATATGCCTATAATTTGAGGTGCATTCAAAACAGTGAATTGCTGTTATCTCCAAGGTCAGTGGTGGCAAATCTTTGGCCCTCCAGATTACTTAGACCATCACTCCCAGAATTTCAAGCTTGTATTACAAATGACAAAGGACTGTGGGAATTGGGGTCCAAAGCATCTGGAGTGCTAAAAGTTTGCCACCACTGGCTTCTAGGTTATGTTCCTTTTCGTAATTTTCTCTCCAAAGCTTACATTCATAATTTTCTCTCCAAAGTTCCAGCTCAAACACGAGCACATTCAGAGAACCTGACCTAACAAGGTCTTGTGCGGGCAAGCAAATTAGAAGACATCACTGCTGCCCGTTAACCTTTCGGGGTAAATATCAATTATTAAACTTGTTCTGGCACCTCTGTCCCCAGTTTGCTGCCATGAATTAAAAGGGTCATCAGCCTTTTTGACTGATCTTGCTCATTTACACCTGCTGCCTACTTGCCAGTAAGCGGGTCCGCACCCCGGCCCCTGAAGTGCCAAGCCAACCTGGTTGCAACTAAGGCAGTGGTTCCCAATCTTGTGTTCCCAGATGTTCTTGGACTACAACTCCTGTCCAGAAATCCTGTTCAGCACAGAAAGTGGTGAAGGATTATGGATGTTTTAGTCTGAGAATGCTGGGGGACCCAAGCTTCTGAACCATTGAACTATAGATATCACCTATCTTTGTCTTTCAATAGAGTGCAAGAAATACATGGCTTCTTTCTTTCTTTCTTTCTTTCTTTCTTTCTTTCTTTCTTTCTTTCTTTCTTTCTTTCTTTCTTTGGTGTTGACTGTGACAGCATGGTGTTTATGTTCAAATATAGGAGAAGGCCTCACACTGAGTTAGATTCCTAGCCAATTAATACGGCACTGTCCATCTGTCAGATTCTCAACACAATTTTGGATAGGAGTGGTGGTATTCTTTAGCCCTATCTGGAGATAATGGGAATTGAAACTCACCACCTACGTACACCACACATGAACTCTGCTTATGCTTCCTGGGTAACAATCTGCATTCTGCAGGGTCTCCTCTATTCCTGTGAACCCCCTGGCCTTGTCTTTATTAGCACTGCAATTCTGACCAATTTATCTAGAAGTTGTCTAGCTTCATTCCTGGAGGGACCAGAGCTTGTCATGTTTTTTTTCCTTCCCCTCCAGAAGGGCACTGTATATCTCCTTTAATCCTCTAGAGTTGTTATTAAGGTGTTAGCTAGCAGTTATAAGAGTGAATCTCTTACTTGAGCTGCAGGGATAAGTACAAGAGTCATAGAAGGTTATTTGCGTCTGAACAAAGGAAGGAATATATTTCATGCCCTTCATCACTGAACATTGGATGCAGGCCTATGTGTTTAAAAAAACACCATTAAGAAGAGTAATTTCAGAGCATGTACAAGTCCTAAAGGGTTGTAAAAGATTGGAGTCCTTCAGGAATTGTCACCACGACACCACCCAAAATCAATTCAATATCCTTGTTTAATTCTGCTTGGGGAGTCCTGCAGCAAATATATGACGCCTTTCCTAGGAAATAAATGGTTGTTTCAACATGGGTGACAGCAGATACAGAAGCAGCTTCCCAAAAGAATGGGAAGGGATTGAGATTACACTCAGGCCTCCCCTGGGCAATGGTGTGCAGTTGGCCTACCCTTCACTTCCAGAAGCACTGCACTGTTAATTTGATAGTTCTTCTTTTATACAAATCATCTAATTGCCTTAATAATCTAATTTGCTTTTAATTTTCCCTATATTTCCTATATGTCCATTTAAATTGTGCAACACTCGAAAGAAAGAAAGAAAGAAAGAAAGAAAGAAAGAAAGAAAGAAAGAAAATGGGTATCTTGAGTTGCACAGAAGATAGCATTTTATGGATGGATATATGTTTTGGGCTGCAGACACACCGGCCAAGATACGTCACTTCAACTCCCTTGTTCTTAGAGATAGTCCTCATGCAACATTCTATTTTAGTATACAGAGACATAGGAAGGCAACTAACACTGACTCAAAACTAGAGATGAGCACTGATTCGTTATTCATTTAGTTATGTAAATTACGTAACGAAATGCATAACTAACCCCAGAGTGGATTTAGAATGAAACAAAATGAACCGAAAAAAGTTAGTTCAGTTTGGTTTGGTCTGTTAATGGCACACTGTCAAGTGGATTAAATTGTGCAAAGTGGGAAAACAAATAACGAACCAATGAACCAACAAAATGAATTTTGCAAAAAAAATTAGTTAAAAAACGAAATGAACCAAACCAAACCGTAAAACAAAACAAACCAAAACAAATCGCCATTTTTTTGGTTCATGCCCATCTCTACTTGAAACATAATTGGTCTGTCTAGCTTGGTATTTTTAACATTAACACACAGTATCAGTCAACAGCGAGCCCTGTAGTGCAGCGGTTAAACTGCAATGCTGTACTCAAGCCTCTGCTTCCAATCCAAGTTTGATCCCAACGGCTCAAGGTTGACTCATCCGTCCATCCTTCTGAGGCTGGTAAAATGAGTACCCTGCTCGCTGGGGGGATGGCAAAGTATTCCTTCCATAATTATGTTGCAAAATGCCCAGATAATGCTCTAGAGCCATGGGGCTGTATATAAGTCAAAGCAAACAAACCAACAACTGGATTTAGACCTAAGTATGTGTGAACACAGCTAAAGATGGACAAGCTTGGTCATTTATGTGTGTGTGTATTGTGTGATTAGAGTTGTGACCGACTCTGCATGACTCCATGTCCATGGAGATTTCTTGGCAGGAATACTGGAGTGGCTTGCCAGTTCATTGCTCCGAAAGATGAAATAAGTTATCAAAAATTTAAAAAAAAACAGCAGAGGGAAGGCTTGCATAAAAATCCTTTTATATCGACAGATAGACGCACAGTTTGACATAATTATAATAAAAGGAGGAATAATGTGTGTGTATTTACAGGTGGGAAAACCAGAGACAGAGTGGCTCGTTCTTACAATTAATTACATCAAGGAGTCTCATGGCGCAGTGGTTAAATGCCTGTACTGCAGGTAAAACTGTGCTCACGACCTGGGGTTCAATCCCAGGTAGCAGGCTCATGGTTGACTCAGCCTTCCATCCTTCTGAGGTTGGTAAAATGAGTACCCAGCTTGCTGGGGTTGGGGTTGGGGGCATTGTGTAGCCTGCATACTGTAATTAAACTGTAAACCTCCCAGAGACTACTTGAAGTGGTATGGGGCAGTATATAAGCAGAACACTTTGCTTTGTATGCCTGCAAGGTTGACTGGCTGGGTGCTTTTCCTCCTTCATGCTGTTTCTTTCTCAACTGGATTTGGCTTGGGCATCCATTCAGCGAGACCACTGTGAAGCCTGGTATAGGACCAACCTAAGACAGAGTGACAGAGCTTTGGTGCAATTGCAGCATCGCTGAGTTGTTTCCATGGGAAAGCAACTCCTAGGTAGATCGGGAGCCAAGAGCTTGACATGATGGGATAAGTTGGAGGCCTAGGGCCAGGAAGAACAGAGGGGAGACCTAGCCAGGCATGAGAACAGCTCCAACCCATTTACAGAGGCCAGGTGCTCATGGGAAATCCCAAGCCACCGTCCAGCCCAAGAACGATGAACCGCACAAACATTGGACATCATGTAGTGTCATTAAACATCATCACTCATTCCAGCAATAACTTCAGCTCACATTAAATTCTAGCTTTGCTTCCCTCTCATTCCCATGGCTTTTTTCAACAATCTCTCTGTTTCTTTGGTGTATTCTAAGGGACAGCCAAGGCCAGGAAGAGTAACTTGACTTCACACCGAATCCTGATTCCCTTGCCTATCACAATGATGCTATTCCCCCATCCCCATTGCAACAAAAGAAGCGTTGGTTTAAGCAATCTCTAAAGCTCACCTCACTTCTGGTCAAAAGAAGCATTGCTCCTATTTTTTTTTTCAAATTGCAGGCAAGCTGCCCTCCACTCATTATTAATAAATACAGTTCGATTTATCAAAAGCTCCCTTTTGAGTGCCACCGGAAGCCTCGGGGCAAAAGGAGACAAATTCTATTCTTAAGTTGTTCTGAAAGGTACCAGGCTCTGCGACCCTCACCCCCATTAACCTAGCAAAGCTAGTTCAGCCCTACTGGGAACTCTGTATCGTGCTCAGCAGCAAGCCTGGACTGATCTTGTGCCATCTCAATATATTTGTTCATTATCTTGCGCACACACAGAAGCTTTTGGAACTGTACTCGGGGCACAGGCCAAATTGAATCATCTGCCTTCATTTTCCACACGATCTGAAGCTACAGCTGCTACAACAGGCTGTGAGATTCCTTCCTGCACCATAACTCTGTGTGTGTGTGTGTGTGTGTGTGTGTGTGTGTGTGTTTAAGCCTTCTCTTAAAGTCACAGCCATCTGCTTGAGTTGTGTGTGAGAAGGTGAGCTTTTTCAAACGTAAACAGTAGCATTTTTAAGGCGTAGCTTCGTAATCAGATCACATTATTGAAGCAGAAAAAAAAAGAGAACAGATCCAGAAAGTAGCAGAACAGTAAAACTGTTTATCACCCCTAAGGCAGTGGTTCTCAATCTTCCTAATGCTGCGACCCTTTAACACAGTTCTTCATGTTGTGGTGACCCCCTTGCCCTGCTTGGAAGAGGCCACCAGCCCCCTTTGGCAAGCTACTGCCGCAGGTGCCCTAGAGAACTTCTACAGGCAAGCTGTTTGTGCCTATTTCTTCACTGGCTCATGGCGACCCCTGTGAAATGCTTGTTTGACCCCCCCCCCCCAGGTTGGGAACCACTGCCCTAAGGCATAGGAATGATGCATGCAACCCTCATGGGAAGATGAGCATATCTGACACGCACAAGATGTGTAAGAATACTGACAGAAAATATGTTACTTGACATCACCTCCCACCCAACTGTGGTTGCACTGGCACCTAGACTATAAAATACAATAAACTCAACCACATGTTTATCATATACAGTGGTACCTTGTATAAAGGAATTAATTTGTTCCAAATGAAATTATGTTGATCAAATTTTCCTTTATACAAATTTCCCCTAGGAATGTATGGAAAACAGAGTAATCCCTAATCGTGACCATTTTTATGTTGTACGGATTCACCCCATAGGCGATTCTGTTAAGCAAATTTCCCCTATCTCCGGAATTTTTAATGTGGTACAGATTTTATGTTATACAAACCGTTTGTTATATGAGGGTCCCCTGTAGTTCTAAATCCAATTGCTAATCTCAACTGAAACGTATCTATGAAATTTATATAAATGCTGGAACCCACTGGCCCAAATCCTGTTACTTACCTAGTACACTGCATTACAGTAGGCTGATTGATTGGTGTGGGGATTTGGTGAGTCAAAGGCTAAAGAAGTTAAGTTGATTCACATAGGCCTACTGTAACTGCTATTTAGCTGTGCTTAAGCTGACAGCCTAGCATAAGCTATAGAACAGGATTTTGGCCACTGCCTGACTTAGTTGTTGTCAAGGGTGGAAGAAGCAACTGCACTGAGCTCTTTGGAAAAAATGCAGTGCATTAAACAAATGAATAGTTACATATAATATTAAACCACAGTTTATTGTTAAGTTTATCATTTTAGTCTGAACAGCTCACTCCTTGTGGCCAAAAGATGCTGCCATTAAGAAACATGACAAAAACATGACAAAAACATGACAAAATATTAGTTCTTTAGTTCATCTGTTCTTATTTTGAATTGTTAAATGGTTTTGATTTATTGTATTTGTGCCTATTTGCTTATTTGTTCTTTTTATTATTATGATTTAATTATTTAGCCTCATGTTGGTCTGATTGATTAATTTTTTACTTACTATTTTAAGTTGTTTAATCTGTTTTTGTATTTTGCCTATGTGTGTAAACTGCCCACCAGAGTAGTTTTTTGCTAGATGGTTGTGTCAAGTTTTTTTGGTCAATGGTATATAAAATAAATAAATAAATAAATAAAGTCTCCCCTATCACATATTGTATGTACAAGTTTTAGAAGTTTCATGCATACAATTGCTGTACCTCTCAAGAGTCATACAAGGGAGTTGCTATTTGATCTATCCACTTTTTTTTTAAGGACCTGTGGTCACTGGTATAGCTCTTGCAATATTTTGAAAAAGAAATATCCCCCAGTAAAAACCAATATCTCGTATCAGCAGTTCTCAATCTTGTCCCATATGTTCTTTAGCCAAAACTCCCAGAATCCTTTGCCACTAGTTGTATTGGCCAAAATTTCTGGGACTTGTAGTGCAAGAACATTTTGGGACCCAAGGTTGAGAAACCACTACCCCATATAAAAATCCTTTGCTGTGTCTGTTCTAATCAAACACATCAGAGGCAAGCATCAAGGTGAAGTTACTGAGAATATGTTGAATACGGAGCAGCAAATGACGCAAGTTATGATATAAAAAACCTCAGTGCCCAAGATGAAATTGTAAACGTCTGCTCTTTCCAGGATGGGATAAAGGTGACTGAGCTGCCTCCACTTTTCACGCTTGAAGCCAAGCAAAACACTTGGCTTTATAAATGCATTTCTTTAAGACTTTAAAAAAAAACAGGTCCATGTATCAAAACAAGATGGAATCAGCTAAACATATTACATCTGACTTGTTTCCTTGAAAATCCAGCTCTAATGCATTCTAACAGAATTTATCTATCCCAAGCATACCTCATAATGAGATCAACTGGGAAAAATATCAGGCTTGTTTGTATATTTTATACGTGCTCTAACTTGGCAGTTTGGAGATTATGTATTCCCCAGGCCCTTCCTTAAACCGTTTCACACACTGCAATTTGATTTTCTTTGCTTGCCCTTTTCCACCGTTCCTCTCCCTCCCCACCCCTCCGCCAGCATTTTATTGAGTTCTGCCTCACTGGGCAGCATTCCCTTCGAATTAAGGGTGCAATCTTTCCCCTTCTCAGTAAGGATATGTGACATAGAAAAGCAATGTTATGGCTGGAAGATTTTATGACCGAAAGAGTACTCCCTCTGTGTGTTGTGTGTCTACGTTTTAAATCCATCGAAAAGGCAATGTTCCCAAAATGTTTTCTGTGGTCACCTGTGGACAGGTATATACTGCGAACGATGGATGTTGACATGTCCAGATGAATGTAGCAAAATTGATGCACAAGAAATGAACCTCACGCTGACTAACGTTTTCTAATCACTGCTCTTGGAATGCGAAATGGAACATTTGTAGAAAAGTGGGGATGGGATTAGCATGTAGAATATTAAACCAATGCTTTAAGTTTTGCATTGGATTCCTGCTGAATATCATGGAAGCTTGGATGGGTTTAAATCAAGTTAATTTAGACCAGGGAGAATAAGCCGTATATCTGATCAAAATCACTAGATTAATTTGCAATTGGTTTGCAAGGGTTCTCCCAATGGTTTCAACACACACACAGGTTGAATTGGGCAATGCAAAAGATGAATGTGTTAAACTGAGACTTAGGCAGCAAGCTAGCCTGTGTTTACACAACAGGTTGTGTGTGGTTCCCCCCCCCACCCGCCAAGAGCACAGAGGGAAGCAATGAGAACCCACAGCTCTAATGCTCCTGTCATCTACACACAGAGATACCATCTATTTAAAGGCTAATATCAAACAGCTGGGACCCTCAAAGCAACTGTAAATGGAATATACATATTAAAGTGTCCAAATACAGCAAGGGATGTCTCATAACGTTATGGAACCCAACCAAGGAGAGGGTGGGGGGAAACCCAGCACAATGCTTTGATTTACTGATATGTTCCTTTTATGCCATGAACCATCATTCATCAAAAGCTAGTAGTCATGAATCAAAAGAGCATATGTCTGTGTGCTCCTAACACATGTGCACACACAGAGCTATGTGTGGTGGTGGTGGTGGTGGTGGTGGTGGTGGTGGTGGTGCTGCTGCTGCTGCTGATGATGATGATGATGATGATGATAAGAAGAAGGAGGAGGAGGAGGAAGAGGAGGAGGAGGAGAAAGGAGAAGAAGGAGGGGGAGGAGGAGGAGGAGGAGGAAAAAGAAGAAGAAGAAGAAGAAGAAGAAGAAGAAGAAGAAGAAGAAGAAATTGGAGTTGACAAAGTCACCATCCAAAATGCAGAAAGCCACCTTACTGGGATCTGCTTGCATAATTTGTCAATACATCACATAGTCCTAAACGCTTGGGAAGTGTTGGACTAGTGATTTGTAATACAAAATCCAGTCTAGTTATCTTGTCTGCTGTGTTTTAATTTGATAATAATAATAATAATACAAACACGGTCCTGACTCTTTGACATGGCACCGGGCGGTGTCACAGGACACACTCAAGACTTGAGCAGACACTGAGATTTAGCATAATGGAGCACAAGCTGAGTCACTACAAAAGGCGTAGCCAAAGTCGGAGGCAAACTGAGTTTGGATGGAGAGGGTTGGCCGGCTAGTCCTTCCGCCTTTGGTAGGAGGGCTTTCGGGAGGCTAGGGGCCAAGCGGAGCAGAGCACAGCTGGAGATAATTAAGGTAGACAGAGCTTAGCCAAAATCCAGCCAGACTGACGTGTGGAGTGATGGCTGGCAGAAAGGGGTATTAGAAAATGCATAATGGATAAAGTACGTGCTCAAGAGCAAATTGAGCCGGAGCTGAAGCTAAAGGGAACACCAGAGCAACTTTAGTAAGGATGATGATCCAACCTCTGTCTTTTTATTGCATTAGCCAGAATCTCCTTCTGATCTGGAATGTCCATTCATGTTGGAAGGGGTATGACACCTGGTGTTGTCCACCAATATTGAACTGGAAAAGAGACACATTCCACCGAACACCACCCAGCAACAGTGGCTGAGATGACATCTTAAAGCTTTGCAGGTGTGTCAACGAAGGTTTATACAACTCTAGGGATAATTTGGAGCTTTCCAAAAGGTCTAATACTGAACTACTGCAGAATCCAAAGCCATCTTGAGCTCTTATCTACCTCCAGAAGAGCTTGCGAAGATACAAGCGTAAGGCACACGATGCAAACACAGATCATGTCTGTGTGAGTTCTACACACTTTTGGTAATGGAAGCATGATCAAAGCTGTATTTTAAAAATACTCATTACTGGTTTAATCAGTACAAAAGTGATAGGCTATAGTTTACAGAATTTTCTTAGTCAATAATGAATGTTCTTCACTTAACTTTTGAAGTGACTCTTAAGGGCATTTAAAGGCATCCTGAGCAGAAAGTTTTCAGGTCATTCTATCACTAGTTTTCTCCCTCACAGGTACAACAAACAAACAAACAAAAAAGGTCCATGTAGAGGGAAAAGTAACCAGTACTCTAACACATTTTCAATGCTTTTCTGAAGTTTGCCTGAGATGCATGATACATTCTGAAACAACGTTACAAATAAGAGTTAAAATAAAAAGTACTTCCCTAAACACTGATACTAAGTTAAAACAAATGTAAATATTACAGAGAAAACCAACCATATCCTTCTAGTTCACCATCTCCGATACTACTGGTGGTTTTCTTTCTAGAATAATTTTTTTGTTTTCTTTTAGCATCTTCAAGTCATGAACTGAAAATGGAATGACAGTTAATAGCAGGTGTATTCCCCCACCCTGAAGCCATGCCTGTGTTTTACTAGGTCCACTACACACACACACACTCCGATGTAATTTCTGTATGCAATATGTATGTTTTCCGTGTTACCGGAAGCAGGAGATAATTTCCTGCACAGCTGATGGTCAAATATGTAAAGCTGGCCCTATTTAAATTTGTATCCATCCAATCTATTCCACCAGCAGGCCAGCGCAAATGTCGTACAAATTCCAAAACTACCATCCTGACATTTTGAACTATAGTAATGCAAAAACAAGCTACAGGCTCAAACTGCCCCCCCCCCTTTTGCTTTGATTTTGAACTAAGTAACCACTATGTGGCCATACTCACCGGGGTCTAGTTACAACATGGTCAGCCGGAGAAATAGTAAGTGTCTGTATCTAAGCCTAAAATGGCTGCAAAGTTAACGAGCATAGAAAAGCAGGGAAGCCCAACTACAACCCTAAAAATTAATTCTCTGCCACCACAGAGGCCTTGTTAACACAGAGGTGGTCTTACCTCAGAAATTCGCCATTTTGGAATTGAGGTCGGGAGGCTGCCTGAGGGGAAAATTCCCCACAAACTCTACCCCACCACACACACACGGAAAAAAGAGAGAGAAATGGGCATACCTGGCCAGGTGAGCCAGGTGGGGGAATCATCTGTTTTGAACTACGATTTCCAGAATGCCAGAAACTGAGGTGGGATAAAATTGAGTATGAACTGAGTGTGAATTCCCGCCAAAAATGGAGATGGAAGTTGGAGCACCTGGCCACGGTGAAGTGAGCCAGGTGGTAATCATCTATTGCTCGAGGTTTGATAGATAGATAGATAGATAGATAGATAGATAGATAGATAGATAGAT
>JAHTLZ010000019.1:3990374-4007907 GCA_023846285.1 Phrynocephalus versicolor | reverse complement strand
AGATAGATAGATAGATAGATAGATAGATAGATAGATAGATAGATAGAATTAAAATTTAAAAGTTCCCAGAACACCTATGACCAGGACACTACTCTAAATCCATCTGTTGACGCTTCTCTTTTCTGGCATTGATTATTTAGGAAATATTCACCTGGTGAATATTTTGAGTGTAAATTCCCGCCAAAAATGGAGATGGCAGTTGGAGCACCTGGCCACAGCAAGGTGAGGCAGGTGGTAACCATCTATTGCTCAAGGTTTGATAGATAGATAGATAGAATTTAAATTAAAAAGTTCCTAGAACACCTATGTCCAGGACACTACTCTAACATCCGTCTCTTGACGCTTCTCTTTTCTGGCACTGATAATTAGGAAATATTCACCTGGTGTTCAATTGAGGGACTCATATCCCAATCATGCGGTCATTGCTGTCATCGTCAAAGCATGGAAGCGTGAGGCGAATGCGGCGCCTCCTGCTCTTTCTGGGAGCTTCCCTCACAAATGGCTACTTCAGCAAATCTGGTTTCTAATTCCCACTGAGGGTCCACAGGCAGTGGATATGCACCTGTGCAGACCAGCTGCCCTCTGCACAACCTTCAGGCTGATCAGCTGGGAGGCCAGGGATGATGGGTTAGGGTGCTCCTGCAGATGGGATGTGGGGCATGTGACAATCTGAATACAGCTGGTGCTGATTTCCCCTCTGCCCACGATGGGAGTCCATTGCCCCAAGCATCTTACTTGACCCACCATATGAAGCCCCATGCTTCCCTCCCCTCCTCAAAACCAAAACCAAATGAAACAAAAAAAAAAAACCCCTCAGATTTTCCACTTCAGTGGAACCTGGGTCTCCAATTCAATCAACTGCTACTTAGGATCTTCCCATGAGCTTGGAGTTAAGTGTTATGGATGCCACCTCACCCGCAACCATTAATATCTTTGGATTCCTATCTATATAGGTTGGCTGTGTAAATAACCATGCAGGTGAATTCTTGGATCCATTTTGAGTAGGCCTCATGTTTTTGGTTGCCATTTTGGGGAATGGGAGGGCGGCGCCCTGCCTGACTTTGTGGCCAGCCAAATTGCATGGATAATTAATTCCCCAGCATTTCAGGTGAAGGCGCTCGATAATGTTTCTACCCTGAATAGCAGGGAAGAAAGAAAAAAAGAAAAAGAAAAGGAGCCAGTGACAATTATTTCAGTTAATTATCAGCGTGTTTTGCTTGGTGATTAACATTCACGTCTGAGGAAAAAGGAACACATTCCCTTTACCCCCCGAAGTTGCACAGCGATAAGGGCAAATACGAGGCCCGGCGGAATTGCTGTTTATCACTTAATATAGAAAACAGATCAGCTGAATTAGCCAAAGAGCCAGGGGATAAACAATGGCTAAGGCAGAGTGCAGCTACTGGATGCCAGTGGAGTAAGACACAATTTTACCTAAAAATGGGGTCAGGAGGTGGGGAAAGGTAGGCAATTCGGCTCCTTCCAACTAATGTATTATGAAAATTTCCTTGTCTTAATCCAAAAAGACACCCTAAAATAATCTCCAGCTTTGTCAGTAGAGAGGCAGTGTGGTGATCCAAGGCAGCTTTACAACAGAGAAAAGAGAGCATTTAAGATTAGAAATGATGAGTATACTATACTAAAAGGATCAATAAGTGCAAGACCAAAAAAACATAAGCAACACCAAAACATATGACAGTATATATTTCCATCTATAAGATGACCCTGTGTATAAGATGATCCCCACTTTTCCAACAAAAAATTATAGTTCCGTAACCGCATGGTTCTCTCCTCGGCTTACTTCTGTGTATAAGATGAGCATCAATTTTTAGCCTAACAATTTTAGGCAAAAATACAGTCTTATACATGGAAAATACTGTAAGTGCAGTAAGGTGCAATAACCCATTTGAAACCCTACTCTGGCCGCCCAAGGGAAAGCTTGCCTGAAGAGAAAAGTCTTTGTCTATTTGCAGAAGGACAGTCTAGCCTCCTGTGGGAGGGAGTTCCAGAGTCTCCCTGAACTATGAAATTCACTAGATGACAGTGGATAAATCACACTCTCCCAGGGGACAGTCAGCCCCGTATTCTGTCTTGACCTTACCGGAGGGAACAAACCCATAAAACGATCACATACATAATGAACCACACTGAATTCTTAAGTCATTAATTTTCTTTACTGCTCCAAAAGAATGGTGGAGGTGTGTGTGCGTGCACGCGTACATAACAAAAATTACATGTTATCAAGTTGTCATCACGCCTGCAGAAGGCATGATGTTATCTTAGCGCCCAGATACATTTTATGCAGCATCACTGCCAAGACTTGTCAGGCTATATTTACTGAGTTTTTGTTTGCTTGCCTTGAAATGCAGGAAAGCCACCTAAGATATGGGAAACAAGTTCCACTCACATTGGTTGTGCATCTTACATGAGGCCATGAATTCCTGTGTGGATCGTCCCCTGGCCAGCACTGTGAGAGACAACGGGCATGGCAGGTTACAGTATCTAGGGCCATGATGGAAGGAGTCCTGACCATCGTTCACATTTCTTATCAGTAGCAGGAACAAATTGCTTCTAAAAAGAACTTCCCCAGTTTGCGGGTACATGGGTGGGGAAAATTCAATTCCCTCCTCTTCATCTGTCTTTCTTCTGCTTTCAATCTATTTAATATTATATTGTTGGCATGTTAGATTTTGTGGGGGATTTTTTTAACAGTCTCCCGTGGTGTCTGCAGTTTGAATTTTTTGGCAGTGCTGACTGTTAAGCTACCCAGCACTAACAATTCTTCCCTCCTGCCTCAAAATTTTAAAAAAGAGGCACACCTCTATGTTGACTGCTGATCTTTCTCTTTTGAGTCTGTTGGAAGTCAGTTTGTTTGCTGTTGATCTGTTCACAACTGTAAGTAATGAAGAGTTTTTTATTCTTTCCCCTCAAACAGTGTTGGTGAACCTTCGGCTCTCCAGATGCTTTGGACCACAACACCCAGAATTCCAAGCCTAGACTGCCAATGACAAAGGACAGTGGGAGTTGTGGTCCAAAACATCTGGAGTGCCGAAGGTTTGCCACCACTGCCCTACAATGTCTCAGGCTAAGTTACTGATACTCTCTCTCTCTCTCTCTCTCTCTCTCTCTCTCTGTGTGTGTATGTGTGTGTGTGTGGTGTCGTTACAGTAGTGACTGACGCTTCGTGACTCCATGTCCATGGAGTTTTCTTGGCAGGAATACTGGAGTGGCATGCCAGTTCCTACTCCAGGCGCCTACAGCACCTGGTATTCCCTGGTGGTCTCCCATCCAGGTACTAACCAGGGCCGACCCTGCTTAGCTTCCGAAATCAGGCGAGATCGGATGTGCTTAGGGCATCTAGGCAGCTGTACTGATATTGTACGTGGCAGTAAATGAGAAAGAGGTGGGCTATCTGCGGGACTTGAAGCTATTCTCCTCTTTCAGTCTCTATTCTTTCTACTGCCTAATATAAAGGCAATACAGTATACAAAGTAATACTCTGCAGCAGATTTCACACACATATCTAATGCCAACGTGTGTAGTTTAACTGCAGTTGAGCAATGGCTCTTCCTGGTACATGGTTGCAGCCTCTCATTCGCACATTTACGCATTCATTTCTCTGTTAACACTTTTTAGATGAAGTGCCGCCCACATTATACCTGCGAATTTGCAAATCAAAGCAATATCAGTGTTAAAGGAAACCATTAACGCAGGGTGAAGGGAAGCAGCCTGCCTCAGAGAGCCAACTGTGTTACCTCGGCAAAACAAAGCAATTAACATCTGAGTTTACAGCGAAATATGTTACCGGAACAGATGTGTGTGCATGTTTTTTTTTGGCCCTTTGGTAAAAGGCACCGTTTTGGGGCCAGATGTTTCTTATTCGTGCCAAAAAGGAATCCAGCTGCATCAAGCTGTGAAAATTTCTTCTGATCTGTCAAAAGCCTGCCATGAGCTAGGAAAGGAAAAAAGAGGGTGGGGGAATGGAGGCTTGGTGGGGGGGGGGGAGAGAAAGAGAGACGAATCCGAGTTTGAAATAGAAGCCTGTTTTCCACCGGGAATTGTCCCACCATCTGTATTTAAAAAGCTTTCGACTACTTGAAGCCTTCTGCAGAAGTTTGGAATGCACTCAGAACACACACACACACACACACACACACACACACACACACACACACACACCAGGAAAACATTACAAGAAGGCTTCAAGAAATCTTCCAGCAAAAGAAAAAAAAAAGGCCATCTTCCTACACGTTTTAATTTGAAAGCCTGTTTAATTTTATTTGTGAACTCAAGGGAGCTGCACAGGAACGAGAACATCTAAGTTTCCTGAAGCGCTCAGACTGCATCATAATATAGTTTTCTCCTTTCCAGAGGGCTCCTGGGCTCAATTTAAGCATGGAGTTGAGAATAATAAATAAATAAGCCTAAGCATAAGCAAGCAAGCAAGCAGTTTATCTGGACAGCCCCTTCAGCTGGCGGTTCACATTCAATTACATTCTGAACTGGTAGCCCTGGAATGCCTGTGATCCTATGCTTCCAGTGTCGGTTGCAGCACCACTCAAAGGGACCACCATGTTTAGACGAACATGATGTGGGAGTTGGACCACTCTCCTCTACAAAGATCCACACACAAAAAAATGGGAGTGCCATAAGGAACTAAGTAGTTTTACCAGCACACCACCACCACCATCCCATTTCTCTTGGGCCAGCCTTGCGCTTATACATTAGGTTCCCCCCGCAAATGGGTGCTAGTCGTGTCAGGCTCTGGCATAAACCAGTATAGGTGGTCCCAGTGGTAATCGGCACGCTGGGTGCAGTGCCTAAAGAGCTAAGCAAGTATTTAGAAGAAATTGGAGTTGACAAAGTCACCATCAGTCAGCTGCAGAAGGCCACCTTACTGGGATCTGCTCTCATAATTCGCTGATACATCACATAGTCCTAAACACTTGGGAAGCGTTCGACTAGTGATTTGTAATACAAAATCCAGCATAGTTAGCTGTGTGGTTAATAATAATAAACTTCATGGCTACTGGACTTCTTTTTTGAGAGATAGAAACGTTTCGCTGCTCATCCAAACAGCTTCATCAGCCTGAATACAGCTAGTGCGAGTCCTCCATCTTATAGTCAGTCAGCTTTGACCTCTTGTCACCCTGATCTGAATTAAGCTCATAAGATGAACAATGGCCTGAGCAGCAAAACATTTCTATCTCTCAAAAAAGAAGTCCAGTAGCCATGACTCAACTTCCAGATAAACTCACCTGGATGACTGAGAATCTTCACAGACAATAATAAACTCCATTTTTATGCCGCCTTTCTCCCCAAAGGGACCCAAAACTGTGGTTAGAACCAGTTGGTGTCACTTTCAGCAAGCTGTCCCTGGTCCCAGGCATACCAGGAGAAGTGGAGGGTCAACCACTTCTTATTGATCTCTACTTACTAGTCAGTTCTGCGTCAGCTAAGCAAACCTTTCAAATTTCACCCCATTCGACACCATTATCTGTTTGGTGGAGAGAGAAAAGTAGACCCCTCTAGCCGCATCTGTGGTTGACCTCCTGAGGAAGGAGGGGGTGCCTCTGAAGAATGTATTTATTTTATTTTTGAATATTTTTACCCCACCTTTCTCTTTGGAAAAGGACCCAAGGTGACTTACAATAATGAGGAAGAATAAGAACCATTTAGGTTCCTCCTGAGTCCTGACGCTTCCATGAAAATTCTGCAGCTCAAATATTTGCCGGCACTTTGCACGGCAAGTGCTAAGAGTCAACAGTGTTGCGTCTGGATTTGAGAACAAGTTCAGGAGACACAGGGACATGGTTGCAAAAATGGATTGGAGAGTGGCATACAGGGATGCTGTTTTCTTCCTCCTCTCTAAGGACACACACACACACACACACACACACACACACAGAGAGAGAGAGAGAGAGAGAGAGAGAGAGAAATGCAGAGGGAGCGGACTGCCCTTTGACACTCTCCTGCAAACACCAGAAGTGTTTACTTTTCCCATGATGACAATTGCCATTTCCCCAGCCTTCTGTAGGAAATGAAGAATTTAATTATAATCACCACTTTTACACAATGCAGCTCCTGCTAATCACACATAATCACACAGTGAGTGCCTCAGCTCACCTCAGGCTACTTTTAAGTATCATTTTAGTTGACCTAGCCAGTTAATATGTCCCCAGGAAAATCTGCAGGGTTACAGTCTCAAATCAACACCTTGAAATGAAAGAGGGAGGGAGGGAGAAGCAAACTCCCTTCAATTGGCTTTTGAAATGCAAACTTTTTTTTTTTTTGAGGAGGAGACCATAGGCATACACACAGATACTCAATGAACAAAGAGAGAAAGAAATGTTTCAGACTAGCTCTATTTGGCCATTATTTAATGTGTCAGTGCATAAACTTCATAAGGTCTGGGAATGATCTTTACATAAAACATAAAAAATTAGGAAACCAAATACAGTGGTACCTTGTATAAAGGAATTAATTCGTTCCAAATGAATTTCTGTTAAGCAAATATTTCTTTATACAAATTTCCCATAGGAATGCATTGAAAACAGTAATCCCTAATCATGACCATTTTTATGTTGTACAGATTCGCCCCATAGGCGATTCTGTTAAGCAAATTTCCCTGATCTCCAGAATTTTTTATGTTGTACAGATTTTATGTTATACAAACTGTTTGTTATACGAAGGTTCACTGTACTTCATTTTGGTTAAAACTATCTCAGGTTAGCTCACAGACAGTGGTGAATGAAAACAGCAGACTGGCGCTCAGAAAACGTAGGTTCAGATCCCCTGCCAGAACCCACCCGACCCTCCCTTTTTTCTGGGCTTAGGACACACACACAGAGAGAATGAGAGAGAGAGAGAGAGAGAGAGAGAGAGTCTTTCCTTCTTCCCTGGGTAAGTCTCTTAGCTAGAGTCAGAGGACAAATCACCAGCAACTTATTAGGGGAGCCTAATAATTATTTATTTCTCTTTACAGCCCCTCTCGCCATTTTGGGGGGGGGGTGTAATTTCAGGGGGAAAAAATGGCACAGCACATCATTCCCCATGACGGGAAAACCGTACGACACAACCTCTTCCCACAAGCCTGCTTTCTTCCCGCTGCTAATCATGTGAGCTCCGTGGTGAAAGAAGTCGTTTTAGGCCATAATTAAAGCTTTTTGCTCTTTCACAAGTGATGCGCAAGGCGCAATTATACTTACATGAGGAACAGACCACATTTGAAGCATTCTTGTTTTCCCAAGGATTGCCTCTCAAATAAGCTTTGTGTTTGAGACCTCTTTATTCTTGATCCACCGTGGAAAAAGAATCCTTTTGAAAAGGATTTGCTTTCACTCAATATTTTTTTTAAAAAATACAAATACAAAAATATAAAAAAGCCCACAGGGTATACTTTTTAAAAAAAAAACTCATCCATAAGACATTGCTTATGAAATGTGTTTTAATTGTTGTCATTCATGCAGGAGAAAGAGAGGGTGTTTTTTCTCTCCCCCCCCCCCCAAAGGGAATGCAGGGAGATGGCACTCTTTTGATATAACTATGACTTACCAATGACCATATTGCTTTACTACCGAATGGTGTTAGAAAGTCAGCGTCCAGAAAACAACACTTCTGCTCAAGGAAGGATTCCTGTACCCATTAAAATTTCAAATGTTATTTTGGGATGCCAGGTGGACACAGGAAGCATGGTAGATTGAAACAGCCTGTCATTTTCTATGCTCTGTTTCTTCGCCCATCTGCAAGCTTCTGGGCATCATCTTTGTCTTCATCAAAAGAGAAGAGGGGAATTCCATTTTTAACCTCTGGAGGCTCAGCATTGAAAAGCAGATGATACAGCAAGCATCCAATCCTCAGAAAAGGACTAATTTGAGCAGTATTGGGCAAAGACATGCAGCCCATTTTTATGCCTGCTCACCCCCAAACAAACAACACAAAAAAGGTATCCCACAGGAAAACAGATCAACAGCTGATCCTGGAAGCCTCCAAGAGCAGCAAATCTGGTTAAAATATAAGCCCTATGGCACAGAGGTTAAACTGCAGTCAAGCCTCTGATCATGACCTGAATTTGATCGCAACAGAGTCAGGTAGTTGGCTTGAGGTTGACTCGGTCCTCTCTTCCCTCTTTCCAAGGTTGGCAAATCGGAGTATCCTGCTCGAGAGATGGGAACAAAGTGTTGTTTGCACAATTATGTTGCAAGATGCCTAGAGAGTGCTCTAGTACTTTGAGGGAGTATATTGATCAAAACAACAACAGCATCATCATCATCTTCATCTTCTTCATCATCATCATCATCATCATCAGCAGCAGCAACAGCAGCAACAACAACAACAACAACAACAGGACACAGCACCATCTCTGCAGTGTTTAACAACAAAAATAACCAATTTTTCAAAACTGGAAGGGGACACCTAGCTGTTTCATAAGAACATAAGAAGAACCATGCTGGATCAGGCCAAAGGCCCATCTAGTCCAGCTTCCTGTATCTCACAGTGGCCTCACCAAATGCCTATGGGAGCGCACGAGACTAGATATCTGTCTCCTGATACCACTCCCTGCATCTGGTCCTTGAAGTACGCTGTTTTTTTTAAGCCTGGAGGTCAATCATCCCCATCACGGCTTATAACCTGTGATGGACTTTTCCTCCAGGAATCTGTCCAATCCCCTTTGGAAGGCATCCAGGCCAGATGCCATCACCACATCCTGTGGCAGGGAGTTCCACAGACTAACAACACGCTGGGTGAAAAAATGTTTTCTTTTGTCTGTTCTCACTCTCCCAGCCCTCAATTTGAGTGGATGTCCCCTAGTTCTGGTATTTTGTGAGAGGGAGAAGAACGTCCTTCTATCCACTTTACTCATGCCCTGCATTATTTTGTACGTCTCAATCATATCCCCCCTCAGGCACCTTTTTTCCAGACTAAAGAGTCGCAAATGTTTTAGCCTTTCCTTCCCCCAGCCCAGTAATCATTTAAGTCACTCTCTTTCCATTTTCCTTGTCTCCCCACCCCCGCCCCACTTTCATTTTTCCACATTGTTGTTGTCTGTGTGGCCCCTTTGAGAATCTTAGAAATTGAACAATGCTCCTGGGCCTTCTAAAATAGGAGCATATGGAGTGATCAGAGAACAGCACCCAACATTTTGAAGTCAGCAGATCAAAAAGCAAGAGGAAAATTATGCAGGAGATGCTAGAAAAGAGAGAAGATGGAGCCTAAAGCGTGACATGAAGCTAGTTCTCAGTGAGGTAGGTAAAGCCGTATTGCAACGGGGCAGGGGTAGGGGGGTTTCCAAGTTCTTCAGCTGCTTTGGGGATTATCTGAGATGGAACAATGGGATAAAAACCCACCAAAAAGAAGGAAAGAATTAAAGATTTGCCACGAAGGACTGTCTATTTCACCTGTGCCAATTTAGCTTGTCCTGCCCAGCAGGTGAAACAAAGAGAGATGCTAAAGAGATTGGCACTGGTTCAGTTCTCCGCGCTCTGACGATGAATATCAAAATGACCTCCAGCTAAGAAACCGTGACCTTGGGAGGCGAGCGCTGCTTTCTGGCTTTATCCACCTTTAATATCGCAGCTTAAACTAAATCAACAGTGCATTTTAAAATCTATATTGTATCCTTGCAAATCTATTTGAGAGTGCTGAAGGTCTCAAAGCGTCATTTCTAGCAGAAGAAAACTTAGAGCAGGTCAGAAGCACAGGTGCCTTTGAATGTCACTTAAACTTTTTGACACTCCTAGGGCTTCTGACGCCCACAGACTGTGGAAAATAAGCAATAAATTACCATTTCAGATGCTCTTTGGGAACACTGTCTTTTTTGCTGGTGTGACTTGGTTTGTAGCCCGGCCCTATAGCTGAAACACATACAGCACGTATAAGTTAAGGCAGCCTCATCACTTATTGGTTTATTTGTTCGCAAATTTATATACAGCTCTCTTTGTGTCAGACACTTCTCTAAGGTTCAAACAAGCAACAAACCCAAACACCCAACAAAATCAAAAGATTGAATAGTTGAGAAAACCGCTTTACCGTTTCTCATCTATGAAAGGGTATTTCATCCCACCTGCTTCCTACATCCCATTGCCATGTCTCCAGCATCTCCGAACCTCTGTGATATCAGAGTATCTCAGCCAAGGGCAGGAAGGCAAGGCGGACCTTTCAAGAATGGATGCCAGATGGCTGAAAGCTGAGCACTGGACAGTTTATGAAGCTCTGAAGTGACTGAATGAATGGGCAGGCATCAGCTGGAGTCACCGGCAGTCAGGGCTAGGGTGCCATGGAGAGAAAAAGAACATAGCCCAAAGCCGTGAATGGCTGCTGTATGCAGCCTGGCTATCGCTCTGTTTCGCTCCTGGACATAATTTGGTTCTCAGGCCCAGAATGTCTTTTGCATGCAGATGGTTCAAGGCCGAATCCCCGAGGTCTACACATCTCTCTTGAAGACATGAGAGAATCACTGAGATTTAGAAAATGCAATACGGGGGGGGGGGGGTCAAGTGTTCTGGGTCAGCATAAATGAGATCTGACTGCAATGATCTACAAGCCAGAGGTGGTGGTGGTGATGGTGGTATAACAAGCAGTTTGTTTAGCAGAAAATCCGATTAAATGAAAAAAAATTCCAGAGATGGGGGAAATCGCTTAACAGAATCGCCTATGGGGCGAATCTGTACCACAGAAAAATTGTCGCAATTATGGATTAATCCGTTTTCAATGCATTCCCATAGGAAATTTGTACAAAGGAAAATTTGCTTAACAGAATTTCATTTGGCATGAATTACAGTGGACCCTCATATAACATACGGTTTGTATAACAAAAAAAATCTGTACAACATAAAAAAATCCAGAGATAGGGGAAATTTGCTTAACAGAATCGCCTATGGGGCAAATCCATACAACACAGAAATGGTCGTGATTAGGGATTACTCTGTTTTCAATGCATTCCTATGGGAAATTTGTATACAAATGAAATTCTGTTAAGCAGAATTGTAACTACAGTTACTATTAATGTTCCATGTTAAGATGGATCAACAATGCTTGTAACATTGGGAATTTTATTTGCACCCTTACCTGCTGTTGGTAGTTTTTGTGACTAGGAGGACGGAATGTTCTTGGCTAAAGCAAAAGCAAAGCAAAGCCTGCTGCTTATATACAACCTCATAGTACGGAAAGCACTCTCTGAGTGGTTTTCAAGTAGGCTATACATTGCCCCTCTCCCCAACAAGTGGGGTACTCATTTTACTGACCCTGGAAGGATGGAAGGCTGAGTGAACCTTGAGACGGCTACTTGGGACTGAACCCCAGGTCATAAGCACAGCTTTGGCTGCAGTGCAACAGTTTAACCATGCCACCACAAGTCTCCTCGAATCAGACTAACCAACCAATTGTTCCTTCCAGCCTTTGAATTCAAACAGTGCTCCCTCCTTCCAGCTGAATGTTCTTTTCCCTTTTCCCTTTCTTGGTGGCATGAGTTTGTTTACTGTTGACCTATTGAGTTGGTAGCTAAGTAAGTGTGCAGTAAAGGAAGCAGCATACGCAAGACTATGATTTCTATTAATGAGAAAGGGGTGGACTCCGGGGATACTTGTAGCTATCCCCCTCTATGGATCTCTGTATTACTAAGCAACAAAAGGGAATTTTAACAGGAATTCAAAACTCTGCAACAAATACAGTTTTTTCTCCCTTTTTCACCCGCACCCCCATTCTTCTTCCATCCAACTTTGTGCACAATTAACAACCTCCCCAGGGACCATGTGACGGGCCTGATGGCATGACTCAAAGTTCTGAAAAGGTTACACCAAGTAAAATGTGTTAATCTTTACGCGGCCGAAATATTATCACAGTACGTGGGAGTTCCATATCGCCATAAGACTATTTGACAGGATTTTTATGCTAGTTACCAATTTGTGGAACATTGACTAATGAAAACAAGGTGAAAACGAGAAATCAGAAATGAGGGGGGGGGGCATTCAGTTCTTTCTCCTATTCTCCATTTCTTGGCCCTGCCGTCAAAACAAGGGAAGCAGAGGTATCATACAATCTCAGGGTGAACCAGATTGAAGACGCCACGGCCGGCATGATCCAAGCAAAAACACAGACTCTTGGTGTTTTAACTTCAAAGCCCAGCCCAAAGAGGCTATGTTGAAAGATTTGAGAACGGTTATCAAGATTCCCAAAACAGTTCAGGCAACACCACGGTATTTCACAGGCTTATGTCCATAATTAGGAGATAAGACACACAGGAAATAAATATGGCCAGGATTTACTCATAGGTATTATTTCTATGATAGTGGCAGGTTAAAGCCGTATATAACTTGGCAAAAACAACAACAGCACCCAGTTCTAGACCTGATAAAAGCATAAAATGTGTTAAAGGAATAATCTCCAGCTACCAGGTGTATTCCAAAGATAGTATGTACAATGTTTATGAAAGCTCTGTTGCACAGAATCCCAGCAGCATACTAACATAAACAAACCCTGTGGGCAAAAAAATAAAATTAAAAAAAAATAGCGTTTATATCGAGAATTCAACCTTTCCATCTCTCTCTCTGACCCCATGCTATTTTACAGATAATTTTATAATAAGCCTAGCCATCATGTTAGCAAATCACAATGTGGACAGTCTGCCCATCTACATTAATGTTAGTGGTCATGTGTTATTTATCTCCATGGAGACATACCTGTTATCTGTTGGTTACACGCGGCAGAGAGAATCGCACGCTGGCAGGGTGCCAGCCTAGGCCTGGTGGAGGCTGGGCGTGATAATGCAAAGAGCGTTTATTTTGACTAACCCCATGGAAGTCTTAAACCCTTTTGCAGGGCAAGAAACAAAACTCCTTGCTCGTCAAAACACAGTAAGTATGCCCATTTTTGTATGTACATGTGCACGCACGCACGCACGCATGCACGCACGCGCACGCGCACACACACACACTTAGGATACAGATGATTCCAAGAGCGGTAGCATGTCACCTAAAATTACAGCAATAAAATCACAATAAATAACAGAAACCAAAGGTGGAAGCAATAACGAGGAACTTGGGAGGAAAACAGATTTTATCTGAAGCTAGTATCCATTCTGCCTCTACAAATTATTGCCAAGAATGGCAACTTTTGACATGAATAAAAATGCACTGTGGGACAAATTTTTTAAAGGAACTAGGAATCTTAAAAGCAAAGCAAAACCAAAGTGTTCTGCTTATACACTATCCCATCCTACTTCAAGTAGTCTCTGGGCAGTTTACATATCAATTACAGTATGCAGGCTACACATTGCCCCCCAACCCACCAACAAGCTGGCTACTCATTTTACCGTCCTCGGAAGGATGGAAGGCTGAGTCAACCATGAGCCGGCGACCTGGGATTGAACCCCGGGTTGTGAGCACAGTTTTAGCTGCATTACAGGCATTTAACCACGGAGCCACGAGGCTCTTAAACTTGCAGATATTCAAAAATATCTGTAAAAAAATAGCAAAGTATCAATGAAACAGATAGATGAGATGTAGCAGAGAGAGAGAGAGGGTGTGTGTGCGCACGCAGGGGGGAGGCACTGCAATTTATTTGGTGGATTGCTACTAACCCTGGGGGGGGGGATTGCCAATGGAGACACAGGGTTTCAATCTGTCCCTCCCCCACCCTGTTTGGAGGTGGTCATCCCTGGACCCTGGTCAGTCCCTGCCCCCTCTTCTCTCCCCCCCCCCCAAAGTCCAACCAGTTTTCCAGGGTTGTGGTAAGAAATACATCGAAACGTGCACCATTCTGTGCATAATTGTGTGTGGGGTGGGGAAAAAATGGAGGGGAAAGAACAATTAAAAGCATGGACGCCGTATAAAAAGCAAAGAGTGTTTGATGGCATCTAGAATGAAAATTGCTTTCGGCTCAGAATCCTGAGAATAAAAAGGAGTGAGGACAGATGCAAAGCAATTCCGGGAACGTTATAAACTTCATTTCGCCCGTGCCTGTTCAGATCTGCCTATTCATTGGTCATTCCGCTCATCATCTTCCATCGCAGGGAACATCTAAACCCATCCAGCTTCAGGGCATATTCTGTTCATTGAACAAGAGGAATATTCATTAAAACTGATTAAATGGCTCCGGCGTGTGATGCGTGTGTCTCTCTAAAAGCCAGCAGATTTGTTCAAATTGGGGGTGTGTGGATTTCAGCGTCTCAGATCGTTTCTGTCGGTTAAACTGTTTTCTTTTATAGCCTGCCTGAAATGGAGATGTATTTCTAAGCAAGGCGAAAACCACCGAACTCTAGAAGAAGAGCATGAGATGAAATTTCTAGGCCAATATAGGCCTTGGACAATCCATTTTACAAGAATGCTTAAGAGCGCTAAAGCATCTTTTGCCCAATGGACAGCAGTTCATGGGTTCGCAACACTGCCCCACCAATCCACAACAGCTGCCCTCTGGCATGGCAACATCCAGGATTATGCATGTGAACCTTGCTTATCAACCCCAACCAGTACAGTTTGCCAGCTGTTAATGGACTGTCAACGCATCAAGGGCAATGCCCTTGGCTGTTCCCTGCATCTGCTCTGTAACACATCCATTTCCTTTAGCTCAGGCCTTACTGATGAACTAGAGCTGTTTGGCAGTGAAATATGCTGCCACAGAGGGCAGTGGCGTCTCCTCCTTTGGAGGTTTTTAAGCAGAGGCTGGATGGCCACCTGTCGGAAATACTGTGATTGGGGTTCCTGCATGGCAGGGGGTTGGACTGGATGGCCCTTGAGGTCTCTTCCAACTCTAGGATTCTATGATTCTATGATGCTAAGATGCCCTGGCCTGCTAGTGAGTGGGTCACTGGCCAGGGAGATGGGGGGGGGGGAGGAATGTGCAGCCGCTGTGAGGGGACCATGCGGATCTGCAACCCCAACCCTCTCAAGGATACCTAATGAGGATTCGAACTCCCAACTTCTGGCTTTGCAGCCAGTTGCCTAAAGCAGCAGTTAAGAACATAAGAAGAGCCATGCTGGATCAGCCAAAGGCCCATCTAGTCCAGCTTCCTGTATCTCACAGTGGCCCCCCACTAGTTGTGTCTTGGAGCGCATGAGATGAGATCTCTATTCTCCTGATACCACTCCCCTGCATCTGGCCCATGGAAGTCCCCCGGTTTTAAGCCTGGAGATGACACATCTCCATCATGGTTTGTAACCTGTGATGGACTTTTCCTCCAGGAATCTGTCCAATCCCCTTTTGAAACCCTAAGGAATTCACAAAGGCTGACATTTTGAACAATGAACTGTCCCACATTTCTAAATAAGCACCTGCATCCACCCCCTGAATTTTAGGCCTTTACTGTGCATTGGGTGCATTACCATCCGTAAGAATTCAGGCCAGTCTCAAACAAAGAGAAGGAAGAAATGGCCTCATAACTTCATCCCACTTTAAATAATCCTTAAGTGCAAAGTCAAAAATATTAGCCATCTTTTGCCGCACGGCATGATAACAAAACAGGCACTGTTAAATTTCAGGTCCCAAACTGTGTTGCTCTTAATTAACATCTGACGTGCCTCTTCTTTTGTAATCACCCATTACCGATTAAATGACAAGATGCAGAGTCAGAGGCTTAATCCAATTGGGCGGCTGCTAAATTACCAAGGTGTTCCTCCCCCCCCTCTTTTTCTTTTTTCTTTCTTTTTTTTTTTGGAACTGCCTGAGAATTGATTTCTTTTATTGAATTAATAAGTGTTATCATACTGTACAGAAGGCAAAATTGCCGCTGAATGCGAGCGATAACATATAATTACAGAAAATCAAATCCTAATCTACGCAGCTAAACCAGGTGTCAACATTTTAATTGTAGTTAAGGGAACACAGTGAGTGCGACAGACTCGCTGGGGGAGTGAGGAGAGATTCCCACAGGAGCAAAGCAAAGAAAAATGCTTGCCTTTAAAACAGCCTGGTTACGGGTTCATTTAACCTGGGGGTGGGGGGGGGAGAGGGGGACATAAAGAACACACAGAGATGGAAGGCGGTTTGTATTCACTTCATTGCGGCTGAGTTGGAGGGGAAAAAAGAAATGTGCGTGTTCTTAAAATCCCAGCGATTATCCAGTCTGATTAAACCTTGGTTTACCAAGAATAAAGCCGAACCTTCGGGCAGGCAAAGCTGCTTTTAGGGTCACTACCTATTTGTGACACGGCTAGTATATTGTACAGTACGACCCCCATATCCACCGACTCCTTATCCACTGATTCAGTTACCCACAGTTGGCAGGGGAAAAATGAAATAAACAATTCAGCAGCTGCAAAGCAAGCTACTGTCACAAACAGCAGTTGTAAAGCAAGCTACTATCATAAAACAGCATCTGTAAAGCAAGCTACTGTCACAAAACAGAAGTTTTGGGTTTTTTGTTTGTTTGTTTGTTTTTTGGTGTTCTCTCTTATCCATGGTTTTCATTATCCATGGGAACACCTGGAACCAATCCCCAGCAGATACTGGGGTCCTACTGTACAACACAATCAGCTAATTTTCTAAGTCCATGACATCCCTCATTGTTATATATGCCACTAACAAAAGATGACAAAGGGCCCGTTTTATATAAGGGCCCATTTTAAAGCTAGGCAAAATTTACCCCGAGAAGTAAATTTTATTAAGGGCATAAACTATGAGGGTCAGATCACAAAACCAAGATCTCCCCTTGCCCATCCCAGCCTGAGATGTTCCGTTGCCTTGGCAACTGGAGATCTTAAAACTGTGACTGGAAATGTGCAGTTTCAAATGCAGCTATGCTCAATGCTTCACCCCCTTCTTATTACAGTGGCCTCTAAGGAATAGCTTGTCAGTGAAGTCATCATTATCTGCATTAAGTTTTGTTTCTTCCTTTCTGTAAGCAACCAATGAAATGTGAGCTCATGAAGTTTTGACTTTCGATTCCTGTAAGCTCCTGCCTTACACTATAGAAGGCTTAGCTAGTTTCTTTTTCTCTTGTCTCACTCCTTAAGTGACACCCATGGGCCCATGCACAATAAATTACATTATTCCACAGAAACATCTTCGATCTGTTCTGTCCACCTATTTTGGAGCAATTATTAACTCTCCTTTGAGTTAACAAAACCAATAGTTCATTGAGTCCGGCCCCTGTCAAAGAGGTGAAGAGGAGAATCAATCCCAGGTAGCCAGCTCATGGTTGACTGAGCCTTCCATCTTACTGAGGTCGGTATAAGGAGTACCCAGCTTGCGGGGGGGGGGGCAATGTGTAGCCTGCTTAATGTAATTAAACTGTAAACTACCCAGAGACTACTTGAAGTGGTATGGGGCAGTATATAAGCAGAACAGTTTGCTTTTGCTTTTGCCTTTTCAATGACATTTCCCAAAGCTATGTCCAAGAGCTGTATGCCACCCATACAGAGAGTCATCTTTGGCTATTCCCCCCCAGGTCTGGGCACTCAAGTTAAGAATGGCTGTGTACTCCCAGCTCTAGCCTTGGTAACAGCCTCTAGTTCAAATAAAGAAGTCCAGCTGATTTAATAACTGACTTAACTAAATTGTTTTCTAAATGGGTGCAATTAGCAGGCTCAACCTTTTTTTT
>JAHTLZ010000019.1:3967691-3980371 GCA_023846285.1 Phrynocephalus versicolor | reverse complement strand
AGAAGAAGAAGAAGAAGAAGAAGAAGAAGAAGAAGAAGAAGAAGAAGGGAATGGGGACACCGCTTCGGTATCATGAAAACCCTGCAAGGGGTCGCTACAGGTTCAACTGACCTGCTGGCACATGGCAATTATTTTCTGAGTCCAAACTCCTGGAGCTGCCTTTCCAAAAGGAAAGCAAGACATGCACAGTCCCAGACAGTCGACTGGATCACTATCTTTCCTTGCTCTTCCTTAATCCCTCTTATTCCGTTGGCATGCCATCCCCCGGCTGATTATTTTGCCGTTTGCCATCAGCTGAAGTAATTAAGCCTAACCCTGGCCCAGAGGGAGTCCTGCAGAAGGTTAGTGATCCTGCAGGTCTCCCAGTGCCATTATTTATAGCTGATTAAGCCCCCATTCATCTCCATTTAAAGGTGGCAGCAGAGGAGGGTGGTCCTAATACACATCTGCTATTGATTAGAAACACCAGCTGTGTGTGGTAGTTCACCCAACCACCACCCCCCTTTTGTGGAAAGGAGGTGTGTTTGGGAGAAAGAACTGAGTTACTCCCTGGCATATCTAAGCAGACTAGCATGCTTTCAGCCACAGTTTACAGTTCTGAGAGCCAGGGATTTTCTTATGACATCCATTCCCCCCATGAAACCCTAGCCTTCTGGATCGCTGGAGGGGAGGAGTTCGTATATGTATTTTGTTTTCCCAGCAAGCCTATTCTGATTTACATGTAGCACACATATGCTTTGGATTCGATTGGGGTGGTGGTGGTGGTTTACTGAATGTTTACTTGGAACCAACAAATAAACAAAAAGAAAACAAGACAAGGAAAGACTTAACAACATGTCAAGATAAAAAGTTGCGTGTGAGACTGGACGAGGGGTCCAAGCGTCAAGGCAAAGAGTGTGGAAATTTAGCTGTTGTGAGGTTTTTTGGGGGGCTGTTTGGCCGTGTTCTGGAAGTTTTTCTTCCTCACGTTTCGCCAGTCTCTGTGGCTGGCATCTTCAGAGGGCAAGGAGCTCAGGGAACTAGGATTTCCGGCTTATATTTGTTGTGAGTTTTTCGGTCTGTTTGGCCGTGTTCTGGAAGTTTTTCTTCCTGACATTTCGCTAGTCTCTGTGGCCGGCATCTTCAGAGGGCAAGGAGCTCAGGGAACTAGGAGTTCTCTCGGTGCTTTGTGCTCTTCTTTTCTCTCCTACCCGAGATTCAATGACTTTCGTGGGTAGCCTGACAGCACAGGAGGCAGCGGCTTAACAAGGAAGTTGTATGGCCTCCGAACCTGTCGACCAGGTTCTTCAGCCAATGTGTACTTCCCTTCCCTGCACTTGTCCTCTCCTGTTTATTTTAACAAAAATGATCTGCTCTAACAACTTGCTTCTTTTTCTTTTTCTTTCTATTTTGCATTTCCCATCTTGCCGGACTCAGCCAAAGGACTCCTCGTGGTTCAAGAGAGCAAGGAAAGTTACCCACCTAGTCACTCTCAAGTCACAGCACCAGCGTGGTCTAGTGCAGGCCTGCCCAACAGGTAGACCACGGGCTACTGGTAGCCCGTGAAAGGTTCAAAAGTACCCCGCCAGCAGCCACCAATAAAAAAGTGAGGGGATAAGTTCTCCACCCCATCCTCCCCCAGCCCAAGGACCACCACTGCTCCAGCAAAGCTCTGGGTCTACCACGCCATGGCCCTTGAACTGCCCCGCTCTCAGCCGAGAGCGGGGGAATTCAAGGGCCATGGCGTGGTCCCCTGCTCCCCCACCCCACTGGCCAGATGATCGAGCGGGTGCAAGGGAAGCACACAGTATGCATGGTCAGCCTTCCCATAGGAATGCATTGAAAATCAATCCATTCCAAAGGGAACGGATTTCAATGCATGCCTATTGGAAACCCCTGCTCTACTTACAGATTTTTTAACTTATGAACATGTGCTTGGAATTGATAAATTTCATAAGTAGAGGTATTAGTGCAGTAGCCCTCAGGCACTTTGGGCCAGAAAAAGTAGACCTCGGCCTGTTCAACGTTGGATAGCCCTGGTCTAGGGGATGGAGGCAAGTACTTGCCTGATTCCAGATCTTCCTCTGAGCCCAAACATATATGAGTCAGCACATTCCTTAGATATTAGCTATGAATACTCCGCTTTTGACTTTGCCACTGCCTGCTTGGATCTTTTTCCCTGGCTCTCCCCTGCGTCTGCTGTTATGTTTTCTGCATGGCCAACAACATGGGGGCACTCATCCGGCGCAAATTCGCTAAGATAGTTGCATGCTGCCAATTCAGAACCACCTCCTTTCTACAGAAAGGAGGCAACCCAAAGAAAGAGAGAGAGAGAGAGAGAGAGAGAGAAGGAAGGAAGGAAGGAAGGAAGGAATTTATGTTTTGGACTGCAGGCACACATGCCAAGAAATATCACTTCATCCCCCCCCCTCCCACCACAAATTGTTCTTATGGATAAGAATTTTATATTGAAATAAAATGTAAACCCCCTCCCCACCAGAACTGATTATAACCAAGGTAATTTAATTTCCTCCACCAGACACAGCACAGAGACAAACCCACAACAGATGTGCCCACCAAACGCATGCAAAAGAACATTCGGGATGATTCATCATAACACCATGTTGCAAAAGGATTGAGGTAAACACACTTACGTGCAGAGAGAGAGAGAGAGAGAAATGGATTCCAGAGGAGAAAAACAGAGACGGCTGTCAAGGCTGCACCTCAACGAAATGACTCACATCCCCGGAAGTGGAAATACTTTTCAACCGGCTGCTGTAATCAGCAGAATATTATCAGGGATTTATCGCCCTTCAGCTCTTATCTAAACCAAACAATCCGTAGAACAGCAGCTGATACGGCCTCCGGACAAGGTAATTTCAGCAATTAAAACTCCTCCATGCCGCAGGAGTTGGGGGCTCAGCCGAGGTTAAGATGCTTTTCCCATTTCAGGCTGTGAAGTTTCTTATTCTCCCTGTTCTTCCCAAACAAAATGGGAGCAAGCAACTCTTTCTGCTTCCATTCTCAAAATGAACCTCTGGTTACATTTCATGCGATATCACGAGAGAGCCTTGGGGCTCCTTCACTCTTCGGCATATGCCAACTGTCCACCAGCACTCTTGGCTCCATAGAAGGCATGGGTTTCTTTACACTTTCTCTTTTTCTCCCCACTCCAGCCTTGCTACACAGCTGTCAATAAAAAGTAGTAGCAGCAGCCGCCGCCTCCGGTGCCAAGTTGCAGGCGGGTGAAACTCTTTGCAGGTGTGGAATTTATTTGGCTAAATACGTCTAGCTATGCAGAAGATGGTGCTGCGACCTATAGTGCAGAAATAGCTTCAAGTCACCACCAAGTAGGTTAGACTTTTTTGGTATCATCAACAGGCACTTACAGTCTCCATAGCTTACTCTGTTACATTAGTAAGAGAAAGAATACAAGGTCTCCACTTACTCACAGTTCTGAACAGACCAAAAACCTCATACTGTGTAGACATGACTGGCTACACCAACAGGCCTTAACTGACTCATAAATAAATGACTAACTGCAGACGTGCCAGGTGGGCAAAAGAGATTATTAACACTTGATTACCAGGTGCTGTCGGTGCCTGGAGTAGGAACTGGCAAACCACTCCAGTATTCCTGCCAAGAAAACTCCATGGACATGGAGTCACGAAGAGTCAGTCATGACTGTAACGACACAACACACACACACACACACACACACACTGTTGGAAGGAATGATTGAGCGGAGACAGGTGGCAGAGAGGAGGTAAAGACCTTTCTCCTCAGGTAAGCCTTCCTTCAGTGCCTGGGATTTTTTTTTAAGCCTTACTGCTTTGAATGTGTTTTAAATACCACTTTTGTTTATCCATTCTCAGACTGGCATTTGTTCGATCCTTTTTCATATTTGTATACTCATTGTTTTTAGCGCTAAATGTTGTCTGTTAATTATGTAAGATGCCTCGGGTCCTTTTTAAGGGCGAAAGTAGGGCAAGCATATTTTAAATAAATTAAAATAAATGAATAAGATGGGAAACTGTGAGGCACATTCACTTGCACACCTGTTACAGCACTAGAAATCAAGGGATTCTAGGTTTTACAGGTTGTGTAAGAGGGGAAAGGAACAGAGATAAAAAGCAGTCCTTCCAACCGACTGGTATGTAGCTGGATTTCCCAACGACTTCTCCCCCTCACCCACCACCAATCAAAATTTAATGAACCAAGAACCAGAACCAGATGTGGAAAACTGTTTCCCTTAATAAATCATGATGCAAGCGCTTGGCATGCCAAATGCAAACTAATCTGTTCAAATTACAAGAGTTAATACGCTTATAAAAAAATAATAGGATGGCTTCATGGTTTTAATCACAAAAATGTATCTCGGATTTCAGGAAAGATTGCCTGGCTCACGGACCAGATCCCGCAGCTGAATACTCATCGCTCTAACTTCCATAAACATCCACTCAACAAATCCATGTCTGCTCGTGACTGCAAGCATATAATTTTCCACTACAATCTATCTTAAATAACAAACTCTTGTGTGAATGTGATCATTTTGTGGGACAGAGAGGCACAGGTGTTTCTTTTTCTTCTTCTTGCTTCATTTTAATAACCATGTTTTTCTTTTCCTGTAGAGCCAATACTTACTAAAGCAAATATTTTATGCATGCAACCATGCAACTACCAACTACGTGACATAAGGCAACTTGGACAATATTCACGGCCGAGATGCTGATAGTAACACACTCACCAATAGCAACACACTCACGAACTACCTCATAAGGCAGTGCAAGCAAGAACGAAGAGCGTGCTCTTAAAAAGAAGGGTGATCCGACAATGGAAGTAAAGAGTATGATCCTATTACTTGGTTGTTACGTTACTTTGTTTTCAAAGTGAGATATTTAAGATGTGGTTTCACCAGCTCCAAAGAGCCGAGATTTGAACCTAGGTCTCCGGAGACCTTATCCATCACTCAGTGGCGTGCATTGCACCACACTGCATACTGTTATTAATTAATGTTTGTTTGGATTTTTAGGGACCCTTCTTCCAAAAGAAATCTAATTTTATGGGGAGAGGGGCTAACACCCTGACAGTATTCTTCCACCCAGGGCCGTGCCAGGTGGATGTCAAACATCAGAATAGGCCAATCTTGTGCATTGGCACTTAGGGTGGCCACCCCCTAGGGAAGCCCCCAAAAACTGTTATGAGAAACCAAGCTTTCTCACTAGCTGCCCCTGCTCTTTGGAACAAATTGCCAAATGACATCCACTTAGCTCCATCTGTGGCCCTGTTTCAGAGTTCTTTAAAAACCTGGCTCTGCTGTGAGGCTTTTGGCAATATTGCACGTTTCTTGCCACCTATTACCTCCCTATTATGATTTGTTTACTCTATATGTTTATAATTTTTAATTAATATATGTAAAATGTTGTTTTTATTTTGTTGCTTTAACTTTCCTTGTACACCACCTGGAATTGTTCTCTGAATTAGGCTTGGCGGTATATAAATCCAAAATGAATGAATGAATGAATGAATGAATGAATGAATGAAAATAATTCAGCTGAGGCTGTTTCATAACCAAAGGGAAGGGAAGCAAACATGCCTGCCTCCTTCAGCTTTATTTTAAACTCCAGTTCCAATTCCTATGCATACTCCACCATGACTCATGAGAGACAACCAATTGCCAACACCTTTTGCATGCTCAGTTGGATTACTACGGATGTGATACCACATGGACCCTTTTGCAAATCTACAGTTGGCTGGGGCGGCTTGAGGGAGACCCCCTTCCTTGCATTCCAGAGGGTTTCAAAGAGGGTGCAGAACAGGAAAAACAACAACAACAACCCATGGACTTCACCCACCAGTGGGAAAATGCAGTGGATGGCCAGTTTGCTCAAAAACAACCCAGCCTCTATCTAGGTACTCAGAGCACCTAATCTCCCCGCCATAAAACAATGAAGGTTTATGGCACTCCATAAACACATACTTATCCTAGGGCCGTTGCACCCTATGGTTTGACCTATGGAGCAATATTACTTACCGGATCAAAGCCTGAGTGGAGAGCCACTGGAGAGCTCCTTGTAACCGCTCTTCCACCTGTATGGTTTCAAATCCAAAAAACAGGGGCAGAAATCGGAGCAGACCGCAGGATGACTGTTTTAAATCCAACCCGGGGGACATTTCTTCTGTGGAAGAAACTGAAAATGCCACTCCTTCCTCACCCCTCGTGATCTAGTTTACAGACATGACCTCTTAACCTGTGGCCCTGGGTTGCCTTCTTAGAGGCGGACATCTGTATATGGATGAGAGTATGCCCACTGGTTCCTTTACAGGAGAAGCGATACATGCCAAGCTTAGGTCACACTCAAGCACTTCCCTATGGGTGTAGGAGTGTTACTTGAAGTGGCCAATTATAAGAACACAAGAACATAAGAAGAGCCCTGCTGGATCAGGCCAAAGGCCCATCTAGTCCAGCTTCCTATATCTCACAGTGGCCCCACTAAATGCCTCTGGGAGCGCACAAGACTAGATATCTGTCTCCTGGTACCACTCCCCTGCATCTGGCCCTTGAAGTACCTTGGTTTTGAGCCTGGAGATGACACATCTCCATCATGGTTTGTCACCTGAGATGGACTTTTCCTCCAGAAATCTGTGCAATCCCCTTTTGAAGGCATCCAGGCCAGATGCCATCACCACATCCTGTGGCAGGGAGTTCCACAGAATAGCAACGCGCTGGCTGAAACAATATTTTCTTTTGTCTGTTCTTACTCTCCCAGCCCGCAATTTAAGTGAATGTCCCCTAGTTCTGGTATTTTGTGAGAGGGAGAAGACCGTCCCTCTATCCACTTTACTCATGCCCTGCATTATTTTGTACGTCTCAATCATATCCCCCCTCAGGAACCTTTTTCCCCAGACTAAAGAGCCCCAAATATTTTAACATTTTCATGAGTAAAACGAGATCATTGGTAGGGGACCTGGCCCAGGGTAAGTTTCTGCTTCCTCAGTAAACTCACCTTTAACTTTATTTCTTCTTCAGCTGTCCAGCAAAAAAAAAACCAACCCAAAGAACACACCTTTGTGTTTTCAAGTCGTGCCAACCAGTCTCATTTGTGGCAAGTTGAAATGGTTTGGAGGCGATCCAGCGTTATTAGAACACACACACCTGCTCCCAGGCTCTGCCACATTAAATGGTTCCTCCTGGCTCTCAACTCAGGGGTCTGCATGCTATTTAAGGACCCAGCTGGTTTCTGGGCATTTGATGAATTTAAATCCTCCCCTACCCCTAACTCCAACTGGCTACGTCAATTTCTGCTGCATTCTTGACTTGCTACGTTCACTTTGGGTGGGTGGTTCATTTTTTTCAGTCCATCTTAGCTTACCCCACCCATCCCATATCATGTGTTGTGCTGTACAACTTCCCATATAGACACAACACCCAGCCAACCCCCCTTGTATAAACAGAAGTGGGTTGCAATCTGTGTCTCCTTCCTCACTATATATTCCTTAATGTTTACACACATGGGGTATCAATCTCCCTTGTATTAATCTCTATTTTATAAACATGTCTGCAGACACAAAGGATATTTGCGTTTTTCTCGTTTTATGAGATTCTGGCCTTCATATGTCAAAAACACCGACAATTCCCTTCTATGTTTTGAACATAAAAAGTAGCCCCTTTTGGATTTTAGAGCTTCACTGACTGAGTGAGTGGTTGTCACTCCATATTGAGTTTTCTTTAAATCCAAACTTCTTATTGCAAACTATTAATTCCAACCTCTGTGTTGCGCGAGACAAAGGTGGGGAGGACTGAAGACACCTTGGTTCGCTCTGTTTAAGTTTCACATCCCTAGGACCTTCCGCAGTTAATTAACCCCACATTGGCAAGCCTATTTCTGTGAACAATTTGGAAGAGGTGTTGTTTCTTCCTCAGTCAAAATGACAACCCCCAAAGGGGCAAGAAGACCCACAAGTTCAATTTGCCTCTAGGTCCTGTGGGGCAGGCAGAGATGCCTGAATTTGGAAGGAGAATCAATCTTTTGTCAGGGAGGCCGAATGCTAACTAGTTCATTTTCAATTCCGCAGCCAAAACCAACGTCGCAGATGATGCAGCACTGCTGGTTTAATGCGCCCTTAATGAGATATTGAAATACGGCTGAGGCGGCAGCCTTCAAACATGCCTTCCCCTCGTCACAAGGCCCTGGGGAGAGTGGAATTGCTCTGACTGTCACAATTGTCATTTTGCAGATACAGAAATGAAGCCCACAGAGACTCGCGGTGCTTTCACAAGGCCGATGACAGCTGGCTGATCCTGCCATGCAACCAGGGTCTTCTCTGGTGACCACTTGTTAACTTACCCACTCAGACAGGCTACAAGGAAAGCAACCAAGTCATTTGGGGGAACTGGTTGGCAGACACAACCCTGTCAAACTTGAGGGGGGTGGGTGGGGCTCTTTCTAGACTATATCCTTAAAATCTACCAAGCCAGTAAGGATACAGATCTCAAGGTGAGCTCTAAAACTATACACAGCTGATGGCGGGCAAGAGGATTCAGCCTTAAATCTGAAAGCCCAGCTCTTGGAGGTACCCAACAGTATGTTTACAATATACAGTTGGGGTAGAGTGTGCCATCTATGCAAGGACAAAAGGCAGAGCTGTTAGAGGGTATAAAATAGGACCTGGAAAGTTTGGTTTCAGATCTATGCTTGGCCAGGGAAACCCACGGAACAGCCTTCAGCTCTTCATACTCCCATGGTCCAAACCTCCTTCACCAGAAGGTTGTGAGGGTCAAGCAAGTGGTGTGCATTGGAAGAGATGCCATATATAAATGTTGTAAGCCAATAATGACAGATCTGTTCACCAAGGGAGCTTTACCTATTTGTATCTTGTTTGGACTAGCTGCCTAGATGCCCTAATAAGCACATCTGATCTCGCCTGATTTTGGAAGCTAAGCAGGGTCGGCCCTGGTTAGTACTTGGATGGGAGACCTCCAGGGAATACTAGGTGCTCTAGGCACCTGGAGTAGGAACTGGCAAAACTACTCCAGTTTTCCTGCCAAGAAAACTCCATGGACATGGGGTCACGACTATAATGACACAACACAACACACATCTTGTTTGGTCTGTTGCACAGGGCTCTAGGCTAACAGCTGAGGTGGGAAATATTCCACCGTGTACAAGGTCATTTTCTGTAGGTCTTCCTGAAAGCTGCTTTGAAAATTCTTTAGGCACTGCTGGCCATCCCAGCACGCTGCTGCCAGGTGGTTAACCAAGGCTGGTTAAACCAGTTATAGGGATCACGTGGTTTTCTCATTATAACAGCTTTACTGGCTACTTGTATGCTTCCAGGAGCAATTGCAAATCTTGCTTATGATCTATACATCCCTCCGGTTTATGTAATACAACATCCTAGATTTTTTTTTAAAATATGCTCTTTCACAGTACCATATACTCAAGTATAAGTCGACCCAAGTATAATTTGAGGCCCCTAATTTAACCCCCCAAAACTGGGGAAACTTATTGACTCGTGTATAAGTCTAGGGTGGGAAATGCAGCAGGGCCTGGCAGCTCCTCCTTTGTGAGCTGGGGGAGTGGTGCGTGATGTTTAAAATGACTTTGAGCCACTGATGCAAGTGCTTGGGTCAGTGGCTAAAAGTCATTTTAAACATTGCGTGCCACTCCCTTGTGATGCAGAGGGGGGTCATGAGAAGCGACATGCAATGTTTAATACTGACCCAAGCACTTTCCTCAGTGGCTAAAAGTATTGACCCAAATATAAGTTGAGGGCCCCCTTTTTTTTCAGCCCCAAATTAGGGCTGAAAAACTAGACTTATATTTGAGTATATCCAGTAACTTATTGTTGACTTCTTTGAGAACCTTAGCCGCAAGCCGACCCCAACTCCACGCATCCCAAAAGAGACAGGCTAGACAACTAGCTAAGGCAGGGATCCTTGCGTGAGATGAACTGCAGAAACTCCACTGTTAGACCAAACTCAACATAAATAAGGCCAAAACGTTCAAGCAAAGTCTGTAGGAAAAATGTTTAGTCTTGAACAACGCCCTCTTCTCGTTGTCTCCGTAAAAGTAAACCCTACTCTCCTACTGTGGATCACACTACAAACATAAAACCAGTTGGCTTGGGAATGTTTAGTATTTTCCTTGTGTTTCTTTTTTGAGTGCTACTGTTCTATTTGTTTAACACTAGCAGCCGCCCAAAAAAACCAACAAGTGACCCTTTGTTTTACAGCTCAAACTATCAAGCCACAGTGATATCATAAACTAAAAGTATACATCTTAAAGATACAAAGGGCTATTCAGTTTGCAACTGTAATGATGATGAATGAGCAGGATAAGTGATTTTTCTAAAACGAACCTATTCAGGGTCATTTCCACTATCTTATCTTATCACTTAAAGTGGAATATTAACCAGGCAGGTTTGTCACAAGCCAACCTCTTGGGGTTTTGCCACAGGGTGGAATGAACAGAGTAAAATCTTCCCAAATTGGATGGTTTCTGCTGTGAATACGGAGGCTTACTGATCATTACATGAACATTTCGAGAAGCCTAGAAAAGTGTATTGCAAAATTCTAGCACTGTCTTGTCAATTAGATTCCTGAGTGGGCTATTCAATTCCCCCTTTTGAAAGTGTTCTGCTTATATACCGCCCCATACCACTTCAAGTAGTCTCTGGGCAGTTTACAGTTTTAATTACAGTATGCAGGCGACACATTGTTCCCCCAGCAAGCTGGGTACTCATTTTACCGACCTCGGAAGGATGGAAGGCTGAGTCAACCAGTCCAAAATATACACAGCACAATCATTAGGCAACAAAATGAATACTTCTGTTTCTCTCTAACTTCTCAAACACAGGCGACAAGAGAGAGAAAGAGAAATTCCTTGTCCAGACATATATGGACCTTCATTAACCAATCAGGTACTAGTAATTTAATGTGCATTTTTCATGCCCATTACATCAACACATGACTCATTGTAGTTTTGTAGATTCGGTGTCTGAGCATACAAAGATCTCACACCTGTGTATAAATCAACCCACCCAGGCTGGAAATCTATACTGATTCATTCTATCAATATCTTAATAAAATATTTCAGGAGGGGAAAGTTAAAGAAAGGTCCTCAAACCTACATTTCAGGTTGCAATTGCCACAGTCATCATGTGTCTTCGTGCCACAGAACAGAAACCTGTCTTCTTACAAGACTGTTTTCTGACATCGCTCTGCTTAATCCCCTTTCATTTTTTTTTTCAATAGAGCGTTTTAAAAAATTGAGCTACACGAGGCTGATCAGTGGTACCCTGCATGCTGCTGCAGGTGTATTATACGCGGTATTCATCAGGGGGGATTAAAACCAGGAGAGCTGTGCAATCCACAAGCTTATCTGCATTAACAAAAGACACCACTGACAGTTTGGAGGGAGACCGGGAATTTCCAGCCAGTGCTTACACGCTTTTGCATGGAACGTTAATGCGCGGTTTGGTTAATTGCAAAAGCTGTGATTTATTATGTCTCGGTGCTGGGGGGGGGGGGACATCAAAAAAGAAAACCCAGCAGACCCTGTCAAACAGTGGGTGGTAAAGCTCTTTTGAAGGCAAAGGATGAGGTCTGCTCAAAGGGAATCCTTCTCCCCTAAAAGCCCGAAGCCACATACCTGAGGCTCAGATCGCATTAGATCTCAAGAATTAAGTCAATCTAAGCCAAGTGCATTGGGGGAAAGAGTATCTCTGGGTACAGGCAGGTGGCAGTGGGAAATTCCCAGGGGTAATCATTGAGCTGATGTGCCACTGGAGAAGCAGGCCCACCCAAGACATTCTGCTGCCTGAGGCACCAGAAGAAAACCGCTCCAAGCCTCAGATACCTGCTGCCCCCACAGCGAAGAAAATGTTATCCAAGCCCAGCCAAGTTGTTTTGGTAGCTAAAAGAGAAAATAGGTTACAGGTGATACCTTTCTAGGCCACTATTAAAAACAAAAACAGAAACAAGGAACATTGCAAGCTTTCGAGATTACGTAACATTTCTTCAAAGCAGGTCCCAGAAGTTCAGACATGGTAAAACATGGACTTTACCAGGATGTAACTTTTAGATCGTCTTAAAATCCATGGCTACAGTAGATGGTGTTGCAGCCAGTGCAGAAGTCTAATGTATCCATGACAGCAGGCTCAAGGTTGATTCAGCCTTCCATTCTTCCGAGGTCGGTAAAATGAGTACCCAGCTTGCTGGGGGGGGGGCAATGTGTAGCCTCCATACTGTAATTTAAAAAACTGTAAACCGCTCAGAGACTACTTGAAGTGGTATGGGGCGGTATATAAGCAGAACCCTTTATTACTCTGCCTCCACTAAACACCACTGACGACTGAACATCTAAGTCCACCCTCTTTGAAAATTACTAAATAAAAAAAAATCCATCTACCAGCAGGATGGAAAAACTAAAAGTTGGCCACCCATAATTCCACACCAGCTCCATGTGGCAGGATTCTCAAGTAGCATCCCCTGTTTTTAACCTCACATTAAACCACAAGCGGGGGCGTCCACTTGACCAAGAGGCCTCCTGATGAAATTTCAAAGTACAGTCGTCTTAAGAACAGGAGTGCAGGCCGTGGAGGGAGGGGGAAGGAAGAGGGGAAGGAGGAGGTGGGGGAGAAGGCAACCTTATAAATAAATAAATAAATAAATAAATAAATAAATAAATAAATAAATA
>JAHTLZ010000019.1:3934619-3963726 GCA_023846285.1 Phrynocephalus versicolor | reverse complement strand
TCTATCTATCTATCTATCTATCTATCTATCTATCTATCTATCTATCTATCTATCTATCTATCATGAGTTAACTGATTTGTAAATTAGTCTGTTGACTACTGTTATGTATGATTCACTCAGTACAATTTATTTAATCTGTAAATGCTCTGCTAACATTTCAATTGTACAGTTGCCAGGAAGAACATTTTCATTCCTTTTGCAGGTCAGATAACTGTGCACCTCTCTCTCTCTCTCTCTCTCTCTCTCTCTCTCTCTCTCTCTCTCTCACACACACACACACACACACACACACACACACACACACACACACACACACACACACACACGCACGCACACGCAGACACACACGCACACACGCACACACACACAGAAAGAGAGAGAGAGAGAGAGAGACAGACAGACAGACAGACAGACAGACAGACAGACAGACAGACAGACACACACACACACACACACACACACACACACACACACACACACACATTATGCAGTATATCGGAAGCATGTCTACCTGCCATAACGACCCAGCAGAGGGCGCTTTTGATTCACAGACCACACTCGATTAGCCAGCACGGACCCACCACCACCACCACCACACACACATACAACAATATTGATAGGAGAACTTAAGCCTGAGCCAAGGTGGAGCTGTCTGCTCAGAAATGAAGACATTCCAACCTCCGTTTTTTCCTCCCTCCCATATCTGTTCAAGTTTTATTAACTTCTCATCTTTAATTCATGCTTGAAAGTAGGGTTGCTGTCACTCTTTGGGCTACTGCTAAGAGGAAGGAGTGGGGATGGCGGCGGGAGGAAATCCACCAAGCACACCGTTAAGGCCGGCGGCAGTGGTGTTGCAACCCACTGGCTGTCTTTTCCCTTTCTGGTTCCCAGCGTCAGTGCTTCCTTAACATTTGACTAACATCAAAAGAGAGAGTGGGGGGAGCCCGTTCCAGCAGGAAGCAGGGCTGCAGAGCTTAAGGGAGAACAACCCCCTGTTTGATCGCTGCTAAATCTTCTCCTTGCCACAAAGGGCAGGGTGAGCCTGCACAGGAAAGGCCTCCTTGGTCCACCAAGAGAAAACCATCAGGTGTGCTTTGCCCAGTCAAAAGGAAAGAGCTGGGGGAAGGATGATGAAGGCCAGCTGGTCTCTGGGAGCACTTTCCCCTTTGGTCCCAGTAACACTCAGGAGGGGAGGTTTCAGCGCAGCTGTGGCCTAAGGCAGGCATGTCCAAACTTCGGCCCTCCTGATGCTTTGGACCACAACTCCTAGAATTCCAAGCCTGCCTTTCCAATGGCAAAGGACTGTGAGAGTTGTGTTCCAAAACATCTGGAGGGCCGAGCTTTGGACATGCCTGGCCTAAGGCAAGCAGCTGCTTGAGGCAAAGAACAGGATGGAGCTTCCTCCCAATAGCATGAATACAATCTCACCTAACTGGCAGTTGAAGCTTATGGCAGCACCGATTGCTGCTGCTGCTGCTGTTATGTGCTATCAAGTCGGTTGCGATCCATGGGGGCCCTAGGAATGAGCGCTCTCCAAAATGCCCTGCCGTCACTTAGCCTGCTCAGCAGTTGTAAAATCAATCCTATGGCCATCTCATATCGGGTCTTCCTCTTTGACCCACTTCAAGGCTTTCCAGGTAGACAATACACAGAAGTGATTTAGCATCCCTTTCATTCCTGGGTGCTCTGGGGAAGGTGCAGCTTGCCCAAGGCTACCCAGGCTAGTTCTTCTCCCAGGAATCAGGGATGGATCTACAATGAAAGTAATGAAGCTTAACTGTCAGGGCCCCTAGTCCCAGAGGGGCTCCTTTTTTCCCAATGAAATCATAGTGATCTCTCATGGAACAACCTTAAGAACATGAGAACAGCCTTGCTGGAACAGGCCACCACAGCCCATCCAGTCCAGAATTCTGTCTCACACAGCGGCTCACCATTGGCTTCAGGGTATTCCCAAGCCGATGTCTTCACCTGCTTACGATTCCCTGCAAACGGCATTAAGAGATATCCTACCTATCTCTCCAACCTGGAGGTTGTCCTTAGGCATCCGTAATGATAGCCATTGATACCCTTGTTCTCCATGAACTTGTCTAATCCTTTCCTAAAGCTGTCAAGGCTGACAGCTGCCACCACTTCTTCTGGCAGGGAGTTCCACAGACCAGTGATCCTCTGGGTGAAAAAGTACTTCCTCTTATTTGTTTGAGATCTCGCCCCCAAAAGTTTCATAGAGTGCCCCCTAGTTCTAGCGTTGTGTGATAGGGAAAACAGCCTTTCCCTATATGCATTGTCCACACAGTGTATGATTTTATAAATTTCAGTCAGGTCACCTCTTAGGTGCCATCATTCAACAGTGAAGAGGCCCAGCCGTTGCAGCCTCAGATGGTAAGGAAGAGAAGAGAGGAGATGATTAGAGTAAAGGGGGGAAATAACCATATCATGCACCCTAATAAACTTGTGGTCCTGACAGGAAACTGTAAACCTGTCACATGTATGCCTCTTAATTTATAGGATTCACCTTCCCTAAGGCTGCTCTCACAATATCGTCTGGGCCTCCATGAACTTACCCATCAGCCCCTGGCTGTCAATGCTTTAAGTGGTACGGTTCAGATAAAAAGGCCAGAATATTGTACGCTCCTGAGCCTGAGCTAATTGCCTCTTAGCTTCCGAGTCTCAACCTTCTCTTCTGAGCCACAATAGGCAAAGTTGGAATGATTTTTCAATACACCGGTTTAATAGCCAGGATTCCCCCCTTTTTTTCTCGCAAACCCAATCCAGTTAGATAACAGGGTCTTTAAAAATAAAATAAAATAATAAAACACCGGCAATAAGAAGATTCAGGTTTTGCCAGAAAGAGGTTTCAATAGCTAAGGAGTGGATAATGTATGGCTCACAGCGGATCAAGTGTTTCTTGCTTCTATTACGGTGAGACAATTCTCCTCTCTCTTGTCCAAGAACACTGGAATGAGGGCACAAAGGGAAGGAAAAGAAGAAGGAAAAGAACAATGGCTCTTATTCTGAAGAGAAGGCAGAAGGATGTGTCTCAAAGAAAGAAAGAAAAATAGGTTACAGTGAGCGGGGAATACTGTTATGTCAAACTAGCGTTTACCACTTTCAGGTCTGCAAAAAGCAGGACTCGTGTTTGACAGTGTTAGATGGTGAAGCACCCTCCGTCCAGCCGTCTGGAATGGAGACAAGGACTAGATCGCAGACAATTAAAAGCAATAAGTAAGTAAGTAAGTAAGTAAGTAAGTAAGTAAGTAAGTAAGTAAGTAAGTAAGTAAGTAAGTAAGTAAGTAAGTAAATACATACATACATACATACATACATACATACGAACATAAGAACATAAGAAGAGCCCTGCTGGATCAGGCCAAAGGCCCATCTAGTCCAGCTTCCTGTATCTCACAGTGGCCCCACCAGATGTGTTTGGGAGCTCATGAGACTAGATATGTCTCCTGATACCACTCCCCTGCATCTGGCCCTTGAAGTACCCCGGTTTTAAGCCTGGAGATGACACATCCCCATCGTGGTTTGTAACATCCATCCATCCATCCATCCATCCATCCATCCATCCATCCATCCATCCATCCATCCATTAAAAGGCAGGAATGTTTGAAATGTGGACTTACTCTAGGATGCTCACAACATTAAATAAATAAATAAATAACATATGGGACCAAGAGGGTGATGAAACTGGAGGTGACGAAGACAGGTGAGTCAAGACTAAGAAAGCAAAGTGTTCTGCTTATATACCGCTCCATACCACTTCAAGTAGTCTTTGGGTGGTTTACAGTTTTAAATACTGTATGCAGGCTACACATTGCCACCCCCCCTCCCCAGCAAGCTGGGTACTCATTTTACCGACCTCGGAAGGATGAGTCAACCTTGAGCCCTTTCCCCCCTTCAGCTCTAGCCACTGCACTTAAAAAAGGGCAGGGGAAAAAGAGATACTTTCATTTCTCCCACGGCAGAGTAGCCAGGCAGTAGGATTTTAGCTAGTGTCCACCTGCCTGAGATGCAAATGTCTGTCTCCTGAAGCTGCAGTCTAAGCCACCAAGGATGTGGGTTACTTTCCACAAAAGCATCTAGAAGTTGAGTCATGGCAACTGGACTTCTTTTCTTGAGAGATCGAAACGTTTCGCTGCTCGTCCAAACAGCTGTGTCAGTATGAGGATTGGATGAACAGCGAAACATTTCGATCTCTCAAGATAAGAAGTCCAGTTGCCATAAATCAACTTCCAGATAAACTCACCTGGGTGACTCAGAATCTTCACACACATTTTTCCACAAAAGATTGTGCCAAATAATTTTTTTTTGTCATAAAGGTGCTGTCATGCTTTGCTTCAACAGAGTAACACAGACATCTGGAGGGGAGGACAAATATATATATATATTTCCTTACAGTTATAACAACCTGCACCACCTCATTGGGACCCAGTAAAACGAATGAGACCCAATAAAATAAATGCAAAAAACACATGATTAACAGCTAATTAAAGCCACATAAACATAAGGAATTTGAGCTGGCAGAAGAGCAGAAAAATTAAGCATAACAAATTGAGGGGGAGGGAATTAAACAAAACCGTGCAACCCTTTTAACTCAATTTGTTAAACCCACTGGATTAAGAGAGGTTTAGCGTGGTTTAGTGTAACTTATGGAGGAACAAGGTGGATATAAAAACAGAATAAAACACATTCTAAATGAAGCAGCCAAATGAGAATTTAATCTGCTTTAATTAAAAATAAGAAGCCATTTAGAAAAAAACAACACAGAAAGCTTTTTGGCAGCCTAGCAAATACAAGCCAGAATCTCGGATGAGTAAGAATAAGAATGAAATTGCAATCCATTTAAAACCCACACTCAGGCAGCTGGTCACGCAGGGAAAGTTTTGCTTGCCTTTGGAAGGACAGTGAAGGTGGGTCCAATCTGGTGTCCAGTGGGAGGGAGTTCCAAAGTCTGGGCCAACTCCCGTGTCCCCACCAAACACACCTGTTAAAGGTGGAAGAACAGAAGGAAAGGCCTCTCCTGAAGATCTAATAACTGGAGATGTGTTTATTATTTATTTATTTGTTTATTTATTTATTTTTGCATTTATATCCCGCTTATCTTCAAACGAACTCTGAGCAAAAAGGGGGTTGAGCCGTGTGGCCATCACAAAAAACAATTGCAAAAATAGGTTACAGGAGATACCTTTATAGGCCACAATTTTAAAAACACACACACACACACACACAAGGAACGTTGCAAGCTTTTGAGTTTACATAACTCTTCTTCAAAGCAGTTCCCAGAAGTTCAGACATGGTAAAAGATGTGCAAAAATAGGTTACAGGCAATACCTTTATAGGCCACTATTAAAAAAAAATACACACACAAGGAACATTGCAAGCTTTCGAGTTTACATAACTCTTCTTCAAAGCAGGTCCCAGAAGTTCACACATGGTAAAAGATGTGCTTTATGAGGTTGCAACTTTTAGATGTTCTTAAAAATCCATTGGCTACAGTAGATGGTGTTGCAGCCAGGGCAGAAGTCTTGCAAGAGGCAGGAAGGGCAGTTGTATGCACTGGTGACCTGCCATTCAAGCACTAACCGGGAGCAGTCTAACCCAGTCTCCAAAACAGGACACACCCACATGTGTTCAGAATGGTGCCGGGTGCTTAGGAAGACCGGAGGTTTGCCATATATTGAGCCGAACCTAGCCTAATAACTGAAATATGGAAGGTTCCAAGCTGGATTTTCCCTAGCTTTCCCCGGAGAGGTTGCGGGGGGGAGGGGGAGGGAAGGAATGAGACCTATAGCCTTCTGCCCCCAAAAACCATTTCCCTTCCCTTCTGCAGAAATTACAACCGAAGGATTATTTGCCTGGAAGAGAAGACACGTATTTCCCCTCGCTACAATAAACTGCAGCTGTCTAAAACCACAGAGAGGATGGCATGATATCCCTTGTCTTCGAACGTGTTCTGAAAAAGAACATCTTCCCCAGAGGGCAAAATGCTCTTTCTTCCTATCTCCTGCGGTCCTTGTTCCCATAGGAGCTATTCTTCATAAAGCAGGGATGCTTTTTCTCCCTCGAGGCATCTTGGAGGGGTTTTTGCGGTTCATGCAATTCCGACACCCTTAAGCGGTTCTTGCAGCCCTGCTACAAAGCTGGCAGCAATTTGGCTTATTGTGTTTGACAACTTGTTCTGTTTGATGGCTCTTTCCTGGACTCAAACACCCACCCAACCACCCCCATCTTTCACTTTTCCTCTCTTCTTCCGGTCACAGCCCAAATGCCTCGACTGCGTGCTTGTGTTTCGTGCCACAAATACTTAGTTAAACCAATGCTGTACTGCTAACTTGTTCTAACTACAAGGGCACAGCAAGGCAGCAGGAGATAGCACACAGAAGGGTTCAGCTGTTTGCTCTTTCGCCACCCTCCCCACCCTGCAAAATCTCTGCCCAATATTGACCTACAAAGCAGCATAATTGTAGGACATGGCATACTGTTCGACAGAATGCAGTGAATCTTTTCGAAATAATAATTAAAAAAAACAACAGAAACAGAATTTCAGGCAAATATTAAATAAAACAAAACAAAACAAAACAAAAGACACAAACATGTGGCAACTTAAAGACTAACTTTCATATTTTAATGTGACGTTTCGTGCACATGTGCACTTCTTCAGACATATAGCAGCAGAATGAGGTGTGCGATCCTGTATAATATTGATATATATTTCATACCAGATATTGATAGGCTGTAGTCTATATAGCCATTGGCCGTAGCATGTAGGGGGTGGATAGGGGAGGGGAGGGAGGAGGAGGAAATGAGTGTAATTCTGGCAATGGGAAAGGTGAGAGCTTTGCACTTATAGTTTGCAACTGAATGAGGTTCAAAGGGCACCCCGGAACTAACGTGTGGAACACATCCAGGAAAAGACTCCTTTTTAAGAGAACGATTCCAAAGCCGCCCATTCAGAAATGGGAGCGGAGGGAGAACGTCCAAATGGAAATCCCACAAGGCTTTTCCTAGAAAGGTGATTAAGGTTACAGCAACGGCAACTACAGGTATTAAGCACTCCCAGAAATCTACCACACTGGTTGTCAGATTGTGGGATCACTCAGAAGCTATAACTCATTTACATAATATGCATGGTTTTATTGTTTACCAGTAACTAATCTGTGGATACTTTCCAAATATTCATAGTCTGTGCATATGGATTATTATGTGCCCAAAACATGTAGGTGGTGTTTTATTTTTAATTTCCCTCTTCTTGCCAATGTTGGTCTTTTCTTTGCACTACAGCATTCAAATTGGGGTTCTGGCTCTGAAATGAAATGTTGAAAGCTGTGCAGATCATCTGAGGACAGGTGCGGGGAGAATTCATCCCAGGAGCGAGAAAGAGAAACAATCTCCTTTCTCTTTGGAAAAAGGTGTGCTTAATGCAACCAGGGAAATGTGTTTTTTTAAAAATTCCCAGCACACCCTAATAAGACTATTCCTACCCCCTTTGTTCAGCTTTCTTCTCATTCTATTCCAGTGGTTCTCAAACTGTGGGTCCCCAGATGTTCCTGGACTGCGACTCTCAGAAGACTTCATCGCTAGCTGAGTTGGCCAGGATTTCTGGGAGTTGCAGTCCAGGAACATCTGGAGACCCACAGGTTGAGAACCAGTGTTCTATTCCTTAGCTGATTCTTTCCACAACCAAAAAGGAAGGATTGAAGGTTTGTTGTTTGTAAGACATCATCATTTGCATTTAATTTACAAGGATATGTTTCTTGCACTATTGCCACGTATCATCAAGTCAACGCTTCTTGGGTTTTCTAGGTGTGGAGTTACTCAGAAGTGGATTACCATTCCTTTATTCTGAGTGTGCCTTAAGACTGTGTGGTTTGCTTAGTGTGATACAGGCTGGCTCATCTCCCTGGAGGCCTGTTGGGGAAGCAAACTCCCAACCCATGATTGGGTTCTTCCACTCTCAACTCACAGCTTTATTTGTAAAATAGCCCCATCCAATAAAATAATCAGTGTAGCTTGCCCAAGGCCAGCTACACAGGCTGGATCTTCTCCCAGGAATCAAACTGTGCTCCTAGAGAATCAAAATCTCTTATTAAAGCCATCCAATCCCCTGTTCTACATGCCTATTTGAACCCCTACAATAAAATAAATCACACTCCCATGTTTCGTTCCTCCTTTCCTTATTTTTTTCTTTAGGACAACGCACACTCTTCCTTATGCTTGCTATCAGAACGTGCCTGGTGCCACGTTCTCCGAAAGGCAAGCCTCGGGGTCAAATGAGTCCCTTGGTCAATTCAGCAGAGGTCCCACGTGGTTGTTGCTGCGGGTGAGCGATGCCCAAACAGTATTTTTTATTCCCTCTGCTTGGCTTGAGCAATCAGCCGTCAGAATGCTGCATAATTCCCCTTTTCCCTTACTCCTGTCTCGCTGGAACAATACGGGGGATGTTCTGTTTGAAAGGAAATTAAGAATCCAGCCACGGGGATTCCAAGGTTTGTTTGCCAAGGAACGTGGCCTATAGAGTCGGAAAAGTGTTTTGTGTTATTTTTATTTTTATTTTTCCAGGAGGAGGAGAGGAGAAAACATAACAAATGACATGGGCTCTTCACTGCTGCAAGATGCGGAAAACGACAACCACTGAGCCTAGTGAATAATAACAGCAGCATTTGTTTTTAATAAACTTGAAGGCGGGGAAGGAACCCCCCCCCATTTTATTTTTGCAATAAGGACCATGCGCTGCCGTTTTGAGCTGCCTGTTCCAATGTGTTAGGAGCTAGCGTAAATCGTACAAAAGGACTACAGGTAATACACAGGTCAGGACTTTGCTGGGCAAAGTAGGTGTCCAGGAAAGCAGGCAGGCAGGTGCCTTCAAAAAACCGGCTAAAAACATTGTGAGATTATTATGTCTCAGTAGAGCAGCAACTGTGAAGGATGGGAAGACTGTGCATTCCACAGACTGGGTCTTCTCCTGAGAGGCACCATAGGGAAACAAACACCCAACCAACCTCTGGATCCCCCAAAGCCAGAGATTTAACTCAATATGTTATCCAGCCAGCTGGTAAAAGGAACACATGGGACCTGTGCTCCCAAGCAGCGATACCCACATCCTCCTTGCGCTCCTGGGAGAGGAAAGCATAGGTTTCCTGTGCCTGAACCCAGGAAGGCAGAGAGGGATAGAGAATGAAAAAAGAAGAAGGCCTCTGAACTGATCTCTGCTCGTTGAAAGCCTTTTCCTGACGTCGGTCTGATTCTGTTGGTTTTGCTCATGGAAGCGTGAAAATAAAACAGGAGCTAGTTTTCCAGCGTTTGGCAGCGGCAATGCTTGCCTTGCAAAATGTCAGTCCGGGCTATGCTCTTATACTCCCACATCCCCTCTGTCCTTCCCCTTCCTCCCTCCCTCCCTCCCTTCCTTCAATCATCAGTTCTTTCTCTCCCTCCTCCTTCCTTCCTTCCTTCCTTCCATCCATCCATCCATCCACCATCAGTTCCTTCCTTCCTTCCTTCCATCATCAGTCCCTCCCTTCCTTCCTTCCATCCATCCATCTACCATCAGTTCCTTCCTTCCTTCCATCCATCCATCCACCATCAGTTCCTTCCTTCCTTCCTTCCTTTCTTCCTTCCTTCCATCCATCCATCTACCATCAGTTCCTTCCTTCCTTCCTTCCATCCATCCACCATCAGTTCCTTCCTTCCTTCCTTCCTTCCTTCCTTCCTTCCTTCCTTCCTTCCTTCCACCACCACCTCCTCCTCCTCCCCGTTTCCTCCTTCAAGCTAAGATTCTTCCGGGAGCCAATTTTCATAACTCCTCAGCTGATGGATGGTTTACATGAGCTGCTGAGAATGCCGCACAGCTTGAGTAAGCACATCTCTTCATCTGGAGACAGCTTGCAGTTTAAAAAAAAAAAAAAACACCAGAAAAGAAGAATCAATTTTTTTAAAATGTAGGCACTCTGTTACTTTTTTAAAGTTCTTCAATCAAGGTTAGTTGTCACCTGATGGGGGAGAAGATGCCTCACAGCAGAGTGTTACGGCCAACTCAGCTCCTGAAACATATCTTTTCACCGCTTTCGGGAGGCAAGCGGGAGGCCTGGGAAAGAATGGAAGCCAGCAGGGGGACAAGAGTGACTCTTGGAAGGGGTGGAGTATTCTCTGGGGAGAGATTTTTTAAACTCTGTGCAAATGGCCTCTGAGCATTTGTAGAGAGTTCTATATGGGAGGGATGGTCAGACCTCCAAGGTCCCTTTCAACCCGATGATGATTCTATGATTCTATATTCCTGTGCACAGAAGGCAAGCCCATCAAGTATTATTCCCATCGTTGACAGAAAACAAATTACAGTAGGACCCCCGTATCCACTGATTCAGTTATCCACTGATTCAGTTATCCATGGTTGGCAGAGGGAAAAATTAAGTAATTCAGCAGCCACAAAGCAAGCTATAAAGCAAGCTGTGGTCACAAACAGCAGCTGTAAAGCAAGCTGTTGTCACGAATAGCATCTGTAAAGCAAGCTACTGTCATAAACCGCGGCCATAAAGCAAGCTACTGCCTCAAAGCAGCAGTCATAAAGCAAGTCGTTGTCAGGAAACAGAAGTTTGGGGCTGAGTGGGCAGGTGTTCTCTCTTATCCACGGTTTTCAATATCCACAAGAAGGCCTGGAACCAATCGCTAGCAGATACCGGGGTCCTACTGTACACACACGGGCTCTGTTCTTGATAGGACCTTGGGCAGCTTCCTTGTGATGAAAAATATGTCCTCAAAGGTGATCCCCTTTTTCATGGCCACAGGCAACAGGTACCTGAGCAACTTGGCTGCACTCTGTTTCCCACCCAACATGTCTCGGGCTCCCTAAATTAGCCTTCTGAAATTGCTTGATGCTGTCCCTTTGCTTCTGAATGGCAGCCACCCTGTGAATTAACGACCTTATGACCACCACTCCCAGTTGTCTGTGTTGAAGAACTGGTCACAGCCTGCCTGGAGAGACAGTCTCTGGGGAAGTCACGTCACCTCACCTTTTGCCTCAGGCAGCCTAATGTCTTGGGAGAGCCTCAGCACTGTTAGGGTCTAATTCTGAGCTTAGCCTGACCTTCATGAGGTTTTTTTTTTTTAAGCAATGCTACAGGGATGTTTTAAAGCAGGGCTGTCCAACAGGTAGACCGCGGGCTACTGGTAGCCCACAAAGGGTTCAAAAGTAGCCCGCCAGGCATCAATAAAAAATGTGAGGGGATAAGTTTTCCACCCCTCCCCCCCCCATCCCAAGGATCACTACTGCCCTAGCAAAGTTCTGGGTCTGCCAGCCCACTGTCTTAGCTGAGCAGGCAGTTAAAGGGCCATGAGCATGTGCTCGGAATGGATAAAATTCGTAAGTAGAGGTATTAGTGTAGTAGCCCTCAAGCACTTTAGGGCGGAAAAAGTAGACCTCAGCCTGTTCAAAGCTCGACAGCCCTGTTTTAAAGTATTGGAGATACTCGGGTTTTACAGGTTCAGCACAAGAAACCAAACGGGGAAAGTCCATTTTCATGCTGCTACAAGAGAGCCTATCAGTTGGCTTCAGTAGCATGTCAAGTCAACAAAACAGAAGGTTAATTAATGCGGACACTGTGTTAATTAGATTACACACAGGGTTTGCTCGTAAGGGTTCAAGTTACAAAATGCTTCCCCAGGGACAAAGCAATAAATTAAATCTATTATCTTTGGAAGCATATGAATGCCAGGAGTCAAAAAGATAAGGGGCCTTCGGCATCGTAGACTTGATTTCTTGGCCAACAAGTTATTCCTCCCTTAACCTCCTTTTGAATGACTTCATCATGGTTAAGGGAGATGTAGTCCTAAAATCAAACTTTGCTAAGCTCTGTCCATCGCAGCCAAGAAGAGTCCTACCATGCAGGGGGGAAACTGCTACAGGAATGTACAGGCAGGGCAATCAGGTTCCCACACACTAAATTTGCTTTGAAAACAAGACAGCTTCCTGTCTTCAAAAGACAAGAAACAGGCGCCTTCTCTCCTGAGGCCTGGTTTATATATATTTTAAAAAAAAATCCCTCTCCACAGGAAAGCTTGACAAAGACAAGCAGCAGGAGCAGCAACAACCAACACTACTGAGGCACGAGTCCCAAAGCCAGAACAAAATTAAAAACAACTGAGGAAAAGCTAAAACATTTGGGGCTCTTTAGTCCGGAAAAAAGGCGCCTGAGGGGGGATATGAGTGAGACGTACAAAATGAGTCAAGTGGATAGAGGGACGCTCTTTTCCCTCTCACAAAATACCAGAACTAGGGGACATACACTCATATTGGGGGTTGGGAAAATAAGAACAGACAAAAGAATTTTTTTCCCCAGCGTGTTAGTCTGTGGAACTCCCTGCCGCAGGAGGTGGGGATGGCATCTGGTCTGGATGCCTTCAAAAGGGGATTGGACAGATTCCTGGAGGAAAAGTCCATCCCAGGTGACAAACCATGATGGAGATGTCATCTCCAGGCTTAAAACCAGGGTACTTCAAGGGCCAGAGGCAGGGGAGCGCTATCAGGAGACAGAGATCTAGTCTTGTGCACACCCAGGCGCATCTGGTGGGGTCAACTGTGAGATACAGGAAGCTGGTCTCGATGGGCCTTTGGCCTGATCCGGCAGGGCAATTCTTACATTCTTATGTTCTTAAGAAAGAGAGTGAAGGAAGCACTCAGAAAGCCTCTACTTAAGGCACACGGCTCCCCCTGTTTCAAGGACGCATTTTAATCCACCGCCAACCGAAAGAGCTTGCCAGGCAGCCCTTCCGCTGGCAAGGCTTCCACGGTGGGATGCAACACAGTTCAGACTTTTCAAAGCCTTCCGCTCCCAACGCTCAGCTGGTGGCCATCACGCCGCGGAATGTCGGAGTAAAGGTTCCGTAACCAGGAGGAGAGAGGAGGGAGAGAAGTGCCGGGGAGAGAGAGCGAGAGAGAGAGAGCAAGAAACCTCGGGCTGTTATCCTCCCCGCCTCTAAACACTATCATTAGTTTTAATCCCATCCCATAATTTGTGGTTGCCACTGACATAGAGCTTCTGAAATGCTTGAGGTTAATAACACTGCCGTGGCAGGAACACTCTTGGCTGGGTCCCAATGGCTTCCTGTTCTCGAGAGAGCATTTCAAGCGAGATCCGCTCCTCCTCTTGCAACACAGTGAGAGAGCAAAAGGCTTTCTTCTTCTTTTGCTTTTGGTGGCAAGGGAAGGAGAGAGAATGGTGTCCTTTTAGGGCAGGCATGTCCAAAGTCAGGCCCGGGGGCCAAATGCAGCCCGTTTTCAAGTTTTGAGTGGCCTGCGGCCTCTTCTCCCCGCCAGCTCAGCCTGTCATGCATCCCCACCAGCTGGCCTCTCCTCACACTGGATGGAAACCTCAGCTTACAGTTTTACCTTTTGCCTGCTCTCCCTGCCTCCATCCATCCCCCCAGCCACCTGCCCAGCCTATCCACACACACCCTGGCTCTGTTGCTGCAGCATCCTCCCTGCCTCCTTGCATGTCTTAGAGGCTGTTCAAAGTCTGTCCTTCCTGGAGGCCAAATGTGTCTGAATGGTCACCCCCCAACACACACATTTTCACCTCACCAAATCTGGCCCTCCTTGCAAAAAGTTTGGACACCCCTGTTTTAGGGTTTCTACCACTTACCCATTTATTTCCACCTAAGGGGCTCAGAGATCCAGAACAATGCTCTCCTCCTGCCCCCACAGCTTGCTTCCAACAGGGGCCAGAAAACAACTCCCCTACGAAGCTGAAACCAAATACCCAGAATACGTTTGTATCAAACGCCTAGTGTTTACACAAAGGGTAGTGTAGCCTGCATAATTAAACTGTAAAAAGCGCTATGGGCGGTATGTAAGCAGAACACTTTTGCTTTTAGTGGGACACAACAGTATCTTTTTTCAGTCTGCAAAGGCAAGGCAACTGACCTTGCTTATACTCTTAAGGGAGACCAACATGTGCAGGTTTTGTGGCTGAGTCCTTGGTTTGTACCCAGATTGCCGGGCGTTTGGTTGGTGGCTGGCATCTCTGGTTCCTCTAGTTGCACAGAAGAAGTGCAGGGATTCACAGAGCAGAACAGTTTCGAGTTTTCCAAACGAACACACTCCCTTCTCCTTAACTGGCACTTACAGTCTCAATCACTCACTCTGAGACATTAGTAGCAGAAAGAACAAAGGTCAGCAGGCAGCCTGGGGAGCAGGAGTCAATCCTAAAGTTTGACAAGACTTTCCTCTGGGATTTCAATCCATTACTTTTAAACTTGTCTTTCTTCTAGTGAGCTTAAGGGTAGAGAAAGATGGACTCTCCTCCTATCTATATTACAGCGCAGTTAGGAAGGTCAAGCTGAAACAGATATACTCGTTTGAAGGTAAGCCACATGGCTCAAGGGAAACTAATGTCTCCACTCCAACCTACCACTCTGGCCACTATGTCACTGTCTTGTACAATATAGTCCAAATATCATTACCAAGGTGACTCAATGAAATTTAATAAAAGTGCCCATTGCTTTGCTTCCAATAAAGAACGGATTTGCATACAATGGGAAAGGGGGGAGGGCGAGAGTAGAAACAGCTGCTGTAAAGACTTTGCCAATTAAATCCAAAGAAAAGGGGGAAGGCAGAGATACAATTACGGTTTCCTGTAAATTACTTCATGTAATTAAATCTGCTTCCCTAAATCACCAACCGTTTAGCTCTTCTTTTACAACAATGTAAGCAATGACCAACAACAACCTTTTTATGGAGCCCCCAATGCTATAAAAGTTGTTCAGCAACCAAAAAAAAAAATCTGCCTCTTGATTTCAAAGTGGGTCGTTTTGGTAATGAGACCCATTCATGTCTGCGCAGAATGGCTGGCTCTGAACAAGCAGGGCAAACATCTCTTTGTTCCTTCAGCCTCTGCTCCAGGGCCCAGGCTGTCTTTAATCAACCGTGACCTGTTTGAGGTTTCTATTGATCCGTTAATGAGCAGACAGAGGCGCTAAAGGTATTCTGCAGAAGAGGTTTATTTTTAAAAAGGACGTTGGTTTGTTAATGCTATTGGTTTTTTTAAAAAAAAAAAATGAAATGCAATTCGTTCCCAACAGATCACTTTTTGTATCAGATATGGAGGTTCATCCTCGGACCCTCTGATTAGAGAAGAAACTTTACAAACTTCAACAACAAGAAGCAGGCGGTTTGGAAAAGTCCTCTTGGCCTGAGCCCCTGACTAGATATGGATGGTCAAGGTCAGTCGTCACAACGGAGCTCCTCAGATGTTTTTAGACTGCAATTCCAAAATCCCTTCACGGCTAGCTGTGCTAGCCAGGACTTCTGTGACTTGTAGTCCAAGAACACCAGGGACCCCTTCTTAAGGCAGTGGTTCTCAACCTTCTTAATGCCATGAACCTTTAACACAGTTCCTCCTGTGGTGGTGACTCCCTTGCCCTGCTTGGAAGAGACCACAAGTAAACAAATCCTGAGGGTTGGTAAGCCATAAATCTCTAAGGCAGTGGTTCTCAACCTGTAGGTCCTCAGCTGTTCCTGGACTGCAACTCCCAGAAGTCTTCACCACTAGCTGAACTGGCCAGGATCTCTGGGAGTTGCAGTCCAGGAACATCTGGAGACCCACAAGTTGAGAACCACTGCTCTAAGGGCAGCCTTTGGGCAACCTCAGGTGGCTGTGGCGAAACGCAACACAACACAACAACCCCGGATGCTCCAATTATGTTTTTCTCCTCTTTTTCTTTTTCAGAGCCATTGAGGTCTGCTGGATACAAGGGTCCGAATCCTATATCGCTGATTCGCCCTTAATGCAACCTCCGCAGCCTGTTAATGATGCCGTCAGATTTGCTATCAATGTTTAGACAATTTTCTGAAGTGTGTATCGGTGTCAGGATTCTAAGTAAGGGGACCAAAGTTCAAGTAACATACTGTATATAGGGGCACATCATTAACTGGATTAGAGGGTAGGATGGGGAATGTAAGGCGGCCCAGATGTTTTGGGACTTCTAATTCATCAATGTCTTTCCCAGCGAGGCCAGTGTTGAAAGGAATTAGGGAAGCTGTGGGGCAAAACACAGAAGGGTCAAATATCTCACACGAACCCCTAATGGGTTAGACCACTTCGGGAGCAGTAGAGGAACTAAGGCTGAGCCAAAAACCGCTAAGACAGAGACAGGGTTTGGTTTGGTTAGTTTGTTTAAGAAAGTAGAAACAGATGGGAACTCTTATTTCAATGGGTCTAATGTGGAACGAGCTGCCTAGATGCCCTAAGGAGCACATCCGATCTCACCTGGTTTCGGAAGCTAAGCAGGGACGGCCCTGGCGAGTACTTGGATGGGGGACCACCAGGGAATGCTAGGTGCTGTTGGTGCCTGGAGTAGGAACTGGCAAACCACTCCAGTATTCCTGCCAAGAAAACTCCATGGACATGGCATCACGAAGAGTCGGTCATGACTGTGATGACACAAACACATACACACACACACACCACAGTGTGGAATGAGGGCCCTGGTGCTCCTAAAACAATCTGGGAAAAGGTCCCTTGGAAATGGGCCTTGACCTTCAAATCCCATAGCCCACTGCTATTTCCTTCCTCTCACCTGTTAGATGGCGATGCTAGGCCTGGAAGAAGGCGTTGCCTAGCAACCATGCTCCGCTCTCCTCACCAACCTCTTCTTCCTTCTCTCAGGGAAAAAAATATATTCATTCATTCAAGGAGGGGAGATGGTTGCCCTAGACCTTGAGATGTGAGGAAGTGAACAATCCATTTGCCAAAGCTTGTTCTCATTTTTATTTTATTTTATATAATGTCTGTGTATGTGCATATATAAAAATAACTGATAAAAGGCCTGGGCAAATGGGTTGTCGGCCATTCCTCCTATTTTCTTCCAAACCAGCATTCAAATAGATGCACCATCTATTTAACAATTGCTTCCAACCCTCCTCCCTCTGGACACACCGTGGAACAGCGTGTAAGATTTGGCAATAAGAGGCTTTTAACAGGATCAGCTTGGCTCAAATAGCAGGGTTTCCCTGACTCAGTGGTTTATTATTATTATTATTATTATTTTCCTCCTTCCCTGCTGCCACTGCCACGCCGGGGCCCCTAAAACCCTTCCTGTGCACTTGGTATTCTGCGCTCAGCCTCAAAATGCCTAACTGGGACTTAAAGCAGATTTTTAAATTAGTCCCTGACAGTGCAAACAGATTGCTATTGATTGAAATGAGCCTTATTTTCGTTCTTTAGATGAGCGGCCCTAATGACTAAATACAGTATTGCCCATTTCGATGTGTGGCGCCGGGGACTCCCCAGTGGTTTCTTAGGCAGCTGTGAATTCTTCCCGCTTGCTGATTACTCAGAGAGAACAGGAGAGAGCCATCTGTGGTTTTCAAAGTCCCAGGCAGTAGCTTTTGGGTTGAGCTAAGGACTCCACGAATGGTAAGGAATACTTTAAGGGTCCCTATGACAACTATCGGTGCAGGCACCTCACTGGGCATTGGTTTTCACCTCTTCGTAACCAAGGGGAATCCTGATCGTCCTTGAATGTAACTTAAGCACCCAGAAGCTATTCTGCAATCCCTGTTTGTCCACCAAGAACCCCCTGCATGTGGAAATCTAACACACCAGGGACAGAACTGGATGCCTATGTGCTGTTGGCACAGATTATGGGGGAAGAGGGTCTCAATGTGCCCTCCAGTAGATTCTGACATGGTGGACTCTTTCCAGGTTTTTCTAATGATATAAGTGTGTAGTAGCTTGCCCTTGGCTACACAGGTTGACATCTCCCTAGTATTATATCAGCATCATTATTAGCTTCCACTGTTTATTTCTCCATAAAGTCTTCTTTAGCTCATCACCTTCTGTCCTAGCTTTACAAGCCTACTTAGCAAAGGCATGTGTTCTGACCAAAGAGAAACTCTGCAGCTTGTTAGGCCGTGATGCTTTCCAATGAAAAAAAAAAACATGCCTGGTGCCAAAAACTGCATTTTGCTTTCCTTTTGGGGCCAAGGGCTTAGCAACTGTTTTACAGCATCCTTTGCTAGTTCAACGTGTTGATTGTTTCATTGCTAGATTTTGCTTTGCTGGATTCGTCTTTCTGGATATGTTGCCAGTTCAGAGATCACCGATGCAATGCAAAATACTTTCAAATGCAACATTTGATAACGACAACCTCTTCTGAAAGTGACCAACGGATTGTCAGCCTTTTTCTCTTCGAGTGGAAGAAACATGTTAGTTCAAGGGTAGGGTGTGCTTTTTTTTTAAGGGGGTGGGGCTTTCCCTTCTTGTGCATGACTGGCAGACAGCCCTAAACCACAGTCATTTGCTGGAGTGTGTTAAAGGCATTGCCAAGTCCTGCATTGTTTTAGTGGAAACAGCTGGAGGTAGGCTGGGCAGAGAGGGCGGAAGCCAGAGCAGGGAAGGAAACAACCTAAAATCTTCTATGCTTCTCACATGCTTTAACAATCTCCTGCCCCCCCCCCTTCTCTCTCTCTCTCTCTCTCCTTTTGCAAGCTCTAAATTCATCATTGTCTAAATTCATCATTTCCAACATTGTGTAGGATGTTGGAAAGAATACTAAGTGCATGTTAGTCAATCTGCCCCCTCCTGCTCCCCCAACATGTCTATTATTAACACTCCCTGTCCTTCCTTGCTGTCAGGGACAGAGGCCACCACAGCTGCCGCCAACAGAACCAAGTCACACCCTGCATCCCTCCAGAATTCCCCCTGCTGAGCACAGCACCAAAACACACACACACAAACCCCCCCAAGTAATTTGTGGAGCTTTTCCCCAATACCCTCTCCTGGTATTGAAATGGAGCCATTTGGAGGCCTGTGTGGTGGCCTGGCTGTCTTCTCTCGAATTTCACTGGGCCCATTGCAATGGCTTGATGCATTATCCAAGTTCAACAGCAGCATTAGACCTCTCAAAGATTTAGGGCTTGCTAAGGATATCTGTGAGGACGATACCTCCCATAATTCACAGCAGGGGGTTCTGTAGTCAAAAGCAAAATAACAGCATCCTTTTGTTTTGGACTTCTATTTCCAGAATTTTTTGGGGAGGTAGATGGATATCCAGAAGCACAAATCTAGAGACCAGTTGCATTGACCTCCACCAGTGTCTTCTTCATCCTGTTTCTACTTTCAGAAACAAGGAAACTGTCCTGGTGCTTCTTATGAGGTGTAGATCTTTCACTGCCCGCTAGCATCCATAGAAGCCGCCACTCAAAGACGGGCATCTCTCTGGAAGATCTGCCTCTCCCAGGAAGCTCCATCCTCGTTTTAGAAATTAGAGAAACAAGTCCAAGAAAGCACCAAAGGAGGTAAATACAGCTAGACTTGTGCTTCTGGCCTGTATCTCTCAGAATTCTCTCTAGATCAGGCATGATCCCCCCAACCTTCAGTTTTTTGGGCTATGCCTGATGGGAGTTTCAAGTCTAAGAATATGTGGACAGTGACACATATCCTACCTTGACGTAAAGTGTTTATTTATAATCTCCCACCGACTCTCCTCCATCACACTTTCTTAAGGTAGCTTACCATGAAAGTGTAACAACACAAATGACATAATCCATTTTGTCTTCAAAATATGAAGCACAATTTTAAAAACTTCTTATTTTGAAGAAAATAAGTTTGTTTTTAAACAACAATAAGTTTATTTTAAACAACAAATAACAGGTATTATCTGCATAATTGAATTATAAAATGCAAATACATCGTTTCTGATATCCTGAAGATGGCATGATGGGTAGAGATGCCAAAAGCTTGATCATTTAACTGTATTAAAGTTTTTTTTAAAAGCCTTTACTTGGAAGCTAAACTAAAAAAAAATGAAGACCTTTTTGGTCTGTTGACTGATACTGGTCTACCTCTGTTTAAAATTCAGAATGTTTCAAGGAAGTAGGAAAGTTTTTCTCTGCAAAGAAAGTACTTCAGCACTACGGGACAGTAGATATGTCAACACCACAAACCAATGAATACTAGACACTTAAAACATCCAGAGAAATACATTTTTGAAAAATAATCACTTAACACCAAAAGGTTATCAGGAAGGTCTCCCAAGTGAGACTATCCCACAACTGGTGTGTCACCACTAAAAAGTCTCTTTCCCCCAGCTTCTAGTTGTTGCTTCTTTGCTTCTTCTAGGACACTCGAAGGAGAACATCTAAAAGACAACCTCACGGTGTGAAGGCCAGCTAATAATGACATAAATGATCTGGTAGTCTAATCCCCAGTCATAAAGGATTTCATAACTCCAGTACTTAGAACAGGTTTCAAACACAATAGGCACCAGTGGAGAATTCGGTATCACAGGACAAATGGATTCTCATTTTTGTTGCTTATTCCATAATTTTCTTCCCATAGTTTTAGTATCTCTTTGCCACTCTGGCGGCTACCTAAGATCTGGTTTCTCCACCAACATCACTTTGATATTCGGGGGCTTTCATGTTGGTTATTATTGAAAGCCAGATGCCTTGCCACAAACTTCCCCAGTTCAAAGACCAACTGGCAACACTAACTGAAACAAGGCGTTTCAGACGCAACATTTGAGATACTCCAGGGGAACGCTCAACCGGCACAGGACGAAATGGAAATTACCCGAACTGTCCAGTTTCCTTGCTTCTTCTGGGAGTAAACCTGAAGGTGCATTCCTTTATAAATGACTGTCAGTTTCATGAGAACTAAACCCAGGATGCACTCCCAAACAGTGAGACAATTTTGACTCTTCCACACCCAAGTGAAGTCAAGTCAAACATACAAAAAGATGAAAACTTTCCCCCCCTCTACTGTTAAAAAGTAAGCCCACAGCAAAAGACACAAGAAAACATCGCTCTCCCCTACCTGCTTGTGGACTTTCAACGGAATTTTCTTCTTCACCCGCTCCTTCCCTCGATCCGTTTCTCTTCCTGAACTCACTGCATCGTTATGATGGCCGTTTTCGCCAAGTTCGGCTGACACACAGTGTTTGGATTCTCGTGGTTTCTTTCCGGGATGTCTCTCCCATTTTTCCTTTCTCTCCTGAGGCTTCAGTGACATGTCCTTCTGCAAAGGGGAGAAAAAAAACACAGAGAGAAAGCTTTTAACACCACTTCTGTTATTCAAAATGTATATTTTTTTGTAGTTGAGCAGAAATCCCATATAGGAAAAAGGTGCAGGCTGGTTGAGAAGACATTGATTTTTCTCCTGCTAGACACAGATCTTTTTGACTACAACTTCCATAAGCCATAGGCAAAATGTCCTATATTGCACAAACAGAAGGTATTGTTGTTTATAAAGGAACATATTATTTCCATAGCAAGTTTTTAAAAAACATATACAGAAACCACAAGTTAAAAAAAAACACTACCCGATAAATCAACGTCAAAATAATCAAACCCACACTTCTCATCCCTGCGCTAACTGCTATATTTGAATGTGAGCTTTCGTGGATCTAGTCCACTTCGTCAGATGTTAGAGTGAGACTAACAGATGCCATATGATGCCCTACCCCCCACACAGCAGGTAAGGATACAAATAATGGACAAAGTGACAGTGGTTCATTAGTAAACGCTGTGAATTATTAACTATCAGTCAATGAGTCTACAAGGTAACAACAGCCTTATTGACACAGGTGGCAAATCTAGGATTTTATAGTCAGTAATGAGTTACGAACCTTTTGTAATGTATTTACCAGACATTGGCACTAGAGGGAGCCAGATGTCATGGTATGTATTCTTGTTGTTGAATAATACATCATATAATGGCCTCTTAAGTCCTCTAGTGGCCAGTTATGATATTGCAGGTTTAAAATGTATATTTCTGATTTTTTTACCATGCTATGTGTAGTGTTGGCTATTATTTAGTTTTCAGCTTAGAAGAACCAACCCCCCATGGATATGGAGGTCCTACTGCATTCATATCAAATTGGTAGCCTGTCCATCTTCACATGGATTTCAAAGATTATTCTAATCTTTAAATCAGTTTTGACACATAGATTACACCGAAAGATTTCTAAGATATAGAAGCCGCCTTACACCTTGTCAGATTATTTGTGTACCCAGCCAATTATGGATGGATCTTAATGTCAGTATCATCATCATCAAAATCTGTGAGCTCAGAGTAAGTGCCCTGTTACCTGTGCTTGGCTGTCTGCAGATGTTGCATAAGAAGAAGGCTCAATACCAGAAGACTGCTTAATTTTCTTTGTACTTCAAATAGATGCAAGCTGACATGCTAGAGAGGCCGATAATCACCCACAATGACATTCTGTTTTGCGGCAAGCTGCTAATTTGTTACACAGCCAATATTCAGCATCACGCCAGACAGCGAGATGATTTTTTTTAAAAAAAACAACAACAACTCCTCTGAGAGCAGAGCAAGGCCACTGTTATGACAAGAAATGCAGGCCACACAGTCAGATGCTACAGGAAAGCTTACTTTGCTGGTAAGTGGTGATTGTATTCAAGGCACAGTCCCCATGAAAGGGGAGGCCAGGAGAGCAAATTCGGTGAGCTCTAACCCAGCCTGAGTTGGATAGGATGGGAGGCCAGAGCAAACGCCCTACAGCAAGGGTGTCCAAACTTTTTGCAAGGAGGGTCAGATTTGGCAAGGTGAACATGTGTGAGGGCTGACCATTCAGCCGCATTTGCCCCCCGAGCCAGACTTTGAACAAGTCTCTATAACAGTGTGGGTGAACCTATGGCATGGGTGCCAGTGGTGGCACTCAGAGCCCTTTCTGTGGGCACCTGACATCACTCCTTCACAGCCACGTGCATGCAGGTTAAATGGCTGTATTGGGACTTTGTAAAAAAAAAATAGTGGGCCTTGAATCGCAGTTTGGGCACTTGGTCTCTAAAAGGTTCGCCATCATTGGTCTATAACATGCAAGGAGGAAGGGAGGATGCTGCAGCAACGGAGCCGGGGGCGGGTACGCTGGGAAGGTGGCTGGGTGGTGGTGGACAGAGGCAGGGAGAGAAGACAAAACACAAAACTGCAAGCTGATGCCTCTGTCCTGTATGGGGAAGGGCCAGCTGGCAGGGATGTATGACAGGCTGAGCCGGTGAGGAGGCCGTGCGCCACTCAAAATTTGTAAATGGGCCACATTTGGCCCCCGGGCCTGATTTTGGACACGCGTGTCCTACAGAGCTGAAAATAACCCTTAAGGCACAAATCACCCAGACCAGAAAGGAGAAGAGCTTATACAAGTTACTTTTAGAGGACCACAGTTCCAAGATTCTCAGAGCTTATCTGTCAGAGTTCTAGATCTTGAGAGAAGTAGGTTGTTGTTGTTTTTAAATCTGATTTCTCCAAACTCTAGAATGGAGTTGTCCAAACATATTCCATCTTCACTGAAAATACTGGGTAGAGATGCACAGTCACCTCCATGGATGACTCTGGGAACATGACACGGAGACAACAGCTAACTTTTGGAATTTGGGATGTTAAGGGAAAAATTAGAGGAAGAGACTACAGGAAGCAACTAAATGCAGCATAAACAATAATTGATTTAAAAAGCCACTGATAATCTCCTGGTGATAACCCCAGCTCCTGCCAACCTAGCAGTTTGAAAGCATGTAAAATGCAACTAGATAAATAGGTACCGCCGTAAAAAAGCGGGAAGGTAAAACAGTGTTTCTTTGCAGCCATGCTGGCCCCGTGGCCTTGGACTTGCACAACACTGGCTCTTTGGCTGGAATACGGAGATGAGCATCGCTCCTAGAGTCGGACACGACTAGCACACACGTGTGTGTGTGTGGGGGGGGAACCTTTACCTTTTTGCCCTGATCCTAAACTCAGGCTATGCAATCAATAGCAATTTAAGGGGACAGCAAGGGAAAACCTTTGATTTTCATAGCCTTAGCCTTGCAATTCTAATCTGTGTACCGTGTTGTTCTTTTAACCACCACCCCCTTTTTTTTCTTACAGCCTTTACATTTCCCTGCTGTTGCGGCTGACTCATTCTAGTTCTGCCTGTGGTCACTTGTTTAAAATAAATAAATAAATAAAACCCGAGAGTTTTGCTCTGACCCTATCAAGATGCCCTGCTTTATAAGCTGACAGTCGACTCTGAAGGTTAAGAGGAAGGTTAAGATGTTTGCCACTCGCAAGGTGTGCAACCGAGAAATAGGGAAAAGAGTTTTCGCAAAAGCCCTTCTGAATGAAGTGGTCTCCAGCAGCTTTCGGTTCACCAGCGAAAGAATTTATCACAGCCATGAAGAGTCACTTGTAGCTTCTCAGAATTCTTAAATAGTGATACGGCTTAGGTGGCAAACTCAGATGTTGATAGATCAAATCTGTTTTCCACTCATAAAGCAAAAGTGTTCTGCTTATATACCGCCCCATACCACTACAAGTAGTCTCTGGGCGGTTTACAATTTTAATTGCAGTGTGCAGGCTACACATTGCCCCCCCCCCAGCAAGCTGGGTACTCCTTTTACCGACCTCGGAAGGATGGAAGGCTGAGTGAACCTTGAGCCTGCTACCAGGGATTGAACCCAGGTCGTGAGCACAGTTTTACCTGCAGTACAGGCATTTAACCACTGCGCCACGAGGCTCCATATGGTTACGAGGCCCATATTAACCTCGCCTGGTTCAGATTACAAAGAAAGAGATTTAGACTAAACAAGAGTTTCCTAATAGCAGGAGCTTCAGATTTATGGTGGACACTCCTTTATTAGAGAGTTATGTGGCTTGATAGATTTATCAGTAATGGATTTCCTGCATGGCCACAGAGAGGCATTAAACCAGGCATGTTCAAACTTCGGCCCTCCTGATGTTTTGGACCACAACTCCCAGAATTCCAAGCCTGTATTTCCAATGGCAAAGGACTGTGGGAGTTGTGGCCCAAAACATCTGGAGGGCCAAAGTTTGGACATGCCTGCATTAAACTGTGATGTCTTGCAACTGTGTGGTTCTAAGACTCCTTGAAAAAGAAGAGGAGAGCCTTGCCAGGTAGCATATCATTCCCACAGACTGAAATGACCCACAATATCAAAAAAAGAGAGAGAGGTTGCCTCAAACTTGACACACACAGGTAGTAATTTATTGCTCTGTGGAAACTGCCTAGCACGTGTCAGTAACCCATCTCCTTTAGGGCACGGAAGATGAACAACACACCTGTGAAAAAGGTGTTCCAACTGAATGCAAGACACAAACATAAATCAATAGCCATCCAAGGTTCCATTAGTGGAGATTGCAGGAACGTCTGATAATGTCTGATTATCAGCAATCATAGCTTAGCTCCAGATTCTTGGAAAAAGAAGGAAGTACAACCGCAGCCTGGCAAAAATGTCCCCAATTTTTACATTCACAGAGGAAGTTATTATCAGTATTGAATCTTCCAGCTGGGAAAAGCAGTGGCATATGCATGAAGATGGGCACGAACCAACCATCAGCTGTTGGGGCTGTCCAGCCCAGTCCCATATCTACTGGGAAAGGAAATTCAGTAAAGTAGGTTTACGTCTGTATTCCCAATCTTTGAAAGAAATGGTAGCAAGAATCCAGAAAGATAAAGAAGAAAACATGACAAAATGTTGATCATGGATAAATCAGCCTGAGTACCTAAAGCAAAGTGTTCTACTTATATACCACCCCGTACTGCTTAGGACACTCTCTGGGTGGTTTACAACTAATTATTCAGGCTACACATTGCCCACACCCATCCTCTGTAGAAATCTGGGTACTCATTTTACCAAACTTTTAAGGATGGAAGGCTGAGTGAACCTTGAGCCGGCTACCAGGGTTTGAACCCTAGGTTGTGACCATTACAGTACAGAATTTTAACCACTGCACCACAAGGCTCTTGCCTCATCTTTGGCAAAAATAATCATTAGAAAACTTACATTAGCAATCGTATGCTTGGTTGCTCAGAAGTAAGTCCCACTGTTTTTAAAAGGGGGTGAAATCTCAGCTAAACCAGTGAAAGACGAGTAGTTAAGATATTACCATTGAATGCAACCAACTGATAAATAATGAAACCTAGCAGAAAGGCGGAGGGGGGAAATGAGCAACAGAACCCAGAGAAAGCTTCATTCAAAACATGAGTGAGACATGAAGCCCAGATCCCACAAGTGGTTTGAGTATAAACATACACAAAGCAAGTCTGTTTATCCCTTACAACACTCAAGATGGAAAAAAAAAGCCTTCTGAAAGTTAAAAACAACAGCAGCACAAACCTAAACCACAAGGCAGTAATATCAGCAGGCGCAGTTATTAAGAGGAGCATTATCTAGGTAAGCGTAAAGAAGAAATCTGTTAACATACAGTATTTCTCCGTGTATAAGACTACATTTTTATCTAAAGTTTGTTAGACTAAAAATTCAGGGTAATCTTAAACACTAAAGTAAGCCAAGGAGAGAACCATGCAGTTGCAAAACTGCAATTTTGGGTTGGGAAAGTGGGGATTGTCTTAAACATGGGGGTATCTTACAGACAGTACCTATTTATCTACTTGCATTTACATGCTCTTGAACTGCTAGTTTGGCAGGAGCTGGGAGGGGTTAGCAGCAGGAGCTCACTCTGCTGCGTGGCACCCGATGCTGGGCGCAGAAAGGAAGCGGACTGCCAAAAAATAGGTTGAGAGAATTACACAACCGCACCTATTCACCTGGATGCCATTTCTCAACCCCTACCTACGGGGATCAGGCCAGTGCTTTATTTAAATAAGAATCAGTTTGAAAGTCCTAAGCAGCTTAAGACTGAACAGATAAAAGTGTGGTCTCTTTAAATATGAGCTTACAGGGCCTTTAAGGACATATTCCACAATCATCCCTCGCATCCTTGAACCGCTGAGGCTCGCCAACCTCCTCTTCCGATATCATACTGAAGCTGTTTTCCATGATGCCGGAAAAAGAATCCCTAAAAGTTCACACAGGTCACGTCTGATCTGGAAAAGGGACAGCCTTTCTCATTTGTGCCGCCTGTCAGGCAAAAGACAGCTTCATTCCAGGCGAGTGGGGTAGGGCCAGAGAAATATTCCATCCAAGTATAGGATGTATAATAATAATAATAATAATAATAATAATAATAATAATAATAATAATAATAATAATAATAATAATAATAATAATAATAATAAGAAGAAGAAGAAGAAGAAGAAGAAGAAGAAGAAGAAGAAGAAGAAGACGAAGACGAAGAAGACGACGAAGAAGAAGAAGAAGACGAAGAAGAAGAAGAAGACGACAACGAAGAAGAAGAAGAAGAAGAAGAAGACAACGAAGAAGAAGAAGAAGAAGAAGAAGAAGAAGAAGAAGAAGACGAAGAAGAAGAAGAAGAAGAAGAAGAAGAAGAAGAAGAAGAAGAAGAAGAAGAAGAAGAAGAAGAAGAAGATGATGATGATCCATGCATTTTCCCCCAGCCACATTCCCCAGCTCTCTTGGGAGAAATTTCTTGTAATGCTTCCACTGTTTCCCTCTCTTTCTTCCTCTCCCTTGATCCTTCTCCATTGCTTACTCTCCCGATGGGCTCTCACGCAGCTTGCCAGTGCCTCTCTGTGGGGCAACCCTTCTCATTTCCCCAATGCCACCTCCTCCTGACAGGCCGCCCTGGATGGCTATTAAAACTCCCACAGGTTCTGGGGCTGTCTGTCAGAAAGGAAATGAACCCTTTTTAAAGCCATCAGTATTTCCTTTGGCGATGGCAGTAAATGCCCGGCGAGTGCCCCACCACCCCCACCTTGCAGAATTACTGTCAGGGGAAAGCGCGTCAAGGAGCAAGGGAGCTTAAATGATGGAAAGGAAGTCAGGGCCCTGTTTCCAGGTAGATGAAATGAAGCATGTTGCCAGCACACGCAGACAGACTGGTTTTTCCAGTTGACAAGGATGCTAAAGACAGACAGACAGACAGAGAGAGAGAGAGAGAGAGAGAGAGAGAGAGTTATTGCAGCTCCATCTTAAAATCCACAGCAAGGAGGAGAAACGAATGAATAGGGCAGAAGACACTGAAGTTTTTGAAACCCTGCATGGCTGATATGAACTTTCCTGGCCTGGGTTGATTATGAATCTATCCAGCACTAACCAATTGCTTCTTCTCTGCCTCTGAATCCAATGGGGCACCCAACCTCTCAGCTATATGTTGCTTCTTCCCTTTCTGGAGTATGTTGAAATCTGTTGTTGAAAGCAGCCACGTTCATTTTTTTACTGTTAGGTCTGTTCAGTTGTAAGTAATGAGGCCTTTTCTTCTTGAAGTGGATGTGTCTACAAAAGCTAATCGGATGGTGCAGATTCCCACTGAGGCTCTCAGGTAGATCGCCATTTGTTTATCAGCTGCCCGCTTCTAACAGTTTAAAAAGTGCATGTCAACGGGTCCGGGTTCCTAGTTGTTGATCCTGCCTCTCAAAAGGGAAAGAGCCCCCCCCCTGCAATGTTATGCACTCTCCTTTGAGACCAGGTTGTCTGTCATTCAAAAAAGCCTCACACACAGCATCCATCTAAACCAGGCATGTCCAAACTTTGGCCCTCCAGATGTTTTGGACCACAACTCCCACAGTCCTTTGCCATTGGAAATACAGCCTTGGAATTCTGGGAGTTGTGGTCCAAAACATCAGGAGGGCCAAAGTTTGGACATGTCTGATCTAAACCATCTATTAAGTTATGGTATCTACTCAAATATAAGTCGACTCGAGTATAAGTCGAGGTCCCTAATTTAAACCCCCAAAACTTGGGAAATTTATTGACTCACGTATAAGTCTAGCATGGGAAATGCATGGCAACTCCTCCTTTGTGAGCTGGGGGAGCTGTGTGTGATGTTTAAAATGGTTTTTAGCCACTGAGGCAAGCACTTGCCTCGGTGGCTCAAAGTCACTTTAAACATCGTGCGCTGCTCCCCCATGATGCCGGTGGGGGGAGGGTCAGGAGAAGCGGTGCACAATGTTTAAAATGACTTTTAGCCACTGACCCAAGCACTTGCCTCTGTGGCTAAAAGTATGGACCAGAATATAAGTCGAGGGCCCCTTTTTTCAGCCCAAATTTAGGGCTGAAATCCTAGACTTATATTCAAGTATATACAGTGTATTTACATTTGCGCTGTTTCTTTTTAAAAAACAGCCTGTTTATTAGCACATCAGGGAGAATGAAGAGGGAAATTGTCCTTGTCGAGGAGGAGGCGAAGAAGAAGAAGAAGAAGAAGAAGAAGAAGAAGAAGAAGAAGAAGAAGAAGAAGAA
>JAHTLZ010000019.1:3919574-3934609 GCA_023846285.1 Phrynocephalus versicolor | reverse complement strand
GAAGAAGAAGAAGAAGAAGAAGAAGAAGAAGAAGAAGAAGAAGAAGAGCCACCATGGACTGAGGGGAAGGGAGAAGAGATGATTCTTTTTCAAGGCGGTAAATCTGTCACAGGGCGTCTGCTTCTCTCTGCCTGCCCGCCTGCTCCACAGCCCGGTTTCATCTTGAATCGCTGATGATTTACAAGAGATGACTCTCAAGAAGAACAACTGTGTCTCATTAACAACATGCCAGCTGGCGCCACGCACGGCCTTCAGTCCCAATTTTGCCTCAGTGCTTGCTAGAGGTTTAACGTTTAGATGGCAGAGTCTGGCCAAAATCACAGCCTTTAATTAGAGGGAAATACAGGATCCACCCCACCACCACTGCCACCCCTGCCACCACCACCCCTGCTTTTTTTCTATGCGTTAAGCTAAGAAGAAGGGAGGGGATATTTCGATCATCACTGTTGGCAGTATTTTTGTCCTCCCGAACTCTTGGGGGACTGGATTCACACATGGAAAACAGGCCAACAGGAAGGCTGCCATGCAGACACGGACATGTATCTGGGCGGGTTGCATGCTGGTGTTGCTGGCTAACCGTGGTCAGCATTTTTGGACACCATGGGAGGGTTCTTACGCTCAACATATCCGGCCCATTCTCCACCTAACACGCAAGCAATGAGAAGACACAGCTGGTAATGCAATAAGATACTGTGGAGAAAGACCCCAGAAGAACAGCTGTAAATTCAGCCTTCCTGCACTCAATCCTTTTTACAGTGGCAGCAATGAGCCTGGATTGGTGAACTGGTGAGAAGATAAACAAGATGCATCAGTCAAACACTACATGCACCATAGCACAGGCATGCCATGTGGTAGCTTATTGGGCAGAAATACCCCCATGACAAACCCCTGGAAGTGTTTGTAGGACATTCTAGTATTCTGAGTGGGCAAGAGAGAAACATTTGATCAAGCCCAGGCAGCAATCATGCGCACACCAAGAGTTGGGTCAAGTTACACTGCACTTTGAGTGGGAGCAGCAAATGGCGCCCCCACCCACCAAAGCCAAGATATATATAATAGTAGGGACAGGAGTTTTTTTGTTTTTGGACTCAAAACCTGAGAGTTTACTAAGAATTCTGTAGATCCAGAACCACAAGTCTAAAGACCACCTCCATCTACTTCCTTTGCTGCCTTCTTAGCCTCATTTCTTTATTTTCTAAAACAAGGATGCTGCTTCCTGGGAGAGGCAGATGATCCAGAGAGATGTACTTCTTTGAGTGGCAGCTTCTACGGTACCTAGCAGGCAGTGAGACAAAGACTCCCAGGAAAGCCAATGCAATTCATAGTTGCATCAACAGAAGCATAGTGTCTACAGATCAAGGGAAGTGATAGGACCACTCTATTCTGCTCTGGTCAGTGCTCGCCTGGGGTACTGTGTCCAGTTCTGTGCACCTTAATTTAAAAAGTATGTTGACAGCCTCGAGCGGGTATAGAGGATGGTCGAAGGTCTGGAAGAAATGTCTTACAAGGAATGGCTGAGGGAGCTGGGAATGTTTAGCCTTACAAAAAGAAGGCTGAGAGGGGATATGATAGCTATGATAAAAATTTGTAAGGATGTCATATAGAAGAGGGAACAGGTTTGTTTTCCATGACTTCAAAGACTAGGATGCAGGGCAATGGTTTCAAACTACAGGAAAAGAGATTCCATTTAAACCTTTGGAAGAACTTCGTGACAGTTAGAGCTCTTTGGCAGTGGAATATGCTGCCCCAAAGGAGGGTGGCGGAGTCTTCTTCTTTGGAGGTTTTAAGCAGAGGCTGAATGACCATACGTCAGAAATACTGTGATGGGGGTTCCTGCATGGCAGAGGGTTGGACTGGATAGCCCTTGAGGTCTCTTCCAACTCTATGATTCTATGATTCTATCCCTGTACAGTCCCTGACATCTACGACAACCACCTCACCCTGTCCAACAGCAGGGCCAGCCCAAGGCACAAAGTCCCATATGAAAGCTCTTTCAAGATCTCTTTTTTAAGAACACAGAGTAAGAGGCTTCTCTTCCTTTGTCCTCCTTGATGAGAAACACGATATACACTTCAAGGAGCGCAGGTGTAAATATATACACCTTGAGGGGTGGGAGGGGCAGACAGACAAACACAAAAAATGGACACCGTGCCCAACTTGGGCAGGCCAAGGAGAAACCTCTCCAAAGTAGGCTCAGGCAAGCTTCCATTTCTCTACCCTCCATCTCGGCTGAGCCCGTTGCTAAGCAACTAAGTGGGCCTTATCTAGGAAATGCATCCTCTCCTTGGCTAACCATCTAGGAGAGCTGGTTGTGCCTCCCCCTCCACACACACACACACACACACACACACACCACCTCCTCCCCACAGGACTTTGCTTCTAATTTGTGTCCATCTTAATCACTTGACACCCGTAAAAGGGTACAACTTGGAAGAAGACCCCGGGGGAGATTATTATTACAATACAGAAGACGGGGATTTGGGAGGCTGGGTTGGAAACACGCCTGACCCTGGTTTAAAAACAATACTGATATGAAGTAAACCACCACCAGCAGCAGCAACTACTACGAAATAGTTTTTTTTAAAAAAAACAAAATTAACATCCCTGGAAAGGTAGAAAAAGAAGTTCCCAGTGTCAGGGTCAAATATGGCGAGATTAAAGGATCTCTTTGAATGAGGGAAGTTTACACAGAATGGCTTCAGATGGAGAGAGTGAGGCAGTGTGGGGAGGGTTTGTTCTATCAGAGGTATAAGTGAAAGCTTGGCCAAGGGCCATGTAAACAGAGAGTTGGCAGTACAAATACCACCCTCCGCTGTGAAGTTCAAAGAGAAACCTCCTCTTTATCAGCAGCCAGAGAGGATGCTCTTAAGGGCTTCGGCTGTTTTGTTTTTGTAACTGCACACAGAGAGAGACAGAGAAACAGCAAGGCCAGGGTTTTTTATTATTATTATTTTCTAAGTCTGTTCTTTACAGGCAGACAGTCAGCGATGCTGGAGGCAAGCAAGATAAATGCTGCCTTCAAAAGGCAGTTCCTTCTTCTCGCACACCTCCCCGGACTACACTTGGAACTGCCGTCCTTCTTGTTGTCATCGTTGTTGTCCTCTCAATGATTGGTTGGCTGCTTGGTTTTACAGGGGGAATCATGGGATTGTCCAGTCCCATTCTTTGCTTTTGTTCTGGAACCTAGGTAAAGGTAAAGGTTCCCCCCGCACATGCATGCTAGTCATGTCCGACTCTAGGGGCGGTGCTCATCTCCGTATTCAAGCCGAAAGAGCCAGTGTTGTGCAAGTCCATGGCCACGTGGCCGGCATGGCTGCAAGGAAACACTGTTTTACCTTCCCACTTTTTGCAGTGGTACCTATTTATCTACTTGCATTTTCACATGCTTTCGAACTGCTAGGTTGGCAGGAGCTGGGGTTATCAGCGGGAGCTGGCTCCGCTGTGTGGCACCCAGGATTCGAACTGCCGAGATGCCGACTTTGCAGCCAACAGATTTGGAGCCTTAGTCCACGGAGCCATGCTTAAATGATCCCATTTGCAAGTTGCCACTCTAAGTAGTTTTCAGGCCACCCACAGGCTTAGGCACTCTCTTTAAAGAAAAACCCAGATTACAGAAACATGGCCCATTTGGAATCATTCTATACAATTTGCTGGCAAGAAGTCAGCAAATTGGTGGTGGTGGAGTTGGGGGTGGAGAGAGGGGAGAGTGGAAATTTCATTAGGCCTCAAGGAAAATCTTCCCAGTTGCGATCTGATCCTAGCTTTGGGATTTCCCCTTGGCGAGAGCTATTGAAGGAGCAGTTTCAGAATAAAAGCAAGCTGCCAATGAATGTAGCAGAAGGCTGATCTAAGCCAAGAAGAATGAGAATGCTGGTGAAATGTACCACCCATGTTAGAAAGCTGGCCTGGCTAGCCTCCGCACTGAGTAAATAAATAAATGAATATATTTATCTCATTGCTTATTCTTGTGGATCCAGGTTATGTCAACAGCATGAGACACCTGCACAAGGAGTTTTCAAGTCCCAGCCAGTGGTTCTCCACCTGTGGGTCCCCAGATGTTCCTGGACTGCAACTCCCAGAAGCCTCCACCACTCGCTGTACTGGAAAGGATTTCTGGGAGTTGCAGTTCAGGAACATCTGGGGGACCTACAGCTTGAGAACCACTGGTCTAAAGTATTCAGAACCCATGAGTGGCCCCACAGCTGGACTATCTGCCAGGTGGTTGCCCCTTCCTAACTTGGAGGATGATGAGAAGGGAAACAGCCCAATGCTGCTGGTTATATTCCATTAAGCACCTGGATGGGAAATTCCTTTGAGAAGACTTTAGTCCTTCAGTGGAAGAACAAACCAAGGCTTGGTCTCCAGCCCCCTGACCATCCTTGCCACCCTTCTCTGAACATGTTCCAATTCATCTGGCAATTCCCCCCCCCCACTGTCCCCCAAGAGACGCTGCTCTTAGGAACAATCAACACTTGGATCTACGGCTTGCCTTGGAAGAGGCCAACTTCACAGGTCCAAGGGCTATGTTGTTTTCTCCTTGGGACAGGGGACAGGGAGAGGTTTGAAAAATAAAATAAAAATGAAAGCCATTCCCTCAAAAGCATCAGGGGAACAGTAAGACTTTGGCAGCAGCCTTTCATTGTACACCCAGAACTTGGTGCCAACATTTTCTGGCAGGGGAGCTCTGCTATCCGAACAACTTCCCTGGTGCTAAAGTCAAATCAAGGTTCTGGGATGCCCTTAAGCCGGACTTAAGGAGAAGCAGCTACTGAATTCCGCTTAAGATAATTGCAACAAGAAGTCTTTGTATAGCCTGTCATGCCCAACCCATCTCAACCCTTTTGGGGAAACCCATTAATTGCTCTCTTTTGTTAATCCAGAATAAGGCATAAAGCAATCTGTGCTTCCCCCCCCCCCCAATTCAGGGCGGGAAAGAAGCCCAGTGACTTTTGAAATTAAATCCAGCTCCAAGTAAAAAAAAAAAGTTTCCTCCCATCTGGTTTGAATTACAGAGAAAAATTATCATCCAGACTTGCTTCCAACAAATAAAGAAAATAAGAATATATATCTCTGTATTGAACATGGTGAACTACACAGGAAAAAAAAGTAGGTGGAGGGACCATCCCCCATCCATGCCACTTGTGAAAATTATTGTTGCCTCACCTGATGATGCCCATTTCTTTGTCTGCATCGCAACCTTCAAAATGTTCAGCTAAATGACAAAAGAATTCCCAAAACCAAACACAGAAGACAAGGGTTTCTCCCACCTTCCATGTGTATGTTAAGCATCTAGGCTGCTTAAACTGCCACAAGGGTGGGTTCATTGAATCAGTGGGGATCTGATGAATCAGTTGTTCCATAGGTTCCACTGAATCAGACAGGTCTGCTCTCGTCACGAGTTACTGTGTTAAACTCACAATTCGAGTGAGCCCAGTTGGATCAATGAATGTGCAGGAGAGGTGAAATCACCAACACCTTGCTGATTCAATTCGCCCACTCATGTGGCAACTTACATGGTTTTCGACCTATGTTTTCTTGGAGAATGGCATGGTTTTAAGGGGCTCCAGAGTCCCTTTTATTTATTTATTTATTTATTTTAATGCCTTCTGGCTTGCAGGAGAAGTCAAGCAGAAGGGGAGAGCCTGCCAGCATTCCCTCCGTGTGCGAATCCTCTGTTTCCCAGGCTGCCTGTAATGAAGCCTCTCCTGTCATGTTGCTCACTCATTCTCTCTCTGGCTGTCAGGCGCTGATAAGCGTTGTGTGTCACAGCCGCAGCAAACGCCAGATTTAAGGGTGACAAATAACAGGGCGTGTGTCTGCGTGTCAAGACGATCCACCAACCTGAAGACAGACAGCCGGTGCTCAAAATTCCGCAGGGGACGACGAGGTCTTAAATTTAAAAAAAAAAAAAAGCAATTCTGAATCATTAGCAGCAGCACTGGCCTTTTTCACTACGGCGTTAGGACCCCCATTAGATGAACTAGAAATAGCAACCAGTTTGCTGCCAATTAGAGGAAGGCAGAGATTAATTAGCAGCAACAGTCCCCTTGGACAAACTGGGGCAAGGGTGAGCCTACCAGGAGAAACAAGGAGCCCCCTTCTAAAAACATGACTTCGGTCTATGCTGATTGATGAGATTTTGACTATGATAGAATTTGTTATCACAACCATCATTCTGCTCTGGGGGTGGGGGGAATCCAAGGTTAGCTTACTCAACTCATGAGACAGAATCCCGACTTTCCTTGGAATCCTTAGTATTTGCAGTAAATACAGTATTTGCTGCAACACAGGACAGCTTCCGCTTAAACCCACAAGGGCCTGGCTGCCTGGCTGCCTTGCACACACATGGTGAAAATGTTCATTTGTTCCATGCTGAAGTCTGTTGTGCAAGCAGTTGGATGCAAAAGATCCTGCCCGCCAATAAAAACAAACACTGCTCAGCCACCACACACATCTCCATGGTGTTCTTCAAAATTGCTACACAGACTCTACATGGGAGGTGATGGTACTCAAATCTAACACATCTGGAGGACAACTGGAGAGAACTTCTTCCCATGAAAAGCATATTTACCACTGCAACTTATTTATTAGCGACCATAAATAACGAAGATATAACCATTCCTCTATTTAGTGTGCACTGCTTTCTTCGGCTTCGTTTTAATCATCACAATAACTCTTGTGAAGTAGGCCAGGCTGAAATGATAGCCCAAAACCTCTTGCACAGTTCCTTTTGTGTAGTGTAAACGGCTTAACCTGTGGAAACAAACTGCCTAAGAAAGCCCTATAGAAGATAACAGTTGCAGACCGTGATATGGGACTCCGAGCACAACGGATAAAGTTCACAGTGATTTCCTAACAGGAGGCAATTTAACCGAGCATTCTCTAGAAGCAAAAATTATTAATCCGAGGTTATCATGTTTTGGGCACACATTACAAGAACGCAAGAATCACTAGAGAAGACACTAACCCTGGGAAAAGTTAAAGGCAGCACGGAAAGAGGAAGATCGGACATGAGAGATTGACTTCTTCAAGGAAGACAAAACGTCCTGAGTTTCCAAGTCCTGCTTTGGGGGTCATTCACTCACAGGACTGCCTTGAGCCCGAAAGGACAGGAAGACACATAACCAAGATGAATCGAACACCCTGGGCCAAACCCCAAGCCCCCCGATTCGGTTATGGGTCCCATTCTGCATGCAAAGCATTTCTTCCGCTGCTAGCTGGCTAGCCCATTTCCCCCTTTTTCAGAAGGAGCAGGCTAGGCAAGGGGTGCCAACCTAGAAGTACGAAAGCATGGAAATGCAAGCAGATTAAATGGGCACCGCCGTAAAAGGCGGGAAGGTAAACTGTGTTCGGTGCAGCCATGCCGGCCACACGACCACCGACTTGCTCAACACTGGCTCTTTGGCTTGAAAACAGAGATGAGCTTCGCCCCTAGAGTTGGACACGACTAGCACACAAGTGCAAGGGGAACCTTAACCTTAAGCTTGGCTAGGCAAGGCCACCCTAACCTGGAACTTTGATGTAAGGGGCTGCCTTTCTTGACCCCTGAACACGCCCCTGTGGTCAGGCTTCTTCCAAAAGGCATTTCTGACCCTTACTGCTGCAAAACAAAAACAAACAAAAAAAAACCTGCCTTTCTAACTGAGCTGCTTTCAAAATTGAGGATAACAAGTAGAAAAGGAGTGCATCCCTTCCAGCCTCTCAGCATCTGGGCACCTTCCTCTTGGCTCCGTGGGGAAACTCATCTCTCAACAGGATGGAATCAGATTCCTTTAATATGAAAGATCGTGTATGCACAGAGGCAGCAACATCCACCCAATGGGAACCGCAAGAGTCTCGAAAGGCACGTGGAAAACGCCCCCGCTCCATTATTTACATCATCTTATCAGCCTCTGTCTTTATTGATCTTGCTATCTTGGAGGCCTTCTGGGCAGGCCCGCCTGGTGCAGTGGGACTAGATTTGCTCACTCCATTAAGTGGTGAAGCCAACGAGGAAGCCTTGGTGGGAAACGGCAAAATAAACTGTTCTGCTTTTATACGCCTTCCTTCTTCCGGTCACACGTTCGGCAGCTGTCACTTCTCCAAGGTCAAAGTCACTGGCAGAGGACGGCCGTCTCAGAGCCCCTGCCCAGCTTGAATGATTCCAGCACGAGGAGTATATGTGGTATGAACAGGCTTGAGAGGACAGCAGTTAAAAAAGAACTCCCAAAACAATACAAGAGGTGAGGGGGGACTCAGAAGAGCGAAATGTAAAGTCAGCACGTTCAAGGAGCACCAGATGCTGACGAGGAAAAGAAAACCAGGAGAGGGAGCAAACTGAATGGAGTATCTTAGAACAGGATATAAGAACATAAGAACATAAGAAGAGCCATGCTGGATCAGGTAAAAGGCCCATCTAGTCCAGCTTCCTGGATCTCACAGTGGCCCCACCAGATGCATCCAGGAGTGCACGAGACTAGATATCTGTCTCCTGCAACCACTCCCCTGCGTCTGGCCCTTAAAGTACCCTGGGTTTTTTAAGCCTGGAGATGACACCTCTCCCCATCATGGCTTGTCACCTGTGATGGACTTTTCCTCCAGGAATCTGTCCAATCCCCTTTTGAAGGCATCCAGGCCAGATGCCATCACCACCTCCTGTGGCAGGGAGTTCCACAGACTAACAACACCAAGGATGCACCAAGGAGCTCAGTTTACTGGAAACCCTTGGATTTCCTTATTAACTGGCACGGAGAGTTAGAAATAATAATCTTAGAATAATTCTAGAACTGCAGAGATGGAAGGGACCCAATGGATGAAGGAGTCCAGTCCCTGTCAAGGAAGCCCAGTGGCGGAATCAAACCCCTGGCCTCTGGCTCTACAGCCAGAGGCCTAAATCACTGAGCCAGCCAATCATTTGCCTCTCCCTTCTCTCCAAATGGTGATTCTCACAGAGGGTCATATTTGAAAACGAAGGGTGAACTATTAGTACTAGGAGGCCCACAACGAGGTCAAGAGGCGAGTTGCCGCTAGCAACATTTGCTCATCTTCTGTTCCCTGTCGTTGCCGCGACTCCAGGATACTCTGCCTCTGTCCATGGAGGTTCCATCACTAACTAACTCTCTCTGCCAAACCAGCAATAAGGACTCCGATGGACTGGCTTTAGATGCCTACCTGGCACCATATCCTCTTCCCAGAGAGGCTGAATGGATGCCTTGGGGACCCAGGACACGAATGCAACCATCTCCTTCCTCCTCAGGCATCCCTGCAACGGGTTATTCAGAGGCGCGTCCCTTGCGATCCTGGAGGCAATCTATGGAAAGCACTTGCAATCACCCTCATAAATATTTAGCAGCAGAAAGAGACCCCGGTTCCATCGTGTTTGCAGCTCTGCTTCCCGGCCACTCTTTAATCCTTAATCCCTTTGCACTATCTTTCTTGTCTCTTAACCTGCTGAGGACTCTGACGGGGCTGCATTTAATTCTTCTTACACATGCCCTGGAGCACAAAAGGCTTGTCAGGATAAAAATAAAGCGAACACGCTCAGCCATCAGTAAGGTAACCAGCCTCCTTCATATCAGAACACGATAGCGAGCACATCTCAGTAAACCACCAAGGGATGAACCGGCTGACAAATCATTCCATTGTATTTCTCTCTTTATTAAGTGCCCGGTGCAGACAGAAGCTCTCAGCTCAGGAACGGTAGCTGTCGCCCGCATTTCACAAAATGACTCTTACTGCCCCATGGAACTGAATGTGTTTAGCTGTATGTCATGCAATCGATTTGGAGGCATCTGTTGAGACGGGATCGTCTAAGCCAGTGGTTCTCCACCGGTGGGTCCCCAGATGTTCCTGGACTGCAACTCCCGGAAATCCTGGCCAGCTCAGCTTGTGATGAAGACTTCTGGGAGGTGCAGTCCAGGAACATCTGGGGACCCACCAGTTGAGAACCACTGATCTAAGCAATGATAGGCACACAGCCACAAAAAGGAACCACAAAACCAACGGTAAGGAGTTTGCGTTTGGGGTCCTCTCCTCCTAGATCAATTCAGGTGGGCTTGCAGGAGACCCTTGTGTTTTTCTTTGTACACTTGTTACATTTATATACCACTTGTTCATTGAGTACATTGGAGTTATTACCATCTTGCATGCAGCCTGGAGAAGGAGGAACCTTTCTCAGTGGAGGCGACTGTCAATCTATCTAGCGCTAGCCAATTATTCCCTCCTCTCGCTGAATGCTAAGAAAACCCCACCTATCTGCTCTGAGCTTTTACCCCTCTCTCGGGCCTGTGCTGAAGATACTAATGTTTGTTAGCTTGTTATTTGATCAGTTAAGCCATAGTTAATGAAACCTTCTATTCTTTCTCCTGCTAATGCCTCAGTGAGTTACTGAGACTGTCAATGCAATATAACAAATACAACAAATAAATAATAAATAATGCCAGTTTTTGATGAGAAAAAAAGGGGTGGCCTAATCTGAGTCACTTGAAGCTATTCTGCTGTGTGAATTCCTGCACGTTTGCTGCACAGCTGGAGAAATGAACCCAGCTTTCCTGAGTCCTAGTGGGCAACGCTCTAGCATCACTACTCCAACATGTTGGCTGAGTGTGACCTCCCACTCCACCCCCCATGCTCCACCAGTTAACATAATCCTGAGTGCTACCAAAGACAGCCTGGTACAACAGCCACACACATTATGAGGCTAAGAATTGGTTCTGACGCGTGGAACAGAGCTCATAATCCTTCTATCCTTTCCAGCTGCAACCACAAGCTTCTGCCACTCCTGCAGCATCATTTTGACCGCAACCTGGGATGTGGAAGAGTAATTTAGCCACTGTTATATTCGGGATTCAGGAATGCTTGGCATCAAACTACAAATCAGCTTTGGCTGGTCTAACAGTGCAGCCTTTCCAGGACAGGTCCAGTATGGATGTTGGATTACTGCAATACATTAAAACTTGGGGCCTCCCTTGAACACATTCAGAATCTTTGCCGAGTAAAGAAGCTGGTTGCAGGAATTCTGGCTAGTCTAAGCGTGATACAGATTTAAAACAAGGACAACAAAAAATACAGATCCGTCTTGCTAAAATTGTAAATCATGTATTAAAAAAATCTTGCAAACAAATAAATAAAATTACTATGCCAAGGCTGCCAAGTTTTGCATCTACTATGGGAAAGCAAGACTTACCAAAGAAGTCTAATGCTATGAAAACTGAAAGTCAATAGGGAAAGTAGGAGACCAGATGCAAGATGGATTGACCCAAGAATGGAGGCATGGCCTTTTTTTTTGCAAGACCTGAGAGCAGGGATTGTGGTGGCAAGACCTCTGGAAGTCACTAATTCATCATGAAAGATTGGACAGCATGTAACAACGGCAACTCAATGTTATAGCTGTACCGCCCACCAGAAAGATATCCAACACTGGACCTACCCTTTCATTCAAACATTAACATGTTCTCTGTAGGAACAGACTGATGTACAGAACATCCAAAGCTCCAGTGATCATCTGCTACAAGCCTGAAGTGGAAGAGCTGGCTGGCTAGTTCAAATTAATGTGCCAATCCAACTTCCTCACCATATTCCCTGGTGTTTGACTGGTGTTGCTAGGTGCAATGATACGGTGATAAATGCTGGACCAAATTCTCTCTGACTGCAGGTCTTGAAAGAACAGCATCTTTCCACTGAAGGATACATTTTTTCCCCAAACTGGTTCTTCCTTGCCTTCCTTATCTACGCCCCCCAGACTTTCCCCACTGCTCCATCCCTCTCCACCAACAAAGCGGGCCGAGTGTTGGGGTGCATTCCGTGCCATGCACGCCAGCCTGGCCAATCGGTGCCCCAGGTTTCGCTGCCAGAAACTCAAAACAACACTAATAAGCTTCTGAGCCAAAGTTCTCATTACATGTCTCCAGCAGGGTCCTGGCATTTGTATGCAGGTCACAATCTCGCGCGGGGGGGGGGGGGGGAACGGCCTTCACTCATACAAATGGCAGACAAAGGGCTTCAAGCCCTTACAGCCGCTACTGTATAGCCATGGAGAGGACTGTTTGCTTTCGCCCTTCCATCATTAAGTAACGTTCTCATCGTTTCCCACGCTATCTTTTCCTTACGTTTCTTTTCCAGCTGGTGTCGCTGGGCAAGACTACTTCGCAAGGAGTCAATATTTCTACTTCTGCTGAGAAGTCGAGCCGTGTATTTCTGAAGTACGTGTATCTAAACAGTGGCCTGGGTTGAGGTTAGAGATGGGCACAAATTGGGAAAGTGACAATGCTTGACGACTTGTGGTTTGTTGCTATTCACGAATCATGAACTTCCCAACAAAATGAACTCTTTCATATTTCTCTCTCTCTTTTTTGTGTGATCTGGGATGTCCAGAAAGGGCAGAACGGACCCGGCCTGAGTTAGAGAAGCCAAACCTGCACTGAGGAGTCAGCTCTCACTCCTCCCCACCCTGTTCCATGTTTGTTGAAAACTGCATTTGGGATGCCCATGTTATAGCCTTGGCACTAATGAAAATGAAAATGAAAAGAAAACATGGATAAAGACCGGAGTGGGAATTAAGCTGAATGAATGAATGAATGAATGAATGAATGAATGGAGTTTCCACCTGAATGGATGGATGGATGGATGGGTGTGTGGAGTTTCCAGCTGAATGAATGAATGGATGGATGGATGGATGGATATGCATGGAGTTTCCAGCTGAATGAATGAATTATTATTATTTATTATTATTTGTACCATTTCTATATCGTGCCATCTTCTGAGTCGGAACTCTGGGCAGTTAACAGGTTTTTTTAAAAAGTGTACAGAACTACAAAAACGATTAAGGACAAAACCCCAGGCAAGATACACTGGCGGCGAACAAAAAAAAAAAAAAGAAAAGAAAAGAAAAGAAAAAGAAAAAGAAAAAATTAAAGAATTAAAGAATTAATTAATTGAATGAATGAATGGATATGCATGGAGTTTCCATCTGAATGAATGAATGGATGGATGGATGGATGGATGGATAGATAGATATGCATGGAGTTTCCACCAGTAGCTGCTGTCGGAGAAAGCAGGTAATAAGAACTGTGGGGTAATAGGACACTTTAGCCTCAGAAGGGAGAGTCACTGTCAAAGCTTTGTGGGTTCTTCCTTCGGGGCTTCCGTGTTCCATCCTGTCTACTCCCTATGGCTGCCCTAAAGTCACTTCAGTTGTATCCTCCCATACGACAGGAGGCAAAATAACCCAAGATGACCAATTTCAGCCCAGCGCCTCCCAATCTGCAGGAGACAATCGGGAGCAAGCCCTCATTTATGTGCCTGTCAAGCAAGGGGCAAAGAGCAGGTGAACTCTTTTAAGATGCCAAGGGTCTCTTGTTTTCACTCAAGTCACTCTGGATCAGGCACGGAAGAAAAGGTACATTCGCTTCTAGGGAGCCCAGCTCTTTGCATGTGTGAATGCAAGAAGCAAGCAAAAGAAGCAAACAAACAAACCAAGACACAGTGCCTTCTTTTGCTTGAGATGACAATGCACCACATGACAGCATCCAGCCCCCGGGATACTTCCAGGCAAAGGGTGGGCAGACAGAAGTCTGAAAATTGAGTCTTAATAGACTGACACCTCCCGATCCTGTCATCTTCTAATCCTTCTCCAATGACAGCTGCTTTGACAGCCCAAATGCTATTAAGCTATCCAGCTGGCTGTCAGAAACCCAGCTCAGCACAAATACACCCTTGCCTTGCCTTGCCTTGCCTTGCCTGCCTGTCTGTCTGCCCTTCCGTCCATCCGTCCGTCCGTCCGTTGATTAAGGAACGGTTGGACTGACATGGATGAATGGATGGATGGACGGGCGGGCGGGCGGGCGAGCGGACGGACGGACGGATGGATGGATGGATCCATCCCTCCATCCCCCCATCCCTCCCTCCCTCCCTCCATCCATCCCTTTCTCAAGTGCTTGGGGAAAAGCTGCAGAGACAAGGTATCAAACCAGTGGCATCTGCCTTAAGTCAGCTGCCCCCACCCCCCCGATGCTTGCCTCAAGCTAGAGAAGCAGAGTTGTGTTCAACAAGAAGCTTTCCCCAAACCAGGAGCAACTGTTGGCACTGTAGAAATGTTTCAGGACTCCCTTCCCCTCCGCTCACCCTCCCTTACAAGGCAGCTTTGCCCTCTCTCTGAATCAGCACACCACCTCGCCCAGCCCAGGACCACCATGAAGCTAGCAACGGCACACACGACTGCCCGTCGTCTCCAGTTGCTGAACACATGGTTCCTTTTTACTCTTCCTCCCTTCCAAATCCTTTCCCTCTCCAACACAATTAAATTGCTATATTGCTCTCAGACCATCGAGGTAATATGAATTCTCAACAGAAAAATAACCCGCCCATTTAAATGTCCCTAAATACACAGGGAGAAAGATGGATGGCCTATTAAGCGAAGCACACACAAGTCCCTAAATTCCCACGTACATCGTACAACACATTTTAACTAGTCCTGGAACGTGAATTTAAAAGAAGTTTTTTAAAAAAGACAGAAGAAGAAGGAGGAGGAAGGAGGAGCAGACTCATCCACAACGGAGTCATTATCTGCAGGGTAAATAATACATCATTTAGAGCAAACTCTCTGGGCTGCTGTAAAAAACAAGACTCTTTTGTCGCTGTTAAAAAGAATAAAGGAAATTAACACAGAGATAGAAAAGGTAAAAGGATACTAGAACGTGTGTGTTGGGAGCTGGGAAGAGAACAATAACAGAAGGACAGAAAGAACAGCCAGGATCCCCACTCAGCAGATTTTTAAAAGGATGCTGAACATCCCCTGCAACCTCCAAGAAAAGAAGGACATGCAGTCAATGAATCATAAATAAGCAAGCAGGCTGAGAAGCTGCTTTACTGGCCCGGGATTCTAGCTGGCTCACAATCACCAATTTCTGGACACTCTATCTCCCTTCTTACCAGGTTGCTAGTTATTATTTTTTTAAACTTCCCTTAAACTTTGGGGAATGTGAAGCCAATCTTATGGGTTTGATTCACACACACACACACACACACACACACACACACACACACACACACACACACAC
>JAHTLZ010000019.1:3899556-3913274 GCA_023846285.1 Phrynocephalus versicolor | reverse complement strand
GAGAGAGAGAGAGAGAGAGAGAGAGAGAGAGAGAGAGAGAGAGAGAGCTCTCAGTAGCATAATCTTTCTGCTGAAAAGAATGATGATGCTCATATTTCTTACAGTTTAGTTACTCATGAACAAAAACCTAATTATTACCAATTAAGACAGGAGCACCTTTTTTATTTATTGCCACCTCAGTCTCCTGTATGGTTTGCCTAATTCCTTAATTGATTCCCCCCCCTTTTCTATGATGAATGAATAATGAGGCTATTTTTATAAACCACTTTTTCATAACACACATGACTTTCAAACCCTACCATTTTTAAAAATCGAAAGAGGGAAGCATTTAAAGGCATTGTGCAGACATCTCAGCTGTCCATATATGGATGGGGATATTCTTCAGGTTTTTTAGCTTTATGGATAGTGGTGGTACTTTTTAATAATTTGAATTCTTTAAAAAAAAATCATTTGGCTCGGATGGGAATTATAACTGGACTCAATAATCTTTCTGTATGTTTAATTCCACAAGATGTTTAATTATTGTAAGATCACTTAAATCTTGAGTTTTAACAGTTATTTTACCATCCGTATTTTAAAAAAAACATTACATAACTGTATTTTTCTGTCTATAAGACATCCCCCCGTATAAGATGACCTCCACTTTTCCGACCTAAAACTACTGTTTCATAGCTGTATGGTTCTCGCCTTGTCTTATTCCTGTGTATAAGACGATCCTCAATTTTTGATAAAATATTGTCTTATAATACATGGAAAAACACTGTAACTCCTTCTGGCGGTACCGTTGTTAAGCACAGCTTTAACAAAGAAAAGAAACATGATTTGGTTGATTGTAACAGGGACGAGGTGCAGGGGCCCCATAATTTCCCCTCCATTCCTTGTGAAGAGTTAAGCGGCAGAAATAATGAATTCAAGAGGAAACTTGAGTACTGTACAACCTATAGCCGCAGGCAATGTGCTGTATGCTCCGTTCTCATCGGAATGGAATTTACAAGTCGCCCTGGGAATGAAAACAATCCCTGTGAAGTCCTTCTAAGATGCTGGGGACAGATTGTAAAACAAGAGCCAAGAAACAAGGGTGGGTTTTTTTGTTTTTGCTCATACCATTTTTTTCTCCTTCAAGAAAACGTTGAATGCATATAGAATTCAAGCTGGCTGCCTAGGTTAGTGAGTTAGATATCTGCGGTTGAACCACAGATTCTCTCCTCTGTGCCTCTTATGAGCAGAGCCAGGCCGTGTGACCTTGGGGAAACTGCAGAATCCCAAGGTACCTACAGAAGAACATACTCGTAGACCACTTCTGAGTACTTGATACCTAGACATCCCCCAAGAAAAATCAACATACGGTGGTACCTCTACTTACGAGTTTAACCCGTTCAGAATGCCTGCTCATAAGTTGAAGAACTTGTAAGTAGAGCAGATCACATCTAAAATTTGCAAGGCAGCAGTTAAAACACCAACGGGTTTTCTGCTCTTAAGTCAAATTGCTCGTAAGCAGAGCCTGGAGTAGGAACTGGCAAGCCACTCCAGTACTCCTGCCAAAAAAACTCCATGGACATGGAGTCACGAAGAGTCGGTCATGACTGTAATGACACAACACAACAAGAGAGCCACTCGTAAGTAGAGACACCACTGTACACCAGGGGCTGATTCAATAACACATAATTGCTATCAGACAGAATTCAACTAAGTGGCCAGAATCCTGTTGGGAACTCATGTAATGCCTGTGTAACATCTACAGCTAATTGTGGCTAAGTGATGAGGTGTAGGGTGTGTGTGTCTTAGTCAGACATGCAACCGGTCAAGAAGATACACCCTGAAACCTCATCAATTAGCTGCAACTAACCACGGCTAATTACACAAATCCTACCAAGAGGACTCTGGCCAAGTTGTAGAAAATAACATAATTCCTGCCCTCTTTATATGCTTGAGCACAGGCAATATTATTGCTGATTTCAGTTACGCAAAAGCCCAGTGCCATCAGCACACAAGCCTTTTCCCCTCTTTTGTCATTTAAGCTGACATGGGCTTTAAGCAACTTATCACAAGCTTCTGGTTACAACACGCTGAACTCTGACATTCAATACCTTTAGATGTGAAGATTCATTCAGCCTCCAGCCGGCAGTAATCTCCAAAATGTGGCCTTGCCTTCCTAATGCGCGTAATGTACTATAAACCAAACGGCCACTCACTGCAGCTACTGCTGAGATCCCTCGTGACATTTAGATGTTTTACTTAATGTCAGCTTTGTAACGGGGCAAGATAGCTCAATGTCTCTATTGTGCCATAATGCAGTCTAAATCAAATTTAGCATCAGCAACATGCATGCATGCAAGCATGCATATTATTTATTTATTTATTTATTTATTACATTTATATACCGCCCTATCTTCCGAAGCGGAACTACATACAAACACAAACACACACAAACACACACAAACACACAAATCTGTACAATATAAAAAATTCCGGAGTTAGGGGGAATTGGCTTAACAGAATCGTCTATGGAGCTAATCAGTACAACATAAAAATGGTCGCGATTAGGGATTACTCTGTTTTCAATGCATTCCTTTGGGAAATCTGCATAAAGGAAAATTTGCTTAACATAATTTCATTTGGAACAAATTAATTCCTTTCTACAAGGTACCACTCTCTCTCTCTCTCTCTCTCTCTCTGTGTGTGTGTGTGTGTTAGTGTGTGTATACACACACATAGAGATGCACACACACACACACACACACGCATGCACACACACACACACACACAAACATGTCTTATACCTCCTAGCCACTAATTACAATTATACCGCACCCCCTACCCTCCGAAGTTGTACAGCTATTTGCATTGTTCCAGATTTGCACTTGGGGAGGGAGGGAGGGATGGAAGGGGAAATCCAACAGAATTTACAAGGTTAGAGTGATCGTTAAACATTTTTATAAAGAGGCTGTTTTATTCTGCTTGCAGCCATTAAATGACTCTGTCAATTTGGGAGCCGTAGAACAATGCTGTTTACACATGATGCTATTAAAACTACAACAGCTACTAGCAGACACCTTGTTAAGGCGTTTCTAAAAGGAGCACAGATGAGGCGGGAAAAATTAAAATACATACACTTCTCTGTTGAATTGCATGGGTCTCGACAGCAAGGGGTTTGGTTATACAGTTCCCCCACCACCACCAAGCAAACAAACATTCAATAAACACAACGCCCCTGGCCATGAGAACCCATGAGTTCAACACTGAAGGCACCAAAGTGGTCTACCATCACAGCATCCCTAATTTAGCCTCTAGACCGGGGGTCATAAAAACCTTTAAGATTCACTACACACAACTTGGTAGGGAAAGCATTGCTAATGCGAGGGGGAAGAACCTTGATAGAACTTCTCTCTCTCTTTCTCTCTCTTCTCTTGTATTTAAAAGTGGGAGGGGAAAGTCTATGGAGAAAAATGAAATAAAACCTAAAGTTAACATATTAAATCTTTCAAGTGTCTTGCTGTTGACAGGCATGCCTTTTCTGGCTGTTCTATTGGCAAACTGGTTCAGGTTTTTAATCCTCACGCAGGGCTCCCATCCTGTTTTTATCTCTCTTCCTGACAGCCTCCTTGTTCATAGCCTACGGCGGAGAACAAGTAAACATTTGATAGAAAAACACAAAGCTCACGAAGTGCCTCATCCTTCATTGCTGAAAACTTGCAAACACCCTTAAGAAGAGGGGGGAAGTGTTTGAAGGAGTGGGCTGGAGAAAGAGAAGCAGAGAAACTGTTGATTCACTCAGGGCCAGATTGGAACTTAGGATAAATAAGCTACCCGGCAAGAGCGGTGTGGTGGCTCAGTGGACTAAGGCTCCGAAAACTGTTGACTGCAAAGTCAGCAGCTCGGCGGTTCGAATCCTGGGTGCCATGCAGTGGAGCGAGCTCCCACTGTTCACCCCAGCATCTGCCAACCTAACTGTTCGAAAGCATGTAATTGCAAGTAGATAAATAGGTACCGCCGTAAAAAGCGGGAAGGTAAAAACTGTGTTTCCTTGCAGCCATGCCGGCCACATGGCCATGGACTTGCACAACACTGGCTCTTCCGGTTTGAATACGGAGATGAGCACCGCCCCTAGAGTTGGACATGACTAGCACGCATGTGCGGGGGGAACGTTTACCTTTACCTTATTCTTTGGTACTTTGATACCAGCCAAAAGGAGGCTCTTCCAAGCAGGCAGGTTTTGCACCGGGGGAGGGGGCACTTTCAATCGCCTTTCAAGTCTACCCAAAAAGTCCAGTGATTTACAAACCCCATGGTGTACTGGCTAGACTGCAGCACTGCAGTCAAGTCTCTGCTCCTAACCTGAGTTCGCTCCTGATGGGGTCAGGTACTGTAGCAGGCTGAAGGTTGATTTAGCCGTCTATGTTTCCACGGTCAATAAAATGAGTACTGGGGGAGAGGGGTGGGAAAGTGGTGCGTGCATAATTAAATTGTAATTGTCCAGGGAGTCTTGTAGCCTTTAAGTAGAAACAGCAACAATAACAGAACCAAACAACACTAGTGCTTGCTTCTCTGTTAGGGCACCAAAAACACACTTCATCCTCCTTCCTTCAAGTGGAGCCCGTTTTAGCCCTACATCAACCCTACAAGGTAGGTAAACAGGGTGACACAGAGGGTGAGCTCGGTCAGTGGGCTTTGCTGCAAAAGGGGGGTTTGAATTCAAGGATCTGGAATCCCAGTGCAGCATTCTAACCCTTACTCCATACTGCCTCTGTGACGAAACCATACTGACGCAGAGTATCGGGCATCTCTGAAAGCAGGTTTTCTCCACGGTCTTTAAAGAAAGAAAGCCTGTAGGCAAGTCGAAGGCAGGATAAATTAAGAATACAGTGTACGTGCTGCAATCAAAATGCACCACTGGCATAAAAACAGTTCACCCTCCCCGTCCACCCCTCCCATCCCCTTTTGGCGGAGTCTTAAAAAGGTAGAGGGAGGGAGGGGGAGGGGGGAGAGGGAAAGAAGAAACCCTCCTACTTTAACAAAAGTTTAATTCAGGCGGCTGACAGCAGTGCTAGCCTTCCACTGCTGATGTGCGGCTTTGCTCGCCTGCAGCCCTGGCTTCCATCCAGCCCCTGCTGAGTGAGGGCAACAAAAGGCCTGTTCTTGAAGCCCCCGTCGGCAGTGGGGACACTAAATGATTTAGTAGCCATAGCATGAAAGGCCTTGGCGGCAGCTGCGGTAACTTTTATAAAGGGGCTCACCAGTCCCTAGGCTGACGGGAGGCAAGGAAGAGAAGCTGAACATATTTAGGAGAGCAACAGGGGTGTACCTAGCATAGAGCAGCTTGGATTTTGCCCCAGGTCTTTAAACTTTAGTGGCCATCCAAATCTACAGGCGAATCTACTGTTGTGTGACAGGAATTCACTTGCATTTGCTCACTGTGAAGTCATGCCAGAGAACACAGGCCTCTCCATGTCTCTTTGCATTTAGTTCCCACAGAGAAAGAGAGGAGGAGGACAGCCTTGTTTGCAGCATGTTGATGTACCTCTCTGGTAGCCCAGCAGGGGGTGCAGCTCCAGAATTGCTACTTAATAAGCAGTAAACAAGGGCATAAGGGGCCTGGTGGCTCAGTGGGCTAGAGTGCTGAAACTGTTGGATGCAAAGTCAGCTTGGAGAAGCTACCTTTTCGGACTCAGAATCAACAGCTATTGTCTGCACTGGCTGGTGTTCGATGTTATTCAGTCCAAACATACCTGGGCATCACACATACAAAAACACATACAGAAATGTGCACGCAGGCGTCTCCTTTCCTTTGCCTTTAAAACTATTTCCAAGAAAGCTGATCGCTTTTACGACAAGACCTGTAGACTCAGCCAACCGACAATGTATAAAGTCCTGTTCTGAATGGGAATCAAGTCCAACCAATCAGCAATGCAACAGTGTCCTGCTTTGAGGGAGGTAGCCCTGTGATTAAGAGATGGAATCTCTCTCTCTCTCTCTCTCTCTCTCTCTCTCTCACACACACACACACACACACACAGAGTGCTTATGTAGGTAGCTTCATCTCAAAACAGGTTCCTCCAGCTGGTCAAACTGCAGTCCAGGAGAGAAGACTGCAAGTGTGATGTACATTTGGTAAGTCCTCTCCCTCAACAGGTTCACTGATAAACTACATATGCACATACAGTGGCCAAAGCATTTGAGTAACAGAGGCAAGGAAAAGCAAATTTAGCCTGCCCAGACACTGCCTCATTTCTTGTGCAGTGGAACTGAAATGAACACCCATCCCTTCTTTCCTTCCTTACGCAGCAATAACCCTCCATGGCAGGTAACACTGTCCATCTGCCCAGGCTCGTCCCTTTGGCCAACACGCTGACAAGCTGAAAAACGACAGAAATCTAGACAGCCACGAGGGTGTGAAGAGCAGAGCACGGGCGCTATGTTTTACAAGAGCCAGGTTGAGCTGGGATTAGCTTGCAGAATGTGGCACCATTCTGCTCTTTCTCTGCTCCTCCTGATGCATGGGTTCACCAGGTTGCCTGGACATTTTAAAGCTTGACGGACAGACGGGGAAAGCTTTGGCAGATGGGGGAGCCATGACGGATACATCCAATGAAGCCACGGCAACCTAAAAGTAGATAGCACCTAGTACTGAAGGAGCAGCCCAGCCAAAAACCCAACCTCAACCCAAACAGAGACACAATCTGAATTTGGGTATATCAGCCAAGGTTCCCTAAGTCAACACCACATTTAATATTTATGCTGTTATCTCCTGCTGTTTTCCTTCACTACTTCCAGGCCCATCTTTTCAGACCAAGGCTTAAAGGAAACATCTGCCAGGCTTGGAAAGAACTGAATACCAGACAGAGGTCATAAATCATTAGCAGGTGTGAAACACAACCCAACTGCCAGGGTATCTTAAGAGCCTTGCTGGAATGTTTTTATCATATATTTGTCTGTGTATTCTAACTAATATGTGGACCAGGTTCCTTAAAAGCTTACATTAACATATAGCAGTTACTGCCAAAACATTTTTTCTTTTAACTTGGTAAGTAATTCATAACAACCTTTCTGCAATTTTAGCAGTTAACACATCAGGTACTTGTAAAATGTGCTGGGCACGCTTAGGTGGGCATGGTTGTACTTAATTTTTTTTTAAAATCTGCAGCTGGTGGGAAAACAATTTTAAGCTCCACATCTGGGAGGCCTTTGCCTCGGATTTTAGAGGTCATGTAAAAGCAGCCTAAAACCACTGATGTAATTAAGCTAGAAAGTTAGTTCCCCATCGGATCAGACAGCTGCTCAACCCCTGCCTGAATAAAAAGGACAAAAATACTGTAATAGGTAGTTTTTAAGATGCCACCACTTCTCTGCTTCACTAATTCGTTACATTTGTTGTTTTTGGAAGGACAGAAGAACTCAGTTACACCTCCTCCACCACCACGACTGCAGGACATTTCTAAATCCAAGCTTGTGCCTGGCAGTACACAGGTAATAACCCTTGTACCTGTAATTCTTCCTGCCACTTGTAATTCTTCCTGCTTGAAATAGCCTTGCGCCTCGGTTCCATCACGTTCCTCCTTCTGCACCCTTCCGCTGCTTCCCAAACATTACAAAGAAGGGTCAAAAATGCTATGATTTTGACCAGGTGGTATCATGTTGGGTGGTACTGTATTCCACATGTGCTTCATGATCACATGCGTCCCTAAATCTCTCTCTCTCTCTCTCTCTCTCTTAGAGATGGGCACAACTCAGGAAAAATGGTTTTTTGTTTTTCATTTTTCGTTTAGGGGTCCGTTTCGGCTCGTTTCCGTTTGTAACGAAAACAAAAAACGAAAACGAATTTTCGTTTTTCCCCATTTAGTGCCATTAAATGCTTTTGCCGTAACGAAAAACGAAAATTGGCTCAAAATTAGTTGTTTCGTTTCCGTTTCCGTTCCATTTTGGAGCCAATTTTCGTTTTTTGGTTCGTTGCGTAACGAAAACGAAAAACGAAAATGGAAACGGAAATTTCGCTAAGTTGTGCCCATCTCTACTCTCTCTCTCTCTCTCTCTCTCTCTCTCTCTCTCTCTCTCAATCTCAATCTCAATCTTTTCCTCCGTCCTTCCTTTATCCCCCCTGCTAAAAATATATATATTTTCAATATATATATTGTGCAATATACATATTTTGCCCAAGGTGTGTCAGCGCTGGAGGACAAGAAGAGAGAGAAGAAATGTTGCCACCAGAGAGAGACTCCGTGAGGCCAAACCCCTTAACAGGCACATATATTTTTAAACCAACCCTGCTTCTATAAATATTACAAAGCTCCCTTGCTCTTTGGAAGCTGCTCTGCTCCCTGCGCTGCTGCTGACATTACGGTGACATTTAAGGAAGCCCTACGCCTTGGCCCTGCTGTCTTCCGCCCGCCCGGGTTTTGTTCCGAGGCTCAGAGAGACCAAAGAGGACAAGAGCTGCTCATTCAGGCTCCGCTCGTTGGCTGACCTGTGGTCACAAGGCCATCCGGGAGCACACAAAGGAGCCCGCTCCCTGTCAAGTGTGGGTTGCAGTGTGCATATAAAAAGCCCCAGGCGAAAAGCCCAAGGAGAGCAGCATTTAAACCTCCAGGCACTGCGGGCTAGGAAAAACCACAGCCAACATGGCATTTGGGGCAGCAAAGCTTTCCCAGAGATGCATGGGGAAATCTGGACTGAATCAGACCACCAGTGTCCCCCCCCCTTTGGTTTGGACTACAACTCCCCTCTGCCTCCCAGCCAAGTGGGGGGGGAGCAGGAGTTGTACTCCATAACAGAACATGCCAAACAAGGTGGGGCAACCCTGATCAGAAATGACACTGCACTTTCCTAGCTCAATGTAGGGTTTTTGGGGGGTGGGGGCAGGATATAATTTGCAACCTTTTATGTAGAAAACACGTGCACCTCTGGTAGTGAGTCCTTTGAATGGAATAGGAATAGTAATCTTTATTGTCACTGCCCCCTTGCAGGAACGACGAAATTTCACGGTTGCTATATTCAACTCATATAAAACGTTCCACATAGATTTAAAAACAGCTACAACACATAACATATGACATATGAAATAAGCTGACTTCAAAGTCCAGAATTTCCATTTAAGGCCAATATTGCTCTTAAAAAAGAGAAATGTTGTCCTTTGTGTGTTTGACAAAACTGTGCCTCTGAAGGCAACCAGGGTGACCACATCACATGGGTATTATGGCAACCCCTGTAAAATGGTCGTCCGACCCCCAAAGGGGTCCCGACCCCCAGGTTAGGAAACACTGTTGTAGAGGCAGGAGAGACTCAGTGGGAATGGTGGATGAAATGGCATCACTGGTGCTGTTTTGTTTTGTTTTGTTTTGTTTTGTTTTAGAGAACCAAAGCAATACATTAAGTCCCCTTGAGCTGGTTTGTTTTCCTGACTTTTCCCAATAAAGCATATAACAACAAACTGGAAACTTAATTTATTCTAAATGTAGTGCTTTTACATTGTGTGTGTGTGTGTGTGTGTGTGTGTGTGTGTGTGTGTGTGTGTGTTTTGATAAGAAGATGCTGAATGGTAGAAGGAAGGAAGGAAGAAGAGCAAATTGTTACAGGATTTAAGAGCAAAAATAACAGCATGTAGGAGAGGTCATCTATCATATTCTGCAGGAAAGGGATAAAAAGAGACTAAAAGGGGGTGTTCTAATCATTACCTCCATTACGTAGACATGAAACATGAAAGTCTTAGCAACAAAATCTATAAAGGCTAGACATCAATCTTCTTTTTTTAACAGGCGGATTTGCAAGGAAATAAATTCGCTATGACTTAACAATCCACTTGTGCTATAAGAGCCAACCTTGTAATTCCCCAATTGATTGGAGATGTTAATTTTCCAAGTCTCTTGTTCTCATGCTGTGTTTTATTAGCCAAATTAGTGACAGACTGCTCAGCTGAAGTGCTGTTCCAAGGCATCTGACTGACCCCATTCCTCCACTCTGTCCTGTGAGTTTCAACAAGGGCGATGCACAGAAGGTAGCCCCTGATGTGGAGCCTTCAATGTTAAGCAGAGAAGGGTGCAACACCTTCCCCTACCTCCCAGGCTTAGGACCCCACTCGTCATTCAGAGCGCACTCTCCTCCTCCTCCTCCTCCTCTTTGGCTCTTTGGCCTGGACAAGGAGGCAGAAGCATGCGTTTACCTGTTCTGCTTCCTCGTCTAAGTGGTTGAACTCCCAAGGGGGAAGGGAAGGGCAAGGAAGCCCGTGCTCTTATCAGGGACTGGACAAACATCCGAGGAGGAGAGGGGGAGCACACTCCAGATGGGGAGTGGTGGATTCAGCAAGGCAAGGGAAGAACCTATGGCAGTGGTGGCGAACCTTCAGCACTCCATATGTTTTGGATCTGTGAAGATTCTCAGTCATCCAGATGAGTTTATCTGGAAGCTGAGTCATGGCTACTGGACTTCTTTTTTTGAGAGAGATAGAGAGAGATAGAAATGTTTCGCTGCTCATGCAAACAGCTTCCTCAGTCTGAATACAGCTAGTGCGAGTCCTCCATCTTATAGTCAGTCAGCTTTGACCTCTTGTCAACCTGGTCTGAATTAGGCTCCTAAGATGAACAATAGCCTGAATAGGCTCTTTAGGGAGACAATAGTATCCATAGCCTTAAGGTGAACAATAGCCTAAGGTGCTGAAACCTATAAAGAATGGGTCTTTAGCTATGACCTTGGTGGTGAAGGCTTTTTGATTTGCCTGGGTACTATAAGATGGAGGACTCCTACTAGCTGTATTCAGATTGATGAAGCTGTTTGGATGACCAGCGAAACATTTCTCTCTCTCTCTCTCAAAAAAAAGGGGGGGCAGTAGCCATGACTCAACTTCCAGACAGATGTTTTGGACCACAGCTCCCAGAATTCCAAGCCTGTATTGCCAATGGCAAAGGACTGTGGGAGTTGTGGTCCAAAACATCTGGAGTGTCAAAGGTGTGCCACCAGTGACCTATGGTATCTATGTGTATAAACTGGCTGTCTCTTTAACCTTATTCTTAGCATCTCCCCCCCCCCCCGCCAATTCTTTGTAATTCTTTAATTGAAAATAAGCCACCCTGGAGAGCCCTGGAAAAATGTGTTCTCCTTGGGGCAAGGCAAGAACCAGCAGGAAAATAAAGCAACCAAGTAGCTGACACTGACCCTGCAACCTCAGAACAGGTGTAACTCAGGGGTGTAGGCCTCAGAGGAAGAGACCAGTGGGGCCTCCCAAGCCCGGCTGTGTCTGTTGATTAAAAGATGGCCCTGGCCATCTGTCAGTGGTCAGACCCCCAGAGGGGGCAATCAATTACAGTTGTTATCATATCCTAGCACTGACAGATGTTTCTCCTTTTCACTGTACAGTAATTACTGGTTAGCTGCCAGCAGGATCTCAGACTTTAATTGCAGTGCTAATTTGAAACAAAAGAGAGTGTAAGATGGAGAGAGAGAGAGAGAGAGAGAGAGAGAGAGAGAGAGAGAGAGAGAGATCAATTGGGTGTGTGGGTGTGAAATCTGTTCCTAACAAAAGATGAGCCACTACCAGACCACTCAGGATTCCACTTGCCATCTTTTAACAATTAAAAAGCAAAGTGTTCTGCGCATATACCGTCCCATACCATTTCAAGTAGTTTCTGGGCTGTTTACAGTTTTTAATTACAACATGCAGGCTACACATTGCCCCCCACCCCCACCCCAGCAAGCTGGGCACTCATTTTACCAACCTCGGAAGACTGAGTCAGTCATGAGCCTGCTACCTGGGATTGAACCTCAGGTCGTGAGCACAGTTTTAGCTGCAGTACAAGCATTTAACCACTGTGCCACGAGGCTCCTGATTTAATTAAATCAGACTAAATCAACTTGGCAACCAGGGCTGGGGGGTTGGGGCTCTCTGGCTATTCTCACAATTTGGAAAATCCCAGCCTTGCTAAGATTGGCCTGGATCCTTTTGCTGGCAAGTCCCAAACATAGTAGGCCCACTGAAAGAATTACTGGACAATAAATCAACACCTCTGCAACCCCTAGCGATTCAATGAGTCTACTCTCGTTCTGCTAACAGATTTATTTATTTAAGCATTAGGACTGATTTATTTTTTTGTTCTCCCTTCTCTGCTTTTCCAAAACATTTTGCTTCAGAAGCGAGCGCACAACCCTTAGCTAATTTTTACGTCTCCCGTGTAAGCACATGCCTTCTCATCTACAGCACTGGGATCAACGTAGCTCACAAACCAAGCACCCAGATGTATGGTTTAACATAAGACCCAGGACTCAGCAGTTTCAAGAAGGACAAGGAGGCTGGACAGCTTTAAGAAGGCAGTATCAAGTGTGAATTTAAGCAATTTGCTTCCGACCCATTCACCTGATGATAATCTCGCTCTATGGCAGCTTTCCTCCCTTTGACAGATGCGACTCTTTGGAGATGAAAAATACACATTTGGAGTCAGCAGTTCAGAAAAGCACTCAGCAGGGAATGTCACCACACCACTGTGGTTGATGTAGCATTTGACATTTGGTTGTCTGGGTGTTTTTTCCTTCTTTTTCCAGAGAAACAGAAGCCTCTGGTGCAATGAGACAGTAATGGTATAATGGTTAGAATGTCTGTCTAGGACTGAGGAGACTCAGGTTCAAACCTCCACTGTGGGAGCAGTGAATCAAGTCTTCTGGGTCCTACTGCATTACTCTAACCAGTATTCAACACTGCCTTCCTCTAGGGAAAGTAACATGATCTTCCCACATTACTTTTCCTGGCTCACGTCCTTAAAGCATAGGAATGATGAATAGCCACGTGGCGCAGTGGTTAAAACTGCTGTACTGCAGCCCTACCTGTCTTCATGACCTGGGGTTCAATTCCAGGTAACTGGCTCAAGGTTCATTCAGCCTTCCATCCTTCTAAGGCTGATAAAATGAGTACCCAGCTGAGGCGAGTGGGGAGGCAATGTGTTGCCTGCATAAATTATTTGTAAGCTGCACAGAGTGTGCTTTAAGCACTATGGGGATGTATATAAGCAGTGTTTTGCTTTACTTTTTATTTCAGCCTGATCTACTTTACAGAATTGCTGTGAAAATTAATTTTTTAAAAAACAAAAAAGCTAAAGCGCAAAAATCTTGGTGATTCCCACCCCACCACCACCCATAATAGAAGAGGCCTCTGGGAAACTCGGTTCTTTAAAATGCCTTCTCCTCAACTGACCATTACCATCACGGCCCTTCTCAAACCCACCAAGCCGCCATAAACCAAAACCATGTTTATTCTGCTAGCTTATTATTTATTCCCATTGCATCTTGCTCCCCCCCCCCAACCACCCTTGCAGTGCATCCCCACATAAAGCAGGGGTTACGTCTTTGCCTGCTGCTTTTCCTAAACCAACACACACACACCAACCCCTGTCAGCTTTTGAACCGTATCCCTTAGCAGGAGTGACCTTCAGTTCTAATTAAAGCCTGCTTCACTCACACCACAGAAAGTCTATTACAGCTGCTTTGTCACCCGGCATTATCATTTCCACTTACTTAGCACATCACTCATGAATGGCTGGGAGAGGAAGACAGGCCCTCCAGCTTGCCCTGCCTCCCTCCGTCGGGCTGGGTTGGGTTGGGGGCAGGAGGCCCCAGGATCTACAGAAGTAATTAAGACCCAGCTGATTGGGAGGATTTGAAGGGTGGGTGGGGGGGGAGAAGAGGAGGGAGGTGCATTTGTGTATATAGAGAGAAAAAGAACGGGGGTGTCCCAGCTGCCAAAACTT